>CM063285.1:45834109-47034109 GCA_032173965.1 Sitta carolinensis | reverse complement strand
ATTCTGGAAATCTCTGCAGCATTTTTAATGTAACCTAAGATGTCTTATAAAGCTTTAAGATACAAAAGCATGTAGTTAAAAAATATATATTTGAAAATGTGTCCTCATGAAATCAAGGTAGGTTGTCATAACTGCATTTTTACATTGCAACAGCAACAAAACCACACTGTGGCTGTAATTAATGTAGAAATACCTATTTCCTGTTCCTACTGAGAAACACACTCAAGTATGCTCTTTTAAAGACTGTTCTCTCCCTCACTGATCTCTGTGCATGACTGTATCAGTGACATCAAATAATTCCACATCTCAGGAACACGGAAGTTTCTAAATCCTTTATCTAAGTTTTTCTTGAAGGAAACTGCACATAATGAAATGGGAATGTCAGCAGAATGCAGGCCCAGTTCTACAAATGCCAGGGGCCACTCTGGTCTGTGTCAGGGGATGATTTTGCTCTCTGGAGATATTTAGCCATGTTCTTTTCAGTTCCTTTTTTCTTCTTCATGTCAGTTTTTTTCCGTGAATTTCTGTGCACGGTTCTTAAATTTATTGTCCCCATCTCTCAAAACTTTTCTAGTCTGCAATGTACTGACATGGGGTCATGCAGGGTGAGGTTAGCGCTATCTCCAGAGGGCTGGCCATCCACAGTGACTCTGTCTTCATTACAGCCTTTGATCTCTATGGAGATGCTTTAAGTTACTAATGGCTAGTCATGAAAAATCGTTCTGCTTTGTTTCCATGCTTACATGCCTGAAATTGCATCTACTCTAAGTCAGACTGTGTTGTCTTGAAATATATTCCCAATTTGTTTTTGAGTGTGTTGAGCTTTTAAGTCAACAAATGTGAAGCATCAGAGAAAGAAAAAAAAAATACTAAAAAAGTGCGTCAGCAACTGATTTGTAATTGTGGCTCTTGTTTCTGAAGAATTTTAAAAGAGAAATTGCAAAAAATCACAGCTTGCTGAAGAGTAGATATAATCATTATTTTGTTGAAGTTGTTGACCTGAGTTAGGAAAATAGGTTGTGCCTCAGGTTGAACTTATCCATCAGAACAGCCATCACCCAGGAGGTGGCATTTGAAAATTTATAAATGTGCAATATAATTACAAAAACTCTATAATTTCCTTGTGTGTGATCTCTCATCTACAGCTTCCCCTTTTTTTTTGCTTTTTATATTTTTTTTTTTCCTCTAGTCTTGTGTGGTATAGACGGCTATGGTCCTGTAACAAAGAAAATTGTTATAGCCGTGACCTGATGATCTGAAACTTTGTTTTAGTTGCCTGTCCTTTCTTATTCTTTTCCATTCTCTGAATTCACCACAGCAGTGCTTTCTATTTACAGATATCATCTCTAGCACATCACTGTTAGTTCTCCTCATTTCTTATATTACTCCAGCAGATCTGAAGATATTGCCAGTTTCCTTTTCCTTTTTTCCTGGGATAAGCATCTAAACACAACATTTCCTGACTATTTCTCACCATAACTATGAAATAAGATTAGATTCATGGTTTTATCTAGGCAACTAGCTTTTAGATGTCTGAGCCATTGTGTATAACTGTAAGTGAAGGCCCCAAGCTGTGTTCTCTTGGCCAGTAAGATACTCCACCAGCAGCTGGTTTATATTTATGTCTCAAAGTGGCTTGCTGTCATTGGTGAAGAGACCTTTCATCTAAAATTACAGAGCCAAATCCTCAGTGAGCAGCAATCATGTAATGACAAGATATCAGTTGTTTCAGTTGAGGATACAGCCATTAAAAAATGTGTAAGCCATTCATAGGGTTTTAAAAAATAATCTGTTAGTCAAGGTAGATCAATGCAAATTCATAGAAATCACATCACATATGAAATACTAAATTAATTAAATTGAATGAAAACAAATAATATTCTTCTGATCTATCCATACTCTTAACACTTATTAAAACAAAATCAGATTCTTTCTTTGAAAATAAATTCATCCAGGAAATCAGATTAGAGCAAAAATAGGAAATAAAGGGAGGTGAACACCCTAGGTCTAATTAAGTAATTCTTTACATGTTGTGCAATTATAGACACCCATATGTATATATGGAAATAAAATCTTTTCACATCAAGATGAGAAAGCATTTTGCATCAATCTTGCCTCCATAAATGACAGTGAAATGAAGACAACAATGGCAGTGCCCTTCGGAATTCTGACGGCTTGTCAGGATGGCTCCTGGAAGGCAAGTCAGCACTGTAGGTCTCAGGCCAGATTTGTTGCTAACTAGCTTAAAAAGGGTAAAATAGATTAAGAGGATAATATAATCTTCTTTATTCACTGAAGGGAAGGTAAAAAACTGTATGCTCTCAAAACCATGTTTCAAGCTCCAAGTGCAAGTGGAAGTCCAGCAATAGGTTGCAAAATCCCTTATCCATTGCTCTGGGTACAGCAGTAGGAGTATCTTCCCAAAGGTTTACAAGTGGATAGGATGCACAGCCCTAGCCCTGAGGACAGGGTTGCTCTCCCTGCTTGAGAGAAGAAGAACAGGAGCAGCCAGGAGAGTCAGAGAGGTTCACAAGTGAGGTCCAGGGACACGTCCCTGCCTCTCCCATAGCCTTGTGACTGAGGAGCATGCAAGTCTCAGGGTAAGAGAGTTCTTGAATAAGATCCAGCACCCAGTGGTGCCATGGTGTCTGTGCTGAGGGGTCTTCAGGGCTGGGAGGAGCAGGTGGTGGCAGTGGTATTCTTGTTTCATAGGCATATGGATAGCCAAGCTTGTGGCACTGGAGAGGATCACATATAAGTTTTCAGTGGGATGCAAAAGCAGCAGACCTCAGAAGGTCTTAGCTTACTTTGATAAGTTTGGTTTGAGGAGCAGGGAAAGGGCTGCTGGTCTTGGTCCATGTTGCTATCACTAACCTGTGGAAGTACAGGAGAAACAGCTTTTATCACAAATGCAAGGACACTGGCCTCTGTGACCTCTTTGCTCTGGAATACAGCCAATTCCAGTGTAAGGCCCATGGGGAAGCAAGAGGTCTAGAGCCTCAGGGCAGGGATGATTCAAAGGTATAGAACAGAAGGGTTTGTTTGTATTAAGAACTGATAAATATTTGGGGAATGTTGTATACTAGAAACATAGGCTTTACTTTAACCTAAGCGAGTGGCATTGGAAGTCAAAATAATCAGAGAGGATTGTCTACACTAGTAGCAAGAGAAAGCTGACAGGTATTGAGGAACATCTGGTTCAGTCTGATGCAATCCTCAAAGAGAGTGTTGCCAATGTCTAGTGCACCTCCAGAAAGGGAGGGTCATAAATAGAGAACTGGATGGAAGGAGAATGGTAATCAGTCTGCTTAGAGTGCCAGGTTGGTAGCTTTTGCAACACTGAGCAAGACCAAAACTTACAGATGCTTCTGCAGAAATAGTAGAAGTCTAAAAATTATAGAAAAATTAGAACAGTTGTCACCAGCAGCAAACCTGACAAAAAACAGCACAGAAGCTGTTGAGGGGAGGTAAGCAAGGTAAGCAAGATTATTATGGTGCTAGGACATCAATTTCATGAAAAATAAAGAGGGGATAAGAGGGTGTGAGAGAGACACAGTACAGGAGGTATATGCTAAGTTCAAATATAAGATTGTGGGACGTTCAAGTATAATATTGTGGGAAAAGAAGAGCCCTGAGAAATTTGTTGGTGAAATCCAGCACTTTGATAGTAAAAATATAGCATTTTCTTCAGCAAAACTGAAGAAGCTACAGTTAAGATAGATAAAATAGTAGTAGATTTTAACTGTCTAGATATAGTTCATCCTCATAAGGATGTGACAAAGAAATTTTTTTTAATACAATGTAAAGTTCCTTCTTACATTAACCTTTTTCAGAACCAGAGGAAAAAAAAAGGAACACAGACAGTGAGGGCACAGGATCTCACTCAACAGTTACTAGTGGGTGAGATCACAATATAGTTGAAGTTAATTTTGTATC
The DNA here is from genome assembly GCA_032173965.1 of Sitta carolinensis. Lineage (NCBI taxonomy): Eukaryota > Metazoa > Chordata > Aves > Passeriformes > Sittidae > Sitta > Sitta carolinensis. The sequence goes on along the minus strand of CM063285.1, from coordinate 47,030,173 downwards.
ATGAGAGAAATGACAAATCCAGCTGACAGATATCCAGTTTCAAGAAAGAGCACTAAATGAAAAAAGAGACATTAAAATAAAATCAAACAAAATGAAAAATTCAACCAGCCAGCAAAAATGTCCTGTTAGGAGTAGTTCTACAAGCAAGAGCCTGTAGTATGTACTGCAAGGCCAGTTAAACTGTACTGCAGTTCCAGGAGAAAATGAAGTAATCAAATGCAATCTCTTCAGGGCTCAGGGGAAAAGCCATCATAGTGAATGATGGGAAATGGAAAAAGTTACTATCTTAGGGAAAAAAATGGCCATTAAAAAAAGGGAGGTGTGCACAAAGGAGAAGAAAGAAAAGCCTATAATACATGACATATAAAAAAATTAAAAGGAATAAGAGGATTTGAAGAGTACCTTAAAAAAAATGTAGTCTATTGTAGCAGAGACGTGGTGTTTAAGCAATCCCATCCTTAAAGGGAGGTGTGGATGGGCAGGTCCTGAGTCCTACAGTCTAGTGAATCTTCTCTTCCCCCATTACAATGCCACTGAGTCTGTGATGAATAAAAGGTTCCTGAGCATACTAAGAAGGTGATTTAGTGGGAGGGTTTGAGTAAGGGTTATGGTGGAGTTTTCATCATTCTGGTTTACCAGGTGTGCCAGTGAATGTGTGGACAAAGGGGCTAAAGCAGTCTGAACACATTTACATTCCAAAACCTTTTGACAGTTTTTTTTTTAACCAAAGACTCCTGAGGAAATAAAACTGCTTTAAAGTTGAATAGAAAGTCCTTTTGTGGATTGAAAGATGGTTAGATAGGAAGCAAATTGAAGGGTTCAATAGTCACTTTTGAAAAGAGCAAGAGTTGGTAGAGGGGTCATAAATGAATCTGTATTCAGACCAGTTTGGTTCAAGATCTTCATCAGTAATTTGGAAAAGGGAGTGAATTGTGAAATTTCCAATTTCACAGATGATAGTAAGTTATTTTGGGAAATTGAATACCATGCTGCTGCTAAGGATCTTCAAAAGAACTGCAGCAAGTAATTAGGAAAAAACTCTACAGATAAGCTTAAGAGTTGACAATTTTTATCCAAATCATGTTTACATGTACTGTGCTCAGAAATGAGAGGTACAACTTAGAGGAATGAATTAATTTATTATCGGCAGCTGAGTGGAATTATCTGTATGACAACAAGTGTCATCATCAAGAACAGTACTGAGAAAACCCCAAAAAAGTATTGTAGCAAAAAAAAAAAAAGTATTTTTTTTCTACTATTTGAAAAGATATGCCCATATCTTGAATAATATGTGAATGTGTGGTTTCTGCATCTCAAAAAAGTCAGTGGAGTTTGAGAAAATACAGAGAAGAGCAACTAAAACGAGTAAAGAGGTAAAGCCATTGCGTTACAAGGAGACTTTAAGGAGTCTGTGACTTCAGCTTCAAGAGAAGACAACAGAGTATGACAAAGGTTTGCAATATCTACAAGATGATGAATAAGGTATATGTGAACTGTTATTCACCAACCCCACTCTGCCAGCTGATTGAACAGTAAGTGAAGTCAACAGAAGGTAAGTTCAAACCAGACAATGAAAAGTACTTTTTACACAGTGAATCCAGGACTTCTTAAATCTTTTGCAACAAGAGGTTAGGAAGACAAATAATATCAGCAGAACTATAAAGAATTGTAGGTAAAGTTGTGGAAATTCAGTGTGGGAGAAACAGATACCAAACAGAAGAGTCAGGGTCATGCTCTCTAAATCTCACACAGAGATTTTGGCTGCTCTATGACACCTAAAGGAAGGGACTACTGCTAGTCACAATTTGTCTCCAAAATAGCATTTTCTATTATTTCTGTTAGAGATTTCTGTCCTTAATGGACTAGTGGTCTGTGTCAGTATGGCTTTTCTTCTTTGTAAATGTACCACAGTTTGAATTGAAGCTTCTTTCAAAAAATATTCTTGATCTTTCTATTTTTAATTTCCCTTATTATCAATAACTGATTCAAAACTTCACTAACAGAACCTGAGCCAAGAATAGAGATATATTTCCACATAATAATATATCAAATAAGAGCTGAAATTTAGATTAATGGAGAAAGAAGGAATTTCTGGAAGGGATTTATTTCTGGAAGGAAGGCAGGAAGGCAGGAAAGCAGGAAGGAAGGAAGACAGGCAAGGATCTTGCTACCTATTTTGGAAGCATTAATCAAGCTTTACTGTTATTTGATCATGCTGTAAATATTATGCTATTTAACACAATATTTTCAATAGGCTCAGTAAAATGATACCAAGAGTACCTCTACTTATTAACTGTCCTCACTTCTTGATAACAGGTTTCCATCCAACCTCTGATCATTATGAAAACTTCTGTGTTTGACCAGCGTAGGTAGGTTTTGGTGTTTCCTCATTCAATTGCCAGATTAAAAAATTGAAAAATCAAAAAATGCAAGTAAACTCTCTACTAGTAAGTCCAAGTATATTTTGAGATAGGCTTAACAATTATTTCAAAACTAATGAGCCATTAAAAAAGTTGTGAGACTTGTAGTCTCACAGTAGAGAGATTCTAAGAGTAGAGACTTCTTAGTAGAAGCAAATATGACTGTTCTTATGTCTTGATATTGCAGGTGTTGAATCCAGTCAAGTTAGATCCTTAAACTTTTCCACAATCCTTGCAGCATTGGACACTTCATTTTTAAGGAAAAGGAAGCTTCTCATTGCTCCAGGAAGTGGGGTATGAACATATCAAAACTCTAGGAATGTGGTAGCAAAGATAGCTTCTACATTCATCCCAAAAGAGTAAAAAGTGTGCCAGGAAGGCCTGCTTCCAGCCAGCCAGTGAGGAGACTTGAGTTTTTAAATAAGATTAGCTCTGTTAATAGCCTCTTCATAGACCTGCAGGACAGCAGAAGGAACAGGGGCTGCACAGCCTGAATTTCTAGTTAGCCTTTGTCAGAGGATAACGTGCTAATACTTCAAGCTTCAATGCTAACCTGCACAGACTCCTCACAGTCTGTGTGCACTTGCATGTGCAAACCTTTTAAGCTCTTAGCTGTATTTATTGTTTCCTTATATGCACACATATGCTCAGTTCCCATGTTTTATACTGCTTCTGTGCACAGTTTTCTTACATCTTATTAGGGATTTTGAATCAACTATAGGCAAAAAAGAGCAGGAAATAAGTTTTGAAATAGGGCAGACTGGAATGACCTTCAGCAGCACAGGTACAATTACCACCTTTCACAAATATATTAGCAAATGAAATGTTGCAATTTTCTTTTCACCTCACTGATTTCACAGGGATGCCAATGAAGTAACTCATGAGTTAATGGAAAACAATCATGACTTTTGCTTATTCTTCTCTTTGAACCAAGCCCCAGAATAAGATTTAAACAAAGAAACTCTTATTTATTAAAGCAAACCCCATTGCACTCCTCCAGACACGTTTATACAAGCATGAAATCTCCCTAGGGAATTATTTACTACCTTTCTTGCCTTTAATCACACAATCTGGAGATTAGAGGGAAGAATTTGTCCGGAAGTGTACCTTCCATGGTGACTAAGTGTCATTCTGTGAAACCTGAAGTTCCCAGAACAAATTAAAGACTAATACCAAAATAATGTTGTTTGCTCCTATCAGTGGGTTCAGCAAGGCAAAGCAGTATCTAGTGTTTATGAAAAATGCATTCAGGTATCATTGGAAGAAATAAAATTGCTTAATATGTGCATAAGTTTTCATTTAAATGATAAAAATATACAAGGTGTGATTTTCTTTATTTTCTGATGCTTGGACAATAAAGGGTTGTCACTGCTGTGATACACTTAAACTGGCAGGAGAATTACAGTTTTTGTCTTCACACCCTGGAAGTGAGAAGTTGGAGTTACACTTGATTTTTTTTTTATATAAACATCTTTTAAATACTGATTGCAAACATTGCTACTTGATAGATATAATCTAAAGACAGGACTAATAGATGCTGAGTCTTAAAAGTCCTGCTGAAGTCAGTGATATTTACACAAGCTCAAGAGATCAACATCATGCTTTGGATATATACGCTTTTCTTTCAGTACTTATTGTTGTGATAATCAGTAAGTAATAATAGCTACTTTTATTATAGTTGATAAACTCTTTTATTTTGTATAACATTACCTCAGTGTAACACTTTCCTCAATCACATTTTGAAAATTAATTTTATTTTTCAGAAGTACCGTCTTGAGGGAGTATATAAATTAGGGGGAAAAAAAGGGTGGATATGAGCATATTTAAACATGACTCAGATAACTTTTGATTAAAATGAGAGACATTTATAGATAAAAAAATTCATTATATTTTTCAATTACTATCACACAAGATGGCTTCCATTCTGGGCTACATTCCCGGAAATCTCCTTTCTGAAATACCATAAAAGTGAATGCAAAACTACGTATCTCTATATAAAGAAATCATATTTGTCCTTAGCAAACCCCAAGACATTTGTGTAGAAAATGGGTATTTTACGCAGCCCAGTGTTTGACAGGGGAGGAGACAAAACAGATTGTACTCAGGGATGGAAGAACTCAATCAAGGTAAGAGTTCTAGTATAATGCAATCATCAGCAATAGGGTCAAGAAGGAGGATAGTGTTCAAAGACAGGTTGGGTGAAGCTTTGAACAACTTAATCTTGCGGAAGATGTCCCTGCCAACAGCTGGGGGTTTGGAACTGTAGGTATTTATAGGTCCCTTTCAACTCAAACCATTCTGTACTATTCTTTGATATTCCAGTCATGTGCTAGGAATATCCATTTAAAAATGGTGAAGGCACAAGAGAAACAGAAGTCACAGCAGTCACAGCAGTCGGCATGAGAAAAAATGACTGGAGAAATAGTGTAAAATGTCACAGAGAATTACATATGAAAATATTCCTGTTTATTAGGAAGTTTTCATCACAAGCCAGTAACATCATTTTACACAAAATCAGTCATACTATGATAAAATAGTGTGGGCAGTATAACCTGTTATTGATTTTATCAGAAAGGAAATCAAATAGATCTGAAAAATAGTGACAGATTCTGAAATTAACTTTCTAACTAAGGGTCATAAGTTTATCCTAAATATTACAATACCTACACTGGTCACATTCTTATTTTGATAATTCAGTGAGTACTAAAGTTTACATGTACATTTGTGCCAACTAGGCAAATATTTTATTTCATGTTTGTCTTTTTTCTCTTGTTTAGATAGAATGAAATGTATAATCACAGAATCCATTAGGTTGAAAAAGACCTCTGGGATCGTCGAGTCCAACCTGTGACTGAGCACCACCTTGTCAACCATGGCACTGAGTGCCAGGTCCAGTCTTTCCTTAGAAACCTCTAGGGGTGGTGATTCCACCACTGCCCTGGGCAGCACATTTCAATATCTAATCACCTAAACCTCCCCTAGGACAGCTTAACTCTATGTCCTCTTGTCCTGCCCCTGGGAGAACAGGCCAACTCCCCCCTGACTACCTTCTTACAGGAAGTTGTAGAGAGCAAGAAGATGACCCCTGAGTCTCCTCTTCCCATCCTCTTCATCATCGCCTATATACAGAAAAAACAAAATTCCACTTCTAACAATGTTTCATGAAAAAATTATGACTCAGTTAAAAGAAGTAACAAGAGCAAGTGGCCAGGAATTTGTAATGACATTCACAGAAGGATCATACTGGTCTTTCTGCTTCCTCTAGAAGTTTTTCTGCATATGTAATTGATTGTCCTCTTAGATCAGTGTATGCAGGAGTTATGCCCATGGAGTTACATGTCTTAAGTGAACAGAAGCACAACAAGCCCAGCGGATGCTATGAATAGCTAGATTTACATTTACATGAAAAAAAAATCTCCAGTCCATAGGGAAAGTGCAGCATCTCAGTACTCATTGTCATAGCAGATTAACATAATCAAAAGATCATAGTACTTTTGATTGAAAACTCTTCTGAAAAATCTAGCAATTAATGTCCCTGTATTAGGAGCTACAAGTTGAAAACTTGAAAATGTGGTCCCTGTTTTGATACCCTGATGACAGTAAGAGTTTTGGAAAAATCTATGCTGTCATTCTGAATACTAAAAATACAGCTTCATACATGCAACTCACATCACTTCTGTATTTAACTGTACCCAACGCAGCAATGCCACCATATGGTGTAGTTCTCTTAGCTATATCAGTATTTAATTGACAACACCAATGGAAATACAGTGATTGTGAATCAGTATGTGGATAACAATGCCAGGTACAGACAACCTCAGAGGGAGAGTGGGAAATGCCGGAAGGAATTCATTAGCTTCTTACATCTTTTCCCATTACTGTCAAGCCCCGAGTTTCTGTCAGTAGGACTCATGTGTCCTATCTTTTGAAAACTCCAGGATGAAATTTCCCTATGCACAGCTTGCAATAAAACAGTCCATGTGCAGTTGAGCAGGCAAGAAATGTGTAAGACTAAATGTAGTTTGCACTCAGTTTTTTCTGCCTGGGCATCGTACCTCTTAGGGGAGAATACTATGCAGTGAGTATGAAAACTGTCATCTGTTGTGCTGGAATCGTCATCCAAGTACATTGGAAGTTTCTACCAAATTCTGGTTTGGTTTTTTTTAGTGGAATATTCTTGAAACATATAGAATTTTTTAATCAACTTGCAAGAAAAGAAAAACGCAAACCTCATGCAGAATATTTTCCTTCTTATTGATCTCATCACTTCTGAAAAAGGTTTGAAACTTGGAGTTAAATTTGTTCCACTCTGTTTCTTAAAAATCTGCTGTGACACTACTTGCTGTTCACAAAAGATCATAGAAATCATAGATTATACTGAAACGGACAGGACCTATCAATATCATGGAGTTCAACTCCTGGCCTGCACAAGACCATCCCCAAGAGTCACAGCATGTGCCTGAGAGTGTTGTCCAACATCTTCTTTAACTCTGTTGGGTGAGAAACCTTTTCCTGATATCCAACATAAACCTTCCCTGACTCAGTTCATGCCATTTCTTCGAGTCCTGTCACTGATCACAAGAGTGAAGAGATCACCACCTGCCCTGATTCCCCTCACAAGGAAGTTGTAGACCACAATGAGGTCTCCCCTTAATCTCTTCTTCGCCAGGGTGAGCAGACCAAGTGCCCTCAGCCACACCTCATGCAGCACTCTATAGCCCTCCTCTGGACAATGTCTAACAGCTTTATGTCTTTTTTATACTGTAACACCCCAAACTGCACACAGCACTCAAGGTGAGGCCACACCAGTGTGGAGCAGAGCAGGACAGTCCCCTCCCTTGCCCGGCTGGTGATGCTGTCCCTGATGCACCCCAGGACAGGGTTGGTCCTCCTGGCTGCCAGGGCACTGCTGGCTCAGCTTTCTAGGTCCCTTTCCATGGTGCTGCTCTCCAGCCTTTTGCCATTAATTGAGAAAAAAAAAACAAAACAAAACAACTCTTTTATTGGGAAAAACCCCTCTTATTTGGGAAAAAAAACCCCTCTGCTTCTTTTCCCCCAGTGTTTCTTTCCAGCTTCAACTCCTGTTGAGCTTTGGCCTCATGAATTTTCTCCCTACACTGGTAAGCAACATTTCTCTATTCTTCCCACATCACCTGATCATGATTCCACTGGGCTTTCACCTTTCATTTCCTTATTTCCAAGAAAAATTCCCTACTTAGCCAAGCCAGCCTTCTGCCTTGCCTCCTTGACTTATAACATTTGGGACTTGTCTACTCATGTGCCCTCAGGAGGCAATGATTAAAAACGTGACCAGCAGTGATAGACCTCAGCACCTGCAAAAGAATTTTCCCCTATGGTCCTTATTTACTAATTCCCTGAGCAGGAGCTCAGAGAGGCCTGTAGCTTCTCTGAAAATTACCAATCTCTTGCTCATTCACTCAAATACAACGTAGCTTGTTCACTTCCTCCTCTAGCTGCCTCCCCTGGTGACACAGCTTGTCCATCACAGCACACCTGCAACAGAACTCTGTCAGCCCAGCCTCAAGGAGAGGTTTCAGTCTCTCCTGGAGCCTGTGACCTGGACAGGTCCATCTGCTGTCAGCAGGTCTGGCTGGCTGGAGCCCTCTGACACAGCTGGTTCTGTGACTCCCACAGCTGTGGGGGAATGAGCTCTGCAGCGTGTCAGTGCCACAACTGAAGTTTTCATTGGTACATTGATAAGGCTGAAGGGCTCTTTTTGTGCTCTCTTCACCAGATACCAAGCCTGTTTATCTGCCTGTTGGCTCCTCCCAGGTGGTTCTAGAGGAGCCTTTCCTGCTCACCCCATCTGTCTGAGCTGCCATGCAAACTATCATGCCACACCTTCACTGTCATGCCACATCCCTTCTTGTCACACTCTGGATCATTCATGCTCCCTAGATCCATTTAAATTTCCCATCTGCTCCTGAAAGTACCCTGCTTCGTGCCTGACTGACTGCCCAGGTCTTTCCAATCCAGGTGTGTCTCAGAGCTGCTGCTCAGGTGTCCCTGAGCTCAGGAATGCCCCTGTGCAGCTTGGTCCAACCCTCACCCTTGGACTTGCTTCAGTCACCACAGCCACCTCCACTGCTGCTGCTGCTGCTGCTTCTCCAACTGACCCAACAGATGAGCCCAATACTAGACACTAAAATTCTTCAAAGTTTTGGCATTAAATAGAAGATTGAAACTGCATTAACTCCACTAGACAGCTCCACTTTGAGTATCCACTCTACCTCTTTTCCCTTTACATTTTCAAGTAGGTAATCCATTTTCCACAGTTCCTGTAAAGTGCCATACACTTTCAGGATATGTTTGAAGGGTGCATACAGTTTGCAGTATGCTCGTGCATCCTTTACACCGAAAGCTGATCTGTTAATGTACTGTAACAGCTATCATGGACTTCTTCCAGAGCACATGAATGTCAACAGAAGATTCACAATAAACACTGAAATCCAGATCAAATCCTCTTTCCTTACTATTATTGTATGTATGGACACGGATAAATAATCCATTCTTGCAAATATATCCTGAACTCTTCTGGTAGATGTCACATCACCTCTTGGTGCTGAGGGATACTTCAAATAGCATCTTAGTAGCACTGGTGCAATGGATCTTCAGATTATTTCTCACAGAGAAAAAGGCGCTATTTATATTCCTGGGCACTCAATTTTCATTCTAAAAACATACTGGGAGATCAAAGAAGGTTAAGAATAGATGAGTAAAACATTTAATAGAAAAAGAAATTAAAGAAATTGAAAATATTTGCTTTCACCTTTGCATACTCTCCTTGATTTACCTGTTGCCTTTATTTTAAACAGAAAGATCCAATGATGAAAATCATACTTTTAATTACGTACCACTCTAATCATATATCATGTGAAGAAGTTTTCTTTGTTGTTTGGTTGTTTTTTTTTTTTTAATAACAAACAAACTCTATCAGCTTAAAAAATCATGGATTGATTTCAGGTCTGTTTCTAGAAAGTCATACAGAATGAAGTTTTAAAAAGGTTGCTATCTTGCTAATTGCAGTATCATTAACAGTGAATATTTTTCAGAAATCCCCTTTGTATACATACCAAAGCCTTAAAAGTTTGTGTGGTTTTTGATCCAAGGCATTCACCAGCCATAGGAAGAAAAACATAGAGATAGAAAAAAAGATATTCTCATGGGCATTTAATATTCATAGATTTCATATATAAAATCTAGAATTATTACTCTGTGATTGGCTTTCCATAACAGTCAAGGCAAGTATCATCTTACCCCTGTAACATTTATTACATTTTTTCTGGCACTAATTAACACAGACTAAAAGAAAATTAATCAGTACAATCTGTCCCCTCTTAGTCTTTCTAAACTTCATCTGTAAATTTCCCAAGTTAATGGAAAGGTGTCTGTTGACTTCAGCAACTTGTAGGTTGAATCTTATTAGAATACTTATTTCTGAACAAGCAAAAAGGGAAAACATGGAGAAACAGTATTATCTGATGCTACATTTTAATAATTCTACTCTCTCTCAAAAAATTCACCTCTCTCTGAGCTAACCATTAGTGTCAAGGAATAGAAAAAAGACCCAAAGCACACTGTGTGCTCCAAGACAGTTATTTACCATTAAAAAATAAGGAGTAACAAAACAAAAACAGTATAAAAAACAAAAGTGAAGTTTTACACTTTATTAGTAAATAGTGTAATAAGGATTTCTGGGTCAAATTTGTGCCATAACAGGTATTGTCATGTCTCTAGTTATGCCTGGACCTGTGAAGTGCTGAGACATTTGGCATTGCAGAGTAGGATTCAGACTTCATCACAGTATTTTGTTATTGTCAAAATCCCTCAAGAACAGGATGCATAATTTGCACCAGCTGTGGAAGATGAAAATTCTAGCACAGAGGGGGAATGGCCATTTATAGCTGATCCAATGCCCAACCCACAGGTGCAGAGCAAACTGTCCACAGCTCTCAGACAGATTTGAAAGAGGACAATGTGTTTAGAGCCAAGGTAGGTCTTTAGGAGATTTTGTGATCTTTTGAAGGTGAATTTCGTTATAAGAAATGAGAATAAAATATTAAAGATGGAGGCTGAATCATTCAAGGTTATATAGAAGAATTAGACATCCAGGTCTCAAACTTTCCTATTGCTCTCAGGGATTCAAAGAAGTGAAGAGGACTTTTTTTCCCAGAATGTCCTTACCCCATATTGCAAGCTGGGGCCCTGAGAAGTCAGAGTTCCTCCATCCTATGGCTGCTTGCAGGGTCTATTTTCTTCTTTAATCTTTTCTATACTGAACTGGTGTTGATTGGAAACTGTAGAATCAGATATATTCCAGTTAAAATCTCAGAACAATTCTTAATTTTATACCTTGCAGATGCTTGACACATTTATTATAAGGTAAGATTGAGCTGTAAACATATTTCTGCCATACCTCAACAATTTTTAAATATCTAGATTTTAATATAAAATCAAATCTGTTGACATTCAATATGTCAAGGATAAGTGTCTATGCACAAACACTTTTAAAATGTTTTGGAGTTACCTTCGTACATGGCATCTTGAAGTATAAGAAACATGACAAAGGCATCAAGCTGATGTAAACTCGTTATCTATGAATAATGTAAAACAAATGTGCCAGATTTGTACTTCTGGGTGGCAAAGCTGTTGCACAGATGTGGTATTAATGATAATGGAATTATTTTCCAAGGTTCAAACTAACAATAAGTCCAAAAAAGAAAGATTACATGTTGGTGATTATGTATTGAAAAAGATGCAAGGAAAATTTCAATATTTGTATCCAAAATGCTAAATTCTGGGCCAAGAGTGGTTTTAAGCAGAGCTCCAATTCAGTCTTTTCCAGAAGCAAGGATAAACACAGGATTGCTTGATGTATTCAAGCATGGAAAAATGCAAGGAGGCTGAAGCTGCTTTGATAAAATTCCCTGTGTCAATGTATTGGCCACACCTCTCAATAACAAAAGAAATATGTGTCTCAATAATAGCGTGGCAGAAGTTTTTTGCTAGTTATTGAGATTGTGAAAAACTGATTATTTCTTTTCACTTATCAATAATTTGATTAAGATACATGAATTGTGCTTTGAAGGTCTATTTTTGCAGTAAATAGTGGTTGCTAGAAAGGTCTGATACAGACCACAGAACTGTGAAATACAACTGGGTGGATCTAGACAGTCTGTGAATGAGAGCATTAAAATTCAAATGGCATTTTCCTGGGAGCAACAGAGGGTTCAGATAGAGTTTATTTTCTGAATGTCTAAGCTTTTTTAAGATGGCTTAACTGCTAATGTTAAAAGTGGTGACTGAAGGCAGTTAGGCTCAGCTGGTGTCACACAGCTATGTATAAAACAATTACATAAAGCTATACTTTAGTTTAGATGATTGAATCCAATAATTTATATTGCAATATCCTCTGCATAATCACTATGGATGAGCAATTTTCAAGGTGCTCTAAAAGTTGACATCTTGCAGAGTTACATCATAATAACATAGGATAGTCCTGTCTTAAGACTGTGTGACTATCAGGACTACCTTGAACTGATTAATCAGTGGCTCTCTGGAAAACAGGAGTTCCCATTTGGTTATTTCTGTATTTTGCTGTATTTAACAGCTTAATGGTCTAAGTCAGCAATCTAATTTGATTTTGTAGGATTAAAAAATATTTGCTTAATTTTATTGCATATTAATATCTTATTAGTTTTGGGAAGATTTTATCCTCAATTTTTTATCTCCTAAGAGTTTACCAATATCATAAACCCAATGTTTATTCAACATTCAGTCAGCGCTGCCTTAGAGGATTATAAAGCTGAATAAACCAAGCTATTATGCCTTTCATTATTACAGCTTTGAACACAATGATCTTGTTCCTATTAAAAAAGGGTAGACACTTCTTAGAAAGATTAAGTACAGTTTGGGTTAGGTATCTAGTTTGCAGATAGTCCTAAGTTATTGATATAAAATATTAAATTTATCCTCACAATCAAAAGAAGAAACCACAAAATTTATGGTTTCATGTCTGCAAAGAGATTGACAAGCTTCAGTTATTTGAGAATAGCTTTACAACTTCCTGAGCCAAATAAACTTGATTAACAGAATAAACAAGGACAGAGAGAGACATGGCTGTAAACATCAAAACCAACTCTTGTTGCAATGACTTACTCTACAGTCAGGGAGGAGGAGTGGGACTGCTGCAAGGGATCTCATAGTGCAGCATGGTGCTTGGTGCTTCCTAATGCTGAGAAATTTCTGCTGATCCTTAAATACACAAATAGTGAACTGACTGAAAAGTCTTAAGAGGGCTGAAATTTTTCAACTTGGCCATTATGAGGTCAGGTACTTACTATTTCTCCAGCTAGAATGATAATAGACTTTTGAAATTGTGTAACTAGTAGAACACAGTCTTTATCACGAACTATTACACATTTAGGAAGGTAGATGATGTATATAAAAATACATATATATATAAAATTTGAGTGATATTATGACAGCACTGAAATTGAACGTAAGATTTATAGTTGCTAATGCAAAGCCCTCTCCTTATAAGTTGAAAAGCATGCTTTTCATTGCCATGCTGTTTAACAGAGACAGCCTCTAAATACAATCCGTCTATCATTTTGGAAGGCTAGTGCATGATACTTAATAGTTCAAGCTTATTATTCATTCTAAGATATATAAAACTTGAATTCCTAAGTACAGTCACTTGCAAAAATGTTTTGGACCAGATCCAAACAGCTTTCTTAGATGAATACTCCAAGATGACCTTTGACTGCCTATTTAGTGTGTCAGACTAAATGTGGGTTTTCTTCAACACAAAACCACTTGAAGATTTTTTATATGTACTTTCCCAAGAAATTTTTAGTTTCTTTCAATTTTATTTTTTTTTGTGGTAAAAACAGACTACTTCACTTTGCTAACTTTTATGATAGAGCATTAAGGAGTTTTAAAAATCTACACACCTGAGAAAGTAATTATTAAGATACACAAGTAGGATGTTCCATAATATATCCTTATTATCAAATATTAAGTGTTCAAAAAGCTTGATATTTTCCTTGGAACATTGTTAGCATTATGTTCTTTGCAGCTGTGATAAGGTTCTTTAGCTATTCTATGGCCTGAAAACTTGAAAATAAAAAAACAACTTACTAAGTTGATTTTACAAGCACATAGAGAAAGGAAGCAATAATTTTAACTGTACCTTTCATTTTCATATTGAAATTATGTTCTGCTGTACCTTAGATAACTGATCAGGACTAAAATAACACTGTTCATTTTTTGTGGTTGGGTTCTTTTTGGGTTGGTTTTGGGGTTTTGTATTTTGGGATTTCTCGGTGGGGATTTTTTTTGTTTATTTGTTTGGTGTGGGTTTTTCTGTGCTTTTTTGTTTGGGGTTTGTTTTGGTTCTTTTTTTTCTTTTTTTTCTTTTTTTGGAACAAAAAAACAATCTCCTCATCCCTAAAAGTTTGTTGTATTGTAAAAAATAAATATAATGGAGTAAATCCATTATGATACCAATCACATGCTATATACCTATTAATAGTGGATTTGTGCATATAAACAGTTTCTTAATCTTAAGTTAGAAGAACGATTTCAATTTTTTTTAAACAAAGAAATAAAAATAAAAAGTGATAATATTTAATGAAAAAGACCGGGAAAATATTTAATTTTTTTTTTACTGTAGAAAAAGAAGACTTCTGAATATTAAAGATTTTTGTACTTGCTTTCCATTTCGTATAGGAGTACATGCACTATGTCAGTTAAAACAAAAGTAAGAGGAATTGTTCCGAGGGGGAAGCCTCAGTTTGCAAACCAAAGGAGGGCACAGACCAGGAGAGGATCTGCGCTCCGCGCTGGGCGTGGGGGCACCGGGGGGCGTTCCCGCGGCGCAGCCCCGCGGGGCTCGGAGGGGAACGCGCGTGGGTGCCTGCGGCGGCATCGGTCTGACAGCAGGGGCTGAGTGACTGAGCCTGCTACACAAACAAATGCATGCCAGTGACAGGGCCAGGGAGAAGATTATGTAGCTGGAAGTGCACAAAGAGGAATTTTATCCTCTTTAGCATCAGCAATCCTGGTTGCATCTATCTGTGCGCAGCCAACACTGCTGTTATCTTTGCCTGGCATTTCAGCAAAAGGAAGGGAGGAGCAGAGGTTGCACACAAATTGCAGTCTCCATATTTCCTCTATATAAAATTTCTGTTTCTTACAGGATGGATGATCTTTTTAAACACAGTATATGCTAGCATCCAAATACACTATTTATTTCCTCAGCATCATATGGGCTGCCTTGTGATATTTCCTTGAGAATAAATACAGACTGCAACCATCTGTGTCTGGACTCTTCTCCCATGTCTTCCCACAGTTATTTCTTCTATGAGCTATTTTAGTTTTTCTGTTCTTTGTAGGTGCATGTGTATTAATATACAAACTATAAAGTTCCAGTTGGAAAAAAACTGTTTCTTTTTAAAACGTGTTTGATCCAATTTGCTCTTAATCACATGAAATTTAAATCCCACTTTCTGACAGCTGATACTTGAACATTTATATACTATCTGATGGGTTGTAATTATTCACTTTCTTTCTGCTGTGTAAAGATGTTATCACAGTATCTGCTTTTCCTAAGCATGCTGGGTGACATAATATTACAGATAAGAAATGTACAGATTCAGTTTTTATAAATATGGGATAAAAATAAGGGAACAATTATCATAAGACTGATAACAAATTCCTAACTTGATCTTTGATTTATTTAAGAGGGAATATTGGCTAGACACCAGTTCCTGAACACAGTTCTCACCAATTCCTATAAAGATTGTCAACTTCTTGAGAAAGTTTTCCCCAATATTTCAGAGTCTTCTGAAAAATACTTTGTGTTGACAGATAAGCAGTTACTGAAAAAAGGTATTAATTCCATTGTAGGTTTATTTTTTGTTTTTCTGATAAAGTTTGTAGGAAAGGTTGCTGCCAGATTGTCATGAGGAACTTCAGGCTTGAGGTCTCACCAGAATATGCATTAGTAAATGGACCTTTCTGACCCACACAATGTGAATTATTGACTACTGGTTTAAATATTTGCGAGCTAATTATGTAGTGTGTCTTCCAGTTAATTTCCTCAGTAATCACTTTTCTCACACAATTTTCACTTCTACACACAGAGAAACAACTGAATAACCCTACATACTGTAAAAAAACTGTGTCTCCTATAGGCTGGAAAAAAGGGAGGGATTGTTATTTGTAGTGATTGTTATTATCTTTATGGAGTCAAGCATAAAGGGGTCACTAGATAGTACTGTACTTGTGAGGGCAAAACCAATAAACAAATATTCAAGATAGAAGGAAATGAAGATTCAAATCTGGTTCTGGAATATCCTGTTCCAAGTCAATGGACTTAAAAATTATTAACTTGAACCTGGTTGTAACAGGTTACAGAAATGTTGACTTTATCCCAGTAACTTTTTGAAATGGTTTTGAGTGACATAGTGTTAGCCTTTTTTATTTCACACTTTTGATAATTTGGGAAAAGGTAATGGTAATTTTGATGCGATTTGACCCAGATCCATCTTGAAGAATCTGCATAGAGGAATTTATAGGAAAAGTTAATGCCTTACGGAATAGTGCTGCAGTATTTTTTTTTTTTTTTTTTGTGTTAAAGGACCATTTTTACAAGCATATAATCTACAAACATGGGCAGTAATTGATATATAATGAATGTTAAGTTTTCTTCTGTGTTAATGCTCTCTTAAACAAGAGTAAGAGATTTCTCCCATCCAACAGCTTTCTATACACTAAATTTCTGTAAGGGAGCATCATTTAATGTGTGCTATGCTTGAACATGAATTTTTTGAACTCACTTTAGCTGAAAGTCTAGTAAGTACTTTTACAATATACATAGTGAATTATAGCAGTAATCTTCACATTTGGAAAATTCTTTGTATGTACAAATGAAGTGGATGAACAAATTTAAAAGCATAAATTTTTGTGTAAACTGTATAATCCACAACCTTATTAGAAAATAAGCTGAAAGGAATTTGATAGGTTTGCTATTGTGCAATAAAGTCTATATTTTAACATTATAAAATGATTGAACTGTCACAAGAGCTGTTCAGAATTGCTTTTTATAAAAGGCATTAAAAATATAACGAAGAAGGGAAAAACTACTGACATACAATTTTCTGTGGATAAATTCAGAAATAAAATCTAGCACAACCTTGTATCACAAAGCTATTTCATCCTCACCATCTTCCCATAATTGCCTGTTATATACTTACCCTTCAATCTTAAAGAGTTATTCCCACTACTTTTTTCCAGGATGGCTCTGTAATTGTCCTTTATATTTTGCACAATATAAGTGCTACAGCCTTAAAGTAGCAATTTTACAGCTAACTTTTACTTTCTGTATCTCTTCTGCTCGTTCATAAGTGTTATTAACATTTGATATTTTTTTTCTTCTTTTTTATAAAAATCAGATCTTTATATGGGCTCACCTTGACTCAGTAATACTTATGACTTTGAATTTTGTTGTTCTTCATGTTTATGACTAGAGGAAAAAATCCACCTCTACATGAAACTATTGAATTCTAGTGTGAAGTGCCGGAGATGTGACTCTTTTTAGATAAAAATAAGACTTCCTGACAGGAAGACCTTTTGTAAGAAATCTCAATTTTCCTCTTTCTTCTATATGTTTAGACAACACATTAGTCAGCCTGAAAGGCTGTGTGTAGTCATCTGCTGAGTCACCAGCTGTCCCTGAAGCAACTCTGCTCAGATTGGGCATTTTGGGTAGATCAGGGGCTCTCCCTGTGCTTGGTGTGCTGGTAGGGTACCCAGGTCATTGCTGCTGCTGATCCTGATGCTCTCAGTGTTAAAAGCAACCACTGTACCATGCCGCAGAATACCTGTGGAAAAAAGTCATGGCCTCCTTTGGGTACTACTGTCTATTGTACTCTGTAATAGTATTATTTCCAGCTAAACACTATTTAGGAAATCAAGGCTAGTAGAGTTCCTGGTGGGAGAAAAGACTTTTGTACTTGTTTATTAATTGTATCCACACAGAAACTGAACAATCCTTAAATCATGAAAACACTCTGTGCACTCTTGTGTGTATTTACAGACACTGTCTCAAAAAGAAAAGTGATCACTATCTAATATTTGTAATATTTGCATCCATCCCTTACATTCTTTTCCAGGTCTAATTATAAAAATAATTCAAAAGAAAAGAAATTACAACAGAAAAAATACTCAACCCCTCAGAAGCTGCTAAAAAATCCCACCAATACCTTTATTTGAGAATGATGTTGTCAAGTATTGGAATATGTAAATACTTATAAAATATCTTCTTGAATATTTTGTGTTCCAGTTTTATGTCCCAGTGATAGATGATTTGGATGTATTTGCAAATATGTGCTGAATTATCATCTATACTTTTGTTACACTGTGATTTTTTTTTTCCATAGTCCAGTGGTTAGAACATCCAACAGTAAGCTACAGATCTAAGTTTAAATCTACTCTTTTTCTAATTTAGTGAAGATATAAGATCAGAGTTCACTTCTGACTTCAGACAATTGTTATTTTAAAGCTTTGTGAGTCGACCATCCCCAGATTCTTAGCTGATGTAGATTTTTTCTGAATGAAGTGAGATAAAGTAAGTGCATAAGTATGATTGATCAAGAGTCTGGCCATTCAGAGAAAGGGTGTGAGAATTTGGTTTAAAATCATATTATAATATTTAAGTATTTTTGACACTGCAGTGCTTATCTCAAAGTGTATCTAGTGCAATTATTTGACCACTATCCTGTGACTCCCTAAGCAGGGAGAAATGAAAGGCAGGCCTTACCACATTTCTGCAGGACAATCCTCAAAATTAATGCCTCTCCAAGGTAAAACAGGTGATCCCTGGTATTTCTGAACTAGATTTTTGCAAAAAAAAAAAATGTTTTTGAAGTGAAGAAAATAGAGATTTTTTTTTTTATTATTCAGTGAGTGACAACAACCTAACAAGGTCATAAATTTCCTAAATTCAAATACGGAAAGAAACAATTAAACTGAATATACACTTCCAGATCTGGTATCCTAACGTCCATTTTATGGTAATTGCCATGTAAAAATTTTTTGCTGGTTGGATTTTTTGAGACCACTGACGAAAATTTTGACTGAAAAAGGAAAAAGGTTTTATTGGACCAGAATGCTAAGTGTGTGATAAAAAGACTCAAAATATCCCCTTGGAGCCATGAGACACAATTCCTGCTTCAGTCAAATTTTGAAGTCCAAAGTAATTTATTGAAAATAATTGTTCCTAATAGCTCAAATACTCTGTTGTTAAATTTTCATGCAAAGCTTCCATGCTAGAATGTACTGCTCAACTGAAGAAATCTTAATTTTATAACTTTACTGCTTAAATTTGTTGAAAGTGTATTCACTTGCAAGGACTTTCTTTCACATCAGTGACAATGTCTGCCTTGAATTTAACAAATAAAAAGGCCAAAAACTAGCAGACCAGCTTTTTCTTTGGACAACATCAGACTGCTTTTACACATGGATAAATCTTGCTTTGGCATGGTGGAGGTTCCTCTTTTAACAAACTCAATTGCTGACAGCAAAGAGCAAGATTTTACAGCCTGGAGCCAGTGGGAGTTCTGCCTTTGACCAGAGTCAAGAGCGTATCACAGCCCAGGTTACATTCCCTCCTGTAAGACTCTGTCAGATCTGACACTCAGCCCTTGTTTGGGAATCTTTCAGTACAAATCTTCTTTTGCTTTAACAAAACCAGAAATCTTTGATTCAGAATGTCTTAAACGATAGTCACTGTTTAAGAGTTTTCAACATTGAAGACTGGTTAGGCATGTGGGTTCACTTCCTGGCTTCTAGCTAAACTTTGTTTCAAAAATTGCATTACAAACCAGTAATGACATTATAGATCCAATACATTTGTACAGTATCTTAGAGTAAATGGAGACATATGCAAAGAATGATTATGCATTTATGAGCTGGAGAGGAGGTTGTGCTACAGTTGAGATAAAAAAGATATGACTCATAAAATCCTACCAGCCAGGCTTGTATTGTAAATATCTGTGAAATCTGGTTATATTGCATACTCCTAACCCACTCCACTGGGCACATAAAGCCTAAATCACGAGCCTTCAATTTCTCAGCATAACACTTAGATAACAATGATTGGGAATTACTATTTCTTTAAAACCCTTTTGAAGGAAAACATCTTTTTTACTAGAATGAGCATATGCTTATATTCCGTTTTTTCCCCCATAGTATTCCTTTGTAAAATACTATTGAAGAAAATCAGAGAACTCACAGTTTTACTTTGTGATCTTCTATTCGGTTTCTGTGTTTATGTTGAAGACACTTTGGCATACTAAATTCTGCAAGCTGAAAATATGGCAAATACAATTGATGAAGCACTAATTTTCATGCATTTGTCAGCAATTCAAATTCATTAGTGCAGTGAAGAGCTTTTCAACACAGCTTTCTATTAAAGGGTAGGGGGAAAGGTAGTTCAATGAACTTATCAGAGAGCACATCTTTCATCCAGGGCTTTCAAAGTACTTCCTGAACTAAAATTTCTGACCATCTTTTTTGAGTTAGTTAGGTAGTTAGGTTGGTAGATGAACTGACCATTTTATTTCAGCACTTCTGTGTGAAACATACGCATAAAAAGGAGCTGATCCTGCAGAGAGGTTAATTGTGCTCCATGGGATGCTGCAGCTAGGTCAGCCCTGGGTCCTGCAGACAATGAGGCTCCTGAAGCTGGTGACTGCAACCACAGCATTGCACATCATCTCCTGCCCTCCCAAATGCCAGCGTCAGGCTTCTGGGGCCTGCTCACAAGAGTGTTCTTTCTGCTGCTCCCATTGTGCCTCACACACTTCACCTGCCTTACCTGCTCTTTGACTCTTTTGCTCTCACCTTAAAATGTAGGCAGGATTTCTCCTGGTATCATTAAGTTTGTTTTAAGACATGAATAATGTTATAACATCAAGTATTTTCCCCTGCAAATGCATACATGTATATACATAAATATGTATATGTGGTCTAATTTGCTGTTTGCTGGGAAAAGGTATTCAAATTACATTTTAGAAAAATCTCTTGGCTTGACTGGGGAAAGCATGCTGGGTTTTGCCAGATGTGTAGTTAGTCAGAGTAATTAAATCAGCTGGGTTTGCAGGTGGTATGTGGGAGAATATTTCTTGGTTTATTCTCATGAAAAATGGAATTATGAATGTCAATCACACATTTATGTTGAGGATTTTAGCCAAAATTCAAGGCCATATAGTTGAATAAGAGGAAAAAACAAATATTCATGTTTATCAAGACTGTATAAATCTGTTTTCCTAATCAGATTTCTCACAAGAAAGTTTTTTTTTTCTGCAGTTGCCACCTCGTTTTCAGATACTGATCATCTCTGGAATTCCCCCACAGTTTTTCTCAAGGTCATTTTCCAGTGCACAATCACATGATTTTCTGCTACTTTCCCCTCAGCATTGCACTTAATTGTCTTCTTTCTGAGGTGTTAGGTTTTTTATCACCAATCAGTTCTTTTACTGAGTCACCTCCAAGACCTCATATGAACCTCTGTTCTGGTAAAGGTTATCAGTCTTCCATCTCCTAGGTCCTATAAGGGTGTCTGGTTATTTTTGTATTTTTTGACAAGTATAAGTCCAAATAATAGCCCAAGTATGATGTTTCAAAAAACATTACAAGAAATAGAAGTTCAGCCTAAATTATAATACTTGAAATAGTTATGGTAATGTAAAATGTGACATATATCATGAAGTAAGTAATATAGAGTGTTAGGATAAACATTTTCTGTATCCTTTTTTACAATAACTTGCAATGGTAATAGTGAAGTAATGTAGTCACATGAAGCTTTTACTGCTAAACCCTTTAACCCAAGCAGTACATGTACATATATTTCCTGTCCAGATTTTTCACATAGAAAAGCTCTGGTAAGAATTATTCACATGGCAGAAGGAGGAAGAGTACAAATGACATGTCAGTTGCAATTTCAATGTTCATTGCAATACCTGGAACATCCCTGGCGTAAAGCAAAACTCAGACAACTGGACCAGATGTCAGGAATGTTGATGTGTGTGTTTAAGGTCGTATTTAATTTTCATTCTTTTGAAAAGAACTGGGTTTGGTTTCTGGGATTTTAGGAGGGAATAAAGAGATTTTCATTACCCAATAATAACCAGTGTAAATGTGAACAGCATATTTAAAGGAATTCTCAGTATAGTATCACAGCTGCTGTAGCTGCCTCTACTCAGTTCCCTCTGTAACAGTTAATCACTATAATGCTTTTAAGAGTAAAAACCAGATCAATTTTTCAGTAGTTTCATTCAAGTTTACAAAGCATTAAGCTGGTTAATATCCACCATTCCTGTTCCCGAATTTTCTAAAGAGAGAAGGTTTTAGAAAGATTTTGTATACAGCAGTCGCTCTGTTCAAAAGCTGTGTAGGATTCATTTGTCAATTTACAGTGGTGCAATATTTAAAAATTCATAGCGAACTTAAAATATGTCTTGCCAAACAAAGAATGATTTCTTTTGTTAAACATATGCATTAGATTAAATGTCTGTCTTCATACACTGCTTATTACGATAGAATTCATTGTGTTATAAGAACAGACTGCTTGGTTTGATGGAATGTGCTTCATTCAAGGGAGGGAATTGACTAGTTTGACAAACTCGATTTTGTAGATAGATTAGGCATAGGAGAGTGAATTGTGGTGTGTTGTCTAAGGAAAGCACCCAAGAATTGATTTTAAAATGTTGTGTATAGAATAGATCGGAGTAGTTTAAAACATGCACATTATTGATCAATCAGATCGAGAGGCCTGACAAAAACTAAAAAGTGCCCACAGAACTCATTCTGTCAATGGGGATGTTTTTCATCTACCTGCAACCTCAACAAATTGTATTTTCTTGTATACTTCATGTGCTCTTATCAGCACAATGCCACTTTCTCCCAATTTCTCTCACCTCTGACAATAAAAATGGTTTTGTGAAATTCCTTGCTGTGACAGATTTCACAGGCAGTGCATAGCTCAGCTGCTCCTGTTTGGTACACGCTTTTCTGGCCTAGAGAAGGATTGGAGAGAGAGTTTGGGCAGATAAGCATTTTGGCTACAAATCCATCTGCTGCAGATTCATCCATCAAATTGGGTGAGTAATGCACAGGTAGAAACCCATCAAGGCCAATGTTTTGTGTTCAAATGCCTGACACAGGGGAGCAGTGAATTTCATATCCCTAAAACACCTGATGTTAATTAGACACTTAGCAACAGTGTTCAGAAAATCCCAGGTGCTGAGAGAAGAGGAAAGTTATCTAGAGCATAATGAGAGTGCTTGGAGGCAGAGACAGCTCCCACCCACAGGGCTGTTTGTTGCTGCTCAGGATGACTCCCCGGCTACATGCCTGCGTCAGGCTGGCCCCTTCCCCTCTGGGAAATGGCAGTCTAGCAGCTCAGGGCTTTAACACCTCGCTGTAGGAAAATTTGGCTCATATGCACAGCATGTGTACCTTCTTTATGAGTAACCTCAAGTAGCTTTGCTCTTCCCTAGAGAAAGAGTAATCAGTCTTGACTTCTGCAACTATTGGTGAAGTGACTATAACAGAAGCATAAAAAGGGCTTGGATACAGCCTATTTTTCCAGAAAACCATAGAAGAGCTTCCAAAGGATGAATTGGTTGTGACTTCAAAATTTAAGCACACCTAATATAAAAGAATTAATTTCTTTTATTTAACCTTTACTCCTTTTGTAAATACTTTTAGAAGTCAAATCCCAACTCTCTTATCCAGAAAAAGGCCATGCCCACAAAAGTGATATGCAGAAAATTACTTTTTCCAGTATGAACAAATGAACATAACTGAACCATAATCTCATATTGCATTTTACACTGGTCCTAGTTTATGTGAATTCAGTAACTTCTGGATGAATATGTTCCAGGTTGAGACAGTAGCACTGTCTGAGATCTGAAGTCAGACATGACTAGATCCTTGCAGACACACTTGAATAGTATCTATGAAACTGGTGAAATTTTAATTTGATAAAAGTATGTTGTTGGCATATGAAGAAGCTTTTTGATTTTTTTTCCCCTTCTATTTCAAAATTGTTATCACGACTGTTTTGTATCAAACACTCTCATAAGAGTTCATAATGCTGCATAATAGGGGTAGGTTGAAGTGTTTATGAATTGTTAATGAATAATGTTAACTGACCAAAGTTAATAAAAATTCATTAAAATTCATAAAAAGGTTCATGTATATTTCATTGCGAACATAAAATGAGATACTTTTCCAAACATGCATGTTTCCTGAAACTCAAAATTAGCAATTTTCAGAAGCATTAATTAGTGGAAAGCTGAAGAAAAAGGTTATGATGAATGTACAGTTTGAGCTATTTTGAATAACTCTTCTGTATAAGCTTATAAATTATTCAGTACAAACCACTTATGTAATATTTCTTAAAGGTAAAACAAGCATCCTTTCAGGGTTGGTTGCCTTTACATTAAAACAAAATAACTCTGTTACATTACTGGAACCAAGTTACAGAAATAAATTGATTTTTCCCCCAGGGCAGGCATCTGTTACTTCCTAAAGTAAAGAATTGCTCAAGGAACATATGGTTGAAGGGATTTGGCAGGATTCTGTTTTAGAAGAGGTGTATATGAGATTGAAACAGGAAATGGGAAAGTATCTGATTCAGCCAATAGATTGCCAGTATGTTTTATCTGAATTTAAGTCAGCTTCTGAGTTAAGAGCAATTCAGCTTCTTAGTACAGGAGGAAGTCAGGCCTTATCAGCTGGGTAACAAACTTTGCTTAGACTTAATTCTGCATAGTTGGCTAGGCTATGGTCCTAGTCAGATGTTCAATTTCATTAAATTAATGCCTTGGGGGTGAGGTTAAGGATTACTTTCATGAATGAACATTTCAGAAGTGCACATATCACATCCAGAAAGGCTACTGAAATAGCATGTAAAAGCCAGTGAAAGCTGGGTATATGGTTCTGCATTTGAAGTCCAGTATTCATTTTGAAATAAAGTCACCAGAACTAATAAAATGAGGATTTATCTTCCTTGAAAAGGGAATGTGTTCATAATTCAAAAGTGTTAATTAAAAAATTGTGCATTTTCTATAGACCGGAGGCTTTCACTCTTAGATTATTTCCAATTACTTTTATTTTTGAACAACTCTAGGAATAAGTATAGGGATAATGTCATAGTCATGATGCCCAGACAACTTAATAGAGCCTGGCAAATAGTTTTGTGGCAAGACTTTTCTGGAATGGTTTCACTTAAAAAAAAAAGGGGGGATTTTTATATTTTTCTGGAACTGTCAAGCTAAGTTTCTGCTCTCATTTGTTTGTTGTCTTTGTGGTAAGGGTTTTGACATTTACAATATCAACCCTCTTTTAGATGATTGCTACTTGCCTTTGAAAGAGAGAGGAGTCAAAGGCCTTCTTACTTTTTCTAATCTGTGTCCCTTTGCAATACAAATCAATGGCAAGTGAGATGCTAAACTTCAGTGTCATTTGCCAGGATATTGATTAATAACTATCCTGAAAATAATTATAAGAAAAATCTAGATTCCAACGTAATAAAGATTCTATTTCAAAACAAGTGTCAGTAAGTTGTAGTCCATACTGCTATTCTGCACCCATCTTACTGCTTAGAAGTGTCTGGTCTCTTTAATAATGCAAGGAATCTTCTGTTTTCAACCCAAGGCATATTACTAACAACCTCCGAATGTTATTGCTGGAAGGGCCCCTCCCAAAATGTGCCTTTTTTCCCCATGTGGAATTGGCTGCATGATGACTTGTGCACTTGTTTTCATGCAATATTGAACGCTTGAGAATCTTCACTCTTCTGAGCTGCAAGGGAGGGGGCTGGCAGGCACTTGGGCTGTCCTCAAGAGAGTGGGTGTGCGACAATGAGAAGGGTCAACGTTTCTTGGCAGCTGAGAGCAAAGAAGCTGTCAGTCAAGGGAAGTTGTAAGATAAATGCAAGGCAAAGGTTTAACTTGGCAGAATAATTCTGTTGTTTAAAAAAACCCTTTTAATCAGCAGATTGCAAAGGTACTCAATGTTTATTTTTTACTGAAGGCACAGAGATGTGAGCTGAAGACAATGAAATGATGCAGAAACAATACCAGAATTAGAGCATACGTCCCTCTAATCTCAGCTCGCAGTTAATCTTCTAACCACATCACCTCATTTTGTCTCCAAGTAACCTTAAAAAGTGTGAGATAATAGATTGAAATGCTTTCCTGGCTTCCTGTGCTGGATCAGCTGCAGCCTGGGATGTTTCTTGTGAATAGCATGGGCACCTTCTTCCCCAGAGTCACAGTAAATGTTTTCTGTTTTCTTTGGAGCACATTTTTTTATTTCTTATGTTAACATCACAGAGTGTTTTACCACAGCCTGTTAACGGGTTTGTTTGTCATTACCATATATGCATATTTTCTTCATTTCTATTAAGATTCCATTCCAATTTGTTGATTTACCATTGCTAAAAGACTTTTTAGGAAGTATTTGACCTACTGCTGAAACAATTTCTCTCATCTGCATATTGAATGACTTGAAAATGTCAAGATGAAGAATTGTATGTGCTGGGAGATATTTGGACAGATATTAACACTTTCAAGTGCTATGACATTGGCTGTGATGAAGAAGACTGGAGCAAGTTTGGGCTGTAGAATCCAATCCAACTGCAGTAGCAAGAGTTATGTTCTCTGATGGCCCAAACTGTTAGGGACATCAGCAAAGAAAAGAATGACACAAGGTTTTATCTGATGTATCCATAGAGCTTTTGCAACTACTGTGTTTCTACTAATATTCACTCCAGTACAGTTGAGCAAAGCCTGATATCATTGGTGAATCTTAACTTTACACGATAGAGCAAGTTTAAGTTTTACCGTTTGTGTTATGAAATTTTCCAGGGGTTTTTTTGTGTAAATTGTCATCTCCTATTTTGGCACATTATATGTGAAACTCTCTCTACTGCTACAAAAGCTGCCCCAAAAGCAAAATGGCACACTCAGCACAAGAAAGTTCTTCTTGCAGATCTGAGTGAATGTCTAAGCACTCATGTTTTGTTTGGCTTAAAGCAAAAAGGTCATTCTTATGATTTTAAATTTACAAGGTAAAACCCACCCCATATATGGCTACTTTGAAGACAGGCCCCAAGCTACTGAAGACTTAAGTTATGATAAGTCTTATCACTAAAAAACCCATTTTCTTTAACTTAGAGCTGATTAGCATTCATAACCACATTCAGATGATTACTCTAGACTCGTGTGTTTATAGAAGCAGGAGAGAGTGAGCAGTGAGGCAGTATTTCCAGCCTGTATGTTCTCAAGCCATTATTCTGTGCATACACTCAAAATGCCTTCCCATATTACAAGTACAGAGCTTGTACCTGCAGCACATCAGAACTCTTAAGGTGATTGCCTATATATAAGAAATGTCATGCTATTTAATGGGAATATCAAGATTTAAGAGTGGGGAATGAATAATTTTTCACATTTTTCAATTTTGAATTTCTTTAGGCGTGATAAGAAAGTATATTTGAATATTTTGAAAGAGACAAACCTTGGGTGATTGAGATGATTAAGAGACACATACAATTTCAGGTGAGAAAGAGATATAATTTCTTGTACCCTAGTGCAATGCTTTGACATGAGACACAAGTAGAAAACTGGTTTGGCTTTGTTGCAAGACAGATACAAAAATTAGTTGAGTTGTAAAGGCTGTGGAGGGAAGATGATTGGGTGTCATTAGCCTACAGGACCATAGTGTGAAAGAAGTTTTGAAAAGGATCTTAGAGATTTCTTTGTGCTAGGAAGTTAAGTACAATAGAAGCCTGTGTGGAGCTAAAAATTTGTTGTACAAAGAAAAGGAAAAAAGGGTATTATTAACCTGAAGCTCCAGCTTTCAGTAATGAGTTGTAGGGAAAAGTGAGTTTAAACTTTTAGAGTGTTTCAGGAAGGAAAGTGATAACACAATAAGGTCTAGAGACCTAAATTGTGATATCAAATTTAATGAATGACTCCATTTTTATATGAGGAAATACACCATGAAAGAAATGGTACTGGAGCCAGTTAGGACAGAGGGAATGGCTCAGAAGTTAGGGCAGAAGTTCATTGCTCAAAGAATTTTGAATGGGATTCATTTTTATGAGTGGTCGGAGATGTTTAATGCAGACTTTACTGTCATTCCTCGTGACTGGAATGAACATATATGCTTGTAGCCAATATCTGCTAGCAAGAAGAAACTATTAATGGTGATGTATTACTGCTTTTGAAATTCTCCTCCTTTGGATACCCCTGAGATTTCATTTTGGTTTCTGCTTTACATAGTTTGTTACGAGAACAACATTAGAAGAACATACCTGCCTGAATGAATGCCTTCTTGCATTTGTCTCTTGCACACCTACATTGTGGTAGCATTTGAGTAATTTTATGTGTATGACAATATCAGATTGAGCACTACTCTTAGGTAGTGTTGAAAAGTAGGAAAAGGATGATTGTCCTCCTTATGTTGCTGTACTTCCAAGAAAATGAAAAATGTTGAGTCATATCTGGGATTCCTTATGTGTTTCACCTCAGAACTTTTTGAAAGTTCTTTCCTTTGTGTTCAGCTTTACAGGACATTTAAAACTGCAAAGTTATCAGAAATTCCATTAAATTCTGTCTGGCTTTCTCTGAATAAAGAAAATGTCTCTTCCCCTCTGAATTCTGAATCTTTAGTCAGTTTTAATCTGTATTCTCTTGCAGTGGCTTTTATAAATTTCTTCAATTTTATGCCATTAAAAAAATATTTCAAAAGTATACATGTCCTGTTACACTGAAACCAACTGAAAAACTGTAGGGCTGGTCACAATAAGCACTGCAGTGTAAGTAAAAGAAAAATTTATTTATTTTGTTCAGAAAAAAACTCTGTCTTCTTTGCCTCACTTCACAGTATTTTGTTGTTTTGGTTTAGCTTGGGAGAGGTCAGTACAAGGTGATATTCTCTAAGACAGAATCACAAACCATCCTTTGTCAAATAATAAATTTGTAAATTTTATGTAGTATGCATCCAACCAGCTGATAGTTGGAAATCACACTTATACTTTTGATCCTTCTTAAACTTTTGAACAGTATTAGGCATCCACCACACCTCTTGTGCTTCCTCTGTCTGCAATGAGATATTTGTAAGATTTGTCTAAGGCTTTCCTGCTTCCTCTGCTACTTACTTCATAATTATGGGATATTATTGTTCTAGATCTGCTGGCTTGTCATCTTTTATTACATCTAGTTGCAAGATTTTATACTATCTTGTAGTCAAAATCTTAGCACATTTTACCCTTCTCCTCAGAAAACTCATCTCTGGTCCCCAGTGTATGATCTTACTTCCTTTGTTTTCTTTTTCAGCATTAAAGCAAAGCTGTATTTACAATCAGAGAGGCTTTGTTTTTCTTATGAATTCCTGACCCACTTCACCCCAACCATTCATCTCAAGATTAAGGTATTTGAAAATTGTGTAGTGACATGGCTTAAAGAATAAATATTATTTATTTGTTTACATTTTAGAAAAATCTGTCTAAATTGGAGTAATGCTGTTGAGAAGACCAATGGGTGAGTTGTCTCTTAGGTGTTTTTCAATACCTCCCAGAATAACCTCCAAACCTCACCAGGCACTGAAGTGACACTGACAGGCCTGTAGTTTCCAGCATCCTCCTTCTTGCCATCTTGAAAACTGGGACAATATTTGTCAGCTTCCAG
Source organism: Sitta carolinensis (assembly GCA_032173965.1). NCBI lineage: Eukaryota > Metazoa > Chordata > Aves > Passeriformes > Sittidae > Sitta > Sitta carolinensis. The sequence continues at coordinate 47,000,961 of CM063285.1, read as the reverse complement.
TCAGCTGGGACCTCTCTGGATTCCCAAGACTGCTCGAAAATTGAGAGAGTTTTTGTGATAACATCAGCCAGATTTTTTAAGATTTTTGGATGAATCCCATCAGGGCCCATAAATTTGTAGGGATCCAGCTGGATCCCACACAATTTCAGGGTCAACTGGGAGCTGATCATTCTCACAGTCATGGTCCTCCAGCTCAGGGCATGGAGACCCCCTTGGTCTGTCATCCACATTGAAGTCAGAGGCAGAGAATGCATTAAACACCTCTACCTTGTCATTGTCCCTGTTTGTGAGGTGACCATCCTCCTCCCCTAATGTGTTAATGTTATTTTCATTCTACCTATTGTAACTAAGATATTTGAAAAGACTCTTTTTATTTTCCCCCACCATTCTATCCAGATCCCAGAGAGCCTCAGCTCCAGACAAAAGGGAAGGGACTATAAAATGGTTTAGAAGGAAAATTTCACCTCAGAATGAAAGGAATAAAGATGAGTAATGCATGAGCAAATGTATGGACTGAGAATCAGATTTATCATTCAAGCATTCATATTATGGACCTGCCATGCTGTAGGACTGGGAGTACAAGTCCATCTTGTACAGGAAGACTGACTCTGGATTAACTAAATATCATGCAAAAATCCAGAAATTATTCCATCAATGCTATTACAACATCACAGCTTTTCCTTAGCATTTGGAGGACTGCAGAAAACAGGAAATTTTGAACAGGTGGTTATCCAGCTTGAAATGGATGAAGGTCAAAATGTTGATTTTCATATGAAGATGCAGATATTAAATCAGAAGGTATTATGGCAGTTAAAATAATTCCAATCTATCTGCTTGGCTTATTTTTCTAGTGCATCCCTAAGCTTCTTTATTGACCAGGTAATCAAACCTGTATGTTCTTGATCCCAGTACAAACTTGTCATCCAAAAACTGGATTTGCTTTTACATGTTATCAATGGATTGAAATTAAAATTATTATTAAAAATATGCATATATTTCTGTAAGGTGTCTGAATGTTTTCATGCAGGAAGTAAATATATATATATATATATATATATTTATCAGAAGTTTTCAAAGTATCTATACGTCTTTTCTGGATATTTAGATTCACTGTTTTAAAATCTGTTCTTTCCAGTGAAGTTCCTCTTCATCCCTTAGGTCTTATGGAAAAAAAGAATTTTTGACGGATAAGCTGCTAGCAGATATTGTTGTTGGAAACAGTGTTAGGCAATTCTGAGAAACAACAGATGACAAGGGAACTTTTTAGTGGGCCATCTCTATAATTAAAATGAGTCCAGATGTGACCTGTAATTTCCAATGAAGTTACTGTAGTCCCTGAAAGAATGTAATAATAGTGAATCTCATACCTGCAAAGCCACCTCTTCTAGTACAGATGGAAGCACTAGGGAAAACAATAAGGAAACAATGTAAACATTTTTAGGATCTATTATTTTCTTTCCTTTTTTTAATATATTTATTTATTTATTTATTTATTTTTCCCTTGGAAAAGAATGATTGTGGGTTTTTCTTTTTTTAGATATATGTATTTATTATATAAAGGCCCTTGGAAAGCTTTTTCTCCATTTCACTGGAAGTTTTCTTGCCACAAATCTTGCAAGGATGTAAGTCTGGTTGTATGATGAACAATCTGCCCCTTGTTAATCATTTGCCATGTGCCATTTTCCATCGTCCTTCCTATTAAGTCCTCTTGATTAAACTTGATTAAACTGTCTTCTTTTGTCTCACCTTCGTTCATATAAAAGTCTGAATCTCTGTAACTAATGTTTCTCTAATCTGCTGCTTAAATCCCTTCCAATCATAAAAAATAAGGTATATTTGAGTTTATAAGGTTTGCTGCTGCTAAAGCATCTGGTTTTCTATTGATTCCTCAGCCTGTATAGCTAGTTTCATTTATAGGTGAGGTGACTCAGCAAGTCTTTGGAAACATTGCCTAAATTTTCAGACTCATGTGAAGATACCACAAATTGCTCCATTCAAAATGTCCTGAGGAGTATAGAAGAGGAATTGAATGTTGAATTCCAACATGGTGACTAAGCAAGCAAACTCTGACTGGTTGCCATGTAGCTGCGACTCCTTGTTTGATGAGAAACTCCAGTAGTTACCTGACTTTCACTGTAGACCAATGTGTTCCTGAAACTCTGAAGAGTATACTATGAGAATATATATATATTATATAATAAATTATTATATATATATTAATATTAATAATGAATTATTATACAATAAATTATACAATATTATATATTGTCGTGGTTTCAATTTGAAACTGGGCGAAAACACCAATTTCTGTTCTAGTTTGATTTTTGCCAATTTCAACGTTTCCAATCAAGAGCAAAGCAGGCTTAAGTTTAAAAGTAATAAGACTTTATTAACTAACACTAAAAGAAAGAAAAACAAGAATGAGGATGGAACTTTCAAAACACTCTTCCTCCCTCCCCACACTTTCTTTTCTCTTAACCAACAATGTAAAGAAAACAAATCTTAGTCAGTTTTCCACTTCTAAAACAGTCTTTTTCAGCTCACTTAGGGAGGGAAGCACCTCTCTTTTGCTATGGTCAATTTCCCCACAAGAAAACAGTTCTTTTGTAGATTCATTCTTCATGAACAGCAACTGCCCGGATCCTTTTGCATTCATGGAACTCCTCCCATGTTCACAGTTGTGTCTCTGGGCCACATCGATGTATGGGGTCTTATTTTAAAGATAAACATGTTCAAAACAAAGGTTCTCTTTGTCTTTGGGACCACCTTCACCTCCAAGGAACAGAGATTCACTTCTTCTTCAAGGGCAGAGTCTATCACTTCATCTCTGTTCAACTTCTCATGGAATCAACAGTCTCCGCAACATTTCACTCCTTTGCTCAGGTCTACAATTTGAACTCTTTTATCTCCCCCATACTTCTTTATGGTTTAAAGGAAACATTTTAATATGTTATAACTAACCACTGTAGCTTGCAAGAGTCTTTTACAGCTTAAAAGCAACTTCCCACACTCCTTCCACTTGGACTTTCACTCTTTCTTGACTGACTTTGATACTTCATGTGGTCTTTACACATCTACATTCTAAATTTCTCTCACTGGAGAAAGGATGGAGGCTTTTCCAGGTCCCATCTGTGCATTGATGTATTGAAAGAGTTAACAAGAAACAGCGCTCTGACCTAGCTGACCTTACCAGGAGTTTGGCCAGGCCAGACAGTCTGTAGTGTCAGATTTCAAAGCCGTGCTGAGGGGAGGAAGAGCGGGCAGCTCTCAGAGAGTCCAGGCCCAGAAGGCAGCCACGGGAAAGTTGGACAGATTTCTGAAGTTCTCCTCCACCCCTGTGTCTCCTCAGGTGTTCCATCGTGCCTCACGGTGCCTCCCCCTCTCCCCGGCTCCCAGAGCAGGTTCAGCTGGGCCAGCAGCAGAGCAGACTCTGTGCCGCAGATGTTCCCCAATCAGCCGGGCCTGCCTGGCCCGCGGGGCCTCCCCTGCCCGCACTGGGCAGGGCCGGCAGAGGGCAGAGGTGTGTGCTGTGACAGCCGGGGGGAGAGAGACCTGCCCGGGCTGCTGCCAAAGGCAACAGCAACCGGAAAAGGCTTTCCATCGCTCCCATAAAATACCAATCTCAAACCAGCACAGCTCACTTCCCTGGGCTCGTCAAACTTAAACATATATATACCTAATATGTGCTAGCTGTAGCTCCTTAATCACCACCACAATGGAACTTTTTGGGCTGCTTTATGTTTTTTAACTTTTTGGGCTGCATTATGATTTTACCACAGAAGTACCACTCAAGTGGTTCACCCAGGAAATGGTCCATCCCCTGCCTTGGCTCTGCCCACGGACACAACACCCACCTTTTCAGAGTGTTTTCCTCTGAACCTGGTACTGGAGTGTGGGAAAAGAGACAAACCTTCCTTTATCTTTTAGTGGAGTTTGCAGGAAGGAATACCAGATTTAGGAGGTCAGGAGGAGACAGCACAAGGAAAAGCTTGTTTGTGTACAAGAAGTTAGAAAATTGTTTTCAGAGGAGGAAATCTGCACTCTTGTCACACACACACATGCTTATTCATCCTGTACAGAAAGCTCATGATAAGAGAGAAATGTAGGACCCATCTCCTAGGTGAGGGCAACTACTGTAACAGAGCTGTGAGCACTCCCTGGGTCTTTCTTCTTGGTTCAGTGTAGAGTGCCTAACAGCGGTGCTCTTGCAGGAGGAAGAGCAGAATAGTTCCACTCTTCAGACCTGTGTGGTATTGTTTAGAGCCAGGGCTTTCATGCTTTCTGGATGAGCATACCAACTACTAGACAATCAAAGGAAAAAAGCACAGTAGGAAATAAAGAAGTGTATTTGTAAATGCAACCTGCACTTTAAAAGAGGGGGGAAAAAAGAAGCTATCTTAATTTCTTTTAAAAAATAGCTGTTGTCTCAAAAGGAGATTCTGACCTTTTGGTTGGATGTCATCCAGCAGATATCCTCTGGAAAGATAGTAATTCAGGCTATGTATTCTGTTCTCAATATTTATTAGTTCTAGTTTCACAGCATGCCATATTTTCAAAATCAGTCTAGATTGCATGGTATTTATGAAATAGTAAGAGCCATTTCCATTTTTGGTTCTATGCATGGCATTTCCCACTGAATGCTATAGGCAGTATATTCAATACAATATTAGGAATGTGAGGCTCATGAGTGTAAACCTGCAATTAGGAGCCTTTATGTCTTACTGTGGGTTCAAGACTTCACCTGGGATGGGGACATGCTTTGTGGCCGAAATCCTGTGCTTTAAAGTCCTTATTGAATGTAGTCTCAAGTAGTTTTTTCCAAAGGCACAAAGTAAATCAAAGATGTAGGAGGGATCTGAACCCCTGATTTTCATTGTATCTGTATACATGATGAATTTAATAACACCATTTTTTTTTTCAGAAATAATTTCCATTATGTTCTTCGAGCAAGGCATTATATTACACGGCTCTATTCATCATTGAGAACTGAAAGATTGTTATGATACAAAATGCTTTGTACTGGTCATAATCATACAGAAAGACAAGAAATAAGACTAAAATATTTATGTTATTTGCCATCATTGTAATTTAAAAATGTCAATAAGAAGTTGACTTAAAAAACCCCAGTAACGATCCTTGATTTTTCTTGAAGACATTGTACCAGTTTATGCCTTTCTTTAAAATTCCTTTAGGAATTTCATAAGCACTGCTTTAATTTTTTTTTTTTTTTTTTTTTTGTCCAGCCTATCTCATACGAGAACAAATTTTACAGCCAGCAACATAAAGCGTATCCCAAGGACTTTTATGAAGATTTTGAGCAATACTTATTTGTTCTGTAATGTAGCAATTGGCTTTTATGAAACTATATATTTTGTCATATAACCACTTGTTTTGCTGTAAATATTTTCAGCAATTTTGAGATTTCAGTGGCCAAAGTGTTTCCAAAGGCTTTTGCTAGAATTGAATTGATTCTACATAGTGTTTATATAATGATAGTTGTAATGGCACTATTATTAGAAGGAGGTTCTTTAGGGTTGATAACTTGGAAGTCATTTTAAGACAGAAACTGTATCATTGTCATATAATTGTTTTTTATGGGAAGTACAAACTGCAAGACAAGACTTGAAGTTTGCTTATAACATGCTTATTTTATTACTGGGGAAGAGGTGATCAGGGTTCAAGAAATTAATCTCAGTCTCTGCAGGTGACATTTCTCATAGTTCTGATGCCAACTCCTGCTAGATATAACCTTTTCATTTTGTTGCCAGTACAATACTGGTCTTGTGCCACTCTGTACTTGGTCACTGCACATTTGTGCAAGAGAGGAAGGACAAAGTAGGTGAAATCCTGTGGGGTTGTTATGACATGGAGAGGAGCAGCAAGAGGACAAAAGACTGTAACTGGGGGATAGGACTTATTTTTCTGGGGCTGTACATATGTTCTTTTTAAGTCGTTCTTTCATCTGAACCTCCTGTGGCAGATCAGGAACAAGTGGAAATGCAACGACTGGTTCTAGGTGAACAAAACAAACCCAAGGTTTTGAAGCTCCTAAACACTCTTTTAGAATTTAGAGGAGTGCTACTAGACTACAAGAGAAAAGACTTTCATAGAAGAGATGAGACAAATGTCATGGAGAAAAAAAAAAAAAAGAGAGAATAAGAATAGGGGTAAAGCTGTCATTTCATAAGAAATTTTAGCTATTAAATTGTTTTGCTACTAAAGAACTTCAAAGAATATTGAATAGGGAGAAACTTTTCCCATTGAAAGTAACATCAATAAACCGGTTAAAATTTGAGATAATATCACTTACTGAGCTGTTTCATAAAATCATTATTCTTATCTATTAGGAAGAACGCTATAACAGTTGTATTGACAAAAAATTCCTTTCAAATATAATTTTTCTGAAGCTGTCCAGAATGCCAAGAAAAGATACAGAGATATAAAGTCTTATAAAACAGATGATGCTTGCAATAACAATGCATTGCAAGTTTTACGTAGAGGTCTTCACAAGCTGGTTGCTGGTATTGAAAATTGCATCTTTGATACCTATCTTTGTTTTGGCAGAAATTTCTGACTTCTGGTTGAAATGAAGGACCAGCTTGTTCAGCTCAGCCCTGATAACCTGTCAGTGCCTCATGGAACTGTGAGGTTGCATGACAGTCACCCTGACAGTTGGTCTCACTAATATCCTGAGATTCTTGATCTTTTGATATTTGTTTTATGTTTATATTTCTTTAGCAGTTCATGTCAAACTAAGCAAGGGATTATATTTTCATACAACTAGCAAAGAAAGGCCAGAGTTGGATTTTTCTTGGCAGAGTCTCTGGCCAGTTTTACACATAAATCCCGTTCCCCAGCAAACTGATAAAGGAAAAGAACTGCTTTAGGCACAGACAAGGGAGATGGTGACTGTAAGCAGATGTATGGGGATATTCTGGAACCTTAAATGAGGATTCTTTCTCAAAAAGAGAAGTTAAAATAAGAGAATCTGTCTTACCTACAGGCACCTCAGCTCCCTCAGCCAAAACTGTGGGTGTCTGTGCAGCTATCTGTGTTCCTCTTTCTGTTCTAGAGGAATATCCTAGAGATGTTTTTTATCCAATTTTGGAAGCAGGACACTAGACTGGATGGACTTTTAGTCTAATAGTACAGACAGTGCTGTTCATTCTGCTCCTTTACCTCTCTTTCTCCATGAATATCATGTCTTTTACCCTCCTAAAGCCTCATTCTCCTCTTCTGCACCCAAATGCTCTCTTGTCTCTGACAACCCTCCCCAGGTTGCCTGCTGATGTCTGGTTTTCTTGCAATAGCTATCCTCCTGCTCAGTGACCTCTCTACTCTCACTACATAAATCAGTTCTTCATCTGCCTCTGTAGATGGTAATAACATTACCACTAAATTCCCTTTCCTTACTGAGTGGAGTTCACTGGAGCATTAGATCCCTTTGCATGATTCTGTGCTCAATGAAATCAATGCTAACAAGAATTACAGGATTTTAGTCTATGGATACCTTTCTCTGTTTATTCCCTGTAAGGATTTCTGCACAAACTGCTTTGAAGTTTATACCTCTCCACCAAGTTCAGTTCTCAAGTAAGGAACACGTTTTAATTCAGATAAATTGAGAACAATTTCCTTTGTCTTGCCTCCCTCTGTAGAGAGGAATTCTCATACCTCTCAGTGTAAAAACCTCTTGACCTACTGTTCCTTGAACCCTATTCTGCAGTCCAAGGCAGAACACACAAAGAAAAACCAAGACAAACATCCCTCAGAATGATGATTTCCCCCAGTTGTTTTCCTGCATGGCTATTTGTTCTGTCACTGTGAGTACAGATCAGCAGAAAGCTTTGTCCTGTATAAAGGTTTCTGTGAAGCAAATTTAGGGCACAGCAAGGACCTCATTTAAGCAAAAAAAAAACTCAAGCAAAGCACAGAACACAGCAATCCAAATGTTTTTGTTTTGTGTCCGAGAAACATAAAAATATTTTACCATAATTGTCTAGGCGGTTATGGTGAATATCTCTTTCTCTGGAAAACAGGGAATAATCTATCCTGAGGTCCATATTAGTGTGGTGTTAGTGTAATCAGCTTTATGAGACAGCAACACTCAAGGCTCTGAGTTGGGTCATTTTTGATTATGTATCTCTTTTTTTTCGTTTCTTTAGTTTGTTTGGGTTTGTTTGGGTTTTTTGTTTGTTTGTTTGTTTGTTTGTTTTTGTCAGGAGTTTTTTCTAAGTCTGAAGACTTTTGTTTTGTGCTAAAGGCTTAAAAAGGAACAGCATGTTATTTTTAAACATTGAAACATTTCTCTAAATGGGAAAGTGACCTAATGAAATTGAAACTAATCTATAGCCCCATGGAATACAAACATTCCTGGGAGTTTCTGGGATCTACTTAGCCCTAGTGATTGAAGAATATAGAAACAGACTCTTACATAAGTCTATGTGATACTATACAAAGGCATAGCATCATATTTCCTTATTGATTTATCTTTCTATTTGGAAAAATTTATGACTCTTTCCAGACTTCAGAATCATAAAATAAAAGAGTAGTACTATAACATATACAGTATTTTCTGTCATTAGTAGTGCTCAAATGTACTGTTTAAATAAATTAGAGGGTTTTTTTGAATTGTACTTTGTTAATTTATCTGCAAGTATTGAAGATTCAAAGTTGTTATCGATTTCAAATTTATAGAGAACTTTGCCCTACATCCACTAATCCCACCAGGATTTAGTTCATAGATGCTTCACTTTTGAAGCCCAAGCAGTAAAAAATTTAAAGCATCATGGCATTCAACAGGACTGTTGCTTTGTTCCAGGCTTAGACATGGTATTAAATGTAAGTCTGAAGGGATGCAAACTGCTGTGAAGAATACAGTAGATGAATTAATTAAGTATTTCAAATTGACATGCTCGTTACATTAAGAAAAATTTTCAGCTCTGATGTCTACAGAGAATGCACAACACACCGTAAAATTTCAGCACCTTCTTGATAATTTTGTATTAAGTGTTCTCTAGATCGTTTATCAGAATCTTTGACTTCTGCCAGAGATGTCAATTGCATTGTAATCCCTCTGAGTAGATGATGTGTGAGTGTGCTGATCCTATGATGTCAAAGTTAGAACACTCAATGGTTGCACATAAGGGTCTGTTCATGGAATATTGTCATAGTGTTGAAGCTTAGAAATGTTTTATTTATCGAATGTGAATAAACAGGATCTTCTGAATTTGGTATTATTTCCCATGGTAGGGGGCCAGCCCTTAGTTCAGGTTTTGCAGTGAAGAAGTTGTCACTAAAATAACTTTGGTGACTCATACAACTGTGAATACCCTCCTGGTAACACAGTTTATGACTAAAACTCAACTGAAGATGAAAGCCAGAACAAAACAAAATAAGCATGGCAAAGAAAAGCAAAGCAAATGACCAGCTGCTTCAAAACTTGCAGACTGGTACAGGAAGATACAAGCACTTGAAACAGGGTGGCAGGTGCCAGCACGGCCAGAGAGAAAGGCATGGCAGGGCACTATTGCTTAGGCTGTGGCTATGTCTGCATCCATTGTTGTTTTCATAGCTTCTTCCTTCAGCACAGCAAACTGCCTAAATTGCACTGTGACTAATTGTGACTCAAACTGGAGTTCAGAATGCTGCATACTGCAAAATGATGTCATTTAGTTCTCTATCATGTGGCCCTCTGGGCACTTATTACACAGCTATGTGAAACTGGGATATTCTTATAAAGCCCCTGTAAAGCCTGTGCAACTTCTGTGCTGCATGAGCATTTAGGGTGGAAAATGTTTTCCCAGTTTTCAATAAAGGATAGAAGAATGATCTTCTGTACCTGTAGGTAAATACAGGCCTGATAGTCACTGTAATTGGTCACAGCCAGCATGGTTCATGAGGGGAAAGTCCTGCATTTCACAAACTCATTCTTTATTTATGGCACCTTTACCCACCTACTCGATCAAAGGAAGTCAATTAATATTATCTTTAAGGATGTCAAGTTTTTTGATACTGTCTCTTACAGGATCCTTCTGGATAAAATGTCCTGCTCAGAGCTGGATCAGCACATTATGTGATGGGTGAGTAGCTGGCTCATGGGTCAGGCACAAAGGGTTACAGTGACTGGGGTGGCATAATTTATGACTTGAATTTATACTAAGGATGTTTGCCAGTGATACAAAACTGGAACTGATGACTCTCATGAGGGCAGAAAGGCCCTGCTGAGAGGCCTCAACAAATCAAAGGACTGGGAAGCAGGGGCCAGATTCTGCAACTGGGATGGGGCAACCCTGGATGTACAGACAGTCTGGGGAATGAGAGGCTGGAAAGCGCTGCTGCAGAAAGTGACCTGAGAGTTGCTGGTTGCTAGCAAGTTGAGTATGACTCAACAGTGCCCTGTCAGCCAGGATGGCTGGGGAGCATCAGGGGCCTCTGTGTTCTGGGGAGCTTCAGGCACAGCATGGCCAGACAGCTGAGTGAGGGGATTGTCCCCCTCACTCTGCTCTGTGGTTGCTTCACTTCAAGTCCTGTGTGCAGTTCTGTGTGCCACAGGCTAAGAAGGATATAAAGCTACTAGAGAATGTCCAAAGGAGTGCTACTAATACAGTGAAGGGTCTGGAGAGGAATTTGTATAAGGAGAGTGTGAGGTCACTTGGCTTGTTCAGCCTGGAGAAGAGGAGACTGGGAGGTGACCTCATCACAATCTACAATTTCTTTGTGAGGAGAAGCAAAGGGGCGGGCACTGATCTCTTCTATCTGGTTACCGATGAGTGGATACCAAGGATTGGCCTGTGGTTGTGTCAGGAGAGACTTTGCTTGGATATTAGGAAAAGGTTCTTCAGCCTTCCAGAGGGTGGCTGGGCACTGGAACAGGTTCCCCAGGGCAGTGGTGACAGCACCAATTCTGACAGAGTCAAAGAAGCATTTGTACAGTGCTCTAAGACACACAATGTGATTTGGGGATTTTTCTGTGCAGGAGGTAGACTCAATGATGCTTGTGAGTATTTTCCAGCTATTCTCTGGTAGTCTATTATTCTATGATTTAATTGCTACTATTTCTCCCCATTTTCAAGTGTATATTTTTAAAAGTCAATAACTTGTTTGTTTTGTAATTCTGAAGAAAATAATTGTCAGAAGTATAAAAGTTCTGTAAAATGTTGGTAACATGTAAGGTCCTTATCCATACGTGTTCATGTAGCAAATATTGACCTCAAGAGTATAAAACTCAGCAATCATCCAGAAATAAATTGATCTGACAGCAAGTTCACATAGTGCTGCAGGCAACATCTTGAAACAGGTTTGCCTGTAGTGAAATTTGAAAGTTTGGAAGAACGCAGTGTGAAAACAACACCTACAGTTTCATTGGGTTGGAAATGTCAGCATATCACAGAAAAAACAAAACTTGGTACTTTCTGTGTTGGGCATGAAGGAGAGTTAAAGATGGAATAGCAAACAGGTGCTGAAGTGTGGTATGAATCTTTCTTCACATTCCTAGAGAAAGGTCATTCAGGTACAAGCACTATCATCTTTATGGGAAATTATTTTTATTGAAACTGAAATCTAAATTTATATTAAACAAAATGCAGACTTGTGATGAGCTTTAATGTGAGACAGTAGGCAGTAACTGATAATTAGTTCTATATTGCAAACCTAATTCTACATTAAAGAATGCTTGAATTTCTAAACAAGCTTGTGCATCAAGATAAGTATCTCTGAGTGTATGTCTATGGGACAGAAATTCATCCTTGTGATAAAAAGAGCTACACTGACACTTAGGAAATGTGTGTTTCAGTCCTGATCCTGCCTCAGATTTCCTGTATTATCTTTGAAAACTTAGTCTTTGTTTTTAACTGTAAAACAGGGGTGAGACCATTTCCTCTAAAATATTCTTCAGTTTATAAACACTCTCAGTGAAGGACACTTGCATGTGTGTGTCCTGCAATGACCTTGAGTAAATGAAGGTCCAACGACATACTGTAACAAAAATAAAAACTATGCAAGTGCAGAAAGTGCCATTTGGTACAGAAAATGCTGGTACAAAAAAATTCTTTGGAGCTTGGCTAAGATGTTCATGACATTTGCACATGGGAATTTTCCCATTTGGAGACTAAGGTTTCCAAAGAAATTTCTTGTAACATATTTAGCATATGCACATTTTTAAAACGAGATTTTTAGAATTTACATTTTAGGAGAAATTATGTATATGTGTTTTTCTTCTGAATCAAGAACAAAAACACTGAAATGTCCATATATCGATGAAGTGAAGAAAACTAGCATTTACAAGATGGAAATATTTCTACAAATTCTATTGAAATTATTTTTTTTACTGAGTATTCAGTTAAGATTTCCTTTCTTCTGTAGGAAGTTAATCCTAAAGTGTATTCAATATCTTGACTTCATTATCTTTTGTTTGCTTTTACCCTAATGTTGATGCTTTTTCAATAATTTCCAGCTTACTTATGTGTGCATGCTCTGTAGTAACCACTTGAAAATGCAGAGGTATTTATGAAAAAAAAAGGAAACAAGTCTGAATAGAGATTCTTATTGCAGAATTATCTTTACAATGCAGAGTCTTCCTTGCTCTTGCTGTGCATTTTCACTCTGATTTATGAAGAGTATATGCACAGCAGTTGCTGTTGAAGTAGTATGAAGGAAAATTAACTTTGTAAGGATATCTGCTGTGGTAAAATGTTAGCGAATCATGGGTAATTCAAAGATAATATCATGTCCTGTTTCCTTTTTATTACCTTCTGCAACCTCATCTTTAAGATGATTCTTTTATATGTGGTAATGCCTATTCTGTTGCCTAGTTCTACAGGAACAGTTTTAAGACAGCCAGCTTTAAACTGGCACTGAAAATGTATTTGTTTTGTTGTGCTTTTGGAATTTAAAATTTAAAAAATCAGGTATTGAAAAAAACAGCAAGGTCATGCATATAATTCCTTATTCTACCAGTGAAGCAGTGAAGAGAAATACTAATTTAAGTAATTACTCCTTCTGAACATTTAACAGTTCCAAATCTGGAAAATTCAGAGAAAGGAGAGGAATGTGTTGTTTAACACAGTCTTCAGTCTGGCAAATAAGTTTTCAAAGGACAATATTTTTCAAAATATTTTTCTTTTGGGATAAATAATTACTGGCAATGAGCATGGACCTGGAAAAAAAATAATATTTCTGAGCAATATTTCAGAGTGTTTTGGAAATGTTACAAACTCTTAATGGCTTTTGACAAGAAAAGAAGGAAGGAAAGGAAACTATGACAAAAAAGGTTGCTGGAAAAATAACAGAAATATCTCAAATACTCATGCTAGCTTATGCTCAGACAAACAGTAAAGGATTTGCATCTTCTGGATTATTTCTGTGCTTGATTTTAAAACAAATACTTGGATTCAAAAAGAACCAAAAAGACCTGTTAAAGTTTCACTTGTGTTTCTGTAAAAGGCATCCTTTTATTTTACCTACCACAAATGCCTTTTAGTAATCAGGTCTCAGATATATAAGATCTTAATGTACTTAAACTGCTTAGAATAGAAATAATGGGACTCTTTTCCAATTTGAGGCAAAGAGCTTTATGGGATTTTATTTGTTTCCCTTTGTTTCTGATGAACTAAAGGAAAGTCAATGGTGATGCTTGCCTGAAACCTGAAACCTGAAAGTGGCAGTAATCATAACTGTGATTTCCTGTAGAAGAAAACCCTGTAGCTTAAATATCGTTCCTGTGACAGGTATGTCGCCTACAATTACCTGTCTTTGTCTTCTGGAACAATGACAATCAGAACATTCTTTAAGAGACTTATCAGTAAGGGGCTAAACCTGTAGATATTCTGTAGGAATTCAATGCAGAGAGCAGGTTTCCCTTTTTTTAAAGGAGAAATTTTTCAGTCAAATATGTGAGTGGACATTGTATTTCGGTAGCATGAAAAACAAAGTCTTTGCATACAGAGATGACTAATTTATAATTCTGAAGTAAAAATTTTCATTAACAAGCTGGATAAAAATGCTGCCTGCCTGTATAGATAGAATTTTCACCTAATACACTGATAAAAAGTGTTAACAATGAAAGATATTTTCCATATTCAACTCTGCTGTGAAAATGTCCTCTCAACTCTAAAACATTGATATAAGTACTCACCTGGTATGGGAGAAAGTACTCTGATACAATGTGATTATTCATGTGAATAATATTGAATCATAAAATCTTCTAATAGTCTGACTTGGAAAGGGACCTTAATGCTCATCTAGTTCCAACCCCTTGCAATGAGTAGGGACACATTCCACTAGACCAGGTTTCTACACCCCATATCCAGCCCAGCCTTAAACACTTCCAGAGATGTGTCATCCATGGTTTTGGGCAACCTCATGTAGGAAAGGTTGTGTTCTCCTGGACAAAGTGGGGAAATGGCAGAGAACAAGATCTTCTCGTATATCTCAGTTCTGTGGAACAAAACAATGGCACCAAGGTTTTCCCAGCATTCATAGAAAATCATAAATGTGAAAAATTAAATTACACTGGAATAACAGCAACTTCTTCGTTTATTTCAGAGGAGATAGATTTTTGCCACAGGACTTTTCTGATATGTTTTAGCCTGACAGCTAAAAAGAATCTATTTTCTGAGTGTTGGTTGTTTGGGGGTCTTTTTTGAAGATGTTTATGTGTCTCTCCAATGAATCACAATGGTTGTGAATGAAAATGTTTTATTACTTTGCTGCTGTTGTAGAAATATTCTCTCTTTCTTTATACTACTCATAGAAGTGTTTTTCTTCTTTGTAGTGATATTTGCTTCAAACAGTACTTTATGTTACACTGCATTTTCTTTAACAGGGATTTCCTGCCACAGTTTCCTTTGTAACCTCTAAAACCTATGTAAGCAAATATGAAAGAAAAAAAAAAAAAAAGAAAAAAAAAAAAAGTCTTGATGAGAAATAGACAAATAAGGATTATTGAAATACTCTTGAGAAAGAGGTATTTCTGCCTGTATCTTTCCTCTACCTGTCAGTTTGTGAACCCTGAAGGACTCACTGGCCAGTGGCAGTGGCATGTCAGAGAAAATGCAATTGCCCTTGCAGGAGTGAATCAGAGACAAAAGTAGCAGTAGAAATGCATTTTTAATAGGCAGTGGCTAAGCATATATTAGCTACTGTTGCTCAGAAGTCCCTTCGTGATGCTTGCAAACCCTCAGTCCAACAAATTGCAAGTAAATTAGGTTTCTTCAAGAGCACCTTCATATTGCTCTACTTTTCTGTCCTTGTCCCATGGACATGCAATCCCTGCCTCACTGACTGCAATGTCACCTGCAGTTTCAAAACACAGAATTTCTTCTCACACCTTTCAGGGGAGGTGAGCTGCAGGATAACACCATGTGTAAGAGAAGGGGAATGTGGAAGCTAAGCCATCTAAGCCATTTGCTGCAGTTTCTCACTAACTAATAGTAAAGTTTTCAGGCTCTGCCTTGACAAATGTCGCAAGACAAGGAATATGGAGAAAAAAGATTTGGGAAGAAGAGGGCTTAAAAATATCACTTAAAGAAATATGTGTTGTTTTCCTTTTATTTCTTTTCTGCCTGGCCCTCCTGTACCTTGCAAATATAAGGATCAGATTTAAAAATATTTTGGACAGAAAAGCTAAGAAAAAGGAATTATTTTTTTTTCCTATACAACACAAATTGGGAGTTTTAGAGATTTTTCTGAGATTTTGAAACTATGTTTAAAAAACGTAGAGCGTTATTCTAACAGTGCTGAGAATAATGATATTGCGGCCTAATTCCATTAATTTAAGATTATTTCTGTTGGGTTTATTTTACTTTAGAATATCATAATAAGAGGATATCTTTATGAGTCTATTTTCTTCTGGTCAGTGGTACAGAATAATATGCTTCTGTGGTAGATGTAGAGGTTGACTTCACATTTACCTTTTCAACCGGTTCTATTTTTTTTTTAACTTTTTACAGTGTTTTCCTTCTTAAGACAGCTTGTTGCACAAATAGGTTTTCAACAGGTCTACATCTTTCCCCTGATCGGGGATGGGGAAGGAAGAGAGGCAGGGCACCCTTTTGGGCTCCTGTCTAGTGGATTGTTGAGCAAAGGTGCATATTCTGCAGTCAAGCACAGGCATAAATCACAAGCCATAATCCCACATAAGTATATTTGATATTAATAACACAAGATGCTATCAAGCATAGATGTCCAGGCCCTCTCATTGTACTGAATATATAAAATTTTATCTTAAAGGTTACTCAGTATGGGGTAAAATCAAGGTCCTTCTGGTGCTGATGTCAGTGTGCTGACTCAAGTGGTGGTACACTGCCTTGCAGCAGTAGAATAAATGCTGGTTTTATTTCTGTGCTGTAAATTGGTTGGTTATCTAGAAATTACATCCTGAAAACTGCAAAACTTTGTTTTTGTGAGTAGTTGTGGTATTGTCAGCAGGGATATTGGAAGTGGTGAGGCAGTTTGTTGTGAGTGAGTTTCCTTAGACTTGCAGCTTTAGGATCTTAGTAATTTCTGTGAAGTCACATGATCCATGGTTTTCAGTGTTTACTTGCAACATTTCTGTTCCAGCTGAGAGTGAAAAGTCTCTATTTATTCCTTTCCTCTGTCTCTCTGTTCTTGATTAACAATATCTGTATCTCTTCACAGCTGTAACACATCCTTAATGCTGCTGAGGGGAACTCTGGCCCTGAATAATTGTAATTTTCATGCTGTTGTCACTTTCCTGTCCCTGGCACTGAGAGGCTTACAATGTTTTGACAACTTTACTGTGTTTTCTCCAGTTTGAAGTTTCCTTGTCTGTCACTTGCATGATGCATTTTAATTCCAGGGTCTGTAACTCCTAATACATTGTTACAGTCAGGACAGAAGCCCTGAAAAAAAGATTTATTAGAACTGGAAAACAGTTTGGAAAACAGAACTGATTTACTTACTGTATGTGTTCTGGTCCTTTCATCTTAAAAAGATTTAGCTGAAGAAAAGTATCAAAGTATGAAAATCTTCTCTACATTTGCAGGGAATTTTCTAATTTTAAAAAAAGTCACTGTACATGATAAAGGTCAATAACACATTAGTAGTGTAAAGAAGCAGTTGTTTTGTGCCACAGGCATGAACAAGGAAAATAATAAATGCAGCACTTAAAAGGCACAAAGCACTTTTTTCCCTCTATATGTAATTTAAATGATGACTCTCTATTTGAGAGGAGGTCAAAATTATAAATTGGTTCAAAAAGGTATTAGAAAGTTCATGAATAATAACAGTATGAAAGACAGCAGCCCAGAGGTAACCTCCAGCTTGAGGAGTCTAGAAACTACTGATTACTGTCATCTGTCTAGAAAAGGGTCATAACTACATGTACTTTATTCTTCCACAAGCACCAGCAACTGCCTGCTGTAAGAAAAAAAATCTGATCTGGGACAAGAAGTATGCCTATTTTTTTGCTTAAGATGGAAAATTGATGTCCATGACTTTTTAAATAACATAGAAGAAGTGAGAATTCAACTACAAAACATTAACATCAAAGAGTATAAAAAATTATACCCAATGTTAAAATGACATGTAAGTAGTAACAATAGACTAAAAGGAAAATTCAATCTAAGTGAAATTCTGAACAAAAAGAAATGTACTGAGATTTGGAACAGTATCTTCCTAGAGCTACTAGAAACAAAAACCACTTGAGAATGTACTCACTGTGAGAGAGAATTCTGAACTGACATCCAGATGGCTTAATTAAATGCCACAAAGAATGAGTTTATTTCAGTGGATTCTGGTTTTATCATGACACTCACAACTGGTCTGTAGCTCTATGGATCAAGTACGTTCTGAATTGCATTAAATGTAATTTCATAGAATGGATGACAGATTTCTTTATATCAAACAAATCTGTTTTGTATTGGTGCAAGCTAGAAATACGTTAACCCGGGATTTTTCCTTGGATTACTGAGAACAGATCTGGGCCCAACACTTCAAGTTTGAAAGATGTCTCCAGGAAAATTTCTTCCTGCTTTAGAACTTTAAGAATGGTGAATAAAGAGCATTTGCTTTAAAGGCCTCTCAAAAGTCTTAAAAATTTATGCAAAACTTTTAGTGACTACCAGCATTTTCATAAAGGTGAGTGTTATTTATCAGAAATATTGAACTTAAATTTTGTCTTGGGCAACACCATTGTCCCCAGGAAGAAAAATCTCTGTGAGGCTGAAAAGAAAATCAATCAGGCAGAAGAGATGGGTATTATTCAGACTCTTAAGACACAGCTAGACTCATTCGCATTTTGCCATATGTGGCAAATGCAGATATTTAAACAATCAAAAGATCATTCTCTAAGCTCTATCAATGTAGATAAGAAGCTAAAAAACAACTTATACACTTTCTGTCCATTAGTGAGATTCAATTACCAGCAGGTTGACATTAGCTCTAATTGCATGTTTGGGAGTAAAATTTTCTTATTTCATCGCACAGTCTGTTTTCAACCAGGTGGATATTTATGGGAATGTGAATGATTCTAAAAGTGGTGATTTAGAGGCTAAATCATTTTTGAAATACTATCACATGAATTTCTGATCTATTTGTTCAATTCCTCTTTCCCGAGATATTTTTAAAGTGTTCAAAGGAGTTAATGTAAAATTTCTGCTGTCTTCTAATAACTGGGTCACACATTTGAAGGTCTTTCCATTAATATTTTATCAAATATAAGAATGTATTTTTTTTATAAAAAGGTGGAGTTTGTTGGTGACTCAAAACGAGTGGTGAGGTGAATATGACAGAAGGGAGAGACATTTACAGAGAGTTGAGAGACCTGGAAGACTGTGCTCACGCTCTCAGGTACAGAGATGAAGGTACAGACAAAGTTTAATAAGGCAAAATTCAAAGTCCTGCACCTGCATAATCAAAGAGAACAGCACAGATCAGGATTTGTGTGGTTGAAAGTGACATGGGGTCTTGGTGATAAACTGCATGAGTCAGCAGTGCACCAATGTAACAAGGAAAGAAAATCAGATCCTGGGCTTCATCCACAGGGGCATTACTGCCAGACCTAGAGAAATTATCATACTACTCTATTCAACCTTCGTCAGGCTGAGAGGAGACCTCATGATTGTCTACACCTTTCTCATGAGGGAAAGTGGAGGGAGAAGCACATATGTGGCAACCAGTGACAGGACCCAAAGGAATGGTATGGAGCTGTGTCAGGAAGGTTTAGGTTGGATATTAGGAAAAAGTTCTTCATCCCTTTAGAGCGGTTGGGCACTGGAACAGGCTCCCAGGGCAGTGGTCACAGCATCGAGCCTGGCAGAGTCTAAGCACCTCTCAGACAATACTATCAGGCACACAGTGTGACTCCTGGGGATGGTGCTGTGCAGGGCCAGGAGTTGGACCTGAGTACCCTTGTGGGTCCCAGCCAACTCAGGGTATTCTATGATTCCATGATTCTAACTCTATTCCCACAATTTGAGAAAGACACAGAGAGATGGAAGACAATCCAAAGGAGGGCCACGGAGATGGTCAGAGGGCTGCAGAATGGGTGCTTTAACAAACCATGTTATTCTAAAGCAGCTCGACTTATCTTTAGCTTTGTAATCAAATACTAAAAAAGTTCCATTTCTTGGTGTATTTGAGTTGCAAAAGGATGTTTTAAGGTATGGGTGTTACAATTTGATCTATTTTTCTATCCCATTTCCCACTAATGAGTTTTAAATATGTCACTTGCCAGCATCAGTAATAAATTTTTTTCTAGAATATGGGGCTGCTAATCATGATTTTCTTAAATTGATCACATTATGCCTCTGCACCTATCCAGCAGTACACAGTGTTCATCTGAGCAACCCAGCTGACATAATGAAATGTAATTATTCTTTTCAATTGTTCATTTAAAAGGTAATGGTATTTTAAAATTACTATGCAATTAAATAAAATCACATAATATAATTGCCTTCTTTCAGGTTGTATATGTTATAGAATATTATAATTTTCTAAACTTCCATGCATTCTTCTGTCTTCAAACTTATGGTCAGCATGATTTAAAGTAGTATCTCTTTATTTCTCTTTCTGAGTCATCTTGCTAACTTATCAATAGCTTGTAGTCTTCAAATTTGTCATAGTTTTTGAAGTAATCATGATTGAAGTCCTGTGGACCTTAATATTGCTTAATATTGTCAGCTTCCTAAGTCTTCACAGACTAGACATGCTTTCTTTATTGTGATTAACAGTGCTTCCCAAAAGACAATGCAGACCTGCACCACAAGTGGAGAACAGAGAAGAAATCAGAGTCACAAGCATTCCAGCTCAAAATATTCTAATGATGAGAAATAGATTGCTCAGTGTATTGGGCTTGGATGGCAAGGTTTTGTTAGTGGGAGGAATATAGGACTGGAACCTCTGAGCAGCTGCTAGAAGCTTCCCTGTGTCCAGCAGAGCCCATGCCAGCTGGCTCTAAGGTGGACCCACCAATTCAAGGTGCTGAGCAGCAGCAGTGGTAGCACTTCAGGGATAAGACAGTTAAGAATTTGTAAAAAAATTATTGCGCAGAAGTAATTATAGCTAGAGAAAAGAGGAGTGAGAAATTGTGAGAGGAACAGCCCTGCAGGCCCCAATATCAGTGAAGAGTGCAAGGGAGGAGGTGCTCCAGGTGCTGGATCAGAGACACCCGTGCAGCCCATGATGAAGTCTGTCCCCCTGCAGCCCATGGAGGTCCATGGTGGAGCAGAGAATCACCAGCAGCCCATGGAAGATCTCACACCAGAGCAGGCTGGGGCCTGAAGGAGGCTGTGACCTGTGGGAAGCCCACGCTGGAGCCGTCTCCTGAAAGGACCTGTGAATTCTTGAAGAGAGGAGCCTATGAGGGAGCGTGTTTGCTGGCAGGACTTGTGACTTCATGGGGAACCCATACTAGAGCAGCCTTTTCCTGAAGGATTACATCCCATCAGAGGGACCCACACTGGAGCAGGCCATCCACTTCAGGGATCTGTGAGAAGGACTCACATTGGATAAGACTGTCTCTCATGGGAGGTACCACAGAGTGGAGCAGGTGAAAGGTGTGAGGAATTCTCCCCTGAGGAGGCAGCAGCGACAGAAATGTGTGATGAACTGGCTGCAATCCCTATTCCTCATCTCCCTGTGCCACTGAAGGCATGGAGGCAGTCAATCAGGAATAGAGTCAAGCCCATGAAGGAAGGGTTAGGGGAAGGAGGTTTTAAGATCTGTTTTATTTCTAATTATCCTACTCTGATTTTGATAGGTAATAAATTCAACTAATTTTCACAAGTGGAGTCAGTTTTGTCCATGACAATAATCAGTGAGTAACCTCTCCCTGCCCTTATCTCAACTCATTAATCTTTTGCTATATTTTCTCTGCCCTGTGCAGCTAAGAAAGGGAATGAGAGAGTGGCCTTGGTGAGCACCTGGGTTCCAGACCAGGTCAAACCACTACACTTAGTTTCTGGACTGGCCTGACTGAAGTGGATGGTGATTTTACCTATGGAATATTAAACAAGTTCTTGTTGATGTTTATCTGTGATGCTTGATATGGTGAAGTCTGTTCGGCTGAAGTCTATGGTCCTTTACCAAATTACCCATGGATAGAAGCAAGGGCTTCACACATTGAAGAGGGATCAGCAGGAGACTTTTTTTGTCAGATACTGGTTATTGTTCCCTATGTATTTTACCTAAAGTGGGAAACAAGCCCCCTAAATCCATAGTGATTCCTGCTTCAGAGTCTCTAAAGTAGAGGCATTGATCTTGTTGCTAAAGAACAGGACTGAGCATTTTACGTTCAATAAACATAAATATTTATGCCTTGAAACTCAGCTAGTCAAGAGCTAGCATACAGGAAGATAAATTTTTGAAAGAACAAGTGTTTTATTTTCAAAATTACCTGAAGAATATCATCTTGGAAATATTTTCCATGGATTGAAGTGAAGCCAGATTCTTCTCTTCACAGCCCCATGTCCTGGCACTAGCACTAAATCTTGAATACTCCAGACTTCCTGAATGGTTCTGTCCTCTAGTAAAATTAGTCTATGCAATCTGTAAGAAAAAAGCAGTCCCCTTTTCTGTGAAATGGGGAAAAATCACGTCTGTGATTCTTTTGCATCGACACAAAAAATGTCCATCTGGCATGAGTTTAAAGACCCTCACCTCTATAGTGCATAGGACCATCCTGAAGATCAATTAATTCCTCCTAATAATACTCCAGGTGTTATATCATCTGTACTTTATTCAGGCCCTAGGAGAGTAATAAAGATCAGACAAAAATGATTGATTATGCATTGAACCACATTTTTAGAGGGTTGTGCTAATTTAACCAAGTTATCTCTCTTCTCCCCCTGTGTTCTCTCAATTTCTGATTTATTAAAAGAAAAATGTGACCTTGTGATCTTTCTACAAACATCAAGTATTAAATGCTTTATGCAATCCTTTAAAGGAAAGTGAAAGAATGAAAGAACTCCAGAAATTATTTTCTTAAATCACATGCTTTTAAATTCCTTTTTTTTTCTATCTGACTTTAGGAGTTATATCAAAGTAAACTGCTAAAGGATTAACCAAAGATGCAGGGAATAGACTCAAGTCTAGAAAGACAGGAAGTCTCTCTGTGGGGCAGTATTCTCTATCTCCACCAATCTGGAAGTTTACTCTTCCCAAGATTTAGAATGAGGCTAGATGGAGTCTCCAAGAAGGGGTGGGATGGGTTCTTAGCCATCAAAAATTAAGAGTAGTAATGATATGCTGTGAGCAAACAGGTGACATGCTCTCCCAGAAAGAGCTGGTCATCATTAATTGAATTCAAATTTGGTCACAAAATTATGAGTCTGTCTTTTGTTCTATACATACACATTTTCAAATACTTGCAAGAAGAGATACCTAAATAAAACACTGTTCTGAAAATGATGTTTCTATACCTTTTGCATATGTGAAACATCAGATTCTGAATGAAAGCTCCTAGGGATGTAAACAGTAATCTAATAGTTGATTGTTAATATGACAAAAATCTGGTGTATCATAAAGAAGGAACCTGGTCTAAAGAGTTTGCCCACATATTTCAACTTATAAAAATCCATGTTCCCATTTTTTAAAGCTGAGTGTAGAGCTGTCAGCCTGATGTTTTTTGTCTCTGACAGAAGGATAATTTTATGAAATAAATACTAGCACAATATATATCACAAAGTTCTACAGTTTAAAGCTGACAAGATGCATCTGACTAAAGGGGTGCCAATCTTTAGCCCTTTTACTGCATCCAACCTTTATGCAGTTTGGATTTGTCTTCTCTGGGAGGATAATATCCCACAGAAAAGCTCTGAGCTGCAAACACTCTGAAGTTTCATGTATGGGGTGTTTTGCACCACAGAGAAAAGTGTACACAGGAGCCCTTTCTGCCCTTGATAAGAGAAAACCTGTGTGCATTAACATGGTTGTTCTCTTAGCACTTCACTTGGGAAGGCTGAAGAGTTGGCTTCTGCTGATGAAACTTGATGTTCCTTACCCATGCCACTATTTCACTACATTTTCATCTGGGAACTTCAACACTGACTCCAAAGCTGCTGTATGGTAAGCCTAAATAATAATAAATTTGGTCACCAGAAGAATTAGATGGTGTGTGCCACTGGCAAAGAGACAGGAGAGACCAAGGTGTGAGCTTGAGGCCTCTGCAATGGCAGGGAACTGATCAGGAGAGATGTGCCCAGATGATCATAGCAGGAAATTCATGACCTGTGCTGTGCAGAAAGATAAATTCCCCCCCCCACACACACACGTTTCTGTAATCCCCTTGAAGTTAGTTTTTCTAAAATGTACAAGAACTTCTTGCCACAGCTTTGTGCTGTGAACTCATGTTGAGACAATTACCTATGATGACCTCTAAGTCCCTTTCCGAGTTACTTATTTCCAAGACAGAAATTTGTACAACCTGCACTCTGGGTTCCTAGCTATCTTTATTATATTTGACCACACAAAATGTCTTTATGATACTTTGTGATCATCTACCAAGTGATTCAGGTTTCCCTGTAAGAGTAACAGCACTATTAAATATACTCTTTGATCCTGTCAGTTACCATGTTAGTAATATTTTTGTAGCTTTAGCTTGGATAAAAATAGAGGACAAGAAAAAATTCTCTTTGGCTTTATGGTTAAAGCTCCATTTCTGATTACATTCTCAACATGATTTGTATTTTGAGTTCCATCAGGGATCTCAAAAGTTTTGATAAATTTTGCTTTTAGTTCCAAGGTCTTGAGATCAAAAATCAGAAACAAAATTGTCATAATTCTAAGACAATACAAAATAGATAAAAATATAACTTGATTATATCCCTTAGACCTAAATCCGGACATAAGAGAGGAATAGTTGATTTGAAAAGATCTACTCTTCACTAATTCATGCTGACTGATAGTGAATAATTCCATAGTCTCTAAATTTAATTAACAATCTCAAATTTTTTTCATATTCTTTCCAGGAATTGCTATCTAAGTGTACTGGAATTCCCACAGCTCCTGCTTTTATCCAGTTTTTAATCGTGGCACTCCTCCAGTCCTTTTAAATTTCTATAAGTTTCAAGTGTCTGTTAATTATGAAAAGTAATAGATATGCTCAGAAAGTTTCTCAGCAGCTTCCTCTAAGACAATTGGATTTTGTTTATTCTCTCCTGCTGTTTGGTTGGAAAATCTTTCATTTTTCTGTAGATGTCTTCCACTTTTTCACTGTAAATGGAATTAAATGTTTTGTGCCCTTCACAGCTGAGATATGCTATACCAGAAGACGAAATGGCGCATCTCAGTGAACCTGTGAAAAACCTGATCCTATCCAGATATAGTCTGAATGTCTTTTTGTCAAGCACAAATTTTTAATTTAATTTAATTAATTTTTGTTGGTTGTGCAACCAAGCCACTATAAATTTCTTGTTTAACACATCCCGCTATCCCACGTGGTTTACCAGTCAGCTAACTTGAGAGTGCTTTTAGACTGCCTTTTTAAAAGTCTTCTAAATACATATTCTAATGGTCAATCCTACCTTCCTCATGCCTTATGTAAACCTGGTATCTAGGTCTTACAGCTAATATTTGGTAAATTTCTAATTCTAGGTCTAACTAGATTAAAAAAAAAAAAAATAAAAGAACTAATTGTGTTCAGAATATATAAGGAAAACTTGGTCCTGAGACTTTCAAACATGAGGATATGTGTTTGGGTTTATTTATGTAAGTATGTATTTATTTATTTATTTATTTGAAATAGCTTGGATCTATTGCCCTTTGAGATAGTGGATTTTAAATTCACTTAAAGCTTCATTCAATGTTTTAAGACCAGTGCATTAATCAAGTTGCAGTTTGGAAAACTCACAATAAAATTTTTAACCATAAACTCTTGGTGCCAGTGGGTCGGAAGCACCTGCTGTTAAGTGCTGCTGCATTTGGCATCACTTCTGAGGAGTCAACCTCCAGGTGCCACAAAATCTTATTAACTTAAAATATCTAAGTGCACTGTTTCTCATCTGTAGCGCTACAGCCCTTAAGCTCATCACAGTGGATTTATTAAGAGGTTAATTCTGCTAGTTTAGAGAAGAGGTTTTTTTGTCATAGTAGACCACTTTTCTGTTGCTGGATAACCTTTGCCTTCATATATTCACTGAAAACATAAAGAAAATGCAGGACTATCCCTATGTGTATGTGATGCTGTGCTTTTTATTTTCTTTGAATTACAGTGGCTTCAGGCCTAAAGCTTACTTATCATCTCTCCTCTATTTTCTGTTTCCTCTTTGTCTGTTTTTTTGCCAAGCAGACATCACAGCACCCTGGTCTCCCACCTGGATGGGAGCTTTTCCTCAGCACGGCAACCATAACCTTACAGAACCCTCTGCTCTCTCTAGGACACACATACCAGAGGCATCAACAGTACATCAAACAAAAGCAGTGGGGCATGTAGATGTCAATCACAGTCTGAGGTTCTATCAATATCAAACTCACTGATGCTGTGGGAGGCTTGGCTGGAGCCCCAGGAGGAAGAACAGCAGATGTGATAAGATGGAGGTCTGGCTGGCCCAACACAGGGGCTCAGGGCTACATCCCCACCTGAGGATGATGGGCTGGTGTGCCAGGCTGTGCCTGTGGCCACACAGACTTCCTCCAGGACAGGGAGCAGGCTAAGATTTTAGACTACCATTCTGTGGGCAGTTGATTCTCTTTCTACCTCTCCATAAGGAAGTAAATTTCACAGCAAAATTCAGCTGTACTTCATGAGCTACATGAGGTTGCATTTGTCTCCTTTATATGAAAATAAAGGACATGGTAAAAGTTGGGGAGCAGAGAAAGAAAGAGAAAGTTTAATACTTAATAACTGGCTGAGTATGCAGAAGTTCTTATTCAGTCCCTTGGAGATCTTTGAGTCCTTAACTTTAGATATAAAGCTTTGCCTCCAAGTGGCTTTACATATTGAGGTGAAGATCAATATCAGTGAATAACAGCAAAGTATACGGCAACTGTACAGGTTCCTGTGTGGTGCCACTGGTATCATAAAGTCTCACTGCGCACCTTTGTGCTCCACTAAGCTCCACTGCCTCCCATCAGTCTTGAATTATCTATCATCAGAATGCATGAGGTCATTAAGGAGGTATTATTCTTGCTCTCAGAAGGGTAATAGGTTGTTTTACAATTAATATTTAATGGGAGTGAGTTCGGAATCTCCAGGAAGTCATTAATAGTTGATCTGCTTAAAGAGGGGTTATTTGGGTTCATCCCAACTACAGTAATTATAATACACATTTGCTTGTGGGCAGCAACCATTCAGGATACTGGGCCTTGAACCCCAAGGGGAGCAAAAGCCTGTCTGAATGAGGAACAGGTAATTCATATAAGGTTGGGGAAAGTGCTCTCTGAGAATAAATATAGTGTATAAAATCATGCCTAAGGCTATTAACCTTTGTGTTTAAAATTAAAAAAAAAAAAATTTGGGGAAAAAAATCCTTCATTTGGGTATGCCTTTATTGTTGCATTCTGAAGTACAAACAGGGTACAAAGCTAAGGCGAAATTTGCTCACAATGCAGATCATCAGACCTCAAAACAATTCCAAGAGCACTGAAACTTTATCACAAAAAAAAGCAAATGAAAAAAATATATAAACCTTAAGTTTAAGCAATCAGTAGAGAACATCAGTGGGTAATTTTATAGAAAAACACCAATACCTCATTTATCCAAAACCACATTTTTTTGATTGACTGCAGCTATTTGTGATGTTATCTCAAGTTTGGAAAATACCTCCACCCCACCATAAATACTATTTTCTAATAGGAAATAGTTCATTTTGACAGTTTATAAGCCAGATATTTTGATTTTTTGTTTTGAATCAATTGATCATTCTAAAACTAAATATATATCTATATTTGTATATCTCAGAAGTATATAGATTTTGCTTTAGAAGTTACTGAAGCTAAAATGTTTCAGTTAGGATGGAATAATGAGGGGTTTTTTTGTTTGTTTTTTTTTTGTTTGTTTAGATTTTGTTTTGGGATTTTTTTTTTTTTTTTTTTTTTTAGTTTTTTAGAAAGCTTATGAAGTTTTGGTTGTAATTTTTTCTAAGAATCTGAAAATTCAGGCATTCATATAGCAAGCATGGGATGACAAGACACTCTGAAGGACCAGAAAAAGTCATTTCACCCTAGATACAGAAAAGCTTGAGATCTTACAGCTTATAATAAATAAATAAATATTATTTATTAAATATCCAGATGATATTGGTATTTATGGGAGTGAAACCAGAATATTTGAAACTTTAACTGAGTTTCTACATGGAAAGTCCTTCAGAGTGACTCTGAGTTATTTAGAGGATGTGAACATAAAGCTGAGCATTTATGAAAGGCCCCAAACCTTTTCTGTCCTTTGCAGTGTTCTTAGCAGGCTTGGCTGCTACTGGGAGCCCATGGTGCCATTGAATTTATTGCTGCTTATAGAACCAGGTTGTCTTGGTTCAGGGCAAATTTGGGAGGAAACTTTCGAATGGGGTCTTTTTAAAAAGCAAATTTAAGCAGTCTTTCTATTGGTTCAGGAAAGATTCTTTTGGAGAAAAGCAAAAAAAAAATTGTTTATTTAACGAGCAAAGTACTCACAAACATGAAAATATTAATAATATTAAATGATGGAACTTTTTGTTGTTCTGAAGAGATAGTAAATTTAGAGTTCTTCTGTAGGTGAGAGGTTTTTTGTGAGTGTGTCCTTGGATTCCTCTCAGTCTCCCTGAGGCTTGGGTCCAGCTGCCGTGCAGCTTGGGGGTCCCTGGACGATAGTCCTGGTGTGCCTGGACTGAACAACAGCTGAATAGCTCCAAAAAACTTCTGCCCTCAGCTAACTGAAAAAAACACTGCAGACAAAGGAGAGCTCTCTCCCACGGTCTGTCTGTGCTGCAGACAACACAGTCCAGGAACAGGAATGCGGAGGAGTGAGTGCAGTTTCTGAAAACAAACGGCACTCTTCTCTCCCCCCTTCCCTCTGGAACCAGCCTTAAAAATTGCAGAACTCAATATCCACCACAACAGAACAGACGACTGGGGATACAAGCATCAGAAAGCCACCTTAGGACATTCTGCCCCTTATCCCCTTATTGTCAGCTTGCTACCAAAACTAATATATATTCTAAATTTACACACACTTTATACATACATACATACATATATATATATATATATATACATATATATATGTTTTTATATATTTATATATTTATATGTACCGTGTATACCTATATACAGATATTGGTAGTGACATTCAGCAAACAGTGACATTTATACATGGTTTTCACTCGACAATCACATTTTTTGGAGGTACATATTGTGTTGTTCCATCCTTCTGCATTATCTACCATGTGTAATTGGCCTTTGACCAAAGACTGCCTCACACATGGGTTTGTCTGTACTCAAGTCAGAATTGATCTCAACAGTTTTTTAACAAATCTCTGAAATGTACCATTGGGACTTTGTCTCTATTAATTGTATGCAGGGGTTCAGATTGGGTAGGGCCTGTTTGGTTGGTGGAACTTTGGGTGTTGACTAACCAGGTAGGCATTGCTAGATGTTGCTCTTAATTTTTAGAAGACTCCCCTCCCAGTGCTTTTAAGGTGGTTTTTAATAGTCTATTGTATTTTTCCACTTTGTCTGCAGCTGCTGCATGGTAGGGGATGTGGTACTCAATGCCACGTTCCCTAGCCCAGGTGTTGATAAGGCTGTTTTTGAAATGAGTCTCATTGTCTGAGTCAATCCTCTCGGGGGTATCATGCTTCTGAAGGACTTGCTTTTCAAGGCCCAGGATGCTGTTCCAAGCAGCAGCATGAGGCAGAGGGTAGGTTTCTAACCATTCTATGGTGGCTTTTACCATTATGAGCACATAGTGTTTGCCTGGGTGTGTCTGGGGCAGTGCGATGTAGTCAATTTTCCAGGCTTCTTCATATTTATGTTTGGACCACTGCTCACCATACCATAGGGGTTTCACCTGCTTGGCCTGCTTGATCATAGCACATGTTTCACAGTCATGGATGACCTGAGAAATACTGTTCATGGTTAAATTTACTATTAGGTTTCATGTCCACCTATAAGTGTCATCTCTACCTTGATGAACTAAAGCATCATGAGCCCCTCGAGCTAGGAACAAGTAGGGAGGAGATTAAAGAGGTCTTTCTTCAAATCTGGCAATACAGGTCAGAGGTTCTGATACTAAACGCAAACGTCCCACAGATAGGGAGAGAGGGTACACCCCACGAGCTGAGCTGAGGTTTTTCCTGCATGATTGTGGGGAAAATATGAAGCTTTGACTTTAGAACCTTAGTGGTCAGCCTGTAGTTGCCCTAGGAAACAGGTGGACTCTGAGTAGTGACCTCTTTGCATGCTAGCTCTGATCCTCAGCAAGATTAGGGAAGGCTCTCTGTACTTTAGCCATCCTAAATTTTGTCTCATAGTGATGTTCTTAATACTCTTGGCTTGTATAAATTTCCAGCTTGTTCTCCAAAGGAACTTAAAAGAATGAGACTCGAGGGCAAGCTCCAAGCCTGGACCAACTGTACTTAGAGCAGGGGACTGATCTCTGGTCCCTTGTGGCTGATTTCAGCTCCTGTTCCAACAGGATAGTGAAGAAAAGCTGGATTTCAGTAAAGCAATAAAGCCTTTAATCATCAGAAGAACCCAGTATTAAAAAAACCAGAAAACTAATCCTTTCCTTTATTAGAATAGATGTAGACTTATCACTCATAGTTCAAACTTAGAAAGCCAAATTATAAATTATTCTGATGGCGGTGATGCCAATTAAGAATTGATGGGATTTTTTTGGCTTTAAAAAAATTCTTTTAATATGTTTAGCCAGCTCACAAGATCCCAGGATATTCCTTTCTTATCACTATATTATCTCTTGGTATCTTGTTTTTGCAGCTTAAATTTCATTGTTACACCTTCACAACTTGGAATTTGTGAAATTGGTCTCATATCACCACTAAATTATGACTGTTTTGCTGTGTGTATTATTAATTAGCTTTACCAGCATTTGTTGAGCTGAAGGACCTGGCTTTGTACACTGAAGAGTGAAATAAGTGAAAATACACTAGTGTTGTTGCTGATAGAAGTTGGCCTTTGTGCTGTGTAGTTTCTGAAGTCCTCCAGTTCTGAAGCTGTTTATGTGCCCTGAGTGCACCAGAAACCCCAAGCTTTAGCTGAAGTTTCATCAGGATTACAAGATGTGCTGACCTGAGTCATTGTACAACACATGACAAGTGTCAGAAAATGTCAGGAACTACTATGAACACATTTGATGAGAAATCAGTGAAACAAAATAAATATAACTATAGATAATGCTAGTAAGTACTGTGGTATTATGTTTAATGCATGCTTTCAGATGATCTCATGGTACCAGTAAATGTATCAGAAATTAAGTCTAATTAAAAAGAACCACAATGTGGTCCTGACTTCATTAAATCTGTGCATTTTCCTGCATGTAGTCGTGCCTGTAGATACTTGAAGTAAGATCAGATGCAGAGACACACTTCCACATTTGTAACCTCTTTCATTGTGATCTTGTAGAGTTCCAAAATAGGAAGAAGGGAAAATTTAGATGGTATTGATTGATATTGCATGATCTCCAAAGCACTTTTCCCATAAATTTGTAAGATTTATTTCTATGAAGCAGAGCTGCTCCAGTGCTAAAGGCAGGAATCTCTGGATTCTGCATCTACAAGGGTACTTTAACCACTGTGCTCCTGCTTCTTCACCTCTTGGATCTTGTTTTATGTATATGGAGAAATGTTTTTGATGACAAGTGTTTTGCTGCTGTTCAGCAATGAGAACTGTGGGTCTGAACAGCTCCTATGGGGTCCAGACAAAGGCAAGGCTGCTGTGGTGTGATCATCCCTCCTTTCCCCACCCCTGCCAATCACTGTATCACTCCTGGAATTCCAGAAGGATGTCAGTGATTGGCAGGTTCAAAAAGATGCTCTCTACCCCTGAAGAGACATTGGCCATCCAGGTGTCCTTTGTCCCTTCAGACCTCCTCACCTGTACCTGGCTGGTGGCTTCCTGTCCCCTCCCTCTCCCCTGGTTAAAAGGACGAGCAACCACGCGGTTGGCAGTTTGGTTGGTGTTAGGAAGTTCAGAGGCCCTGCTGGCTAGAATAAATGTTCTGAACTGAACCCCCCATGAAAACTGACTCCTTTCCTTCACCATCGCCTTAAAGCTTCTCCTGCAGAGGCAAACCTGGAGCGAGCATCCCCGAGGAAGCTCATCCTGCTGCTCCCTGAGCCCCATTGTGCCCGGGCTTGTCTCTGCGGTCCTGGCTATATCACCAGCTGGCCAAAAGTGACTCTGGGGTGAAACAGCACAGCAGCCACTCTGTGGCTCAGCAGCAAGGTCTCGACAAGCCAGGAAACATCCCGACAGCAATATTGGACTCTCCAATAGTAGGCAGCCCTGATTTCTTGTTTACTCCTCTCTAACTTGACATTAAGTCATAGATTCAGCAACAACATCTATTTTATAGGATTTGTGCCAGAAAATAACTGTTTCGGAGGATTCTGAGCCTGGATATGATTCCACAGGAGGTATCCATAGAGCATGTCCACAGCACTGCCACCTCTCCAAGCTTCTCTGATACTCTCTCCAGGGACAAGGCAGGAAGAATCAGGCTAAGCAGCACTTTAGGCAACCAATTTTCTTGGCTGCAATACTGTGATCTGGGTGTGTTGTAAACTTTCATCCAGGCCAGAGACAGAGGGAGCTTAGGCCAGGAGTTCTGTAGTTGGTGAAATCAAATTTCCATTTTTGGTTTCTGCAAGATTTTGGGCACCCAGAAATCAGATTTCTCAGGTCTCTTTGCTCTCAGTTTGCGCTCCACTGCTATCCCTCAGCCACCTGTCCCTACCCTTCTGAGAACAGCCCATCACCATCCCTGTCTAGTTGAGTGTAAACAAACCTTTTTAGGTCATCATTTTGGATTTAGAACTCCTAGTGTCCTCCTAAATCCTGTTTTATATTCTTGTGTCTTTATTCAACTCTAAATCAAATGAGGCTGTATATCTCATTCTTAAAGGTTAAAGAATCTGATTATGTCCCCTGACAACGAACAATGTCTTGAGGTGGTGTGCAAGTCATATTTGAGTGCCTCTTATTTAAGAAGGCAATATTTCATTTGCCTTTGCTTTTTGTGATTATTTAATAATGATATGTCAATTTTTCCTCAGTTCCACGGGACTAGAAATATTCCTTCCATAGGATAAAATGAGCAAGCAATTGAGGATTGAGTGAAGTAGAGGCCAAATTCAGGAGGAACACTTTTTTCTAATATAAGACTCTCTGAGCCTTAATGGTCACTTAAAATCTGACCATTGAGGCTTGTAAAATTTAATTTGTTCATAGGTCGGCAGTATGAAAACATGATCTCCACATTGGTAATGCAAGTTTTGCTGTCTGGGGAAAAGGCTTGTGACTTAATTCTCATCTTTTGCAGCTTGTTTTATGGGAAGGGTGGTGTTGACAACGTGATGTCATATTACAGAAACAAATACTCTTGCATAAAAAGAATTATTCAGGGTAACAGACTGAGAACAATTGCTAGCAATTTCAATCACAGAATCATAAAATCCTAGAATATACTGAGTTAGAAGGGACCCACAAGGATCATCAAAGTCCAGCTCCCGGCCCTGCACAGCACCATCCCCAGGAGTCACACCATGTACCTGAGAAGGCTTGGTGCTGTAACCACTGCCTCTGGCTGAAGACCCTTTCCCTGATATCCAACCTGATCCTCCCCTGAAACAACTACTGGCAATTCCCTTGGGTCCTGTCACTTGTCACTAGAGAGCAGAGATCAATGCCTGTCCCTTCTCTTCCCCCTCACAAGGAAGTTGCAGACTGTAAGGGGGTCTGCCCTTCAGTCTCCTCTCCAGGGTACTGACCAAGTGCCCTCAGCCGTGCTTCAGACACCTTCCCCTCCAGACCATTTACCATCCCCTTGGCCCTCCTTTGGATGCTCTCTAATTGTTTAATGTCTTTTTTTAAACTTGGCACCCAAAACTGACCCCAGCACTCGAGGTGAGGCTGCCCCAGCTCAGAGCAGAGCAGGACCATCCCTTCCCTGGCCTGGCTGGTGATGCTGTGCCTGATGCCCCCAGGACAGAGCTGGCCCTCCTGGCTGCCAGGGCACTGCTGGCTCATGTTCAATTTATCATCAACCAGGACCCTCAGGTCCCTTTCTGCAGTGCTGCTGTCCAGCTTTTTGTTTCCCAGTCTTTATACACAACCAGGGTTGCCCTATCCCAGGTTCAGAATCTGGGACTTGTTAAACTTCATGTGGTTGGTGATTGCCCATCTCTCTAATCCATCAAGGTTTGTAGATGATCAGAAGGGTATTAGCTCCATAACCTGAGTTTTGTTTTATCCTTTGTTGTCCATGCCATTTTTCATGGTAATGGAGCTCTTCCCTAGTGGTCTCATCCACTGTTATATAATGGCAAGGAAAAGCAAAACATCTAAGAATTTTACCAACAGAGAAATCCAGCATTCACTCATGCATTGATACCATTGGTTTTAGTTTTCACATTTTGGATTTCTTGTTTACACGGTTAAGTAAATTTGGCTTTCTGTGTTAGTGGCTGAATTTATCTTGCTTGTACTTCAGATTTTTTTTCTGAAAAAATGCCTTACAAGAGGAAGAAGTGTATTTATTTTCCTCTCTCAGATATATCTGCGTCCATTTGTTTCGATCATCTCTCCAAAGAGATGCCAGAAGGCAAGTGCAGCACCTTTCCTCATGTCTCAGGATGAGGAGGATGAATTGATGATGAGGTGATCTGTGCTGACTTAAGCAGGCTGCTATATACGACTTCCTGCTGCTTTCCCTGTCTCTTTGTGCCCATTTGCCCCAGAGGTTCTCAATGTGCAAAGGCAAAGATAAGAGGAAAGTTTACATGAACGCTTTACTTTTTCCTCTGGAAACACAAGTCATGCTGCAGTGCAAGAAAACACTGTTTTATTTTTGTTCTCTTGTTTTTCATTTTTCCGCTGTTATTTTTGTTCCTTACATTTAGATGGATGATAAAACTGATTTATCTTAAATCAAGGGTCTTCTGCCTCTTACTCAGTGAGAAGGAGGAGCCAATCCCAAGTGCAAAGGAGTGGATATTTTTATTGACAACATCTGTAATCATCTTCTATTTACTCTGTTTCATTTGGGGACATTTGTTTTTAACTTTATTTTTGTTTATTGTCATTGCCCCCCCTAAGTCACCAAGACCCTCTGAAGGTCGGTAAGTCCCAGTAAAGATCAATAAATGATTTATAAAATATTTTTTCTATTTTTAAGAAACAGAAAACATAAAAAATTACAGGTGCCACTGCAGAATGTTACAAAGGCTTGATGGAAAGAAGTGGGGACAGATTTCAAGGAATTAATAGCTAAATATGCCTCAATATCATTTACATAATTTATAATGCAAGGAGTTAGAGAAAGCATAATATAACTGCATCTATTTGATGAGTGAAGAAATATTTGGCTATGTTATATGACAGAACAATGATATTTTGTACAAATGAATTCTGTACAGAATTTATGCAAGGAAATTCATAATACTTTAACAGATACAGTTTTTCATACATATATGATATGATATGATCATAGAGGGTGTTTCTACAGAAGGAAAACAATGTTTTATTTGTCTAGTGAACAGTTTTGTTTCGAGCATTTGAAGAATCAATAAAGGTTTCCATCATTGGAATTACAAAGACAAGAACATGTACCAAAGATAGAGAACTGTAAGAAAAATTAAATAGTAGACTGGAGAGGAAGAGAGAATATAGGGCTGTGAAAGGTGGTGCTGGCTTATTTACATAGCTAACTGAATTCTGCAGGTGAAAAATAGACAGCAACAATCTACCCAGCAGGGATAGTTGCAATTATTACACGAATAAATGGAAAATAAACAAAATGGTTTGGTGGGGTTTTTTTAACTTTCATTATTTAGTAATATGCTTTAATGCTTCTGATGATATAATCTATTTTTTTAGTTAAAAAATATATGGACTATCTACTTTTCAAATGTTTTAATGTTTGAAAAATTTACCTGTGAACATCTGGTTTACAGTTAACTTGTATGCAGCAGGTTAAAGGTAGTTTAGGATACAGTAACTTAACATTTTTGTTTCTTTGTATATCATAAGTACTGCTGGAAAAATGGGCAGACAAATGAAAACACTTCTATTTGTTCAGGGAAAGACAATATTATGCAGGCAAGTGGTCTCCTTACTCTGAAAAATAGTCATGATGAGTTTCTTGGTTTCCAAAATATTCAGGAGTAAAACATCAAAGAAATAATATGCTGCTAACATTAACACAGTTCACATTTCAAATCCTGCCCAGACTGCTTGGTTGTTTTGTTTGCTGTTACTGAATTCAAAATGTAGTGTTTTCATTGCTGTGGGAAATGTTTTCCTATTCAAATCTTTTTCTCCAAATATGCTTCTCTAAACATCATTCTCAAGGTACTCAACATCTAATAATGAAGAAGTGTATGCTTGTTCTGTCTCTTTGGTCTTCTCTTTTGATGTGTTATGAGGATAGGTTTTACTTTCATTGTGTTTTGTAATTCTGTTGTTAAGACTGAGCTATGTGTTCAGTCACTTAGTGCGGAGACTTTATGAATATATTTCTTATTCTCCTCCAGATGATAGTTTGATTTGGGTCCTGTTCTCATTGCTTGTATCCCTTGAAGAACAGAGAGCTTAGGTTGTTCTTTTTCATGTTATTTGTTCTTCTTTTAACACTGGAAAAGAAATGTCCTGGTCTGTTCATTCCATAAATAATTAGGTAATTTGGTAAAAAGGAGCTTGGGGTTTTTTTCCAAACATGAAGCCAAGAGATGAAAAGGAAAATTAAATCAAATAATACCACAGAATTTCAAAAAAATAAATCCACAGAACACCAGAAGACCAGAAGCCAATGGCCACAGTGCATGTCTAGGAAGCAGCACGGTATTGACATAGGGCATCGCAGAGGCAGTGGGGGGCTGTGACAACTCAATGTTGTTAAAACATCACCTGGGTGAAACACTTACACAAATGAACACACAGAGTCTTACAGCATCCTCCACTGCCATGTCTCCTAGATCTTCCCTTGTTTCCCTCCCTCACTATCCCAATATCTATAAAACCACAATCTTTTCAGTAAATAGTCTGGTCGTTATATGGTTATTGCAGCAAAGTACATTTTACTATTTTTTGCATTTAGTGATCTCAGTGTTACTTCTGGCCAGTGAATTTGTGTCTCCCTTCTGGTTTCTACACCACGGTGTTCTTGTATCTTTCTTCTGTCCAGAGATTTGCACTTGCGCTGTGAGCTCTCTTTCTGCCTGTGCTGCTGAACTGCTAGAGCAGAGCAACCATCAAGCTGCTTTTGACTGACTCAGGTTAGGTAACACTGGGTATGAGGTGGGAACAGAGGCCATCATTGGTGTAGTTACATCTAGGGACAGAAGAGCATCCACACACACAGTGACAAGCAAAGCTTTAGCTGGTCCTTAACACTCGTTTTAAGTAGAACTCTATTTAGAAGAGTATATGGCATTGGAATATATGTCATTCAGCTCAATGCAAATATCTATCACTTCTTAGTGCATAAATGTATGCTAACACTCACCTACTTCCTTGAATAAAGTGCTTTCCTAAACTGTATCCTCACCCAGCTCTCTGCAAATTCAGCTTCCCACTAGCTCCTGCGGATTCTGTGACATTTTCTACTCTTTCATTTGACTTCAATGCTCTTCTCCATCACAATCTACACCAGCTCCATGAACACATTCAGGTCTATCAGGTTTCCTCTCTCTAAGCTTTGTGATTTCACTGATGCTGCTTATGATACCTAGAAAAGTTCAGCGGTGGTTTCAAAAGTTTTTGGGTTTTTTTTTTGATTTATGGACTTATAGGTTTAATCCTCTACAACTCCCTTATGAAACTGCTCCTATGGGTGTTTTGGTTTGTGTTATTATAGTACAGGATTTTCAGCAGTAATGCTTTTCTTTTTCTACAAGTGTGACGCTGCATGAGAGAGTTTAAGAAGCTTTGACTGAGGTTTGGCAAATGGATATATTTTTAGAGAAAAAAAAACACACACAGACATTCTTCAGGATTATACTTAACTGAGGATTTTCTGCATTCTTATGCAGACTTGAAAAAGGGCTCATAAGCCATTGACATTTTTTCCTCAATTAGTTGAATAAATAGTATCATACCTCTCTACAAAACTTTAATTTAAAACTGTTTTATACAGACATAATGCTATTTTTGTGTTAATTAAGAAACTTGCAGATTTAGTGAACTCATCCCATCACACTTTTGCTGTGCCAACAGGTGTCTTGTTTCATTTGGGGATAAATTTCCTGGAAATGCTTTGTGGCACACAAAACATTTCTTTGAGAATGTCCGATCAACATATAGCTCTACTATTAGAAACACTATGAAGACGGTCAGATATTGTGCACTCAAGTGTTATTCATTAAAGCCAAGCTTCTACATCTCAAAACACTTTAAAATTGCCAACATTTTCAATTTTCATAAACTTTCTTAGAATTTTTACTGACATTTTTTATAAACAGTTCTTATCAACAAGAGTGCATACTTTCCTTCTGGTTTTTACAAAAAATATATAATTAAGTACATGAGAATTCAAGCAAAAATGGTAACGTGAGTAGATATAATATTGCCAAAAAATGACAACTGACATTTCATATACCTGAAAAAAAATCTGTATTGCATCACAAGGAAATAAAATTTTTCTTTTACTAGCAGTGATAGTCACATCTGTAACTATGTGAGAAAGAAAAATATCATGTAGTTTAAAGTTATAATTTAACAGAACATGGTTTTGAATATTATTTTCGGTTGTCATTTCCACTAACATTTTAGTGTTGAAAAGCTATTGTTAATGTTCTGAGACAAGGAAGAAAAGAGCTGGCAATTATATTTGTTGGCTGTTCCAAAGACTTAGAAAGGGAAATAATATTTCATGAGTTTCTGGGTGAATTTACCAAGCAGGATGAGCTGTTTCCTGAGTAAGCAAGGATTTGTAGCCCACACCTGCAGGAACTGGTTTGGTGGCTTTGTATAACTTAGAAGTAAAATTTCTGCTTTTCAGGCCATGTTCAGTTTCTCCAGAGAAAGTTCAGTTCCTTCAGCACTCAGTTTTGTAAGTTCCCTGCCTCTGATGGCATGAAGTAACCCTCAATGGAACAGGACATATTGTTTTAGGATTATTATGCGCCCAATCTGCCTGCCAAAACTCATTCTGAAGTCAAAATACCTGCTGAATCAGCTTCAGAGCATCATTCTGTTTCTCTTGGAAATTTTATGCAACGCTGTGGTTTTCCTTTCTTCCTTCTTCTGTATTCTGTCTGCCCTGTTCCCACATGGTTTCTTAAATCTGTATTAATATCAGAGGATTAAAATATTACAACTAATTAAAATTATCCCTATTAGTGACAAAAGTAGTACATGATTGAATTAAAAGCAGTAGTTTAATCCTTGGTTCAACGGTGCAATGCCCTCACAAGTACAGTGCGCTCCCGGGTTTGCTCAGTGGCAGTTTTCCCGGGAGAGGGCAGTGGGGCTGAGGGAGGAGTTACCCTGCACTGCCTTGGATCCCACGGACAGAGAGGCACCACAGGACCAGCCCAGCCCAGGGCCCAGAAAATGCAGAGGGAATTCCATCCTTTGCTATGGGAACTGCCAGACTGCTGAACTGGGAACCAGGCACTAAGGCTTTTATGGTTTTTTCTTTCTGACCAACACATCTATAACAACTTCAGTATTTGGCATGGATTAAAGAAACCCTGCAAACACATATGTAAATAAATAAAATGGCAAAGGTGTTGTCATGCTAAGCAGGCCAAACTGTGAAATGCATGCTCATGTGGAGAAGAACATTGAACTATGGTTCAAAATTTGAGCAGAAGCAGATAGTATAAGTTGGGGTTCACTGGATAAAAATATGATCTCAGATCTTTAAAGGTACTTAGGTCTTTGACTCAAATATTCTTTAATGGGGATTTGACACCTAAATTCCACTGAAGGCATGAGCCATTATTAATATTTCCTTAATATCCAAAAAAATCTTTAGCCTTTTTAGAGAAATGGTATCACAGAAAGTCCCTGTTCAGGTTCCTATGCCAGATCTAATGCCACCATAAAGCTTGAGATGTTTTTAAAGAGTCTAAAAGCTTCAGCTGTTGAAGTCAAAATTACATTTTATGTGACTCGCAGACCAATATATCACTTTTTTCAGTGCTGTTATTTCCTGAATAACCCTTCTAAATCAAAATTACATTGGGAAGAATGAGATACAGTGGAGAGGTTATATATTGTAAATAAGAAGGCCATGTTTTTTCTTTTAAGTGAAGTCTGGGTTTTTTTAATAGTCCTTATGTATAAAAGTTCAGCATAACCTATTGTCTTCACATATGTATTACTGAGAACTCCTTTTCTTGCTCAATTTATGCTGTAGTCTGGGGAAAAAAATAGTCTTTGAAGCACCTGGAAGTTTACTGTTTTGTGACTTCTAATCTCCAAACCACTCAGAAATGAAGTAGCAACTCATTACAAGCACTTGTCACTCTTCTGTCTTATCTGAAGTTCTTATTCTCTTGAGTGACTTTAACAGCATTAAATCAACACCGTCTACTCAAGAGTTGCTAGTCTAGTACTTTTTTTTGCCAGATGATCTCTCTTTTAATCTGATTCTGTGGAAAGCAGCAGGGTGTGCCAGCTCTACAATTTATCCTCAATAAAAGCAATCAAGGATGTTATTTTCTTATTCTCTGAGCTCTGCTTTATCTCATATTGTGGAATTTTCCTCCCTAACTGGTAGCATCAGCTCAGGCCAAAAGCTGTGAAAATGGCAGAGAATGATCACTTCTGGTGACACTCATTGAACGTGCTGAAAAACCATCAGAGAAACAAAATACTTCTCTATGATAACCAATTTGGCCATCTAGCACCATACATGTGGCAAACTCCTGAACATTTTGGTAGTGAATGAAATCTGTTTTTTTTACTTAAAAGTCAGCTAAAGGAAAACCCTCTAAGCCATAGATTACTGTAGCAAGATGAATTTTTGATTGGACGGCAGCAGAGAATGTGCATAAGTAGTAAATTAAAATAATTATTTCTGCAACTTACTGTCCTCCCTGTCTCTTACGGTTACTGCCCTCGAGAGCAGAGGCAGTAGAACAGAGCTTAGATTTGCACCTCATTGCTCCAGTTCATATCTCACTGTTAGATTAAGCCACTGGTGAGGAGCTATAGAACCCCCCTAAAAACCACACTAACACAGTGAACTAGAGCTGTGATTCTGTCATGCAGATGCAGAAATAACAGAATTATAGAAAAAAGGAAGAACAGACAATTCCACACTGATGTCTTAGTCAGCTATGACTTGATTTGACATATTCCAGAAACTGCCTGTTCTGGGCATGACAAGTGGAAAGAGTTAGACTGCTGGCTGGGATTTACGATTATGAGCTGGCCTTGTGAAATTTCATCTGAACTGAGGATGTCTCAGCCGGCAAGAGAGCTAGAAGGAAAGGCTGGAGGCAGAGAGAAATTCGTACTTCTGTTCCAGCTTTCAGCAGTTCAGAAAACTTCTAAAGCTGGTGTTTGTGAAAGACTGGCATTTACAGCCTGAAGGGCTTCAGTGCCTTAGTTGACACTCTGTGTTTGGATGCTGTCTTCCAGTCCGCTTTGAAAATTCAGCTGAAAAGGAAGGTGTCGGTTTCTGTCCACCTTTTTTTTAACAGATGACTTTCAGAGACAGTTCAAATTAACTTGCATATCCCAGAAGTTCTGCCTTCATTTCCTGGTCTAAGACAAGAATTATAGACGTTTATTCACTGCTCTTCTGTTGAAGCTTTACCACTGTGCAGAAAGAAAAACAAGACTGAGAGGGCCAGAAGAGAGGAGAGAGTAAACCACTGGGAATGTGACTTGCAACCTCAAAACACTCAGCCTGGCCCAGGAAGAGGCCAGCTCAGATACTGCTTCTGCATTTTATTTGTGGATTCTTCAATGCCAAAATGTGTAAACAATCCTTGGGGCAGGGAGCAGAGCCTGGGGGAGGGATCACGTCAGATCACTGAAGAACGGAACTGTGTTCCCTTTGCTTACTGTTTCTGTGCTTCTGAGCCGTGTGCTCTTTCTAAACTGTTACATCTACATGGTTCTCTGTGTGCTGAAACCAATAATGACCTGAGTACCTCATGAACCAGACAAAAGATATGAGACTAAGATAGTGGGCTCACGTGCTAATTTACTTCTTCCCATCAGTACATAATAAACCATACTCTGGCTTCTGCATGATGTAAGCATTACTCATATCTCTGAAGCTTTTCAGAATCCAAGGACTAGCTGCTATATCAAAATCATATTGAGCAATATATTTCTAGTATTAAGTCAAAGAGGTAAAAGTAAAGAATTAAAAGTAGCATTAAGTTGTCTTATTAATCCAACTTCTTCTTGGATAAATTTCTATTCAGAGATTGGCATAATTCTCAACGGATAAATTTCTATTCAGAGATTGGCATAATTCTCAACTCCCTCATTGTGTATATGAACTATGTGACCACTATATCTTCTGGGCTAGCAATTTGCAACACCAGAGGGCAATATTTTGCTTTCCAGTGTTAAGTATTCACCACAGAGACCACTGAGGCAGTGACAAAAGTCACAACCTGATAAATCAGAAACAGACTCTCCATACCTCACAAAGACAAAGTGGCAACAGGAACAGCCTAGAACAAGCCTTCTCTTGCTAATTAGCCCTAAAATTTGTCTACAGATTGTTGATCATCACGTCACTGCTTGGTGTGCAAAGTGAGATCAGAATAGTCACTGCAGTTAATCACAAAAACACTACACTCAGCATACAGACCACCTCAATGCTTTCTCTTCAACTATGACATTGCTTATCTCAGTGTATCTGCAGCAAATGTTTGGTGTGGCTATCAAACATCTTCAATGCTTGAACTCTCAGATTTTTCCATGCAAATTGTTTAAGCATATGATGATTCCATTTCAGTCGACACAGTGATGTCTCTCTATGGGATCAACATCGGAACATTGAGTTTAATTAGCTGCCCAACAGATTTAGTAGGGTTTTTAGTTAACACTCACTGTGCC
This sequence comes from Sitta carolinensis, assembly GCA_032173965.1. NCBI lineage: Eukaryota > Metazoa > Chordata > Aves > Passeriformes > Sittidae > Sitta > Sitta carolinensis. The sequence goes on along the minus strand of CM063285.1, from coordinate 46,958,319 downwards.
AAAGGTGTTTCAATTCCACATTGTCCCCACATCTTCAGCTTAGTCACCTGAGTTTCTTCTCTGTATGAGGTGACAGAAGAAGATTGACACCTCTTAATACTGAAATAAAAACTTAAAGCTCAGAGTGGCTCAGGTCTTTTCAACAACTGTAGAGATTACTTCTTACATCTCATTTTCTAATTTGAATACCTCTTTTAAGTAAATAAAGTTGCAATGGATAAATCCAGGACCAAGAGAATTTTCAATTAATTAGATTAGCAGTTAATCACTACTAACTGCTATCTACCAAGAAGTTAACAATGACTCATTTACTAGTTTGGTGACATGTAGTTGAGTTGTCTAATTCATTTGCACACAAAGATTACAGTATTTAAAACTTGAGAACAGTTCTATTTCGGGCTTTTGTGGACATCTGTGGAATTTCTCTGTAATACATTTTTAGCTGTTTAGGTAATATAATTGGCAGTATTGATTGTTTGAAAGATTGCATCTGTAATTTCACACAGACGTTATGTAAGTAAACACTCAATGAGCTTTTGAAATTAACTGAAAAGGCAAAATTTAACATAAGATCCTTTGAATACAACAAAATTGTGATTTACTATGCTCTCATAGGAAAAACAATAGTGCCATATCTCTAGTATTTCATGCATTTGAAGAGACTTGCCCATGGCAAACTAAAGAACATTTTGACGTTTCTCTACAAAATTGTAATTTAAACATGCCTGACTTATGTTATTCTTCAATAATTGTCATTATTTTGGTGGCTTATGTATAATAAAGAATGTTACTTGATTGCTGTCATCGATGATGCAGCTCATCACAGCCTTGGCAAAATGTTCTGAGTGTGGGGCACCTTCTGGTTATCCACAAGGCAGGAAGCTTGGGGTTCACCTGGTATGGTACATCCCCTCTTACAGAAAAAAACAGCCTTCAAAATGGTTAATGCAACCGTAGGAGAAGGTGCCTGCTCAAGCAAAATGAGAACAGGTTACTTCACTGGTATATTTCCATGGTGAGCTACATCTAAACACCATTGAGCACTGAAATGGGTTGTAATTTTAATTAACCCCAAAAAATAAGGAGGTAAAATTTATTAAAAATCTATCCAAATCAATAATCAGTGGCCCATGCAGCAAGTAAAAAATAACTGAAATATTATCTTCTGTGAATGGTCTAGTTTTGACTCTTAAAAATTTCAAGCCTCCTGCTCCCCCAATATTTGTGTCAAAGACCTGTAATGATGTGACCACCAAAATAAAATATTTGAAAAAAATGGCCATGGGAAGAAACATTGGGGCAATTAAGGTGGGGAATGAAAACCTCTGTGTCCTCACCATTTTAATCTGGGCGTAATGAAACATTCATATGTACTCCTAACAGATCAGACATAGAGTGCAGTGAACCTACATACCAACGAGAGGGTGCTTTTCAATTTATGTGCCAGATATTGAGAAGAATGGTTACTAAGTACTTGATATGATCTATCCCCTTTCAGGAAAATAGTTCAAGGGTAATATTTTAATATTAAAATAATCTATGCATATAGAGAATTCTTGTATTTCACTTATGTCCCTTCTGTTTACAACTGTTACTTCCAATACTTATTCAAGATTGGAAAGATTAAGCACTCAATTTTTTTTTTTTTTTTTACTGGAGAACTTATCATTATTTCAAATTTTGGTCTTATTTTAATGTCTACTTCAATTAGTTAAAGAGAAAGCAAAATTTAAACTTTTGTAATAATTAATAACTTTTCCTTATCTCATCTGTATTAAAATAATCCCCATGAAGTCACTGTTGTGCAGATACTGTGAGACATGGACAGTTGCTTCCAAGCTGAATTTTATTCTTCTGCATGTTGTTTTTGTAGGTGGCTTTTCTGTTGTGAGAAGCTCTGAATAGCTCCATAGAGCCCAGGAAGGGAGTGGCATCTGTTATTGCCTGTTCACTGCAGAGAGGTTTTACAGCATCCCGCCATTTCAAGAGTTTCATGGAAAGAGGAAAATATGCTTCCTTCAGGCTTGGCTGGATTCAAAATTAGCTCCCGTTATTCCTTCATTTCATCTCTCTCCTGTTAGCAGTTTTACATCATGAAAGGGGACTGGTATTATACATTAAGGGTTGTAATTTTTGTCAACTTGGTGATTATACTGTTTTTGAGGTAAAAAGTTCTCGACATCTGAGTTTTAAACTGTCCTCTGCTTGACCTACCTTAAGGCATATTTCTTTAGTTTCAGAAAGCAACAAGAATTTCTGTTCTGATTTATATCTCACTTATTATGAAACTTCTCTGTTTTCAAAATAACCTCTCTAAACATAACTTTTTTTAAAAGTGTCTTTAAATTTAAACAGCCATCCCAAAAGGCACAGTAACTTTATTAATAGCTCTCAGAGAGACAGCTTTTGTCTTTCTGAATTTGGCATAGATATGGTGTAAGTATTGTCAAATAACAACTTCCCCAATTAACATAAATAGCATATGCTCAAATGGCTTTTGTTCCTAGTAAGGAATCCACTGAAGCTGTTTGAATTTTTGGATACATGAAACATTTTACTAGTCATCCAATATGGTTATCTGAAAATTGTTATTTCTTGATTAATAATATAAAGAGTATTGACAAGCACAGTTCTAAACACGGATTTGTCATCTTATGCATTTCAAGAGAAAAACATGATTAATACATTGAATTAAAACAGGAGTTAGATGAAAGCAAGCACCAAGTTATGTATGGAAAATATTTTTCCACCATTCCTGATTTGTTCTGAGTCTCTAGAGAATTATTAGTATATATAGATGTTTAATGCACAATTTTTTGTAGGATTAACCTAAGAGTGTGTGGAGATTTTACCTTGAAAAGAAGGATGTGGGCAGGATAATATTTACTTTTATTACTGCTTTATTTTCCTGTTCTTATAATAAACCTCTTTGTTCTTCAAATATAATGCCCTGACATTACTTTTGACACAATACCCTATCTTTGTAAGACAAACACTGTTTTCAAACAATTTTTTTATGAGGTAGTGATCATGCCTTAAAAGCAAATGTTTACTATAGGTAAAGGAATGCTAGAGTATTAGAGGTACTAAAGGTACTAGAGGAAGGAATGCAGTTGGCAAAAAAAGCAGTTTTAAATGTTAGTGAAAAATATATGAGATTTCTATAACAGTCTTCTACTTTTTATCTAGAGGTTTCTACTGCATGCACTGCATATGCTAAATAGTCAACTCTTAACAGCTAATGAATAAATTTATAAGAACATAATACAAAACATTGTAAAAAGTGAAGATAAGATAGGAATTACTCACCTTTACTCATTTTACATGTGTGTATAGCTTTTGTATTAACCCACAAAAAGGCTATCTCCTGAGCACTGGTCTTAGTGGAACACCTGACAGAAAACAAAAACATGATGGAATTTCTTTAATTAATTTGAATTTATTCCTCAGTTAAAAAAAAAAAAAAAAAAAAAAAAAAAAAAAAAAAGCAGAGAAGACCAAGAGACCATCTTGATACAAAAATATTATTTTGAAAAAAATAGGTGTGGAGATCCATTTATAGCAAGTTGACTGTGAGAATAAATCATAAAAGTACTGTTACTATCCATTTTTGTGTCAATCTTTATTCTTCTTCTCTTTCTGTAAATCTGTACTTGACAATTAAACAAATTCCTAGGAACATGACTTTGACAAGCTAAGCTCTTCCTTCTCCTACCTCTGCTATCCTGCTGCCTACCTGCTCTTAATTTCTGCTTAGTTGATTTAAGAAGGAATACATTGTTCCTCAATTGAATAGGATTCTGAGGGCATTGAAACCAAGCTGCTAAACTTTAGATGATCACTGGAAGCTCGAAGAAGGAATTTAGAATTGACATCAAGTGCACTTGCGTCTCCTGAAGCCTGACTGAAGCAAACAGTGCCTTCATAAAATAAAATGCAGCAAGAGAATGCCCACTTGTGGTTTTCCTGTCCACTCTTGATCCTAAAATTTTTGTCTGAGATAATATTTTACTGAGTGTTTTTACACACAGATATGGTACTTTCCTCTAAGTTCACATCTCTGTTGTCCATATTTGTATAGGAAACTTGGCTTCCAGAGTACACAATGGTATGTATGATCTCCTCCACATATGCAGTCTTGGGAAATGATGCATCAAATGACACCTACTGCATGTATTTATTTTGCAATAAACATCCATTAGTTCTCGCCACACATTTTCAAATCCTTGTTTCTGGTAATTCTGGTCATCTTATCTTAGTGAAGAGCAATAATTTCACCTCCTTTGTAAATTCATTACTGATGGGAATTAGTCACATATCACTGAAAAATACTTCTGATGAATTTTTCTCAAGCTGCCCAACAGAATGTACAATTTCATAATGCTGCCTGTGTTATAAATGGATATTTTATTTCCTATCGTAACAGAACGCAAATGTGTAAAAAAGACTGGGAGAACAATTTTTGGAGTTTGTCCTTGGACAAGTTGCTACTAATTTAATTTGGTTTTGAGTCGTTGAAATAGAGTATACAAACACAGCTCTACCTGTGGCTCGCTAAAGAATTTTTGCCAGTGTTTGGAGGCTTCTGAAACTCCCTGTAACTGCCTGATGCTCCTAGAAACATTGGTAAGTTCTTACAGCAGGAAATGGTCTTTTATGCCCAGATTGCCCCTCCCCAGAGATAACTGATTTATTTCTTTGACAAAAAGCTCTTTTATTGATATTTGTATAACTTCAAACCCATTTTCACATTATATATTTAGAATAACAGCTATGAAAATCTTCATGCAATTCCTCACCTGATAACTGTACAATCCAAAAATATCTGTATTACAAAGTATCACAAAAACACCAGCACATAAAGGAAAGATTATTATGAATTCAGATGGGTTGTCACTTGTAGATCTGCTTAAGAAGTACCAATACTATACTCCTCTCTCTCCATTCAGCCTCACTCCCGGCATTTTCCCCTGTGCCTTCTTATTTAGAAGAGAAAGTGTTAATCTGCATTAAAAAAAAAAAAAAAAAAAAAAAAAAAAAAAAAAAAAAAAAAAGGGAAAAAAAGAAGTAGTCTTTATTTCCTGTGATTTTCTGTAATTTTCCTTTAGATTCAAACCTCTAAATTATATAGGAAAATATGATGCCACATTCACATGCAAACTATTTTTAGAGAACATGAATAATTACACCAGATGGTTGTTTAATTCTCTTGGCATTATCTCTAATGTACATTTATGGCTTAAAGTAATATTTCCTTACACTTTTCAATAGCTGTGGAAGGTCATGGGTAAGTCCTTTTTCATTATTTACATCTGATGGTTTTTATAGATGTATTTCAATGATACAGCTGTTGGTGGACTACAGAGATGCTGATCTGCAGGCTTGTAATAAACTATTCAGCTCTTGGAGACAAAGAAGTATGTTCATAAGAAAACTTTACATATTTGACAGCAGATTGTTGTTAGTGTTTTATATACAAAGGAGCACTACTCATTCTATGACTGCCTTCATTTAATCTTCCAGGATTTACTAAAATTACCCTTTCAATTGTGTCTTCATTTTATGCAGCAGTGAGAACAGAAGAGGTGTTTCTTCAAATTCTGCATACCTTGACTGTTCTCTGTGGATGTGCAGAGAAAATTTCTGCACTTCAGTCTCTTTGGCTGCTTAGTGAAATAGCCTAGGAAATTACTTCCTTCTGAACTCCTAAACATTTGGACCAGTGTAAAAGATTTATTCTTTAGGTGTTATTTCTGAAAGCCATAGATAGTTATGTGTCAAAGTTAATTCAAGTGATGTAGAGAGCTCAAAAGCACATATTCTCAGGAAGTATCTAGCAGTAGACTGAGGGGGATGAAAATTTTATATCAAAAGAACTTTAGAATTGTATTTTTGTTCTGATCTGGAACAAAAATAAAACCTTTCAGACACTTAAATAGGAAGGCAAATATATCAAAGTATCTGGCTTTGGCTCCAAAATAAAAGTAATTTTGTTTAATAAGTGTATTTATAAACCATGTTGCTTAGAGAGATGGCCTTAGTCATAGAAGCCATCTGTTGTGTTTAATTCCTTAAATTTTGATCTGGTATATCTCTGGAGAAGGCAGAATAAGCCTTTGCTTTTGTTGCCTTGATCAGACTATTGACCTAACTGTAGTTATAGGTTATTATTTTGGCTTTAATGAATATGCTGGTGTATTTTATTTTTTGTTAGGAAGGTCCTGATAGTCCAGCTAAGTCTGGGCTATGGGGTAATGTAAGAAATAGAGAAATCCTGGTGTTTTTTGACCCTTCAGAAGCTGGAAGAATCAAGCAATCCAGTAACGGCTCACACTCTACAAATTTGACTAAATTTAGTATAAAATATATATATATATATATACATTTGGCCAATTTCTCCTACTATATATTTATGTGCACCTGCAATTTATGTGCAACAAGCAAAAAATTTTGCACTCCATGCAGCAATTGACCTTTTATTATCCTCACCCAGATCAGGGGGTCTGGGCTATGAAAAGAAATCTGGTTTAGGGGGAAGGGAAGGGAAGGAAGGGAAGGGAAGGGAAGGGAAGGGAAAGGGAAGGGAAGGGAAGGGAAGGGAAGGGAAGGGAAGGGAAGGGAAGGGAAGGGAAGGGAAGGGAAGGGGAAGGGAAGGGAAGGGAAGGGAAGGGAAGGAGGAAGGGAAGGGAAGGGAAGGGAAGAGGGAAGGGAAGGGAAGGGTAAGGTTATTCAGCACTGCTTTGCTAATTTGGTATCAATGTGAAATTTCATATATTCAGATAATTTATGCATTGAAGATTATAATAATAAAATTTTCATAGTTTCCCAAATGCTTATTTTCAAGGACTGCACCATCTAAATAGAATTTGATTAAATACATGTTTGTAGACCAGGTGTCAAGAAATGAAAATATATGGTGTTGTTCCTGGATTATAGCATACTTTCCTTCTTGTGAACAGCGTGTAACTAAGGTGTGTGTTTAACATTTTACAGTTAACTCACAGTTCAAGAAGTGTTTGGACACTGATCTCAGGCACATGGTATTATTCTTGGGGCTGCTCTGAGCAGGGTGAGGAGTTGGATTCCATGATCCTTATGTGTCCCTTCCAGCTCAGGATATTCTATGATTTTATTCTATGATATAATATGGATGAAAACATTAGTTAATTTTCAGGTTTTTTAGCAAATGAATATTCAAGTTAGGCAAGTTAATCTGCATGATTTATTCTTCCTGTGGCACTATATTTCCTTGTCATTGTTAGAGGACATATGTCTCTTTGTGGATAGATATTGAGTCCAGTGGGAGGATAAATCAAACATCTTGAGCAAATTCAGTGAAGATGCAATCTTCAGGTGACCAGAGCATTCTCCAGACCATTAGGCAACAGTGGGTCCTTCCTTGGTGGAGAGGATAGATTTGGGGAAAGTAAGGAAAAATTCTGCAGTGTAATGTCAGCTACTACCTGACCTACCTTGCACTTTCTGTGCATGTAAAACATGACTGCAATATCTCTGTGGTTGTTCTTTTTCTTATCTTGTTTGGGAAGCATTGTTTCCACCCTAGCCTAGAGTAACTTCCTAACTCCCATCAAACCAGTCTACTTTACACATTCAAGAAATATTGCAAGCAGAAAAGACAAAATGTGGCGACATATATCAAGCTCATTAATTCTCAACCAATTTTAAATATACTAAGAAAGTGTGACATGTTGATGCAAAAGGACCTTATACTTGGCATATGGTGAAGAGAAATGCAGGACAGCTGCAAACATTGATGTGGTACACAGAAAACAAACTGTGGCTAGAAAATTATATCTGTCTCTTAAATGATAAATTCTCACCATCACTCAAAGCTAAAAGAATTTCCACATGGTTGTCATTACAGTTCCCACATATATGACTTTTTTTATCACCTTATCTAAGAGAATCTGTCATTTTAAATAGAAACACGAAACATCCAGATAGATTATCTAATTAAGTTTGTAACTGCAATATAAACGACAACATAGAAGGAAGAAATATGAGCTAAGCCCCAGGGTTAATTGGTGTTTAGAGCTCTAAGGTAACAGAGTTGGACTGCTCACTTCCCAGGGTTGTTTTATCTTGCTGAGAGCTAGCAAAAGCCTCCATGCAGTACACTGGGTTCTGCACTGTCAGGTCAGGTGTGAATATCCTCTTCCTAAAAAGCACTAGTGGAACTGTAATAATTTTTTTCTCCTCAAAATTATGAACTTCCAATAAACAGAAAGCATGATGTTTAAATCTGCTTAACAGAATTGCCAGGAATCAGATAAGCATCAGAACTGATACATTAAGAGAATATTAATGAAGTGAAGACTAAATTGCACGGTTGCTTTTGTTTTGTGTAGATATAGAAGGTCTTTCTTTTTTTCACTAAAAGAAAAGTTTGCAAAAAAAATTTAGAAGGTGCTGCAAACCTAATTACCAAAGCTGAACCAGCTGTTACACTGGTAATCAGACTCATCATTGTGTTCCAATAGAACTTCTCTCTTCACTTTAATCTAATCAAGAATATATGTGATGGAAACATATTAGGCAATAACACATGAAAAATGTCTTGTAGTCTCTTCTTATAGTGGGGAACTCTAGGTAAGTGGAGTAGAGAAAGTTTGTGTATTTATTTTAATAGTGCTACTGTTAAAATAAGAATACTTCAGCCAATTCTGTCCATCACCTCGAGACACTTGATCATGAGGCAGAATCCTCTGACATCAGATCTCTGTCTTCACCTGTGGAAGAGTCATTCATTTTGTTCATTGTTTTGACTATTACATCAGCTCCAAGAAACGTTCCTGATATTTCAGATTTGTTATGATATTTGAGAAGCTCAAATTATGTTATATTTGAGAAGTTCTAGCCCAAAGCTTTCCCACCTACAAAGCACTACATTCTGCACATTGATCCTGTTTTCTGCTTAACAACAGAGAACTATCTCAAAATAAACTGGTAAGTGGCTAAATGGTAGCTTAATGCTAATGGTTGAAAATGCTATAAGTGTGACACAGCACAGTAATATCATTGCCTAGCAGTAAACAACAGAACTTAAAAGATGCTATAATTTTCTTCTCATAATGCACCTTTAATCCCATTTTTATTGTACCTTCAACATTTATTAGGGTAATAATGCAATAATTAATAATTTAAACATGAATTTATTATAAAAATGTAATATTGGGTGTACTGCTACCAGAATAATCTAGTTAAAATGGAGCCTGTATCACTTACAGTAGGAGGATCGATATGCACTATCCCCAAATTGTCATAGTAAAGTAGCAAGTCATTTTCTATAGATAGGGCCAAATTCAACTCTCCATATTGCTCCAGACAACCTAGGAAGAACTCCAAATAGCTATATCAGATTTGAAATTGGACCAAATGGTACTGTGGGCAGGTGTCACCATCTTTTTTTGAAAGGATTTATTAATCTTCCCTAAAATTCATTTGAACAAAATCTGCTAATCTGCCATGTAGGTAGGGTCTGAAAATTTGATGGATGGATCATATTTTCTGATATTAGAATAGACACTTCTCTCCACAGAAAAATGTTGTGAGATTTGTTACCAAGCACCTTCTTCAATTGTCAAGGCTATCAAAAGATTACTGTAATAATACAAAACGCTAGACTAGAGGCAAAGGATTACAAAGTGCATCCTTGACTCTCCTAGGATACCTCTGAAGGTAATACAGCATTCTGCATGGAAAGAATGGATGCTTTCATTTTGGTACTGATTAAACAGGGATCTCCACTACAAACCAAACAGAAACCATTGCACATACTTGCTGTGCCAACAAAACAGAGCAGAAGTGATCTGGCAAAAGCAGTACAGAAGCATTTATCCTTCCACACTTCTTCCTTGTTTCAGGTGCAGGGGGCAAATTTACATCATTCTCACCCATGTTACAACATCAGAATGTTGCTTTAGGGGATTGTTACTGACCCACACTGACTCTGGTACTGCTCAGTGCAATAGGGATCCTCTGCAAACCGGATCTGGAATAAAGTAGCAAAATCCTTTTTGATGGTAGATATTACTATATTCCCTCTGGAACACCTTTCTCCATAATTGAAATACATGACCTCACAGGAACACTTCTAATTTGATTCCTTTTTTAAATTACATTGGCCCTAACACACAAACCTGCTTTTTAAAGGCATGCACAGTATTCTAAAATTGTAATGCTGGACTTTCTAATCTTGTCAAGGACTAAAAGAAGTAAGCTATCTAACCAGGCTTTGTCAGTCTGCCTGATTTCTTCTGCAAGTCTCTTGTGCCTGCAGTACATTCCTAGTCAGCAAGGATCCAGCAATGAACAGCCCAACAATTTTACAGATAGGTTCCAGTAGCAGAACTTGTTTATATATTGCAGGATAACTCAAGCAGTTACCAGAATCTCTCCAGATCTCAGCAGGCTGTCTCCAAAAATCTTCTAAATCAAACACCCCAAATGATTTTTTTTTTTCTATAGTATCATATCTGCTTTCTGACAAAGACTTTGTCATATTCTTTGTCCTCATTTATGGATTTGTATGATAAACACACAGCTTTCTGAAAAAACTTAGGTGCTTAAATCTCTGATGAGAAAATGCAATCTGGAAAGACCCATTTATCTGCCAGGATGTGCTGTGCTGCATCTGTAACTAGGCAGATTTACAATAAAAAACACATTTCTGTGTGTATAGTTTCACTGGTAGAATTGAGAATTTTAAAGGCATCTTTAAATGGAATGAAAAAAGGCAATTTCTGTGAAACAAAACTATGTTTCTGTAGGTAAGAAATGAGCAGTTTGCTTAATTAAATCAGTCATCAGGACTGGAGATTGTAGAAAACTTTGGGAGAGAGCATGCACTTACTGGAGTAATTCTAACGAAGAAAGAAAATGTAAAATCAATACAGTAATTTCAATCTGTATTTACTTCAGAGAGGGGAAGCCAAGGACAGGATGTGTCAATGATTGGGGTCCTCTTAGAGAAAACATTACAGAAGATAATTTAACATGACTGTCACTAACCAAAAGGTCCTAGGATGATGATTTTACATCACGACACAGTTTAGTTTGGTTTATCCATACCTGTTTCCAAGTATAGTCAGATACCTGTTAAAGAATTCTGACTTTGTTTTTTTCATTTTATTTTTTAAGTGTTGTTGAATTATTTCAGAGAGGCTGCGTTCTCCTTCTGTATATGGTGATGATGACTGACCCTGAAGATTTGGCATTTGCCTCTGAAATCAATCCCATGCTTATCAATCAGAAGGGTCAGCCTCAGGAATTCATCTTTCTGACAGATGTCAAGCATGGCAGGACAGTGAGGAAAGAAGCTGAACCTGACACATTAGCAAGAACACTGAGAAAAAGGTCAACAGTCTTGATGACCCAGTGACTGGGACATGATAAACATGACCAGCACCTTCTGCTGATGCTCCTCTGAAGTCCTAATGCCAGGGTGAAATCTCCTCCCACTTGACATAGATTCTTCCTCAGATGACACAGGTGTGCTGTTCACACAACTCATTTGGCTTAGCTCAAGTAAGTGAAGACAATGGAATTATAAGAAATAATATTATATATATTTATGCACACACATGAACTTGCACAGGACTCTATTACAGATTTAAGTACATTGAAGTCTACTTCATGGAAAATCATAATGGGAGGGGTAAAATGTTTAATGCCTTCAAATGACTGGTGTTTTCCCCTCCAAGGCTTTCTGCCCTTTTGGCATGGGCAAGGAAATGGGACATAAATACATTCCTTTATATTGAGGTTAGACATTACTATATCAAGCGAATTGTATTTTACACGTTACATTGTAAACTGAGACTGTTCAGATATTGCTATATAACCTGTCTGAAGAGGATAAATTCCTATTCAGTTTTAGGAATATATAAGGGATACTGTAATACTTCCAGCCATCAAAGAGATGGCTGTACACAAATGTACTATAACATGTCCTTATCGCCAAAATTTTATTTAAGCTACCTGGAAATTCCAAACAGATCACTGCCTAGAAGACATCCACTTTTTTTGAAGAATAGGCTTGTGTGTGTTAGGTTATATTATTAAAAGCTTATCTCCACAAACAATAAAATGCAGAGAGTCACAATAAACTTACATCACCATTGGTCACTGAGAGAGCTTTCTGTATCACCTCACAGGTTGTAGTGGGGAGGTGAGGTGTCGTTGTGGGATAACACACAACACAGGCTCCTTTTGTGGGTTTTGTCAAGGCTGTGTAAAAAATCTCTTTATTAGAGATCATCTCCCTTTATATACTATTTTCCACAGACCAACGTGATTGGTGAGAGAAAGACAAACCTCTTCACCCACATTGGTCAAAACAGAGGGACATCAAGAGAGATCCCTCTTTTCAGAAGGAATGTACAACATGGGTATTGTAACAAAAACTTTTCTGGTGTTTATGTTCTTTCCCTGAGAAAAGAATTTCAGAAAACCAAAACATCAGAAAACCAGAACTTTAGAAAATCAGTTCTCAAAAAGAAGCTAAGAAAATCAGAAGTATTTCAGGTCTGAAACCAGACTACAGTGAATTGAGGAAGTTATTGCCTACCAAGTTTGAGGGTCATTGTGAGATGTTGTGAAAGATGATCTTGAGATTACACAAGACCTCATGATGAGGTATTTAGGGGAGGAACCAAACGCATAGGGGAGGAACCAAAGGCATAGAATGGAGAAATCAGCATGCTCTGTAAGGGAACAAGTATGGAAACAAAGGGATAGGAATAAAAGGGGCAGACATATTAGCTGTCATGATTATCTGATCATGCCCTGTATCCAATCACTGCAGTTCTCATCCTGTGTTCTCATCAAACTCCATTTCTAACTATTTTACTGGGTGAGGAATTCTATATTCCGGTGCTGTAGGCATTTGCAGGAGTGCAGATTTTTCTCTCCATGTTGTCCTGTGTGGCTGCTCATGGGCACAGGTATGTGTATTCCATGCAAGGGTGCCCAGGTGTGTGTACCTGCGTGCTCAACCTCACTGTGGCTGGACACAGGGACACACTAGCACAGCAGCTCTGCCACTGTGGGGTTATTTAATTTGGCAAGTTCCAACGTTTTAATTTAGCAAGCAACTAAAAAGAGCTTTGCTCTTAAGAGCTTCAGTGTCTCTGGGGTCATCACAGATTACTTTGTGTGGGAATTGGCCAAGTTTAACTAAGTTCTGGAACAAAAGGAAAACAAAATGGGAACAAAAGAAAGAGTGACGTATCATACTGTCCCATTGAGATAGAATATATGAATTATCCTGTTAAATTGGCACATTAGCAATGCATTTTTCACTAAACAAAGCCTACTTTATGAACAAGTAGAAAAATAACTTTCTGTGAGGCAAGACAGTGTTTTGCCTGTACATGGTACAGGAACCCATGGTACAGTGGTGAAAGTGGTCCTTGTAGCACTAGGAGTCTTGGCAAAAAAAAACCCTAACCTAAAAGCAGAAGTTGAGGGTTACTCTTTTGAAAATACATTTTTGGGAGTTCTGTGCAAATTATGTGCATTATCATCAATGTCTTTCAATATATAATCATGTGTCCTTGTTACTCTCTGGGTCAAAATAATATATTCAAGAACTGTGGAAAATTTCACCAAATGAATGTGTTCTTGTGGCAAAATAGTGATGAGAACTGAGAGTCGTTTACAACACAAGCAAAAATCTGTTTTGCTCTGCTGCCTTAAAAGGGGTAATCACAGCAAGGGATGAAATAGTTTAAACTGAAATATCAGAAAGAGAGGAGACGCTGCTCTTCATAAAGCAAACATTTCATTGATCTGTATATCACAAAAGGAAAAGCTTGCAGCCTTGAAGAAAAGAAGTCTCGTTTAAATGACTGCATGAGTGAGATCAAGTCTTTCAAAGGCTTTGTCTCTGTTATAAAGCTCTGTTGGCACAACTTTCTTTGTTCATAATGAGTCAGATATCCAGCAGCTATGCCTGTAAAGTCTCAAAAAGAGGCAGTCATGGCAAGTAGAACTCCTTTTGGCAGTGGGGATTAGTGGTGGCAGACTGATTTGTCTTCCCTGCATCAAGCCTTCAGTGAAAAAGCTGATAATTTCATGTAACTCAGGTTTTATAGCATAGTATAAACATATCTGCTGTATCCCAGTGCAGTGTTATTCCAAAATAGCTGTGGTGGAAATATAAATGTATCACAGAGGAAATAAGTCACCCTCAAACTCAGTACAAATGCACAATTAACACATTTCTTGTTCCAGTCACAGAACCCACATATCCCCCCAGAATAACACTCAAATCATTTGGAGGACACATGCGCATCTCTCGCTTCTAATTTACATTAAAAAGACACTTCAACAAGAAGGCATAGAAAATGCTATGTATTTTTGACTTTTATTTGGGGCTCAAGCTGTAAAATTTTCACAGGTGGTTGAATTGCATGTTTTCCTCATTTTCCTGGGCCCACTCTGAAGTCTGATTTGCACAGGTGCAGGGTACACACAGCTGTAAGTGAAGTCAATGAAAGCTGTTCTGTGGACACATGAAACTCTCTATAATTCTAAGCTGAATTGCATTTTTAACAATGTAAAGCAATATATTAAACTACTTCACTGACTTTTTCAGGGATAAGGAAATGGTGAGCCATAGACACACACTTGGAGTAAAATCTTTCATGAGAAATTGTTGACATTTGGCAAAATTATATGAAAGTGGAAACTCAGATTTTTTATAACTGGGGAGTGTTAAGGATGCCTCAGAAAATGTGACATGGTCGCAGTCAGACTTATAGTAACTGTTCTCAGAATCCCTGTTGTTCACTATAAAAAACTATCTTCTCTAGCAAAAAAAAAGTTATAGGATCAACTAAATTAAGCCTATTTTCAATTCAGAATTAGTGGCTGAGATGTTTTCTTCCAAATATCAAAAGCACTTATAAAATCAGAGGGGTTAATTGACTGTCACCAGTTTACATCAGTTAATGGCATTTTACAGGTACTTAAATTTAAAGAGATCCACATTCATTTAGCTCTGTCCAGCTCTTTGGGAGCCTTATATTCTCTGCTAATAAAAAATTGCATTAATTGAAGAGAGAAGAATATAACCTTTTGTAAAATAAGAAGCAATCATCAGTATGTTTAAATTATGTAATGGATTTTTAATTCTCATCCTTAATTGCAACTTATACTTACAGGCCTCCTTCAAAAGATCAACCATCTTCTTTGATAGTGTACCATCTGATCCGTGTAAAATCACCTTGCAAGCTGATCTATGCATGCCGCAAGATTTGAAAATATGGAATGTGTTTTCACTTAATTACATCATTTCACTGTTGCTAGCCATTGATAAAGAGAATGGTTAAGCTATCACTTTGGGCAAAGAGGGAGTTAACAAAATGAACTCTTGTAGAGCAAACTACAACAGAACATTTTCTTTGGTTTACGTGGTTACTCTGTAGTCTGCAGAGAATTAGTACGGAAGCAGTATGAAAACATGGAACAAAGAAGCATGGAATCAAATAATCTGAATTTCACAATCCAGAATTCCAATCTAAGGTCCCTTGAGCTGTTACAGATATTAAATCTCTGTTTTTGTGTTAAATAGAGGGTTGCTTATATTTTATGGAATAAACTCATGGGAGGCCTGGTGATCATAATGATTCTAATGCCTGGTCTTACAACTATTTTGCTCTATGGTAAGCTGCACGGTAGCCATTCTTCAAGCAATAATCAAGACAATGAACAGAAAAGAAAATAAGAAAGGGGAATAAAAAGTGTCAGAGAAAAAAACAGGCAAGCTAATTCAAATACAAATCAGTACCAGTGGACTATGCAAGAAGAATTTGCAGTTGCACTAGGTGTACACAGTGTGATTTTAGTGGCACAAAATACCAAAAGGTATCTTCTATGTATCTGTGTCTAAAGGGAATTAAACCTAAAAGAAGATGTATGTTTGGGCCCTTTTTGCATCCAAATACTTAAGGCTAATCTGGACAAACAAGTTCCTTCAAGGCACACCCATTTCTTACTGGTATGTGAACGTGAAACTTTTATGCTATGTGTAACTATAAGGGTTTTGGAGCGGACCTTTTACATAGGACCTTTTACATAGACCTTTTACAAACTCTGCTGCTGTTTTGGAGATAACAAAGTGAATTTGCCAACAAAATAGTAGCTGTTTGCTACTCTTTCTCATGAAATTCCACTTTCTTTTTAATTTCATGTCAGTGAAGAACATATAATTGTATAATCAGTGTAAGAAATTCAGGAGAGGGGAGGAAATACAGTGGGAAGGAAGAGGATATTTTCATTTGTTCATACATTCACTTCACTGACATCGAATAGTAGGCAACAGTTTCTTTATTTTGGCAAATTGTTAAATTAGTCTCAAAAATATCTTCCAAAGATATATCTCCACCAAAAGTGCTTTTGGTATAACCTGGACATTTCTTAGAAGGAAATAAGGAATCATAACTCAGGTTCATAATTTTTTAGCAAATATTTGAGCATATTGAAGTATCAGTGAAAAATACAAAATAATTTAAAACTTTTTAAATTTGTTTCTTTTCTATTTTTTTTTCTTTAAGAAAGAAAAAAGTCAGGAAAATTCAGTAGAGTTTAAGGTAGCCAAGACAAGAAGAAAGGCAATTTACAGTGCAGATATTGGGAACAGTAAATTATAGGATGCTCTTGCCTCAGTCGATTTCCAATTGATTTAGTAGTAGGAAAGTCATCCTTCAAATGGAATCTAAAGGTATTGAGTTCTTAATTTCACTTTATTTTCTACTCACTTATGATCTCTGACAAGTTATGGTTGAGGTAACTATACTGGCTTTAGAAAAAATTCCCATTGAGTTTATTTTACCAGGTGTGGGTTTTGAGCTAAATCATAATATAATCTCTCTGGGATTCAGGAAGTCTAAGGCTTATTTTACTTTTAAAAGTAGAGATGGAAAATTCTCCTGATGTCTTTCTCTATCTTTTTTTTCTACCTGTCCATGTCAAATTTGAAGTAGTTAGGTTTTAGCACCCATTTCCAGTGCTACTAAAGCCTGATTAATGACATGGACAGCATAGAGATGCAACCTCTTTCTCAGGTAGATACTTGATCCCCCATACAGCCCAGACTTCTAATTTTTTTTTCCAAGAAGTGATATTTACAGCTCTTGAGCCTTCCACCATTGCCTAGGGAAAGAGTGGAGGAGCTCTCTAATCCTGTAGTCAGGGATAATGGGAAGGAAAAATGACTAAAGAAGAATGAAAAGTGGTTTGCCTGAATTCCTCCTTCCTCATACACCATGGTGTGGAGCCACAAATCAGGAGATCATAACAGCCACATTCTTCCTAGTTCCAATGAGTAAACCAGGTACATCTGAGCTGCCTGAAAGCTTCTCAGCAGTGATGTAGAGTGATACTGGCTCTGCTGCTCTCTTCTAGATCTGCATCATTCTGTTCCCACAAGCACTGTTTTGGCCCATGACTTAGGAGTTTCTGTGTGCTAATTTCATGTCAGAGATTAAGAACAGAGAGCAATCCTTCATCTTTTCTTGTCCTCTTCTGCCACCAAAAGCATCTTGAGAGTCACTTGGTCAGAAGCAGCTCACACAATGTAAGATCGGGTACAAAGCAGTGGTAAAATTGCCCCAGCCTTATTTTTATTTTTTTTTTTTTTTCATCTGGCCCAGAGCAGTTTACTCCTTGCTTTGGTAGGAGATTTGGGAAGTTCTACTTTGAGGAAGCATCAATTATGAGCTTTCTGAAAAGCCCAGGTCTCTTACTTGAATTCTTGTTCATTCAGTCCCAGCCCATCTGCCCCACACCTTCTAGCCACCAAAACAGACAGTGACATCAACTGTGCCAGTTTTATCAGATGTGAAGTCAGGTGTTGTGGACACTGACAGTGATCAGGAAGAAGAAGCAGTTGAGCTTTCCCAGGCTGGTCCTGGGAAAAGCATAAGAAAGAGTTTAAACAAACATAGCACCTGGTGTTTTTGTAAAATGCACAGCGTGAAATACATGATGTTATGTTTAGATGTTTATAAAGGGTGGTGTCCTTTCCTGTCCAATAGGTTCACTGTTCACTGTTCATTCTCAGTTAACAAATCAATTTCTAGACTGAAAAACGCACTATAAAAGTGTTGTTTGCTTCAATAAACGATTATTATTGCATTCTGAAGAAAATTCTGTGTCGTTGTTCTTGCTGCTCCTTGCTCAGCAGTGACAAGGTGTGATACATCAGTGTATGACATCAGTGTATGGGAAGTAGCTCCAAACTTTATATTACCCAGTTAATGTTCCCATTTAAGGACACACCCTGGAAATGAAATCCTGTGAATGCTACTCTTTCTCTGTGTTGTCTCTTTAGACAGTTGTACTCCATGTTGCGTTCATCAGCTTGATGGTCTGGAAGGCATTGCCTCATTTCTACCTATATGCCACCACCTGCAGCCAGAACCCTCGGGACCTATAACAGTCCTTGCAAAGATGGAGTAGTAGAACCTCATTAGATCATTGTTTCAAATCTAAAACATAAGAAGTAATTTAAAGTGAAAATCTAGGGAATAATATATTAATTTATTTTTTCCAAAGTGGTTGAACAATGGGTTCTATAACCAGGGAAATTATTGAGACCAAAAAATGTGAGAAGACAAAAAAGTGGCAAAATTGCAACAGGAATATATACATCTTGGGGATTGCCCTGCATTTTATTTTTGTGGGGTTGATTACTTCATTTTAGGACACATAAAGTGTATTAAATCTAATCCTATTATATCAATTGTCATGTTTCTTCAATGTGAACTTTTCTAGGACTTAGGTTTTACCTTTTTTCTCTCCTTTTCATAGTTTGCAGTGTTTACTTTGTTGTTTTAAGCAAATAGGAGACAGGTACTGTTGCTTTCATTAAGTTCTAATACTTTTCGAAATCTGGAAGAAAGGACCCAGAGGATGAAGGGATTAATGGCAAGGGGAGTTGGAGCTTATTTTATTTGTTTGTTATCACCCAATAGTCCTGAATTCATTAATCTTCTATGCATATTAACATCTGCTCTTCTCTCTTTAGAAAATGTTGATACTCTGACACATAATTTGAGTGATAAACTGAATATTTCTTCAAATATAAGCATTATGTTAAGTTGCTTGAAAAGAACGACTCTTCAAATGGTTTTGACCCTTTAATATTTGAAGATGTTACAGAATAAAGAAAAACAGTAAACCAACCAAAAAGTCAAACAAAACCCCAACACCATCACTGTAAGCATTTCACTGGGCAGTTTTTCAAATTAATGCAGTTTAACTATTACATTAACTTAATGGCTATTTTCCCCTACTTTAACCATGTTAAATGTGCCGGCAATAATGAGCTTCTAATGCTGTCTCTCTCAAGTCTCAGAGGCATCTTTAGAGCTCTGCTTATCTCCTGGATCATAAAGCTGCATAATTTAGAATTCAAACAATTAATTTAAAACTAAAGCACTTTGAATTACCATAAAATTAATCAGAAAAAAAAAATCTTAGCATTCCCATTCTGTTCATCTCTATTTAGTAAATTTGACAGTGTAGGATGAATAGAACTTTACAAAATTCTGTTTTCTCTTTATGAATCAGCTACTATAAGCATAAATATATGTAAATCTATAAGGGATATTTTCAAAACATTTTGCAAAAAATGTTTCTTGTGTCCAACAAGCGAAGATAATTCTTTTGATGGAACAATTTTTTTAGATTTTTCCATACCATTAACTTAAATAGGAACATCTTTAAAATAAATTGTCATTTCCAACCTATTTCTAGCTTTTCAATACACAGAGGTTGCTGATGCACATAATCAGAACTGCTACCTTATTAAGTGGCTAAATTCTAATAATTGTGCAACCCACAGCACTGTGTCACTTAACATTTTAAAACATCTCTGCACTTTAACTGTGTTTTATTTCCTTTGTTGTGCTTCTAAGTGCTACAAGTGTCCCTTGAAGGCTCAGCTATTGCTAACCAAGGAGGAAAATTGTAAGAACAAATTGGATTTATCTCTTGCCTGTATCATCAGTAAACCTATATCTAATAAAAGGCTGAGGTGCCTAATGTAGTAGAGTATCTTATCTAAGTACCCAAATGACAATTTTAAGTCCCAGATTTAGGCCCCTACTGCCATCACAGTTTCCTGGGGACACCTAATTGCCAAAGTGACTTCTCTCATCTTATTTGAGATATCTTTATCTGATCTAGTGTCCATCTATAGTCAAGATTGTTGTGGGATGCAACTGATCTAATCTCTTTCAGGAAGATTACAGGTGACTATATATGGTCAAGTGAATCTCAGTCCAGCAATCTTCTCTCTTCAGTTGGGAGAGTGCCTTAGTTACCAGGACACATAGGGATACAGATTAAACCCAGTCCCTGTCCCTCAGATAAACTATGTTACTCATGGCAACATCAACACTGTCCACTCTGAATCTCTGTCTGAATTTTCATTTTCTGATTATTTTTTTCAAAGAATTGAGTAGGAATGTTTTGTATTTTTACTTATTTCTCATTAAATTTTCCCAGTGCTTGTTTCATATAACACAAGGGATCCTGAATCCCACTTTTCCAGCTGAAGGTCTTCGTAGCACTAAGCTGCAAAATACTACCTTTTTCTTGTATTTTGGATGTGTTGTTTCTTCTCTCTGCTGCATTCTTTGCTGTGACTTTCACACACTTGATGTAGGATGGCTCTTTCCTAGGTTAAACTATCCTTCTGGGAACATATGGCCACTGGAAACCCTTCTGAGTTAGCTGGACATACATCTTGGCTCTCCCATTTCATAGGTGATTGCCCTAATCTTTTGGTAGCTGTACACTTAGTACTATTAGTATAATGCTCCTTTCTTTATGTTTTAAAAAATAACCATATCATAAAATCATAGAATATCCAGAAATGGAAGGCATCCACAAGGATCATCAAAGTTCAACTCCTGGTCCTGCACAGGACAACCCCAAGAATGACACTGTGTGCCTCAGAGCACTGAACAAACACTTCTTGAACTCTGTCAGGCTTGGAGCTATGACCACTGATTATGTTTCTCTTAGATCAGATACTTGCATTTTAGGTGGCCAAAGCCTACTATGATTAATGTTATTTGTGATAAAATGCACTTCCAGAGGCCAGGTGTGCAGGGATGTGCACTGCCACTGTTCTGCTCTTTAGACAGTTTAACAAAATGTGCACTGGAGACCTTTGGGATGTGTGGGACCTGGTGAAATCCAGTAAAACTTTCCAGCCACATGCAGTGTGCATGTGAGATCCTGAGTTATCAACTGCTTTTACCTACTGATCTCTTCTTCCTGCATCAAGCTATTTGCTTATACAGACATAGCCATAGGGAAATCTAAATAACAAATTAAAAGCAAACACGATGTTTTAATTTGATGCAAGAATAAGAAGCAACAACTTCTTTATAGGTTCTTGTAGTGCTTCCACTGATATCATGTGAGAGCAGATTCCAGAGATGCATTAAACACGCTAAGTAATTTTAGTCATGTTTTATCCATTCTTTCTATCATTCTCTCCTTAGGCAAAGAACTGTACATGCAGTGCTTTATTTTGCCTTTGTTACTAGTTAGTTAATTTATTTTATTTTATTGCCTGTACCACATTATATTTGTGTTGGAGTAAGCACATGAAAAAAAATATTTTGGTGTTTGGAAAAGAAGGATAAAACTTTTGATGGACTTCAGCTCCTGTGGGAACTTTAAATACTTTTTTGTTCCTAATCAATCAGAGGAATTTTAATAATTAAAAGGCTGAATTAAAAAAAAATTCCCTTCTGTGAAAATCTTAATATATTTGCCATTTATTCCTGTCTGGGACAAAACAAAGAAATACTGGAATGTGTGATGGGGTTGTAACTTGTATTCATCTTTAGTAACAAAAAAATATTGTTTATGCAATTCACTTCTCTTTTCTGCTCAGCATATATAGTATTCTTCTAAAATTCCCAACTCCTTTGCCTTAAGCTTATTTGTACAGTTAGAAAGTTAGAGATAATAAGGAAAAATCTCAAAACACAAGGTGAAAAATGGGTCTTTTTCTTAATTTTGTGATTTAGAACATGGATGAGGTCAGTGACAAGCAGCAGTTCACCCACAACACACTTTTTTTTTCCTTTATGAGTATACAGTTTTGCCATGAAAATCATGAGCCCTCATTCCTTTCCTAGTCTTACAGATACACAATTAAAATGATGCCTAACATCCAGAGAAAGAAACATGGCTAGAAACTGCAACTGAAAAACAAAGTGAAACTAAAAGAAAATGAAGGGTTTTTTTTGTTTTGTTTTGTTTTTTTTACATGCAAACAATGTCAGTATGGCAAGTGTTTTGAGTCTTAAATTTCTGATTATATAAAACTTTGTGGTTCCTCTAAAATTGATGTTCCTATCTGAAGGATGTGGTTCCTCTTGGCATCCTTTGCCTTTCTTCTAATTAAAAAAGAAAAAACAGAAGATACAATTCACTTGAATGCAGCAACCTTTACAATTAGTATTTAACTGTCTATAAAAGTACTGATTCCCTTAATGAACCTGCTGCTACCATTGTTTACTACCTCAAAATTAAGAAGGAGGAAAGAACCGATCATTAAGCAAATCTCATGTTACTGTTTACCTACCTCTATAGTCCCATTATCATTTGTAATTACATGTAGTTAATCAGTGCCAGCCTCTGAAAAAATCGTTTATTGAATAGAAAAAGATTAAATAGATGATACCTCAGTGCTCAAACTGTAACATAGATCTAATGTAATTCCTCACAAAAAGTTAAATTTAAAAGTTTACATTTAATTCAACTAAATGTCACACTCTAAAATGTGCAAACCATCAAAATATTTCTTAATGAGGGAAATTAATCAGTTGTCCAGATATTAGTGCTTGATTTAGAATAATTAAAATATGAGACAGAAAGCAGTTAAAGAGAATTTGCTAAATTCATAGTCATTTTGGAGAATGTTTAATATGCATGATGACTAAATTACTTACACTTCTCAATGGGAAGGTCTTCAACACAGGTTTCACAACTTTGTGTTTTAGAAACATCAGTCAAGTTCATCTCAGAATTCCTCCCAGGTATCACATGTAAACAGTCAAGCAGTGCAAATGCAAAACAACACAAGACCAGGATTTGGATTAAGCTGTTTCTTTTCTCCTCCAGTATCTTTTTTAATGAGAAAATGTTAACTGCCAGGAGTCAGAAGTGTCCATCATGACAATTTCCTATTTTTTTTTTTTCATACCTACACATTTAAAAATTTCTGGCATGATGCACTTTGGCTCATTATTGCCAGGACATTGCAATCACAAGATGATCCCACGGGGCTGTGGGAGCCATGAACTGTGAGTCACAGATGGGGGGCCAGTCAGGGTCCTCACTGGCATGGTTGCAGTCCCACCATGCCTCAGCAGAGAAGGTCCAGTGGTGGAAACCGGGACCATCCAGCAGGACAGGGATAACCAGGCATCAGAAATACAGGGGATGACTAAAAGAATAGAGAAAAGTTTTGCCATTAGAAAGAAATTCTTTTCTGTGAGGGTGGTGAGACACTGGAACAGGCTGCTTCTAGAAGCTGTGGATGCTCCATCTCTGGAAGTGTTCAAGGCCAAGCTGAATGGAGCCCTGAGCAAGCTCGTCTAGTGGAAGGTGTCCCTGCCATGGCAGAGGGTTGGAACAAGAGAATCTGTAATGTCCTTTACAGCCCAAACCATTCTATGGTTCCATGACAGTTCAGGACAAAGGTCAAGACAGGGATGTAAAAACCTTTTCAAAGCAGTGTGAGGCTGGTGTCCATACAACCTGTCCCTACAGCAAGGCGCAGGTCCTGAGCTTGATTTCAGTCCCAAGTGTGGGTGGAGACTGGGAGGAGCCCTCTCAACCCTTTCACAGCAGCCTGATCCAAGGTCACACACGGGTCAGAGCTGACCTGCAGCACCAGCAGACAAAGCCCTTGGTGGGGAGATACTCTTGAAGAAGCTCAGTACTGATAATGATGGTTACAGCTAATCAGGACAGTTGGAGCTTGCTGGTGTGCTCGAGACAGTAAAGAGTAAAAATATACATACTCATACACACATGAAAAGAAAAACAAAGTCAAAAGATTCAAATTCACAAAAGTAAGTTTTTATGTTTTAAATATGCAGCAAACCAAGCTATCAGAATTCAATTTTGCTTGTATTTCTTAGTATTCTCTTTGCGGTATTGAAAAAAAGTTTACAACACTTCAATCTTTGACCAAAATGACTACTCTTTTGAAATATAATTGAACATGCAGCTGAAAAATGTAAAACCATGTTTAGACGTGGAAAATGAAAGAATATGTTTGATATACTTGACTGAATGTTATGTCTTGAACTTAACTTTTTCAAGATTTTGAATTTTTTTTCATAGTCAACATGGGTACTCTTTTGGTGTGGGGTGTGGGGTTGTTTGGCTGTTCTTTAATTTGCTCTCTACCAAACTCCTGATAAACCTATGTATATTTTTATCTCATCACGGTAATTACACAAAAAATTCCGGATATCAATTATTTTTATAGAATTTTTTTCCTAACAGTTGATATGAGTTTTTTCAATTAATTTCTGTAAAATTTTAAGGTAGCTTTGCTATGAGTCATGAACTGGAATGCTGACTCTGGCTTTCAGTTAATTGCTACACTTATAATTATAGAGTGGGTAATATACTTATGAACTGCTTCTCACCTACAGCTCCTTTGTGGTTGCAATAACCGTAGAGGGATGTTTTTTCTCTTAAAACATGATTTTGCAGTGCAGTTCCAAAGCCTCTGTAGAGAAATCTGCAAAACAGTAATGCTTACAACCAAAGATAAATAAGTATTTGAAAGCTGTATTTTGTGTGTGTATATATATATATATTTTTACTCTGATCTTTCCAAAGTAAACCAAAACAACTTGCATCAAATAAAAACTATGAAAATTTTTCTGCCTTTTGCCTTTTTTTTCAATACCACAAAGAGAATACTAAGAAATACTAGCAAAATTGAATTCTGATAGCTTGGTTTGCTGCATATTTAAAACATAAAAACTTACTTTTGTGAATTTGAATCTTTTGACTTTGGTTTTTTTTTCATGTGTGTATGAGTATGTACATTTTTACTGCTTTGATGACATTTTGATTAAATCTGAAACTCAGAGAATGAAATTGGTAGGTTTTCACATACAATAAAGAAATATTTCTGTTCAAATTTAAATTTACCTAATTTTGATATTCCCTTTCTTGGTAATAGCCGTAAATGACTTGAATAAACTTGAAAAGTAGTAACTAAGGTAAATGACTACATTTAAAATCTTTTTTTTTGTGTGTCATGAAAATTCAATACATTTTCAAACTAATCAAAATTCAACAAACAATAGTATTTCTCCAGTACTTATGCTTTCAGACCATGAATTTTAAATAATTTCATTTTCTGGTGTTTTTCAGCTCTTTCCTCAAGGTAGTGTTTTTTTAGCATTTAGTAGACATGAAAAATATTTTACCAGTTTGTCTCAGAATTGAGGCTCTAGTCAACATTGAAGCTTCTTTTTGGGAATGGGTGAAAATTATTTTCCCGGTAATTGGAATTCTTCAGCTGAGCACAAGTGTACATTTTTCTCTGGGAATTATGTGCTTCTGCCTAATACAATAATTCAAGAACATCAAGAGATCCCAAATAGCCACTGAACCAAAGCTCCCCATGTTAGCCTGCAGCATACTATCCTTTTAATCATATTATGTTGCGGCTCATGTTTGGTTTAGTTTAATTCAGTTGTTGTTAAGATTTAATGTTAATGGTTTGTTCCCCTGTTTGTCCCCCATGTTTACCCCCAAGTTGGTTTGTTCCCAAATCTGTGTCCTCCCACCAGTTTCCCTTTATGGCTTTTCCCCTGCCCTCTGTTCCAGTCCTTTCCCTACCAATCACTGTTACTGAACCCCTTGTTCCAGTTCCTTCCATGTCAATCCTCCCCATAGACAATCCCTTTACTGTCCCTCCCCCTGGGCATTCCAGGATGTCACCCAAACCTTGACGTCCCATTGGTGCCCATGACCCTTCCCTCCTCCCATCTATCCTGATTCATCTAAAGCCTCATGACTTAATCCTTCAACTCCACCCCTGAGTTATCCCCATTGGACAATGTGTTGTACCCACCCCCTGTTTTTTATCAGTCTAAAATCTTGTGCACAGAGCTGCACAGGGCTCTTCTCATCTGTTTCCGTTCAATGCCAATAAGCCATTTGGTTGGAACTTTGGACCAGGAGAGCCTCTCTTGCTTCTCAACCCAAACCCTGGATGTGGTGAGCCATTGTGCACCTAGGAGCATTGGCTCTGAAGGTTCAGCTGAAGGCACAAACCCCACGCCTCAGCTGTTCCCCACACTTGGCGTGGTGCCGGTGTGCTTTGAGCTAGCCTGGGCTCCAGTCAGCCGCGTCAATATGATAAAATTTACTAATAAATGGGAGAAAAATGAGATAGTGGGATCCATTTCAAAATCTGTTCATTGAACTTTGATAGAGAGAATAACAAGAGAATTGTTTATTCTATATTTATTTAATGTGTCATATAATTCATCTAAAACAGAACAGCAAGTTTCTTTAAAGCTTGCTCTGCTGAAGTTTTGTTTGGCACTTCTGATTGGTAAGGACTGGATAAGCCAGAATAGAGACTACAGAAGCATGAGACTTTTATTTTCTCTGAACAGTCACTCCGCTTCAGGCGCCATCTCTCTTGGGTGAAAAGAGAAGGTCCCTCCATGACCTGAGCACTGTTATTCACCAGCACTGGGACTTGAGCCTATATGGAAGAGTTTTCTACTATGCTGAGATTTTATGCCCTCCCAATGCAAAGCTGGATAAGAAAGGAAAAAAAAAATAAAAAAAAAAAAAAGGAAAAACGTCACTATAAAAAGAAAATTGCTGCAGGTTTGCAGGTTTCTAAATATCTCAAAGAAAAACAAGTAGCTGAAGTCCAAACAGACAAATTCATCTGGGTCATCAAAATAGAGCTATTATGTGTTGCAAGGACATTTATATATAGTGGCAAGGACTGCATTCTTTTTCTGTCACAACAAATACACTTAGCATTCTTCTTGAAGGAAAACCATGTTAAATTTGTGATTAGTGTGCAGGGAGGTCTAGCTGACAAACTGTTTATGTATAATTTCATATAGCATAGATGCATATAGAACATCCATTAGCTGACAGTGAAACAAAGCTCAGTAAATAGCATAATTTGCTATTTGTATGGCAGGAGAGGAGGGGAGGGAATAGTAGGGCGACACTGAAGGTTTTCCAACATCCTCATGCCCTGTATTGACTCAGCTATCAGATGTTCTCCATCTACTTGATGGACTCTAAAGGACATTTCCTTTCCCAACACCTGTATCTTGGAGGGTGATACTACATTCAGAGAAAAATTACCCATATCTCAGACTTCTCTCACAAGACCTTAAGAACCCTGTCTCCACAGCTCCCAACAGTCCTCTGCTGATTTATACTATTCTTGGCTACACCATCTCCGGACTCAAATCTTCAGTGTTGTTTGTAACAGAGTGAGAAGAAATGAGGTTTCAAAATCCCTGCTTTTCAGGTCCTACAGCTTAAAGAGTGCTAATAGGAGCAGAATGAAAAAAAAAAAAAATCTTAATTGCTGTGCCATGGAAACTTTAAAAATAGATTATTATGGTGAGGCAAAAGTGCCAGGAAGTTGATAACCTACACTCGTAAGTCTCAACCCAGCGTGAATCAAAATGACATTTATGAAGACTTGGAAAATGGCAACTGTAATGAAAATGTCTACTGACCCCTGACTAATAGTGTCAGCAATCCAGCAGTGCTTAATTATTAAAATCAACACATGTCCTGCACTGAAAGTGTTTTGAACTGTGCAATTCTGCTAAAGAGGTGGAAAAAAATAAATAAAAGTGAGAAAATGCCCTTTTTTATTCATTCTTGGTCTCTCTTTCTGCTAGTTCTTTACCACAGCAGAGCGTGAAGGGTTAGTATGACTATGTTTTCCAGGAGTTTGTTAGGCTTTAAACCACAACTGGCTGTTCATGGCTTAGGTGGGCACGCTCATCTCTGGGTCAGAAAGTGGCTGATGGCCAGGTCTAGAGGGTTGTGATGAATGCTACATCCAGCTGGCAGCCAGACGGGCTCCCCAGGGCTCCGTAGTGGGGTCACCTCTGTTGTACTGTTTGAGGTTCAAGAAGGCCAAGTGCTGGGTCCTGCACTTGGGACACAACAACCCCATGCAGCACTACAGGCTGAGGATAGAATGGCTGGAAAGCTGCCTGGTGGAAAAGGACCTCGAGGTACTGGTTGACAGCAGCTGAACATAAGCCAGCACATGTTCAATCGGCCAAGAAGGCCAAAGGCACCTGGCCTGTGTCAGCAATAGTGTGGCCAGCAGGACCAGAGCTGTGGTTGTCCCCCTGCACTCAGCAATGCTGATGCCACACCTTGACTACTGTGTCCACCTTAGGCCCCTCACTGCAAGACATTGAGATGCTGGAGCAAGTCCAGAGAAGAGCAGTGGAGCTAGTGAAGGGTCTGAAGCACAAGTTTGATGTGGAGTTCTTGAAAAAGCTGGAAATGTTTAGCCTGGAGAAAAGGAGGCTGGAAAGAGATCCTATTGCTATCTGCAACTACATGAAAGGAAAGGAGGTTGTAGCCAGGTGGCCATTGGCCTCTAGGTAGCTAGAACTGGGATACCATAAGCCAGTGGAGGTTATGTTGGATATTTGGAAGAATTTCTTCACAGAAATGGTGATTAGACATTAGAAGGAGCTTCCCAGGGTGGTGGTAGCCTGGAGCTTTTAGGAAAGCCTGTACCTGACTCTCAGTGACATGGCCTAATTGACAGTGGTGTTCGGTTACATGTTGGACTCAGTGATTTCAGAGGTCTTTTCCAACCTAATTGATTCTGTGATTCTGTAGTGAGGTGGCAACACTCCAGAATTTACTGAGATCAATGTGTAAGTGCTGGAGCTCATGGGAGAGCTAGAGCTGCGTGCGATGGGCAGTCCATCCAGGAAGCACCCAAGCAGCTGCACTTGGGTATTAGTAATGAGGAAACTCCTCTGTCTTGAACAAGAGAGGAGACCAGATGGATCAGGGTCCCCTAAATCAGGATGCACCCTCTAGAAAAATTGGATTTGGGGAGGAGGCCACCCTAATTTCAGTTTTGCACTATGAAAAAAAAGTATTTTCAGTTCTATTCTCTTTTAGGTTCCAATCCTCAAAAACTGATTGTCAGGCTTATCTTCAATATATTGATTGTCCCAGTGAGACTGATGAAAATTCAAACTAAAATAAAATTTCTGGTAAATGAAATGTCATCTCTATTCACCCCTTTTTCTGTTATGATATGCCTTCCTCATGACAGTAATTTGAGGATGAAGCCTGCTTTGTCGCTAACCTTCCTGCAGGCTGTTTTTCTTTGATGGAAACACGGCAGGGGTCCATACAGATCATCCAGCAGCACCCTGGGCTTGGTGATCAAAGAAACTCATTGCTGAGATTCTCAGTTCCACAGAGAGCAGTTATCTTGCAGTACAGATGCAACTCTTGAAACATACGCTCTATAAAGTGCCTTTTTGGAATTGTAAAACTCTTCTTAGAGAAGAAGACTTTAAAGCCCAAATCATCCAGAAGTTTCCAAAAATGTCATCATAAATTTAGGAAAACGATAGTAAACCACTCTTCTCTCTTTCTGCTTTTCTTGTAAAGTGAAATATTCAAAACAGAACTCCCTTGTAATTTTGTCAGTATGGTTTTGAATGCTTTTCTGTATTTAGAATTTGAATAAGTAAAAAAAAATCAATATGAAACATAATAGGAATCAATTTTCTAAAATAAGAAAAACGTATTCATTTATTATGCCTTTAAAGTGTTTAAACTTATTTGTTGTCAAAGAAAATCAGAAATATGTTGTATCAGGTATGAAAAAATATATTTTGAGAAATATTGTAAATGTTTTATAAAACTGGAAGTTAATTGTTACTGCAGTTTACAGATGCTTTTTTATGGTACCAGTACTCAAAGCAGGGTAATGCACTGAACTCACTTATTTCTGTCTTCACCCATTGGAGCACAGTGTGGCTTTTCAGCAGTGGGCATTTTGGTGAGGTGAAGGCTCTAATGCTGACTTCTGTTTTAGTAAAGATTCTACTTCTATTTTTAAACTTGTTCTCAATTTAATACCATAATCTGCATTCCCTATAGATGGAAATAAAAAAGTAATGCAATGAATATCACTAACAAAGTCTATTAATTCTAGCATGAAAGGTCATACAATACTCTTCTATCTAGAGAAATACATAAAAAATGAAAGGAAAGCACTTTATCTTGCTTTAGCATTCTCTTTAATATGGTATTGGTAACCTGTTGGTAACAGCAACTTAGTAAAGACCATTTCCCCTTTAATTTTGTTTTAATTATTAAAAGATGCAGAAGAAAGGTGCTAAATTTACCTGGTTTGTAATTCCTCTGACTTCACTATTTTACTCTACTGCTGAATTTGGCCCATTTAAGAAGCTTTGTGGTTTGTTACTGTAGAGCTGAATCTTTCTTAATCATTCTCCTACAGCTGACATGCATACTAAGCAATACAGCTGCAGTCATCTGTAAAAGCTTGGAATTAATTTTCCTCTTTATTGCTACAGCTTCTATCGTTCTGCCTTTCCCTTTATAATACAGAAAAATTTCTCATTCCTTAAGAAGCCATTGCAATTGGTTTCCTTCCTTTTGTTATTACTTGTCAGTAAAGTAACCAATGCAATTGTTATCATCTGTACACACACTAGCTGCAGTATGAACATTGTCAGAAGAAGTTTACTGAAATGATAAGTAAAATCAAGACATAAAACAAATCTTTTCTGGCTTGCTGATGAAAATCTAAGCCACGAAAATAAAAAGAAAGGAAACAGAACATTAAAGATGAGTATGTGGAGTAAAGAGATGAGTAAGAAAAACAGCTTAAGGAAAATGAAAACTAATATATAGAACAGGCAGAAGTCTTTGGGGGAAAATGTATAATTTTTGTTATCCTATTATGTTTAAAAATGTATATAGAACTACTGGGCAAAACTTATCTTTTTAATGGAAAAAAGTCACAGATGAGAAACATTTATGTTAAAAAAAACCTGTGAAAATATGAAAAAGTAAGATTTTGGTTTTTTCTTTTTTAAATCCTGATTTAGGGCTAACATATCAACAATTAAAGTAGCTCTTCCTCAGTTTAGAAATAAGGATAGCACTGGAACATGGAAGGGGCTTATGTTTACAGTCAGAAGTTCTTTTTGAATCAAGCATTTAATTTTTATTGAACTTGTATTTGTCAGATGACTGAGTGGAGGGGTCATCTTTGGATCAAATTGTATTCTGGAGATCACATTCACCCCACAACTGGATTCCACAGCAAAGTCTTCACATATATACATATATACATATACTTATATATGTATCTATGCATATATATGTGTATTGTCCAATATCTATTTCACAAGGAGGCTGATGAATGTCAGTCACCTGACTGATGCTATGTTCTCCTTATGCTCTGACACATTTACACCTTCTACTCAGCAGAAGTGAGAGGAACAAAAATAATTAAGACTGAGTTTGATGATGATTTAGATTTTCCTACTCCTTTAGACTTCATAGAGTCATTGACCATATTTTGCTATATCAGCCTTATGGGTACATATGGCTGTGCATATTTTCAAGCTCTCTGCCTAGCATTCTGGCATCAGTGAATTCCATTATTTTAGGTAAATAATTCTTGCTTGCTGTGGTATAGGGAGGCTTGGACTAGAATTACTCCCGAAATGAGCAGAATAGTATCTAAAATGTGGGTGTTACTGTGATGTTTATGAATGAGTCCTAAGCGAGCTCACGAAAGGAGTCTTTTACAAAGGAGGAAACTGAGTCAACTCTTCATCCTGCGTCCCTTCCTCATCTCTGATTCCACAAACATTTCCTTGCAACCTCATGCAGGCTGCTTGGCAGTACTCAAGCACTGCCCTCTCCATTGCTGCACGCACTCCCTTAAGTGAGCATTACCTTTTCTGTGCACAGACCTGAAAGAAGGCACTTTCTGGAACACAATATATTTCTTTATTCAATTTCAACTTCATAGTAATTTAATATTAAATATTTAACTTAAGTATGCTGGAACAAAGAAATGTTTCCCTGGCATAGTGTTTCAAAACCATGTCTAAACTGTTCTTTCTGTATTATGTGAGAAGCATTATTCTCATTTCATTCTCTATCTAGCATTTTTTACACAGCCAAGAGTGAGTGAATTACTGGTGACTACATTTTCTGAAGCATATACATTTGCTGCTTGATGCAGCAGATAATAACAAAATTGAACATGTTTGCACCTTGTCCTTCAGAGGATAAAAATCAACTCTGGATTCTAATGCTAAAACATCTCAGAGTGCTTCCAGTGCAAAAAAAGGCCATTCTTTTTACATAATCTAGCTATATTACAAATTAAATACCTTTAAGCGCTAAGACTTTTAAATTAAATATTATTTCATTTAAATTATCATTATGTATGTCACCAGACATGCTGTATCCGTGGCGGTTCAATTGGACTGTTTGTGGAGGCAGGGGAAACCACCATGAAAGGAATCAATAAATTGGACAAGGACAGAGGCAAACCAGCCTGCTGAACTAGCATAATATATTCCAATGCTTCCATGAAATCCATGCAGATAATGGTTGGCACAAGTGAGGCTCTGGGATTTGGGTCTCAGGAAATCAGAAACCGATTACAAGAAAATTTTCCCCAAAGAATACATATCAACTTATTCCTCAGATCCACACTAGGTTTTTCCATGCTGATTGCTGCCTTTAGCAGTGCATTCCATTGTTCTAGCTATCACAAAACTAAAAGATATTTAATTCCCTCATTATTCAACTGAAGCAAAAAATGGCATTTGCATCTTACAGTTCAAGCTGATAATTATTCCCTTTCTCAATTTCTGCTTGTCCCGTGAGGGTAAGCAACACTATGATGTCCCCTTTTGTTAACCTGCCCTTCTGCTTTTCTCATGCCCATTACATTTTTTTTTTTTAAATTGTCTCATTGCCTCAAATTTAACATAATCAAGAGAAACTCATAGCAGTTGTCTGCAGTGAGTATTTAGCCTGAGGTGGTTGCATCTGTTCCAGATCTGGAGCAGGCCTTGTAAGCCTGAAAGCTTGTTTGTTTCCTACCAGCTGTAGCTGTTGGTCTAATAAAGATTATTGCAATTCCCAACAAATATAGCTTCATTTTTGCACTTAGACAGTCTTGGCAGCAACACAGCTACTCATCAGTAAATGTATACATAAATATGTGGAAAATTCGAGGATTCACATGAACACAATATATATGTACCTGAAGCATTTTCAACAACAGACCAAGCTAGGAAAAAAAAATCATTAACTTGGAGTTCAAATTATTTCCTTCATTTTCTGATCGAATACAATTTATTTAATATATGTTTGTAATTTACTTTGGGCTAGTTTTACTCCTTTGAGATAAAATTAGCTAAAGTCTCAGAAAACTTTAACTGCTTTGAGGTATAAAGTATCAATGCTTCGAAATGCAATGTGTCAGGAGTGGTTTGTGCCTGAAGCTGTCTGATGAATGTTATCCAAATTAGCTTATTTGAACTAGGATTTTCAAAAGAAACAAAAACCTAGTTGCAGTCTCACAAAGACTTTTGTCAAACTTGCTGATGCCAAGAAAAAACAGAAATTTTGCTGATGTGTGTATAAAAAATATTATAAAAAAGGTGGGGAAATTGCAAAATCTTACCGTCAAAACAATTTCTGGTTTGTAAGATGGGATTTTCCTGCTTCAGTAACTACCAGCTGAGCTTCAATGAAATCTTTAAGGAAATAGACCTTGTTTTCCATTTTGACAACACTAAGGGTGATTTTCTGCCATTGGCTTTTTTGGAATTTTTTCCTCTGTTTTGTAACTTCATCCTAAAATAGATACCAAATAAATAAATGTTAACTTTTGGTGGTCTTATATACAGGTGCTACACAAATCTTTACTCTTCAGTCCTCAGTGTGTAAAACTACCAATATTTTCATGTGAATTAAAGAGTAATATATACTGCCACAACAAAATGTATCCAAAACGTGAGGAGTGGAGAAAAAATGGTTGCTGAGATGGAGATAGAGGAAAGTCTGTTGTTAGACTGAAACTGTAGTAATGAGGATATATCAGTGAAGAGCAATGACATTTGACACTAATTTTTTCAAAGAAAGGGCTTTTATTGTGCAAGACTGTAGTCAGTCTCTGAATTAAAATTATTTGTCCTTCTTAAATAGTAGACATGAATGACAGACAATTCTCAAGATGCAGA
Organism: Sitta carolinensis; assembly: GCA_032173965.1. Taxonomy (NCBI): domain Eukaryota; kingdom Metazoa; phylum Chordata; class Aves; order Passeriformes; family Sittidae; genus Sitta; species Sitta carolinensis. Next base: position 46,923,937 of record CM063285.1, on the reverse strand, counting down.
AGATATGTTCAGCCAGCCCTGTCACTGTGTTCATTGATGCCTGTTTTTCTGACCAAGCAAGCTTATACTTCTTATACAGCCATCAATTACTCTGCATAGTTTACTGCAATAAGATCTGTGATCGAACAATCATGAAAATATATAAGAGCTGTTTTTTAACAGCTTAGAACTCTTTGGAAGATAGAAAAAAATGTATAATTCAAACTGTTCTCCTTGTTCTCCTTTAGTGTCAGAGAAGCTGTGTGCAAATCAGTGACTAGATACCTACTACTCAAAAGAAAACAAGAGTATGAAGAATTATGTATGTATATAAATATTTGTATTACATTATGTTATGTCATTTTTCAAGACATTCCAGAAAATCAGGTATGCATGTAGATGGCTTTTCAAAGGGAAGTAGAATTTACAGTTGGGCACATGAAGTACTCCATGCTAAACAACACAGTATACATTTGCTAATTATTAGAAGTATACTTGAGTGAAATAAAATACTCTGCTTTCAGAATATATTAATGGCATACAAGAGCTAGCTCAGTAAGGTGCTTTGCTTTTGGCACTGGAGTTACCATACTGTCATGAAGCTTCACCTCATCTCTTTCGTCTACTTTTGCATAGACTAGACTTAACTAGGCTAGAATATTTCAGATGGAAGGGCCTACAAAGATCTTCCAGTCTAACTGCCCAACCACTTCAAGGCTGAGCAAGACTTAAAGACTGTAATCAAGGACAGAGTCCAAATGCCTCCTAAACACTGACAACTTCAGGCATTGATCACCTCTAGAGGAAGCCTGTCCCAGACTTTGATCATCCTCTCAGGAAAGAAATGTTTCCTGATGTCCAGCCTAAACATCATCTGGCACAGCTTTGAACCATTCCCATATAAGAATCACTGGATACCAGGGAGAAGAGATCAGCATCTCCCTCCCCATCTCCCCTGCTCAGAAAGCTGCAGTGAGCAATGAGGTTGCCCATCAGGGTCCTTTTCTCCAAACTAGAGAAAGAGTCCTCAGCCACTCTCACAGGACATTCCTTCCAGCCCTTTCCCCAGCTGTGTTTCCCTCCTCTGGGTGCATTCAGAGACCCGAACTCCCTTCTTGAGCTGTGTGCGCAGCCCAGCTCGCAGCACTCCGGGTGAGCCGCCCCAGCGCTGAGCACAGCAGGGCAGGCGCCTGTTCTGCCCGGCTGCTTGCGCTGGGTTTGATGCCCCAGGGTGGGGTTTGCCCTCGGGAATGCCAGGGACACTGCTGGCTCACACTGACATGCTGTTGGCCAGCACCACGAGACCCTTCCTGCAGGGCAGCTCTCCAGCTGCCCTCTATCCGTTTGTACTTGTGCCTGGTGTTACTCTGTCCATTCCAGATAGATAATCTGGCATTTGGTCTGGTTGAGTTTTATGCCATTGGTGCAATTGGTTGTTGTATTACTTTGATTTGATGTGAGGCACCCCAGTAATGTAAAGGCAAATATTTAGCTGGAATATTTGTGGCTGTCTGCATTACATGCTATGCATTGTATTTTCAAACCAGCAACCTTGACCAGTAGTGCATAGCATGCCTAGGAGAAGGCAGTGGTAACAGGGTTAGAACTCTACAAACAATGCCTGCCAAGCAAGCACATAATGATATAGCCCAATATGGGCCCAAAATAAACATGCCATCTGACACTGAATGTACATTTCCAAAGTGAGCCCCAGGCTTTCAGCACACACAGGTCTAAATCACTGCAGAAACTATTAAGCAGACCTCCACCCAGACTGTGACTGCCACTGTTCAGCTGAGATTTGTGATTGTGTTATGAGAGAGGCAGTTATTTCTCTTTGGTTGGCAATTTTTTTTGGGGAGTGCTGTTACCAAATGAATATCTAGATGTGATTTTGAAAGTATCTAAAATGACAAATTAAAAAGTGGAAAGAAGTCTGATGACTTGACATTAATTTCTATAAGCATTTGAGTGAACAGATAAACCATAGTATGAGATTAGAAAACTTGCCAGGAAATATCATTTACAATTTTCTCTGTTGTGTGTAGCACATTTGAAACTTTATTTAACAATAAAGACAATGTTAAACTAAATTGAAAATGTCGTCTTTCCTCTTGAGAGAACAAAGTTAGATACAATTATGCTAATCTTTTAAGGCCAAGAATGGAAATGACACATACTAAAGGTGATTGTTTTGCATTACAAAAAAGGCCAGGCTTAGCTTCAAAAATCATCAGCTGCCCATCTCTTTCATCAACATAAAATATCTTTATTAACTTAAAAAAAATTAAGATCAAATTTTGAGATTCCAAAACATCATCTGGGTTTCATAAGGATTCTTGTGCCTCATACATTTAGTGAGATCATACTAGATTGGTAAGAAAACAGCAGAAACATTTTCTAACCACCTGAAGTGAAATGGGTTTTGGAAAACAATACTACAAAATATCACTGTCTTGCTGTAATATATTTTTATTAAATATATCACACATCATAACGGAACCAGTGTTTAGAGAAAAAAGTAAATATTTTGGTTTTGCTGAATGTGTGCCTTCACATGGCCATGTCAGACTGACCACTTTTTAGCTGGATCTCTTGGGCTGCCTACAGTCAAGATGTAAGTGTACACAGCAGAATACTTTGTTGCTTGGAAGCTTAAGGATGAAGATATTTTCCCTGTGGATATTGTTCTGGAATATTATTGATCATGGGGCTTCAAGCTGCCACCCAGAACCATTTAACTCATGATTCTCTGATGTCTACAGCCCTGTCCTGATGCCCTGGATGCCAACAAAGATTTCAGGCAGGATAGGCCTCTTGGCAGGCTATCCATCACATCCAGATGTGATAGCACTGCTTCTGCCTGTGTCTCGAAATTTTTACATGGTTTGGAAGACAGAGGCCTGTCCACACTACAAGTATTGCATAGGGGTGATATTGCTTTATGGTGTGGATCAGTGTGAGATGTGAATTCCATGGTCCAAATTGTCAAAATTGCTAATTGAAGGGGAACAGGAAAAAGGTACTATAGGAGCTCCCATTTTCCTCTCCTCATGGTACTCTCAAGGTTAGAAACTGGCCTCTCCAGTGTAGGGGATGCTATAGCAGTAGACAGCACTTGGTGAGTTCCACATTCACCTGCAGGGAAGGTTAGCTCTTCCACAAGCATCATGAGATGTCATAGTGCAGGTTAATTGATCCGCCTTTGCAGTGCCCTGTTCTCTTAAAAGATGGGGGTTTCAGTTTTCTAGAATTTCGTGATTTTCTTTTGTAACAAATGCAACAGAGCAGCAGCACATCACTCTGGGTGGAAGCATGACACAGGTGTAGTACCTGTAAAAGATTAGTCTTCTCCTAAATGAAGCATGCCAATATACTGATTCATAATTGCTTGCTCTGATTTTTCATGCTTCTTGATTTTAAAAGATTTTGCTTTGCTAGAAAATATTTTGGATTTAACGTTTTAAGATATTATGTTTATTTTTTATTCACACCCAAGTGTAATTCACTTTAAGGAAAATATGAGGTAACCAAAAAATGTTTCCTGTAGTCCTGCAGCTTTGATGGTCTTCTGGCATGACATTTTATTCAACACTGTATAACTACAGCTAGCATGGAAGTGTCTGAATTCAAATTTATGGAATTGCATAGGTATAAATCTGAATCTCTCTAATGATTAATTAAACCCACTGAACTACAATGAAAGCCAAATCCAGGACTCTGGAAGGGACTTTTGTTCAGGAATACTGGCAGAAACATATTTAAAGGAAAGATAGCTGTCATCAAAAAAGTGCCTTATTTGGATTGAGTGTGTCACACCCACAGAGGATAAAGCACTTTACATTTCACGTCCTCAGTGGAAATACTCATAAATTAAAGACTCAGACTGAAATATACTTCCATCCCTATTGACTCACGTACTCTGTTACTTATGACATGCTATATGACAATGTTCTGAATATTATATTCAGCACTGCCAAGTAAGAAATAAATTCACCCAAGTTATTAATATTTACTACAAGTTCTGGACAGCGTGTTGTTGGTGGGTTTGTCTTTTTTTCCCTCTTTTTTGTTTTTGATTTTGTCTTTGGGTTTTTTTTGGGTTTTTGTTTGGGGTTTTTTGTTTGTCTTTGGAGAGTGTTATTTGTTTGACTTTTTTTTGGTTTTTTTTTTTTTTTAACCAGAACTCTGCAATATTTTTATTTTCTTTCTGCTAACAACAGGAAATAATTACCTTCAAGAATTGCTATTTTATTCACTGAAAACTGACACTTCCTTCTGTTTCAGCATCAGTTCATTGTTAGAATTCTTTGCCATGTTTTAATTAACCTGGCATGATAATCTCAGTACAGTCCCAAATACAATTACCATCAAACACTCATATGGAATTGTTCTAGGAAATAGGTTGGGTGATGAACATATACCATATGGCAGTCTTTAAAAATAAAACCTGCCAAGTAGCATATATAATGTGACTATCCTGGCATACTCATAAAGACTGTAGAAATCAAAACTAATTCTGAGCACTGCTCACTTCAAAGGATTACAAAATATTTTATACAAACTATCTATCTTTCTGAAATCAGCTCACCTACCACTTAAAGCAGTGCAGTGAAATGCAACAGCTATTGCAGTAAAGCACAGCAAATTGGAACAGCAATTTTAGGGCAGGTAATGAAGACAAATGGTGTATCTTGTTTAAACTGCAGGGGCGGAAGGTAATTACCCAAATTTGGAGCCAGCTGAGATACCAGACCTAGCACCTATCTTGCAGAAAAGTGTCAGTCATGATTTTATAGCTAGGTACCATTAAAAAGCACATGAGCAAGTCCTGGTATTAAACACTGATCAGGTAAACAAGTTGAATTCTGGGGGAGAAGAACTCCTGCTCACATTTATGTGTGCAATAAAATCAGTCATGTCTTTGCTGTGCCGCATTGCTGCTTAGATGAGAATTTAGAATTGATTTTATGGACATAATCTAAAGTCCACTCAAATCTGTAGAAAAACATTGGTTGGCTTTAGATCAGGTCTTCTTTCAGCTCTGTTTTTTAGAGAGGGGAATTGTACTTTGGTTTATTACTTTATCACAGTGTGTTGTATATTGAAATATGGCAATGGTAGATTTGCAAGAGCAAAATAACCAATCAAGGCAGGAATTTTTTATTTAATGATACTCATCATACTTTCCCAGCATCTTTCTGCACCAGCTGTTTGGCTGGACTATTCTAAGTGTTTTTGTGGCTGCTTCTGACTAATGCACACAGCTCTTTGCAACGTGTATACTCTTAGGCTCATGAGATCCAACTTGCAATGGTTTCCACCCTTTCAAATCTCAGTAAAGAGAGAGGAAAGAGATTCATCCTATGTAGAGTTTGAATTACCATTTGGAGTTGCTCCTTTGTAATAAAAAATGAAAGAGCCACTATTTCCCCCTGTCCTAAATCACCAGTTCAGTTAATTGCCTTGTGCTCCACAGAGGAACTGTGTTCAGTTCTCATATCTCTCGGCAGGATGTTATTGGTCTAAGGTTGGACTCAATGATCGTGAAGGTCTTTTCCAATCTAAATGATTCTATGATCTTGTGAAAAGAGCTAATTCCCCTCACCTTGCTTAAGAAAGTAAGAAATTTGCATTATCTAACCACTTTCGCTTGCATCGTCAGTGTGGTAGCTTTACAACTACTTTTGACAGTTTATCAACATTTCTCACATTTCTTTGATTCTGATTAAAACATGAACACAATGACCTTCTTCCCTTTGAAAATATTCTCTCCTTCTTAGATTTTCTTCAAATATGCTAACCTCCAATAAAAAAAAGGAAAAAAAAAAAAAAGAGCTCAGCCATTACAAATCTAGATTTTGTATCATGGTATAGTTCACTTTTTTTAACAAATCTTTCTAATCAGTGCAGCTGAGTTCCTGACTGGCTTTGAATAACAAAAGCAGGAGCAAAATTTGGTGGCAATTTATGATTATTTTCTATATTAATTCACCTCTGGATATAACTGAAGGAAGAAAATTGGTAAAATATCATCTCAATGAATTACCCTAACAGTTATAGTTGTCTTCCTAAAGGAGAATACCCAAGCAGTAAGGGAGGAAAAAACTCCTTGTGCTCTCTGAGGTTAACCTCATTAAAGTTGCTTTCCTGATTATACAGGATTTCTGTAAGTACTTTCAACTTAAACATTTGAAGATCCCTGTAGCTGTCAAGAGTCTGAAAGCTTTACTGACGCTCACCCCCATGGAGAACTTAAATGTTTTCCTTCTTTTCAAAATCAAATGGTATTTCATAGCCAGACAGGATTCACCTTGAGACATTTCCTTCTTTTATTTTAAAATCCAAGATACATAGACTGACACATACATCTTCACAGTCTCACTAAAGCCAAGGGGCTATGCTGATGTGGCGTTTCACTTGCAAGGAATGGGATCAGGGTTGATCCATTACTGTCTCTAACTGCCCTCATTTATATGCCATGGTAATACTAGAACACATATCTTTTTGCCTCCCTGTTCTAAATGCCATCTCTTTACGCCTGATTACACTAAGATTCCTGGTCTAATTTTGTCTCTGATACAAATATAAGTGCAATACAAAGACCACCCCTCTGAGGGCAACATCTGGCTTTTGCATTAATTAGGGCAGCTGATATCTCATTCAGCTCTGCTATCTGATATATCTGGTATTTCATTTCCTAACTATTTTAACAAAAATTTTAGTAATTTTAACACTCACACATGTTTTCAAAGTACAGGGCAAACAGGATCATCTGGGAGGAGGATAAGAGTGACAGTAAATATCACATCATGCCAAAGAAAAGACTAAGGTTTTAGGTCTTAGCTTAGTTCTGTTTTGTTTTATTTTATTTTATTTTATTTTATTTTATTTTATTTTATTTTATTTTATTTTATTTTATTTTATTTTATTTTATTTTATTTTATTTTAAAGGACTATACTTTGAACCTTTGTTAATGTCCAGGATGGATAACTGTAAACTGCTAATTTGTATTTGTGATTATGTTCTAAGAATAACTTTTAGGGAATTGTCCACACTTTCCCAATTCTTAGGATTACAAGTTTGGACCTAAATCTCAGTAGTTTGAAAATGGACAGGTTTGTCTTCTAATAAAAAGGTTTGAAATGAAAGCCTGATAGAAGCTAGGATGCATTAGGTACGGCTCTTCCCTAATCTGAATCTTAGAGCATCCACAGTCTTCAACAAGCAGGATTTTAGCCTCAGCCTCTTTGGATGAATAGGAAAAAATGCTTCTATTAATCAGCAACTTCTTTTCTTGTGCAAATTTGGGAACTTGAATATTTAATGTTTGTGAAAGGCTTGAAAGGTAGTTTTTTTGGAATTTAGTGGCAGAAGAAGAAAGGATCAGGTGTATTGAAGATTCCCAGGGATTCTATCTCTCCCATTAAAGTCATCTAACTGATATATATTCCAGATAGCATGATGGGGGTCATTCTGTTTTGCTTTACAATTCTCTAAAGCAAGCACATGCACTGACTCCTGTAGGAACCCAGACAACATTGATTCCCCATTGTTCATTGCCCCTGTCCCAAGCTGCAGGACTGTGAAGCAAAGAAGGGCTTGGCAACACTTGGTTGAAATTTATAGATCATATGTTTAAGCTTTGAACCTGCTGCAGCTTTTAAGCTTCTTATCTTTACTGTGCATTTTTTTCTCAGTAAATATAAATATTCTATCCCAGTGTAAGTGAAGTATCTTCATAATTTCTTGTATTTTCGTAGTAGATAAGGGGGGAAACACCCAGATATACGGTGTCAAAGAATTGAGAATGTAGCTAAGCACTTGCTTAAAATAAAAGTGAAACAAACAGCCTGAAATATCTGGGCAAGAAAGGGAAACACATAGTCCTAAAAGAAAGAGAAAAAAAAAGTCCTATCAGTCTTGTTCTTCACCTAACTGTATCTAATCACGCTTTAGTTTGTTTTACAGAGTGACAAATTAATTCCATGTTATTTCAAGCACTGGCTTTTTGCCATTTTAATATTTATTTCATAAGAATCTGTGACTAGAAATATAGTTATCCAGTTGGGGCTTATTTTTAACTAGCTTTACAGTGATAATGAATATGCTAACATATTCTAAGATTCCCTAGTTTTGAATTTCAGCCTTAGCATAACAAGAAAAGAACCCAAAAATATATAGAGCTGCTTACACTTCATTGTAACTGCTGTAATTTTAATATAAATTACATCTGGCATAATAAAAATTAAAACCTTGGTCAAGATGGTTGATGATTAACAGATCAGCATATACTGATCTAAATGAGGACTACCATAGCACAGCCTCATCTGTAGTGAGCTGGTTCTGGCAGCAGTGCTCCTGCAGGCACCATTCAGGCAGCTGAGGCAGTAGATTTGGGTAAACACAGCCCTGCTGCAGCAGCACTGGTTTAGCGCCTGTGGGATTGCCATGGCAAATGCATCTTCAAAAGAAAATCCTCTGAAAAGTTCAAAGAATGGCCCAAGAAAACTTCTGACAGAACTTTTGAATTGCAGGGGAGAAACATGCCTTCTTAGCAATGCCTCAAAGGAAGTTTTGCCTTTGAGGATCTTTTAAACATGCGCTCTAAAAAAGCCCAGGGACCTCGATCTTGGTGAGTTTAACATAAATCTTACAACGCCCAGCCACCACCTGCAAGACGGATTTTGGGGGAGTTTTCCACAGTGACTTCCAGTGAGGCTGGCACTGGACCCTGAAGCACTAGTGCCTCTTCCAGGTCTGCTTCTGGGACAGAAGAAAGGGACACTGGAAAATGATGTTAGCCATGGCCTGTCCCTCTGTGAAGGTCTTGTGAGCTTTCATGCAAAATCTGTCCAGCAAAAGCTATCAGCCTTGGAGGACTGTGCCAGTCTGGTTCTGCTCTGTTTCTTATACAAGAGAACTGTGTTCATGCATTGCAAATAACTCTGAAACTATGCAAATATCAACAAGCAATTTGTTTGTCTTTGGGGATTTTTAACAAATTTTAAATGGTTACGATTTTTATGACTTATCAAATATTTAAATTGGTTGATGAAATTTTTTTGCATATTTGTTTTTTTAGATAGCTAATAGACATCTAGAGAAGAAAGATGGTAAAAAAGAAGCCTCTCATTACTTCCATGAATTTTCTGAAAATTATATCCCAGTTTATAAAAGACTAATGGTCTCCAGTACTCTCAAAAGAAGGCTCAATTATTTCTGGGCTAAACCGATGGATGGGGATACAATTCAGTATCATAAAGTCACCTTAGAACAAGCAGGTTAATCTGCATAAATACATAATATACATATTAATTACAGTAATATAAAAATAATACATTATTGCATGTTACATATTACGGTTGTTATAGAGATAAAAAAAAAGTGTGTTATCTGTGTTATATTATGAAATCCATTATCTAAATCTGAACATTAATTATATTATTAATAAGAATCTATAGTATTAGTAAGAAATAATAAATATCCATGTATTCTCTGCACAAAGCAGGCAAGTGTAAATCTATTTACTGGTTAGAAAATCAGACATTTTTCACAAAAATATTTTTGAGTTAAGAAAAATTCAAACAAGGAAATAGGCCCACAGGGAACAGAGATAAAACACATTCAAAATATGACTCCAATGATAAACATGATTGGAATTGAAATATTTTCATTTTCTAAGTAAACATTTTATCTGGATATTTATTTTTTTTTTTACCAGCTCCTTACCATCACACACTCTTTTCAGTGATAAAAAGGAAATTGTTGCATGAAGCCACTTACAACATTTCAGACTTCCCTCTGAAATCCGGTCAAATTACAAATTGCAAAGTGTTCTTAATGGATCAGAATATATGGGGTGGTGCAGGTTTGCTGGGTGGGAATGAATCTGTGGTTTTGGTCTTCCATTTTGTAATTAGTTATGAAAAAGACAGAGAACAGAAGAAGGAGGAGAACTTATGTTGGACTGGGCATCTCTAAAGCATCCTGAGAAATATTATGAAAAGGTTCTTACTTGAAGAAGTAAGAGGAATATTATGAAGAATTATGAAGGCTCTTACTTGTTTTATCTGATGTTCTTGAAGTTCTGCATGTGGCTTTTTTTGGATGAGTAATTGTCATCAAAAGCCCCATGTCCACTCAAAGTAAGTAGAAAGATTAGTAGTGTTAAATATCTCTTCTTTAAACTGCCAGTGTTTAAATGTTGTCAACAACAAGAAAATAAGAGTCCTCTATCCCAACCAAACACAAGTGTAAGTTCTGTGTTCTTTAAGTAAAAAGAATATGGAAACATATAGGGTTACTCCTCATCTGTTTGGATAATAAAACACATGCCTTTGTGTGTCAGAATATCACAGAGTAAATAAAAATTCACTCCTATCACATAGTCCCTGTAAATATATTGTCAACTTTGAAAAATTAAGACAAAAGAAACACGAATCATTGCAAAGTTGAAATTGCCATGTAGCATACTCAGTTTCATTTATAAGCAAACAAAGCATTAAACTTGCAACAGTGACATGTATATGCTTTAATTTTGAAAATGCTTTTTAAAAATCTTTTAATAAATTTCCAATCAATTAAATATTGAAACCATATGGAGATTGGTGATGTATTCATATACCTTTTTTTGTGCAGCAGTATGGAAAAGAAAACAAAAATATTGAGAAACTAAACAACTTCCAAAGTATTTACTTAAACAGCTGTCTGCAAGAGGGCAGGGTCTTTCGTATTTATATTAAAAGTTTGTTTATTTTTAAAATTTTCATGTGTGTACAAAGCTGTTTGTGGCTAAATGAACTGTAAGAAAGCTGTAAAATGATAATGCAGTGCTTTCATTCAATCTGAATGGAAATTAAATGTTCCATTGACACATCTCTGAATGAAGAAGTTGTGCTGGAACTTTATTGCCTACTTAATAAGTCACCAACTGAAGAACTTGTACTTTTATATTGGTGAGACAGGCTCAGGACAGTCCTTAGCAAGCAGTAACAGTTCTACATCAGTAACCCTCAGGACAAGAGGTTGTAGGTGCACAGCACCAGGACTGACTATAAGGAAGCACTGGTGATCCCACCTGCACTGTGATCCACTGCACTGATGATCCCACCTGCACTGGTGATCCCACCTGCACTGATGATCCCACGTGCACTGGTGATCCCATATGCTTTTGTGTATGACCAAGGCAGTGCCCTTTCCAGCTGGTTTTGCCTTTCCATGATTGCTGTCTGCTCACAAGCCTTTTTAAAGTCCTTCAATGGACCTCTGGCTTCCCCAGAAGATGATCCTTGGAAGAGGTGGATTCCCTGCGCGTGTGAAGAATGTGTTACTCATCCATTGTTAACTGATAACTCCAAACCGATTGCTGATTAGGCAGCAATTCACCACACAGTGCTTGTTTAGCCAAATGCCCCAAGTTCTTGGTGACACAGCGGGGAGCGTGAGGATTTACTGGGTATGGGGGGGGGGGGGGGGGGGGGATGGATGTTAAAGCTGTTTTTTTCCAAATGGTTTGTCCCTGTTTACCCCCAACGGGTGGTCTTCCCCTGGGTAGCCGCTCCCTGCCCCATTGTATGGATCCCCAGAACGGGAACACCCCTGGGGAGGGATGCAGGTAAAAAGCTTGGAAATCGTGTCCTCGCTCTCTTGGATGCACCCCTGAGAAAGGAATAAAGATCCATGAAAATGCATAATCTGGGATTATTTCTTCCGGCCGCCTCTCGGAGGAGTCGGGAACCTAGAGAGCAGGGGGCATCTCTGCCTTTGGTGGCCGTAGGACTGATAGCAGCGTGAAGGCAGCAGCGCTGGGGGATGAAGCTGGGGACGGGGCTGGCGTGTCCCCCGGACAGGACACAACAGGCGGGAAACGATGAAAATTTAGATACTGCTGCAGAAGGTACAAAAAAGTACAAAGTGATGCTGGATGACTACTTGGACAGCAGGACCTAACCAAAAGAAGAGAGCTATATGGTAGCCTTACACCTGAAAAGCTTTTTGCACAGTTTCAGTGTCTCCTGGCAGCTTGGTTCTCAAAAGATATTTTCACATCTTTTTCAATACCTTTTTCATATGGAATGCATTACTGGGCCCCAAGTGTGATCTTTAAATCTGCCAGTTCATAATCTTGATAATTCAGAATAACAGCTTATCACAAGTTATGAAAGAATTTAACCTAAAAATTCTGCTGCTATTACACCAACTTGTCACTGTAAATGGAATGATGGATTTCAGTGCACTTCCTTGATAGAAACTTAAATACATAAAATTGGTATCAATTATCTCTGTTTGACACCATCATATTAATCTTTCTACTGACTACTGAAATAGGCCATCCTAGACAAGTTATACCTTTGTACTCCTTTCAAGTATGTGCATTGTGCAAGAGCTTTCATTAATGTTATCATGCCCCTTGAGCCCACTTCTCAATAACTCAATACCACCCAATTATAGACATAAAAGTCTGTCACTTTATTTACAACTAAGGAGAGTCTGGAAAGGCAGTATTAGATGTGCATAATGGAAACAATCTCAGGCCTAAATTGGTAGGAATGTTGAACTGACCTTGTGGACATACAATTCTCTCAAACTATTCATATACTTGTATTTTACCATTAAAGAGTCTAATTATTGGGGGTTTTTTCCACTTTTTGAGACATAAAAATTTCCTGCTCACTGGGTATGAAAAGTAACACTTATCGTTCACAGGCCTAACAATACTCTTTATAAAGGTTTCTCTGCCCTTCCATTAATTTGAGGAGATCTGCCCCATTTCCTTTGAAATGTCAAAGGAAAATTAAATGAAAAGCCTTACAAGCTCCCATTTATATGATGTCCACTTACTCCACAATTTGGCTATGACATGCACTTGTTTGATATGTAAAATAAGTCTCAGCATAAGCAGCTGGATGAATTGCATTCCTATCTGTTTCAGATCAATAGGTAATATTTGGATAGAATAAGCCAATTCTGAATTATAACCATGGAACTGCCTGGAAAGAAAAAAAAAATAAGGAAAGTTTTATCTCTGGATGGTTCAGAGGGTACAACAGATAACATAGATAAACAGGGGAATATATAATATCAAAAAAGAACTTGTTTAATATATACAGAAATTTGATAGTGTACTCTTTTGAAGGTAGGAGTTATTTCAGCAATACTCACCATACCAACAGATTTGGTATGACCTGCTAAAAACTCTATCTAGAAAGACCATATTTTCTATTTTAACCTAAAACACCTTTATTTATGAAAGAGAATTGTTATGTCCATAATCACTTGCTCCACTTCTTTCTTATCTCCAGTCAAAACTATTAAACTTTATTTGTCTTTTCCCATATTATGTCACCTCTAATACTATAATTTTCAGTGCAAAAATAACTGGTACTTTTCATGGTATAATGAGTCAACAGGTTGTAGGTTTTGGGTTGCCACTGTTAGTTGTCTTTGTCCTACTCCAGGATCATGCCTCTTTTTACATGCAAAGATACAAAAATAGTATAAACTCCACCATCCCAGCTGAGCCTGGGCTAGTAGTTTCCTCTTTACTTTCCAGCAGATCTAACAGAGACTCTTTTCTATTTTGAATCTAAATGTTTAATAATCCACTTTTTCATCAGATTGCTTTAACACTTGAATGAACGTGCTCAGATATGCTTATGCTCTGGTATCTGGTAAGACATTTATCACCCATTTCAAATAGGATTTCCTCATGTTTTTCTGCTTTTTGTGATAATATATGTGTAAACCTCAGTATGTTGTAATTTGAGGTGATCTTTACTCAAGTCACAACTAAGAAACGGTTTTTTTCTCTACTGTTTTGCTCACCATAAGGAACTGTATCCTCTAGTTTGGCTGTTGCAAGCAGATTCCTCCTGCTCATCACTTCCACATTCCTAACACACTTAATCTTCAGGTTTGATCCAAGCCTCAACAAAGTCAAAGTTTAAATGAACTTAGGCTTATACAAATATTTCCCATTCATCTTTCTTTTGAAGAAGGGAAAGGAAGAAAATTGATCTAATTAACTAATAATAGATTAATTAATTCCCAACTCAGAATATACAGGGGGTATGGCTTATATATTGTGCTCCCTTTTCAGCTGTCTTTTTTTTTTTTTTTTCCCTCAACTAGTTTTCTGTTCTTTATGCTTCATCAGCTTTACAGTGAAATTGCTAATAACAAGCACCTTCCCTTTAAATAGTGTACTAGACCATTCAGGAATTTGCCAATAAAAAAACAATAAATCAAAAAGAATCACCCAGGGAAAAAAGGCAGCTAAAATAAAACCACTGTGCAAGCAGGTTTTCTGATGGCTGAATTGAAGACTATAGGCTCCAAGCATCTCCAACAGTCTTTATAAGGAAAGGCAATCGTAGTGCCCATTGATCAGCTGTAGGTTATTAATTTGTGCTCAGAAGGGTCTCTGGTATTTGCAGAATCACAGAACATGCTGAGTTGGAAGGCACCCACAAGGATAATTAAGTCCAACTTCTGGGCTGGCAGGGCACTGGTGACTCACATTCAACTTTGTGCTAACCAGGACCACCCAGATCCCTTACCATAGCAGTGCTTTCCAGCATCTCATTTCCCAGACTGTCTGTACATCCAGGGTTGCCTTATCCCAGGTGCAGAAACCAGCGCTTTTCCCTGCTGAACTTCATATGGTTGATGGACCCCAGCACCTGCAAAAACATTTTTACCAAACTAATTCTCTGAGCAGCCTGAAGTCAGCTCTCCTCATGTCCAGAGCTGAGGTTTTACTGGCACTTTTCCTTGTGTCAACAGATTTTAAACGATCACTTTGTGGTCATTGTTGCCAAAATGACCACCAATGAATCTCTACTCACGAGATCCTCTCTGTTGACAAGCAGTACAACGATTCCTTCTATCTCCTGTGCTGGAACTCTTTTGCCCCTCTGAGTTAGGTGCATCTTGTCATGTGTCAGTAGACCACATATCCTTCCATGGGTGACAAATCAAATTTTTCAGCTGGCACCAACCTCAGAGCCATGCATTGACCAGATGGAAATGCCTATTCCTATCAATATTATTTGTTGTTACCAGAATAATCCAGATCTCTTGTGCTCCTGATCCCTCTATTAATTTTCCCGGGCCCTGTAGTAATTTTTGATTTCCCACAGACTTCTCTTAGTATTTTTATTGCACTATCCCTTCCACTCTTTTCTCAATGCACCAGGCAGTTAATACAGGCCTGTCAGACCCTGGAGCCCTCCCAAAGCTTCTCTTCATCACAGATCAACAGAATTTCACTTATCCCTCTCCCCCAGGGAAGGGACTGAAGGTTTCATTCCTGTCACAGAATAGAGAAAGACTGAGACTAAATCTGAAGACACATAATGAGGCCAGGCCAATAATTTTCCTTTCTCATGGATAAGGTGCATGGCTGAGGCTGTAAGCAGCTCTCTCCACCCTTTAGGACTAACCAGCACATATCCCAAGCTCTTGTTTAGCAGCAAAGCTATCAGGCTCTTGTGCAGAGGGGAGGGTAGATAGCCTTCACATCCTCAGTACGGGGAAGAGTCAAACCGCTGCCTTGCCACGGCCCACAAACCATGTGGGAATGAAGATAGCTTGATCACTCTCTGCATCTATAACCTTATTCCACAGAACATGCAAGAATAAGCTTTTCCATTATATCAAGCCATGGTCTAGCCCAGAAGAGCTGTTGGGCTCAGTGTGCCTAGGGGAGATGTGAAGCCTCATGTATGATGTTGGTCAGATAAACGATCTAAAAGTCCTTCTGGCCTCAGCCTTTATGAGTCTATTATATCACAGTCTTCAAAGTCATAGACCTAAAATATGTCAGTGCCCTACCACTGACAGATGCACTGAATGTTTTTATAACCTTGCACAAAGCATTTTGACTGCAGACAATTTGTGATTTTATTCCCTGTTAGTTCTGTTTCCATCAAATCAACTTTGGTATGAAAAAATAGCTCTATTTATGTTGAAGGTCACCCCTTCATAAGCAGTGATTAGTTGAATCTTTTCTACAGCTAATCCATCAAAGACCTTTATTTATAGGGTTTTTTTTGACTTTGCATCTTCAAAACTATTTATTAGTTTGTTCATTTAGAAGCACAGAAGCAAATCCTGTTGTCCTTAATGCAGAAAAGCTCTCATAAAAGATTGAGCTCTTCTGGAACCCCAGATTTTGGTACTTAGATTACTTCTTTCTCAGTAACTATTTGATCTGTAAATGTTTTCTTATCAAATGGTAAGCTGCATACAAAAGAAAGACCACCCTGCTCTAGCTACTTTTAGTTCATACCTAAAAAGGTTGTAAAAAATGTTATTAACTTGACTGTTGACTGCTCTTGCATAGCAAATATATTTGAATTGCCTTTTGTCTTTCCAGTTCATTGCAGCGCGATCACTGTATCTGTCAATGCAGTAGGTTTTAATACTGGATAAACAAAGTACAGAGGGGTTAATCTCAGTATTTATGTAATGCCTAATAATACATTCAGCAAAGAAACCTCAGAGCAAGAAAACTCTTTCTCATTTACTTAATAAAAAGATGCATGAAAATATGTCCTTACAGTTTTACTCAGGTATTGTCATTGCAGACTATGAATGAAAAAAGGACATGGTCTGTGTCTACATGTGATTTGAAAGTGATTCAATTTTTTTTAATGATTCTAAGGATTAAAATAACTCCTCTACCCTTGTTGAATCTTATGACAAACTGCAAAGATTTTGCTTTCCTGGTTAGGCCATGTACATCAAGAGTTATGTTCCTGGAGCAAAGGCAGCCAGCCACTTACACGGGACAGATGGTGGGAAAGGATTCCTGTGGGCACAGATATCAGGCAGGGATAACTCAGGAACTGTGCATCAGGGCTAAAGCTGACCCCATTCCCTGTGCCCCTGCAACAAGCACTGTCAGAAATGGAATATAGCTTAATGAACCCCAGTTTAGTCCTAGCATCATCTGGGACAGAATCTCTAAGTGAGTCTCTTTATGTTAGGCCTGAGATTATACCACAACCCCATAGATATGTGATATAACTGATTACTTTCATTTAAAAATGTATATAACTCCACTTATTCCCTTCCAGATCATTTAGATACTCAAATTACCAAGGTTTTAGTGCCAAAAATGCAATGAAAGGAGCAAAAACTCTATGTTGTAATAAACTTTAGTATTTAAAATAGCTTAATAAAATGAACTTCATCTCAGAAGTGTTTCTTGCACTTTAGTGTGTAAATTTTAATTATTTTATTCTGAATTAGCAGAACTTGTTAAAAATGGTTGATTGTTTTTTTAAGACAGAGTGGGGTGTCTGGACACTCTCAAGCACATTCAGCTTGGTAGTATAGTCATTTTCAAGATGAACTGAAGGTGCTTTAAAACTACTAGTTCCTTACAGATGTTTGAATAAAGAAGTGAATGCTTTGCTATTCAGTACTAATGATTTTCCCCAGCCAATAAAAGTGAAAAATCACCAAAGCAGATAAGAAAAACTCCAGCCTCATTGTATCTGCCTTATAGAAAACTGTTCTCCTCATGAAGTTTTGGCAAAATTAAAATGTGGATTACAGAGTCACTCCTCCTCTAGCAGCACTTCAGTTTTCCTCTCTGCAAATATTAACATCCTGAATGCTGTGTAAAACAATTACTTTCAATGACTGTATGAAAACCAGGAATTGTTTGGGAGTTTTGTTTGTCTGTTGGTTGCTTTATTTTTCAGTAGGTGCAAAACCAGTGCTTAGATCTCTGGTGTTATTACTGTCCTTAACAGATAAGGGTGGTGAGTGATATGCAGGATAAACCTCCCTGTGGTGCCACTGAGACACAGTCCAACACTTCAACCACCATTTTCAACCCCACCCTTGTTTTTTGGGGTATTGTTTTTGAAGGAGGCATTCTTTGGGGGTTAGATTGTTGAATTTTTGTCCAGATTATTAGCTGAATTTTCCATATTGTTTTCATTGGCCAACTATACCTGACAGCTTCAGGAAAGACAAAAGTAATTTGGATCCATTTCCCCCAAGTTTTTCCATGCCTTACTATCTGTAGCTTTCAATTTACCACCTTTTTAATGGTCTGGTCCTTGGAGGCCCCAGAGAGAAATCCTCATCATTCACTGAGGACATTCAATAATCTGTTGTCAAACTTCTTATTGAAAATCCATGTGGGGCTCAGCAGAATATTATGCTTCAGAGGATAGTTGTGTCATGTTCCAGTGGTGGAGGGAGAGGTGCAAGGAAGCAGGCAGTGAAGCTATCAAAATGGCAATCCTTCTCTGTCTTCCAGCCTCCTCAGAAAAGACTGAGTACAACTTATTCAAAATAAGATGGAGCCAGTCCATGGTAATCTGTGCAGGCAGTAATTGAACAGGACTGGGATCATAGGTGGGAGTTAATCCCCACAGGCTGCAACAGCAGAGGAGGTGATGCTCAGGGCCCTGTGAGCTTCTGGGTGCTGCAGAGCAGCTGAACATGCTATTTATTGGCAATCTGGAAAGAGCTTAGATGAATGCAAAGCCTTTGTGTCTCTTTATTAGTTCTGTGCCTCAGACTTTGTGCTAATGTAAAAATGTAAATCCCCAGCAATTAACAGCTGTTTCTACATTAGCAGAGCTCCCAAGGTTCTGCTGTCTCCATTTGTCTTTAAACATTTTATTAGAAATTTGACACCAGTGATCTAATTAAAGTCCATTTCCTAGAATGAAATAATTCTATATACAGCACTGTGGATTTATTTTTTTAAGACTGCCTCCAATTTCAAGCTTGCTTACAGCAAGTGTTTCAAATAGTGTTATTTTCATGGAGAGATTTTTCATTGACATGGTGCTTTTCTAAAAGATTTCTAAAGATGGTTGATTGTTGATTTCTCTTAAGGTCTGGTAATTCTCAGTGGACCTCATTTAGACACCAATGCTGTGTGTCCAAATTTGTTTCTGACTTTGCATAGAGAAGTTATGGTAACATATTTGGAGAGACACTGAAACCTATGCTGGGGATGAAAAGATAATATGTCATAAAATGAAACTAGAAAGCAGATTGTATCTTGGATAGCAACAGAAAATACCTTTTTATTTAAGTGAGTTTATTTGAGTTATCCATTGTTCTATGGAAGGAACAACACAATGATTTGAATGAAGTAAAAAAGAACATCTTGCTTTTGAAAATATCTCGGGGGCTAAAGAAACTTTTTTTTTTATATGTAATCTGAATGACATTAGAAGAGAATGAGAGGCATTCTTGACTGGATTTGTAATTAAAACAATTCAGGAGCATAGTTGTTATTCATATAACTGTGAAATGCAAACTTTTTATCAGAAAAGCATTGTCTATACATTTCAGTGAATTTGAAGGTTTATTTTATGTAGGAAATTACTTCTTCCTGAGCTTCTTAGATGTAATAATTTAAGATGGTAAAAAAAAAATCCCATTTTATAAACCATTTAAATACTAGCAACAGCCCTTGAGATCCATAACTCCTGGTTCCTAATCCAGAAACAAAGATATTCAGTTATTCAGAAAACAAATTGGAAAGATATTATAATAGCAGTTTATATCTCTTATTAGATTCAGCTATAATTCATCTCAAAGCTCCTCTATAATGAGGCTGCTGTGTGTGTTTTGAGGTAAGATGCTTTACAGCAAATAGTCTTAATAGTCCACCAGACACTTCTACATGCTGCACTGAGCTCTAAACTGACGCCAGATACTGTAAAATACCACTGTGGTATAACGCCTCATATTGGTTTGGGGCTCAAGCACAATTTTGGTATTTTGGTTGCATTTTCATCATTATGAATGTCTGATACTGGCAAAATCACTGTGTTCGTTGTTTGGAGGATTTTGCACTGGTCCATATTTTGGTAAAAAACTATGTTTTTCCAGAATTTTAACAGCCAAACCCTGAAGTCTGCTGTGTATTTTACTTCCCCTCTGTTATGACCAAATTAAGCATATGGTTTCAATTCTGGTAGATATAGACCTGCATGAATTCAAGTTCATTCTAGATGTTCCTGTGCAGTGAGTTGAAGTCTTTACATGTATGACATCTCTGATGGATGATGCAGTCTTCCCTATGGAAAAAACACTGCTGAGTGTCAGGACTTTACAGGAGTTCATCTATGAATACTGCAAAACAATACAGGGGGGTCATGGATAATTCTTCTGGCTCAGTGTTTTGATATTGTAATCACTTTAATTATGGGAGTTTTCTTGAACCCAGCTTCACCCACAGTAGTGGGTTATCTACGTCTGAACTTTTTCATGAGTGAACAGTTGTTTTTCTTTCCAGCTTGCTTTGATAACTGTGTGAATACTAGAAGGCATTCCTTTGCACACAAGCATTAGTTCAGAGCCCTGCCTTGAGCAACAGAGTTCTTCTAAGTTTGTTGATGTAAACACCCTAACTCACGTTAATTAAAACATTCTACCGCATTCTGTTTCACTTTAGATACAAATACGAAGGAAGCATTTGTCACAGTTAAAAGGGTGATTGGTTTGCCTCATTTTTTAAAATTCCCTGTTAAATCTGAATATTGAATAACAAAATACTGTTGGACAAGGTCTTATTTAAATTAGGCTACCCCAGTAGATTGACTATGTGACTGCTTTAACTATTTATTTTTCCTTTTTTTTCTTTGGTGTACTACCTAATTTGAGGAATTTTTTTTGCTTATAATCTCATGGGATCCTTATAGTCTTCTTTTAAAGGAAAAGTGAACTTTTGAGCTTCTAAAGTGAAGATCCTCTGGGATTCAAAACACATTTCATGTGAATTTTGCATAACTTATATGATTTGGAAAAAAAAATCTTGCAAAATTTTCTGTAGATAAATCTTGAGCAGATAAAAAATTGCTGAATTATTTCTTGTTGAGCATTTGTTCTTTACTCGCATCCATTTTCTTCATGCATAACTGAGCTTCTGCAAATATATTTTCTTTCAGGTTAGCTATTTATTATTACTTAGCACATTGATTTTTTGAAGATGAATGTTGGTTTCAGTACACAGATTTCTGTACTTGGCGTTTTGTCTAACATAATCTGTAACACTGAATGATGAATGACATTTCATTATATAAGTATTCTATTTTACCACATATTTGTTTATCCAAAGGAGTTCAAATATTGGATATCTGAAATGCTGTTATGAGTGGAGAACCTATATATACGCTCTGCCACCATGATATTAATGACGTATTCTCCCTCAGAAAAATCAAAATGTTCATTTGATTTTTTTTTCAGAACATTAAAACAAAGAATATGTTATTGGTTCAACTGCATTCATCATGAGCTTTGGTGTTACCTAAAATGAGTCAGTGATTTCAATCCAAAGGAGGAAAAGGGGGATGAGAGGATGGGATGGAACACAGATGCTTGCTGTAAGCACCTGCTGTCACCCAGAGCATGGCCCCTCTGCAGAACAGCAGACTGTGAGGGACAATATAATCCACAGCGCCTCATGTTCCAGTGGCTGATTAAATATTTGATGTGCTAGGAGAGAAAACAAGCTCCCTTCTTTTCCTAGGGAGTAAGCACGCTGAAGAGCTTCAGTTTGTTTATCATTCCATTATAGTGCCTTGGAGCTGATGAGCTGCTTTGAGATGCAGCAGTGGAACACACCAGCCTTCTCACTTGGATTACAACTACTTCCCCAATTTTTCTTAAATTCTACATAAATTTTGTCATTTTTAATCCTACTCTGAAATGTGAAATCATGAAAATTATGACATAGTAGTTTAAAATTCTCCACTTTAAATTTTTCAGGAGAACAGGGTTTGATTTCCTACAAAATGTAAGTGTTTATGGTCAGAGTCCTGACCACAGAGTATTGTAAGGCAAAGAACAGTAACTTGGTGGGTGACAAAGGGTTTCTCTCTGTAACTGTCTATATTTTATGCTTTGCAAAGTCCAAAGATAAGCCAAATGTCTCCTGTTATTAAGCATTTTTGGCTATCTGTCTTGTCAATCAGGAAGCTTTAACATGCTCAGAATTCATCCTTACACAAGTTATTTTATTTTAAATTGTTATCTGAGTACAGCAAATATGAGGCTGTCCACACTGGACTAGACTATTTTAATTTAGAGGCTTACCTCTCATTGTAATGACATTGGATACAATCAGACAATGCAGAAAGCTCCATATCTCATCTCCATGTTAATTCCTAGACTGTTGTTCTCCTCACAGTTATTTCTTAATTGTATCAAAAACTAAAAGTGGATAAATGACTGGTAGGTTGGGTTTTTTGTTTGTTTTGTTTTAGTGGAAGGTGTTTTTTAAATTTATTTTACATTAATGTAGTTCTCTAAGAAATATTTTTTGACAGCCATGATTACTTTGAAATTTTGAGTCTTATTCATTTAGAAATTTTGTCTGAATATAATTTGTAGCTGTTGCTGAAAAAACTTAAGTGAAGCACCACTGAAATTAATACCTGGAAGTGTCAAATGTGAACCATATATAAAAGAGTTAAGGTCAGTTATGATATGAGGCACAAAACAATAGCACCTTTCCTTCAAAACATATTACTGTTGAAAATTAACAAGTGAATAGATTTTGCCTGGCTGAGAAAGGAGTATGAGATACTGTTGCAATGCATTGGATAGGATCAAACTAAATTTGTAGTATGTAGACTTCATATTATGCTCTTTTGCTCCTTAATCATAGCCTTCTAGTAAACTTCAGTTGCTGCAAAAAAAAAAAAAATTAAAATGTATATGTGTGTAAATATATATATATATATATATATATATATATATATATATATATATATGCAGGCACAGGAGAATAATTCATCCCAAATTTCTGTACTAAAGACTCACAGCTAAGAAGAACAAGGAGGTCAGACCAGAAACAGTATTATCTTTAGATATTTTAACCAAAAATAAATTTTCTTGGATTTAACACAATGCATTAGCACTAACCTTTCCACTCAAGTTGCTTGAAGCTTCCCTGTTACAGAATAAAACCCCTGACATAACGGTGACCAGTTCTCCTCTGGCATGGGAAACCCTTCCCAAGGGAAGGAAAGTCTGTCACCGAGATATGGACAGCTGGGTGTGTTTGGCCCAGGATGAGAAAAGAATGGTTGGCTCTTTGGTGGAGAAGAGCCAATTTAGAAAATGACTAAATGAAATCCCATCTCAGGGTGTCAGGCATCAAGATCTGATATTCCTAAATGTGTAGTGGGCAGAATAAAAATCCTGAGTCCTAGACCTCGATAGTCATTTGGATGGAAGACTCTCATTAAAATTTATGCTGAAATCAACACTATCTCTTGAGAAATTTTAACTTTTTCATACTGCTACATAGTGATTTGCTTTTTTTTTTTTTTTTTCATTATAAAATTTTGGACTGTTTTAATATACATTTTTCACTCCCATCCACACAACTCACTAGAAAATATATTTGGCCAGCCATTAAGCAGTGTCAGCAAAAAATGTGCAGAAGGAATATCCTCATATTCATAATAGGCCTAAACATGCCTATTAAAAATAACATTGATATGTCATAAATAGACATATTTACGTTTAGAAATAATGTGTAATTCAATGCGGACATTTTAATATTTTTCCATCCTTTTCTCTTTCTATGCAAGTTTATTTAGTAAAAGATAAATGTAGAGGCACTAACAGCCCTCACAACCAGTAACATGGCTGTGTGCCTGCCAGCCCCCCTTGTGAATGTGTTCCCCCCATTTCAGCAGCCTGTACACCAGGCTGGTGGTAGCTACTTACCTCCCTTCCCCTACCACAGGTAAAGGTATTTGGTTCTTGTTTACACGCAAGTTTATGGGGGTAATTTTTGCAAATGATTAAATTTTTTATGCTTTTGACTCTGCTGCCTAAATGTATTCATCTTTCTTTCTAGAAGAAAGTAAATTAGAATAAACCAGGAAGAAATTCTGGTCTCCTGACATACTGAAAATATAACTGGAAAATGACATATGTATATTACAACTCAGAATCAATTTGATACTTATTAGAACTACTCTAAACTAACCCCAGGAGTCACAGAAAAGAGCTCTGTTGGAAAGAGATTTTTTTACAGACAAATAGGCAGTTTTTGTACTATCTGTCAATAACAATAGCAGCAAAAACAGTCCTTAAACATGGCAAATGAAGATTGTTGCTGTACTAAGTGTGACTGTGCAGGTATGGTTGCACCAGGCCAGCCTTTACAGCCACCATCTCGGTAAGGCTGTGATTATACAGTCAAGTTCGTAATTAGAACTGAAGAAGTAGTGGGAGAAAATGTAATCTATTTGGTCAGTTGTGATCTTCTCAACTTCTCTTTTCATGAATAATGAAGTATTCATCCTAGTAACCGTACTCAGAACAGGAAAATTTTATAGCCCAATATGAAGAACATATTTAATAGTTAATTTAAAAGAACTGTTTCTAATTTATTGTTCTAATTTAGCCTTTTTTACACAGGTTGCCCACTAAGGAAAGAGAAACACAAACTGTACTTACTGTAACTGGTGTAGGGTAACAATATATTCCACAGTGCAAATCTTCACTGTTGGGTGTTTCTTTGGTCTTCAGAATGAGAGGGACACAGTCAAAAGCATATTCAAAAGAGTATTCAAAAGTGACTTGGAGTCTGCATCTCAGACTGATATGAACTGCTCAAACAAGCCAGAAAATTTCCTAATTGTGAATAGTTAGTCTGTTCCATGCTACTATTGCTATCAGATATTTCCCCATTTTTCTTCTGCTTCAGTTTTCTATGGCAAACAATAGTGGATAAAGTCAAAGCCTATTTATCTGTATGTGGTGACCACAGTGGGAATTTCTCTGACTTCACGCCTTGCATTTGATCTCTCCACTCCTGAGTCATAGCTTGATGCTCACATACTCCTGGATGGCACCCTTAGAGTCCTCTTTGTTCACATTTTTACCACAGCAGAATAAAGGCCTACAACATTTAATTTCCTGTTACTGTTGGTTATTTTTATTGCACTGAGCACGGAAGCCCTGACTGCATAAAGGCACCTGTTATAAGACCATATGTGAAAGATAATCTTTGTGTCAAAGAACTTGTGCCCTAAACTAGGAGGGAAAGAGTAAGTAAATAGGAAGTAAAAGTGTCTTACCCAAGGTGAAAAATATTCCTGTAAAACTCACTGTTTCTCTTCTTGCACCTTATCTAAGGCAATTATATAAAGCCTGGAATATTAAGTTGCTATATGACAATTACTTTGAAAACAGAGGATGTTTCTACCCACACAGTAATCCTTCAGAGAGACTAATGAGTATGTGTATGAAACATCTGCTGCTTGCCTTCCATTAGATGAAACACTTCTGAAAATGGGAAATCCCTCTCAGTCAAAGTAAAATAGGATTACAATAACAATGATCATCTGTGAACTAGAAGCCAAAAACTAGTGTCCAATGTCATTTTAAACATCAGCCATTAGAAAGACACAGAAAATCCTTGTACATGAAACAAAGACTTCAGTGTTAAAGGAAGCTGTCTGTAACGAAAAATGGACTTGATACAAGGTTGATTTCTATTGTAAATAGAATATGTTATACCCTTCTTATTGGAGACAACTTTGCTGCACCTCCATGAAGTTTCCCAAAAGCTCACTGAAACTATCTGTGGACTATAGCGTCAGACAGTATTCAACATTGCCTTCTGAAGACTCAGGAAAAAGAACACTTGACTGCTAAAAAAGTGCAGCCAAACAGCTGTCCCTGTCCCCAGATCCACGGGCTAACATGGTTTGGGTGGTGCCCGTGGCCCATGGTGTGCAAAGGAGGGATGAGACCGGCACTCTGGGCAGCTCTGATGAGCAGGCACCCCTTAGCTGGGGCACTGAATGGACACTGCCTTTGAACTTGTTTCAGGGCATGAATTTGTGTCCAGAGTCTGTCACAGGGTCTGATAACATATTTCTGCTCCTAGTAAAATACATTATTGTTCCACTGTTGTTTATTTTCTCCTAAATGCTTCCCCTTTATTTTCTCCTAGGAGGAACACAGGAATGCTGTCGCTGAAATAGCCTGTGAAATTAAACTACGTTAATGAGACTTGTATTAACACAATATTCTGAGATACCTTGGAAAAGGTCTGGAACCCTAATTTAGCAATATTTGTTTGCTTGAGTATTTTACTCTGAAAAATCCAAACAGCATTTTTTTAAATGAAATCACCTAATTTTGGATATGTCTTATAAACTCTCCCTAAAAATAATGTTAGCATTAAAATTATGTCTTTCAGCAGCTTTCTGATTAGTTCTCTAGTTTGTTCAAAAGTTATTCCTGAAATGGCTGTGATCTTAGGAACCCTTATTTGTGTCTGACATTCTTTCCCTGTGACTAATTATTTTTCAGACTGTTTTAATTGCAGGGTGTAGGAGGTATTTTTTATAACTGGCAAGTATGAGAAAGGGACATGCTCTGCAGACCATTAAATGTGCTACCAGGAATAAACATTTTTCTGAGGCCAATGATATTTGTCAAAATTACTCAATTTATTTGTTGAGGGCAAGAAGCCATCTCCAGGAAATGTCTCCCAATAATTGCTGGCATGGTAAGAGCTGTTAATTATTTAAGGTGATATGGAGACCATAGATCTTCTCAGGAAAAATGGATTTCCTGTTTCTTTTATTTACAAACAGGATGCACTAAAAACCCTGAGTTAACTGCACTTGTTTTTAAAACAAACCCAGACTGAGAATTTTATGGTAGCCTGCAAGCATCGCTAAAGAGAAGACAAGTAAGAGACATCAAAATATTATGCATCTTTCATGGCTTTCTATCAGAACATAAGGCATTGTAAAACAAGACTCTTAAAAGGTGTGAACATCTACACTCAATTTAAATTAGGCCAACATCTCTGTGTACTTTCAGTCACTCACTAATGAGACTACCTATGAAACCTAAGTCAGATGTACTGCTTTGCAATGGTGTCAGGTAAAGCTTTTGCTTTCATTCTCTCTGATTTTGGCAAAACAAAGGCTCATTCTCTCCATGAGTGTCCTAAGCCCCCGGGGACAAGAGCACATCAGGAGTGATCAGGGGTCTGAAAAACTATGAGCAAAGATTGAAGGAATTGGGACTTGTAGCCTAAAGAGAAGAAGTGACACAATAGCAACTTTGCTAGGTGCAAAGGCATCCCTGGAGAGAGCTACCTCTTATATCCAGGATAGACAGACAAGAAATAATGGGATCATGTTACATAAAACAAGGTTCTGTTCAGAAATAAGAAAGAGATTTCTTAAAAAGCCCCAAAGCAAAAAACCCAACCAAACAATCAAACAAAAACAAACAAACAAACAAAAAACCCCAACCCTAATTAAAGAGTACATTGAAATGAAGGTTGTCTAGTGTATTTTGAACTATCACTTCTCAGAGGTAACTTATAATAGTTCTTGCCTTGAGGGATGTGGCTTCATCAAGCTCTATTCTAGACTTTTTTGCAGTGTATTTATGGCAGAAATCCACCTGGGAACCAATATAGCCTTTCCCAATGAAAATTTAATCAAACCAGGTCTGATTCTAGTAGAATGTTTTATTTTTTGTCACTCTTGGGGCATTTCCTTAGGTTTTCATTTGTTTTGGGGGCTTTTTTTGTTTGATGTTTTTTGTGGTTTTGTTTTGTTTTGTTTTTTTTTGGGGGGGTTGTTTGTTTGGTTTTGGCTTTGTTATTGGTTTTATTCAGAATAATCCTTATCACTAACTGAAGAGCTTTGTCTTTGTAAGTGTCCAAATCGCTTTGCCCACCACCAAGGGGTTCGGCATCACGGATCACTGCAGAAGGTCAGCAGTGGTGCAGTTCACAATCACCGCGTGCCTAGGACACCCTCGCCAGCCCTACCCCAGCTCTCGGGGCACTCTGCACCCGGCGCTCAGAGCTCGGCGGCACCGCGGGCGGCGCCGGGCGAGCCGGAGGGCGCGCTGCAGTTCCCGGGCGCGGGGCTAGATGGCGCTGGAGGCCGCGCGGAGCTGCGGCGGGCGGGTCCGGAACGGGAAAAGGGAAAAGGGAAAATGCGGGGTGTTCGCTGCCTCCGGCGCTGCTCCGCCGCCTCCAATTGACACAGCGCCTCGGCCTCCTGGGTTACTGAAAGGATGCTTTATTCAGATTGGCCCCACGCTGCAAAGCCCGCATATTTCATGTGTTTTTTTACAGTGTTTTCTATTTACAGCAGGGCTGACTAAATAGATTTTGATGAGGAGACAATTTACCAAAAGCTGGCGTTTTGGGAAGACTAACATTATTCATGAGAAACAAAATAAAGAACTGTTAAAATACTTTATTTCAACATTTTCAGAGGGTGGTTGTTTGGAGTTTTTGGTGGTTTTCTCTCTCTTTTTTTTTTTTTTTTTTTTTAATTGGGTTGGTTTGGGTTTTTTTTCCCCTAAAGAGCATATTTACTTAAAAACTTCTTGCTTTCACATTTGCTTCTCTGAGGTTTACTTGGCTGGAGAAGGGAGAAATAAAGCTAATAATATCTAAAAGTGTAAAGTGTGCACTGCACCAAAAATGGATTGGAATGGTTCAGATAAAATGAAAGAGGATTGTTTTATACTTTTCCTGGTTGCAGAAAGCAAATAATATAATTAAGCTAACACATATTATGTGAAATATATAGTAAATCAAAACTCACTTTCCCTTGGTTTTGTTTCTATCCAATGTACACGCTCCTTATTTTCACAGTTACAGTAACTACAATTTCCAACGCATTTTTGTGTGGTTTAAGTTCATCCTTTGGTGTCTGCTGAGGGCTTTTTAGGAGACCAATGCAAGTTTTAAGACATGTTGAAGAGAAAAATATTTTGTCAAGGGAATACATTAAAAAGACTTACAAAGCCTATGAAAAATAAAAGTTTAAATGTATTGCATTTCCTATGGGAAAATTTATGATGTCAGATAATAGGTAGAAGAACCCAAGGGATAAAATTTATTCTTAGATGAATAACTCAAGTATTTACAATAAGAATATAAGAATTATTCTCAAAGTCATTACTTATTGTTTGTATATTATGCACTTTTGAAAACAACTTAAAATTATAAAAAGCTGAAATCTAAGTTGTTTGATGGCAATAAATTCTGGAATAACATTTGTCTGAGTAGTTTGAGGGAATTTAGCATTAATTAGGCTTTTAACCAGGAAAACTGGCTGTAATTCTGTGGAGACAAGCTGTAACAAACATCCTTAGAGGTCAGATTCAATTAATTTACAGCCAAAAGAGCATGAAACCACACTGTGATTTAACAAGCCAAAAGTATGACTGAGTTTCATTCATGAAAGAAATTGACCACACTGTTTCCATCATCAGCATTATTAGATAGCATCATTTGTTTTCTGAACCATTTAACAATTAATTCCTTCATTTTTTCAGGCATAGAACTAGACGGTCACTTTGCTCATATCTGAATGTCTCATGCACCACTGAAATTATCATTCCTGTCCTTCTATGACATGGAGTATGTGTCAAAGATGGGACAATCTAAACTGCCACAAGAAGAAAATTGCTCAGAGAAATTCATATGATGATTGAATACTTACTGATATGAGAGTTTATCTTGGCTTGGTATTTTCTGTGACCATGACATCCAAGAGAGGGAAGAGTCCAACTCTGCTCATGCTGGGACCTGGCCAAACACCAGGCCAGGTGGTGATTATTGATGGTTACCATGGTTCCAGGTCCAAACAGTGCTAAGACAGTCATTTTGGGTTTAGATTGGAATTTAATTTGTGTGGTAGCAGCAAGTCTTTTCCTGACATGAAGCAGATGTGTCTTTTAGCAAAAAAGGATTTAATCCCTTTGTGATTAATGAATGCTGTGTTCAGCTGTGGTCATAGTTTTCGTTTATTGTGTCACGAAATGTGATCGCTCACACAACAGTCATTGTATTCCAGTAAGGTCAATGAAAACTTTTCCTTATCTATTTTATCATGACTTCAGTCAAGGGACAGTGCTCAAGTCAGTAGAGAAGACTTGAAAATGAATCCTTATTACTTTAAAAAAAAATTATAACAAAGTAATTTTTTATTTTTATTGGGGAAAATCCATGGGCTTTTTCTTTGCTCTGTTCCTTCTAAAAAGGCATGTTTTCTCTATATTATGTATTTTAGAAATCATAGCATGTTCACCTGAGCACTTCAATACCCTTCAGTCCCTGCTTTGGCATGCTTTGCCCCCCTTGATGTTAATTTTCACACAAATCACTTTGCCATCTCCACCTAATTGAACAACCTCTCCTGAAACAACCACTTAAGTTGCTCTTGGCAAAGCTCTCAGTCGAAAAGAATCCCAAAGTGGACTTCTGTCCCAGTGACTACAGATTTTTTTGTAAGGAATGAAGGTGCTGTGATAAGCAAAGACCCAGTAGAACAAGGACTAGGACACAGTTCTAATTTATTGTTGGCCAACTTACTGCTGCTGGCCAAAAAATTCATTTAAATACTGAATTTCTATGTTAAACAGACACTTTAGTGAGTGAGTCAAGAGCTGTGCTCCCTCTTTCCTTTCCTACCCAAGCAGCAGTTAGTTGGGATACTGGGATGCTTCCTCTGGTGTCTTGGCATAAAGTGAGTCAAGTTCTTAAGAGACACATTTCAGAAGCAGAGGAAGACCTTGCACCCCACTCTGTGTCTTCCTGCACTGTAGTCTGGTTTCAGGCCTGAAGTTTCTGGTTTTCTAAAGTTCTAGTTCTTTAATGTTTAGGTTTACTGATATTTTTTCCTCAGGGAAAGAACATAAATGCCAGAACTGTTTTTACAATATCTATGTGTACATTCCTTCTGGGGGAGAATTCTCTCTTGATGTACCTCTGGTTTGACCAACATGGGTGAAGAGGTTTGTCTTTCTCTCACCAATCATATTGGTCTGTGGAAAATGGTATATAAAGGGGGACAATTTCTAATAAAGAAAATCTTTTTACACAACCCAGAGAAAAATCACAAAGAGTCCATGTCGTGTGTTATCCCACAGTGACACTGCATGACTGTGCTGACTCTGATCTAATTCCCATCAGGGCCATGGAGGGATGGCCAGCAGCAGAGGTTGGGGTGCTCCTGCAAACAGCAGCCCCTCTGAAGAGCTCTAGAGAGAGCCAGACACGCAGGACAGGCAGATGGAGCTGCTTGTGAGCAGCCTCACAGGTACCTCACTAACAGTGAGCTGTTAGGCAGAGCTGGCGTGGGCTCTGCCTCCTTCACAGGAAGTGCAGTACCTGCAATGACATTCTGAGAACCACAGCTTTTCACAGAAGAACTTAAGGTGTGTGGCCCTTTCTCAAGAAAGGCTTTGATTGACTTCAGAAAAGGTTTATATTTACAGATTTTCTACTCAGCTGAGAAATTTTCTGTAATGGCCTTTAAGGGTATGTGTTTATCAGTCACTCTTTTGTTAGGTGCAATGTGAGTCTTTGTGAAAAGGCTACATAATGGCTCTTGATATTTACTGTTTCACAAAGGTTTCCATGAACTCTGAATCTATTTGAAAAGTAAGAGTTATGATAAGAGTTACTATAGAAGTAACTGTTTCAGAAAATCCTGCATGGTAGAAAGGAGAAAAATTCTCTTTTCTGTAAAAATCAGAAATATGTCCAGTGATAAAATGTGCCATAGATAAATAAAAGTCAAAAATTAAGAGGAAGTTCCTAGGTTCATGCTTATATGTCAATAGTCAAGCTAGGTTACATGCCATTCACTTTAAAGAATTTTCCAGTGATGCTGCCCTTCTTAGACTGTGAGAAAACTTGTGATTTTTTTTGAGTTTGAATTTTTGTAGGGCTTGTGTGTGTTTGTGTGTGTGTCAGTTCCACTGCTGGTGCACTGCAAATGTGTAAGTAATAATCAAGACTACAAGCTTAACTTTCATTACACAAGTTGCCTGGAACACAGACATTGACACATCCCTCCTGAAAAATTTCACATAGATTTGAAATCTTCTCATCTCTGTCCTGTTCCAACATGTATTTTAGCCCCGCATGAAACTTGAAACCTTTAAAAAAAGATATTTGCTTGCTACAGTTTTAGATGCTTTCTGCAGCAGGAAATTATAGTGCTTCTAAGATGCAGTGAGCTGTCTGCAGAACACACACACAGTCTACTCGAAAAGCATAATATTGGATTTAGCATTTCAGAGCTAAATCTATCAAGGTCTGCAGAAATAATGTTAGAAAATTCTTCACTGGTAGGAAATGTAATCACCTCTGAAAGTGTGAACCCCAGAAATGCTGAGCTAGGGAATTTCAAACCTTGATTGCAATCTCATTAT
Organism: Sitta carolinensis; assembly: GCA_032173965.1. Lineage (NCBI taxonomy): Eukaryota > Metazoa > Chordata > Aves > Passeriformes > Sittidae > Sitta > Sitta carolinensis. Next base: position 46,891,728 of record CM063285.1, on the reverse strand, counting down.
GAACAAGGCACGTGATCTGCACTTGTAAAGTGAGCCCAGTGCCTAGCATTTGTTGCAAGATTGCCACATTCATGCTATCAGGCAAAGAGGTATCAACAGAGGCAAGTGAGAGTTCAGTTCCAAGCTGTACCAGAGAAAGCTGTAAAGACACACAGCTTATTTACATTAAAATATTTTTGGAGTAAGACATGCAAACAAGGGTAAAATATGAAGAAAGTAAATGGTGAGCAGAAGGTGAGCAGTATGTTTGGGAACTGTGAAAGAACTGAAGGTATGCCAGGCTTGGATTAATTTCTTATTTGCTATGTTTCCTAGCTTAAGAATAGCATAAAAGTACGAACCATATACATCTCTTTGAAAAAACAGACCTCGACAAGTAAAATAAAAGTAATTAATCTGAGCAAGAAACATTATTATCTGGGAAACAGTAAGAGGAACTATTCCATAGAGGAAGGAAGGCCTTCTGCAGATGACCTGAAACTTGTGTGTGGAGGCCAGAATGGAAAATAAGGAGAGGATTTCTCATACAGTTTATTCAGTGTAAAATAAGAATGCTACACCTATGCTAAATGCTCCATTTAAATGGCCTGTTCTTGGCAAGGTTAAATTTTCAAAGATGCTAAACTTCTTGCAGCTTTTTTTGGCTGCACAGTAGCTGGGCATGCTGCAGCCCTTTTTATTTTGCAGCTGGTCTCTGGAGAACAATGATAAAAACCCCAAAAATCACACCAAACAATATCATAACAAAACAGGACAAAGGTAAAACAGGAAAAAATGGAGCAGATACTGTATAACATGTTCACAACTAGATCTTCTGTCTGCTCCCATCCTGCCCTGAACAAATCAAGCTCATCAATTAAGCAGAAGGATGCTCAAAACCAGGATTACTTGAATTTGACTCGCTGCCATAAAAAGACAAGTCAAATTTTCTGTGTGTCAGAGTTTGTGTTAGAGCTCCAGTAGGAAAAAAGAAAGAAAAGCCTCCAGCACATTAATCATCTTAGGAACCTTCTGGTCTTTAAGCACTTTCTTGTAAAACATGTGGTTGAACTGAGACTTTCATAATTCAGTGAGTAGTTTTATTGAAATCAGAATGACTATTTTTAGAAATGCTTAGCAACAGGAGCAAGGGAAAATCTTCCCAAAACCAAATGAATTGTCTTTTTCAGAAAAACACTGCTGCTTTTCTATACTTAAGAACCACAAGAGTTCTTAAGCAGACATAAAGGGATGCAAAGACATTTTTATAAATATGTGCACTATTAATAAATTACTTTTTATCCAAATATTGCCTGGATGAATTAATAGTTTAACTGTGCCATCACTCATGATGCTCACAGGACAGAAGGGAAGAAAGCCTGTTTTCTCAGAAGTGTCAACTAACACTGGCTGTTAGTTGTGGTAGAGATCCAAGTGGTACTCTGCATGCCAGGTCAAGCCTGTAAGGACATTTTTGCCCATAAATGATTCCACATTCAGCTCCTGCCAGTAGAGCTGGTTTATGAGAGAGCTAGCTGGGGAGTGTTCTGCCACCAGCACTTTGGATAAGTGAATGTAAAAGAAACTAACTTCACTGTTCATTCATGATTTCCCCAAACACTTCCAAGCAGTCATGGCATCCACAATGAAAATTTGCGCAGCAGATCTGGGCAGCAACATCAGGTATTTAGGATCTGTATTCTTTCTTTGCGATGGACCAAAGAGCAATGCTCTAAAAATGATTTCACAAAAGCAGAAGTGAGTTGAGATGTCTGGTGTGAGGGTTCCTCTTTTCAGTGTGTGACAATGTACAAGGTGCAGAGCTGTGTGAGAGAGAACAAATTCATTCCACATACAAAGTGCTCTCATTCAAGTTAACTGATCACAAATACCCCAAAATAAAATCTAGGGTTCATAGACAACTTACATGTATTGACCCTGGCTAAGGACACACCAGCCAGAATACATTCAGACATTGTCTGGCATTTGAAAAATGTTTAGACTAAAAAAACCCAACAAAAACAAAACAAAACAAAAAACAACCCAGAATCTGATGAAAGTTTTCAGAGTAAAATTCTTCTTCAAAAAGGTATGACTTAAAATGTTGCTGTTGTTTCACTGGAAGCATTCCTACTCTGTCACTGGTGGTCATGCAGGTGAAGGACTTAAACCTTTTCTATGTCCAGAACAGAGCCAATACACAGGATGCTGTCCTCAGCTCATTCTTTTCTGCCTTTGCCTTTGGCTGACTGGAAGCTTTCTAGTTTCAGGCTTAGCAAAAACATGTTAGTCAAATGAATTTCATCCAAAATAACCCAGTCAGCTTTAACAGTCATGAAATTTCTTTAATGTCTCCACAGTGCATTACTATTTGTAAGAAGTGTAACTAAACTTCAGCATATTTTAACTGCACTTTTCAATATATAATTATTTTGTTTGAAGTATGTGAAATCAATGGCAGTGCTGAGAACAATTCTCATTGACTCAAAGGTCATATGTAGTACCATTATTAAAATGTGAGCAGCAACTAAAAGTGTGCTTACAAGGTGAAATGGGGAATAAAACATAGATTTCATTTTTGAGTTAGCTCATGGTTTTAATTATGATTTTTATATAAGTCTTTTCAAATAGGATATTTATTGCTTGAATATGATCACTACATATTAGACATACTTTAAAAAAGGGAAAACAGTTTACTTTTTAATGTATGTCACAAAATATGTCAGAAAAGAGCACTGGGTTTATTTGCTCTTCATACCCTGCTTTGCTGACTTCTACTTTTTGTTAGCAATGCCTTATAACCAATCGTGGGGTTTTTTAACTCCTTTATAAATAGATAAGAAAACATACTTACATCTTGAACTTCCTGGCAATAAGTTTTGTGAGAAATCTATTTTTGATTGGCTCATTTCAGGAACACATAAATTAGATAATCTGTCTTGGTTCCATGTACAGGCTAGGGATTCTCTCTAAATTGTGTTAATTGTTACATAGGTCATCTGACTGAAAAGTCGTTTAAGTTCAATGTGTTCAAGTTTTCCTTGCAGATTTGACTTTGGAAATGAAGGGCCCTGGCTGAGAAAGTCACTGAAATTCAGAGGGCTGAAAACAAAAATCTTTGAGCTCTCTGAAACAGTTCTGTTTTCTCAACCATAACAGCGTGATGCTATTAAGCAGTGTCTTTGATCTGCAATAAGCATATCTAATTTGAATTCACTTGAAATTACTGCAAGTATCAGCTAAGCCTTTGTGCATCTTCCAGATTGTAGGAATATTATAATATAAAGAATAGCTTCAGACCAATCAGGAATATTTTAATCATATGCTTTTTCTCTTCAAAAAATGTCATGTGCTACAAATGACAGCACTTCAGGACTATCACTAAACCAAAAATGAAATCTGTCATTCACTCACCTGTTCTAGGCAAAAAAATACCCAAACCAGTTTTAAGGACCCTATCTCCTGTGGTAAGAATATTTTGCATAAATATTGTATCATTAAAATTTCCTCTGGAGGAAACGACTCAAATGTATTTTTCCTTGAACATTTGCATATAAGTATTACTGCGTAATGAATATTACCTTACCCAATACACCCAAACTATCATGATTTCTTCAGGATAGTCATGCATCTTAGTAAATGACATGGAAGAAAAAGAAGTAACTGATAGAAATCTCCATACCTTTCTGCTATTTTATCACAAAATTTAAAAAATTCTTTCACATACATACCACATTTTTCTGTCAAAATAAATAACTCTTAAATATTAACAGGCAGTGTTTATTTCCTCCTGTCTCTTTTCTCTTTCCAGTACGGAGATTCTTACTGGGAACTTTGCTTTTTGATCTTTCTGTGACCTGCCATAATCATCTCAGTCTTCTGTTTTCAAAGAAATTCACTTCCATCAGTCATTGCATTAATGACCTGTTTCAAGCTTACCCTTGAAAACAGCATTAACTGGTGCTCATTTGTCAGAGACACACATTGTAATGCAGGGCCTGATCCAAAGTCTGTGGCTGGGCAACCAAGGTCTTCTCAAGCTCTTAAAAAGATTTTGGTTGGGTCCCAGACCTTTCACCTCTGTAAAAGCCAGTGCAGCACCTATGTGTAGCTCCTGTCAATATGACCAGTACAGCTGTTACCTCACAGCAAGCAATGTCAGAGAGGTGACTATGGTGGAACAGCTCATGGAGGTCAAGAATGGAGAGGACTGTGTGTGCACCATCTTTACTTTCATGAGAAAATTAAGGATGAATCTACAGGATAGCACAAGGCTTTGGCCTTTGGACTTGACTGGGAAATCAGCATACAAAGAGCTCATGCAAACTCACCAAGTCAAATAGCACTGCAGAATTTTCCTAAAAGTCCTTCCAGTTATTTGTAATGCAGCAGCTTTATGTCACAAAAGATCTTCCTGCTTGCTGGCTTCTTTAGTGAGCAGAAGACCATCGTAGTTACACCATCTGATAGGGAAACAGGGATTGTCTCCAAAATCAACCAGAATTCCTATTCTGAAATGTACCTTGGAAATAAGCAATCTTTTCTTACATGGTAGAAGACTATTTAAGAGAGATATGACATGCTCAGTATTGAAAGGTGTTCCAGACTGATGTGAATACTCTCCTGAAACGTTCCTAGTGTACAGTACAACATTATAAGAAGGTGTTTTTTTTAGAGACTAATATTATCCTGGCTGGAAGTAAGGGATTCTGATTTTCTTCTCTGATGGAAACAGAAATCTTAATCTTCTCAGTTTCTTAAATATAATTTCATAAGAAAGATAAAAGAGGACTTTTTATGCAACAAATTTTTATCCCTATACAACCATTTTTCAGTTCATTACCTGGCCAACTGAGAATCAAGAAGTATCCTCCCATATCCTGTATTATTCATAATGTGATATATCAGAATTGAGAACTTCCTTTTAAAAAACAGACAGAAAAATGAAAACTGGCAAGAAACAATGTCAAAGGAATTGTCTTCTTTGGCTTCAGGCTGGGCTGGAGTCTACATAGATGCATAGAAAAATTACTGCTAGCTGACTATCAGCTATAGGTGTTCAGAAGGACCCAGGAGGACTCAAGATTTTGGTACCCTAGAGAGAAGGCTTAGTGATAGTAAATTTTTAGAGTATCCATGATAGAAAAAGAGGTTAGGCCCTTTTCTTTAGAAAATTTATCTCTTCTGACCTTTTATAATTTTAATTTTTAAGGCACTTTTAACACAAAGATGTTACAAGTTATTTCTGCAAGGTATGTGGGCAGTGGAGGAGAGGAGTAGACTAAGTTTTGGTACCCAGGTTCTGGTAGTGGTTTGAGCTGATTTAAGATTTCATACTTACGGATAATAGAGTTTTCAATTTATTTAATGAGGGAATCCATACTCAGACATTTTTTATTTTTAATTCCTCACAAAATTACTTTTTAATTTTTAAAATTGTTTTTCTTTCACTGTGATAAGTCATGCCATCCTCTATAAACAGTGATAACATTTTCCCTTTTCTAGACCTGATCAAAGCCCTTCCAACCACAGTTTCTGTGTTTGAACACAGAAAAGGTTTATACCTACACTTCCACTTCAAAGTTGTATTAGCTATTCCTCTTACAAGACTCCATGGAAACAGTTTTTTTCCTAGTGACTATCCAGCAGGATAGTGAAAGGAGAAAAAAATACTGGGGTGACATATAACACCCTTTCCTGTTGCTCAAGATCCCCCAGGGAAAAAAATATTCCAAGCCTTACATTCCACATATTTTATGGTGTAGGCCACCAATGACTGGAGCTAAGCAAATTTTCTGTGGATTTGTCTTACTACAGTGGATTTTGGGGACAGCTCATTGTTCTTCTTCAGCAGTGAAAATGTGCCTTCACAGCTAGATACAGTCCCCAACAGACACTTCCTCAGACTAAATCCTCTGATTTACTCATAAGGCTTATTTTTACCATAGAAATATGGTCATCAGTAAGATGGAGATCATGGAATATCATTCTCAGTAATGAAGCTCGTAAGGTAATGTGAAGAAATGCAAATGATGTGGGTTTTTTAAGATACCAGTCTTGTCAAAGTATACTTTAAAAAAAGAAATGGACACAATAGGAATAGTGAGAAAGAAAAAATAAAATCTGCTTCCTGATTGGTGTTTTACAAAGGCACTGATAACAGGTGAATAAATTCAGTACCGAGGATGTGCAAATTGAGTTCAGACTGGAGACAGGCATACGCCAGTCACCTATTAACTGTGGTGCTCCTCTCCCAGTGAGAGCACAGACTGGCACAAATCATAGAAGAATGAAAGAGGTCTGTGAGTAGGTGTGCAGTAAAGTCAAAGGCCTTTTCCTAATTAAATACAAAATCAGAGTATAATTTGATACAAACCCAAGTTATGACATAATTAGAGATCTGATTCTATTTCTCTGTACTTGGAAGCTGCCCAAAGCTTTTTGCCAGACAGACAGGAGCTGCAGCAAAGGAAAGCAGTCTGAGGCAGATCAGTGTATGGAGCTGGATGAAGAGTTAACAGTGCCAGGTGGGTGGTAGTGTAGTTCTCATGGAAGCCAGCTCCAGACCTCTGCTATCTCCTTTCCCTCATATGGCAACCTAGCAGTCCTGGAGGGGAACCTTGACTTCATTCAGTCCCTCTTTCCTGTCGCCTGCTTGCAGGCTCCAGCTCCATCACAGCAGCACCCTTCCTGGGGTACCCAATTGCTATAACTGCTCATTATCTGTAAGAATATTTGGGTAGAAAAAGAAGGGGTTTTTTTTGGTTTTTGTTCCATCAAAACAAACAGAATAAATGCTTTGCCAAAACTTATTCTTAAAAAAAAAGAATAAAATAGTAATAAAAGAAATCAAGGACTTAAGAAGACCCAGGTAGAGTGAAGGTACATATATTTTTTGTCTTCATTGCTTCTACAAATAGTTAAATCTGAGCAGCCAGCCTTCTGCAGCATTATGAATTAAAAAAGAGGAAGACAATCCCCAGCTGATGTTGCCAGCAAGAAAAATCTACCTGTGCAATTGGAGACCTCTGTCATTTTTTGCTGAAAAAGGACTGCAGTATGTGCTCAATATAGAGGTGGCTTGTGACACATGGAGCTGTGCTAAAAGGTCCTTCATTGCACATAGGGTTCCAATATTTGTTTAGTATTGGCAGTGTTTCAATTTTGGATGAAATCTCAGGCACTGAGGGTAGACTCTAAAGCATATGATGATTTCCAGCAAGCTTCAATAATACTTCAATAATGAAACTACTCTCAAGCTACATATCAGAGAACAAGCATACATGCACTGTACTTTACAAGATCACCTTTGCTTTGTAATACTCACTATGGGAAGGTTTAAAATACAATCAGTTCCCTCTTCTTGGACTGCAGAACCTCTGCAAGAAATGCAGGGATCTCTTTTTCATGGACGTGAAGTTGAATTTAAGGAAACAAATAAATAGTGACATTTTCACCAAAGAGAGAAAAACTTTGAAGTGCAGAGGCTTCTTATATATAGAACAGAAGGCAATACCTCTTGTTCCTTCAACTTTTAATTCCTAACATGGAAACATGTAGCATAGTTGTTTATACATAACATTATACATATACATTGTACATAATGATTCTATGACATCCCTGAGGAAGTAAGGCACTGAAGGAAAAGATCTCTGATCATCTTTGTAAGAAGCAATTCAATGAGGCTCCCATTTAATTATCCTCTCTGCTGGAGTTCCTCACAAAACTCAGTCAAAGTTCCTCCACCTTGAATGACTTTCATCTACTAGAGATATCAAAAATGCCAATGGGCTGAAGAACATCTATATGTGTAAAAGAGAAGTAAAATTTAATGGATGAAGCCCCTAAACACAGTTGTGAGTCAGACAACAAAAATGTATAAAAATTTCAAAATAAGGAATAAATAGGTAATAAGTACCTTGATTCTTAGGGGAAAAAAAAAAGTGAGTTTTGGGTTCTAAATATTTTTATTCACTCTTTTTCCTATCCCATCCAGTTTTTATCTGAGCCTTGTTGGATGTAAGACAGCTGCAGCTCATGAAAAATGTGAGTTTTTACAAGATCTATTTGTTGGAAACATTATTTCTGCTTTTACTCAGAGACAAAATTAATTTTTTTTTGGATCCAGATGAGACTTATTTCATCAAATAATTACTTATATATAATCCAGCAACTTTATTGGAAGAGAGAGCTTATTTATAAGTAGAACGCTTTGGTTAGAGTGGAGATCTTTCACCCATAGGTAAAAGCTTTCCTCTAGTGTCTGCCTGGAAAATAAATGTGGAGATGTCTTGCTCCTAAGACTTTTCCAGATGAACTTTCATTTTTTAGCAGCAAGCACAAAGGCACTTTTGGGAAGGCACTGTTATGAACACTGATATCAGTAACCTTGGTACACATAAAAGGTGTTTTGCTTTCTGTGCCCCATGGGGTGTTGAGGGTCACCTTGGGTCATGTAAAATCACCCAAGCACCTGCACTTCAGCCCCTGGGATGAGATGTGTGCCAGCACTGCCAGAAGCAAACTGCAGTGAGGCTGTTCCCTGCAGGAACAGCAGGAGCTCAGCACCTACCATGTGATCCAGGGAATGTGATGGGCTCAGGAACAGGAGCCTGAGCCCTGCAGCAATCACTCCAGCTGCTGCTATTCTTGGGGCACCAGGACTCAGCTCAGTATTTCTTTATGCACCCACACGTGCAGTAGCTCAACCTGGAGAAACATTTCCAGTCAAGGAATATATCAGTGCTTATTAATCCCAGCAGTGAAGAGAGAAATTAGAAGCAGATTTGAAACTGGGTATTACACATTCAGGTGAGTGCTTTGAGAAGGATAAAAATCATGGGCACAAATGTGACCTTTTCTTATGTGTGGCACAAATGAGTTTGGAGAATACTTACTGAATGAATCCCTGGGGAATTTATCAAGAGTGCCTGTCCCACTTCATAAGTATTTGCAAGGTATAAATTGTTGCAAATTCTTCCACTGCTTCGCATGCACCCTGGAGCAAAAATGCAGATACAAAAAGCCATTGGGCATCTTCAAGTTTAAGTAGGAAATAAACAAGGTTTTAAAGATGTCAAATGCACCTAAAATCAGATTTCAATATCCTAAGTAGTAACTAGGCAAGCAAATCACTGTGCAGACACCCATCTAAATAGTTAAAGTAAAAGAATTTCTCCTTTTAATAAAACATATGCTTATGAAGTTGCCAAAATGAGACTTTTCAAAATTCCTTTAAAATGTTGCCAGCAGGAGGAACCAAGAGCATTCAGAGCACAGCTAGTAATAGTGCAAGCCCTACCAGGCTGTCGTTTGCTTTATTCTGGAGGGCCTGGTGGGAAAATAAGGGATATGATAGCTGTGCCCAGGCTCTTCTGCAGAGGCAATGCCTCACCAAGTAGGTGACTTCTCACCAGCAGGCACATTTAGCATGTGGAGGAGCCGTGTGCTTTCCTTGGGCTTTCCCCGGTTTAGGGCTCACAGTGCTCCTTGGATTTCCATGAGGCACTGTCCCTGTGCAGTGCAGCTGTAAGTCTACACGGAGAAAAGGTGTGGGGCACAGAGTTTCACTATTTTCAACCATGTCAACCGTGTCTGTTATTCTTTTTGGTCTCCGAGTGAAATCCAGCAGTTTGGACTCGATTTACTCCTTCTGACTAACACTAACGCAGTAATTTCTATGGTGCTACTGTGTATTTGGCTGGTGCGAGTGGCTGAAAATCAAGCCCTGGGACTGGAGCCCTGGTGTGGTTACTGCCATGCCCGGGCAGTGTCCCCGAACAGCCACAGGAGCGGGGTTGCCCCGCAGCTCTGCTCCTCCCCGCGGGCAGCCCAACACAGCCACAGCCTGGCAGCAGGGACTGGCCCGGCAGGGTACCACAGCCCCCTGCTCGCAGGTAGGAATGCAAAGCCTTGTAAGGAAACGTGAGTTTGTGAGATTAATGTTCAATTTCCCATGAGCTCTACGTGTAGGATAAATCTTGCTGTTGAATCTCAGTAAAGTTTTAATTTACTAAATAGACTAATACATTTTATAGAAATGGACGATACTTTGGAACAAAACACCCCATGGAGCAGGCTGGGAAGATAAGTCTTTGCTGCCCATTCATTATTTATCTTTTTGATTCTTTCTAAACTTAATATAGTGCTATAATAGAGCTTGATTATCATTGTGCTTTACATATTCTGTTTACATTAAAATTTAGAAAAAGAACTCAGTGTAAAAGAATTTCACATACAGTGCACTAGAAGAAAAAATAAAAACCCTTTAGTGGAGAAATTATGTTCTTCCTGAGAAAAAAAAATTACTTTGCATGCTATGAATAGTAGTCTTTCAGTAAGCCACCTAAAAGACCTTGATAGAATTATAATTAGTGATGTATTAATTGGACAAAGCAATATTAATATTTTATCCCAGAAAAAGTTAACCCAAGCTTAGCAAAATAATATATTTCAAACTTCATTTGCCTCTATTCCCAGGAAAAGAAGTCTTGTTTATTTTGTCAGCTGGAAAATGGCTTCTAAGAAGTAAGTTTTCATAGTACACTTAATTTCTTGGGATAATTTAAACTCCTCTGCTTTAAAACATATTTGTTAACTGTGCTTTCTCAGAGAAAGTATTCACTATTGCATCCTTATCTGAAACAGTCTTTCAACTTGTATAATACAAGGATTTGGTTAATAACCACAAGGATTCTGCTTGTAATGTTCTAGCAGTTTTATGAGAGATCAGTCTTGAAAGTGTATTTACTATTTTTAGTAAATATTCACTTACAATACTGGAGAAAAATAACCACAATATTACTAAAATTTATTTTGCAATTCACACACCACATTAAATGTTACCTTTTATATTCCAAAATGTTTATCATACATATGTACCTCAGAGTGTTTTTTACCAAATATTGAAAAATACCTTAGTTTTCTCTCATTAAAATAAACACCAACTCAGCCCATATTTTTTTCTTTAAATCACGAAAATCCATATCTTTCGGAATGCCACTAATTAATAAAAACAAAAGAAAAGTCCAAAACGTAAACAAAATTGACTAGATTTTTAATACATATCTGATAAAACTTCGAAACGGGATGTCATTATTCTTAAGTCCTGATAATGAAATAATTAGTGTTGAAGTAAGTCTCTCTACAATTTGCAAGAACCTGTTTATGTTCTAGAAATGGCACATGAAAAGCTTGTTTGCAATTAAACCCACTGGTGATGTTCATAGGGCACAAACCTTTTTCAAAGGAAATATGTATTTGTCATGGACATATTTTCTTTTTCCTGCGGCTGTGAATGGAACTTAAATGTTCAGTCTTACCTACCGTGCATACTCAAAAATTTAGAGCCAGATTCTGTAAGTATCATAAGGAAGGACTAAAAATATACTTCAAAGACCCACACATATTTTCAGATTTTGCATTTGCCTTTTGGATTTTGACCTTTTAGAAGTCACAGTTTCATTGTACCTCTGAGGACACAGAACTTACTACAGCCACAAAGAGGGAAGTGAGTTATAATCACATGACTTCAGAGGCTTTGGATTTTAGGAATATACCAAATATCTTCACTTTGCAGTGTAATTGGATTGATGGAAATGCCATCAGGACAGCAGAGAGCATAAGTAGGGATATAAATACAAGAAATGACCTGACTTCCTCTTTTGCTCTCCTTTATTTTAAAGCTTTAATGTATCAGATCAGAGAGCTACAAGGCTCAGGAGGATTTCCATCCCCTGCCATGGATATATTTGTTTTCATCAATCTTCCCTTCAGTTGCGTCCTTAAAATTTAAGGTTACATTGTACTGGCACAATAACAAAATTTTAATTATACTGTTTGTAATTTGAATTATTTGTTTCTCCATCGACTAATACCTGAAATAAAGCAACTAATCCATCAAAACCAAAACCAAGAAATCACAGATGAGTAATAAAGCCAGCTGTCTTCAATTTGCCCATTGCAGTGTGAAATTGAACAAATGGATCTTTTTGAGGGGGAGGTGTGTTCTATGAAAAGACTCCATTGTATTAACATATTAAGCTCTCTGGAGTCACACAGAAAAGAGTCTGTCTTTTTCTCCCGTGAAGTCAAGATGTCCATCATGTTTACAAACACCAGTGCTGCAGAGCCACTTTCTGTAACTGAGGAAGTGATGAAAATACCTGACAGCATTTAAGGTCCAGGACATGATTTTCTTGTAAGAGCACCATGAAGCACTCAGTTTCTTTTGTGGTTTGCCACCCATAAAGTTTTAAAAGGGAGTAAGTTGTTCCTTTAATGTAGCTCCATACTGTGCAAGGCTTTTACCTCTGGAAATTTACCTGCTTTCTGATGGCAGATTTTCCTCTCACATCTGTAGGAATTAATTAACCCCCACAGACTTTACATCAGTGTTTACAGGATGGATGAGAAGGAGGAGTCAAGTGCTAGGTTTTATGTCCCTTGTGTGTCACTTGTTTTATAATCTAGTTCAGACAATTAACTGAGATAATTTAACTAGGATTCACTGATGCCATGTGAAGTAAAATCTCTCCCCCACTTCCTCTTTTTATTCTCTCAATTCATCATTCATTGCTCCTTTTCTTCTTTCTCTTTTTCTTTTTTTTCTTTTTGTTGAGTGTTGCTATAAAATCAGTAGAAACGGAACAATTTCAGTTCTTCTGTTGTTAACATGTCCTTCCCTGCTCTGACTAGAGCTCAGGGTCAGGAAGGTTTCTGTAGGATATGAAGAAAAAAAGCCTACATGATCTAAAGTGAGATCGGGAGATGGAAAATAGAGAGTGAAGATACTGCCTAGCTAACCCTTGGCCTCAGTTTCAGGATGACCTGATTTCAACACTTTGTTTACAGCTCAGGGTAGGAGAAACCTACTTCTTCCATATATTAATGCCTTTATATTCTTCAGTTAATGGGATGGATGACAGGGGTAGAAAACTTCATTTAAGCATTGCTTTTAGCATTTGGATTTGAGCGGCTGAAAATCTAGGGAAATCACCAGTCCATGGATCTGACATTAGGGGAATGAAAAGCCATATTAACCTAATAAACTTCAGTGAGGAGAAATGAGTAGGGACTTCCCCAAATCCTTAGTTTATATATTTCATGTAGAGGAAATATTATGGCCCTCAGGATGTATTTATCTAGAAACAGCTAAATATCTTTTTTACACCGTTGCTTACCTCTATTTTGTACAATAATTTCATTCAGGTTTTTGTAGTCTAAACCAATTTCCTCCACCACAGAATTTTATTATTTGCTGATTGTCTCTAGGTAGCTTAATTACTGGAAAGAGGATAATGAAGTAAACCTGGAGCCAATATTTAAGTAGAGTGGAACTACTCGAGTGTAATGAGCATTTTAAATTTGCCTTTTAGTACTTTGTAAAGACCTATAACTAAATGCCTCCTTCCCTCCTGCCTTGCCTATTAAAAGGCTGTCAGGAGCTGGTACAGTGCAATTAGCACCGAGGGGCAATGTGCCTGCCAGGAGGTGGGTGGGTGGGTGGAGTGGAAGGGAGGCTTGCTGTTGGCTGGGCTCTTCTGGGACTCCATTTGCATCATGCTCTTATAGCATCTTCACAGAAATAGAAAAGCAGGAACACTGGGGTCTTAAAAGGGCTCCTGGTGTTTCTTTCCTACCTAAAGGAGACCATTATGAGTTACTGTTGATGCCCTCAAATATTCTAGCAATTTCATTATTTTCCATCTACTTAAAAAATTTCCATAATTTCAATTATATCAGCTAGACTTCACTCTTAAAAGTTTTGTTTTTCTTGCTTGTTTTGCAAGTGGGCTTCAAACCAGAGCTGACTTCGTTTTTAGTGACAGGAAATCTCCCTGTACCCTCTCACACACGGTCTGAGGGATATCAACCACAGCAAGTAGAAACGGCTCAGGCACTGTCATGGTCTTGCTCGTGGCTGGATCAGGGAGGCAGCACATGTCACAAGGGACTAGGTCTCCCCAGTCTGAGCATATGCAGGTTAGAGAACAGAGGATTTTGGTCTGTGCATTTAGATGTGTTTTCCTCTTACCAGCCGATTCAGAAAATGAGCCTTGATCTGCTTCCTTGGTTGTGTAACTCAAAGGACTAAGTTGAAATTTGAGTGATAGCTTCTCTTTTGCGTTTTCTGTTCTTTGTGGTTTGCATGGAGTAATTTAATTAGCTTGAGCCTCATAGAAGAGGGAAAACGCAGTTTCATTTCCATGTGCAATAGAACTGTCAACTAAAGGTGTTAAAACATAATATTCACAGAAAAAACCAAGAAATATTTGGAGACCTAGTGAGTTTAAATCCTTCTGAGAGAAGAGGACAATCCCTGTTACCCTTGCCATATGGGCATATTGTGTGCACTGTGTAAAGCAGAGGAGGAGAAGAATGCAGCCCTGCAGCCACTGCCATCATTGTGAGATTCAGGTAACCACAGATTTTAACAGCAAGTTTCTGACTGCTGATGGCTCATTGTGTCTTCCCGGCACAGCCCAGACTTTGGAGCTGAACTGATCAGGAGGATCAGTGTCTTTACAGCCTTTAATACCAGGTAATTAGGCGGTTTGACACTCAGTGATACTTGATGCAGTTTTAGTTCTTCCCTTTCCCTCAGAAGCAGTCACAAGACTGATTGCTGCTAGAAAGAAAGGTGACTAAAATTAAATGCTGCAGTTCTAATTATAGTGGATTTAACTTGTTGCCTTTGGGCCTTTAAGAGACAGGTACATCTGATACTGAGCCTGGTACCCACAATAAAGAGACTATTAGCCCTGACTGTGCTGCTCAGCTGACTCCTGTGAAAACAAGGCCAAGCAGGATAATGTTGTCAGGACCGGATGAATCTTTGGTCTGTGAGCTGAATCTTCTTGAATTATGGTGTAATATACATCTAGAACACAATCAGTATGCACTATAAATACCACGGCCATAAAAGCATACTTGGCTGAATCCTGTCATGGCATATCAGGCACAGAAAATGTGCAGAATTCAATAGATCCTTGTCCCATGTGCCTGAAAAGTTAATTTGGCCTGTTATCTTTCTTGTCCTTTTAACATTTATTTGCACCTAATAAGGCATGAACTCATTACTTGTGGTGTATGTCCTAACATTTAATCCCATGGTGTTATATTTTAATTGTACAGAAAAAGTATCTAAATGGTTCTAATTCCCTAAGGATGTGGTTATCACAACCCTTGAAGCTGCCTTATTACTTTTATTGAAATAAAATCCTTCATGACTGAAATACTACATAATTTTTAAATTGCATCAAAATGAATTTGATGGTTTAGAAGAACAGATTGCAAATTTAGTTCATACAAGGCTGCCCATAAGTAATACCTTATGGAGCATTTTCACATACCAAGTCCCCTAGCTATAAAAGGATAACGCTTCAAACACTCAAGAAATGTGGCTGAGGGCATCACATCTTCATAGGCACCCTGAGGGTCTGTGAGCTCAGACCAATAAGTATGGTTTGAGGCTTCAGCCTTTTTTATGTATATTACATAGCATGGAAATGAAACACCATTTGCTGTCATCTACTGGGCCCAAGCTGATTAAGTCACTCCATGCAAACCATGAAGAACATAAATTGCAGAAGAGAAGCTATCATTCAAGTTTAAGCTCAGTCCTTTGAGCTATATCTCACTAGTATCACAGACTAGAATCCAGTCTGTACTTCCTCAGAAACATAATAAAATCAAAATATTATGATTTTGCATTGGAATGGACCTAAAGATAATCTGGTTCCAAGACCCCTGCTGTGGGCAGGGACACCTTCCACTAGACCAGATATCTCAAAGCTCCATTCAACCTGGCCTTAAACCTTCCAAGGATAGGGCATCCATAATTTCTCTGGGCAACCTGTGCCAGCACCTCACCATCCTCACAGTGAAGAATTTCTTCCTAATATCTAAACTTAACATAACTTTCAGTCTGAAGACATTCCCCCTTGTTCTATCACTACATACTCTTGTAAAAAGTCTCTCTCCATCTTTCTTGTAGTCCTCTTTAGGTACTGGAAGGCCACAATTAGGTCTGTCTGAGGCCTTCTCCAGGCTTAACAACCCCAATACTCTTAGCCATTCCTCATAGGACAGATACTCTACCTCTAAAGAGGCTGTAGCACCACTCTCCCTACTTCTCTTTGGACACGTTAATAATTCTTGCATCTTTCACAAATTTCTCAGGTACCTTCCCACTCGACAGAATTATGTGTATGCAATTTATCTGATTACTTCATTTATAGACCAATTTATATAACTGTCCTTAAACTGAAGTTCTCCACATCTTTGTATGAGATGCTATTATCTTGGTCCTCATATTCCTTTCCTCTAAAGAATATATTAAAGATATATTATATGTATAAGAATATAAAAATTTCTAACACTTGGAATTCATATGTCATATTACATATGTTCAAATTAATAATGATACTCCTTAGGTTATCTCTGCATGGAGGCAAATTTTTAAGCAGTTTTGCTTTCCTTAAAACCTACCCAAACCTTTTGGCCTCTCCCAAAGAAGGTGAAAATAGTGAGAAATCCACATTATTTCTGAAAATTGGTGCAGCTAGGAAAATAAAAGGTAAGCAAAGGTTACTAATCACATCTCTAAAATGTAGCCCGCAATATAGCTACTAGACAGCAGTCCCTGGTTATGCAAAAACTCCTGAATTTAAAATATAAATCTTTGTAAATGAGAAAAGGTTGCTCTTAAAAAAAATTAATAACCTCCTTGTTTCTGCTACTCAATGAAATAATGTGCCTTATGATTTATATCTCACTCTGGTCCCATTTATAACTCTTGATTTTTATTAAGTAGTTACAGATTTCACTATACACCAACTCAAAGAGCATACTTATGCTTATCATGTTGGGCAAAATCTTCCTTCAGATTTTCCTCAAGTGACTGTTGTGACATTTCATAGTTCATATGGATCATAACTGTGGGTTCAAAGCAAGCTTGAAAGCTTACTGAAAGACTTAAAGTACTTTTCTTTGCTTCACAAATCAATGCTGTCAAAAGAAAATCTTGACCTTTATGCAATTCTAACTAATTTAATAAAGGCCTTTGTCATGGTGTGTAATTTAGAGATGTATGAAAAACTTGTCTGTCTAAGTAGTTTCTGTCAATTTTGACAAGGACCCATGATGGAAAGTGAATAAAGGTTCATAAGAGTCTATCGAACTTGACTAAAGCACTCAGAAGCATTTAAAGTCTTATCCTGTTTATTCTGTTTTATACAGCAAAGCCAAGCAAGGTGAGTTGCAACCTAAAGAATAACACCACAATTTGTTTTCAGACTGTCTGAAGATGATTTAACATTTAGCAGACTACATATGCAGTCTAAGGTTAATGAATAGATTTGCTGGAACTCTGCTGTGTTAGCAGCTTTGTGCTATTAGTGTACAGGAGCAAAAATTTTTGGTGCTTGGGGTTTTGTCTTCTGTTTCTGCACACCTACTTGTACTGACTTGAAATCTAAGAAGGAAAAAAATGTGTCAAGCAACTCTCTTCATGATGTAGCTATCCACAGAAATGAACTTGTAGAATAAATTTGCATAACCTCAAAGTGTTTTGAATAATATGCTAACTTTTCTGGTTTGCTTCTATGCCTATAAGGTGGCATGCTCTTCAACTGATTCAGGAAGTGCACCAGTGAGATGCCCTGGTCAGATCACTGATGTTTCGGTTTCTCATCACCCACTGACCAAAGCGGTACAGACAGCTCTCAAGTGGTAACACCTTATAGCATGCTAACTGTGTGCCCTGTGGTATTAATAATGATAGGATGAGGGAAAGTGGGCTTAAAATGAGAAATGAAAGATTTAGGTTAGCTATCAGGAAGAAATTCTTTATTGTGGATGTGGTGAGACATAGGAATAGGTTGCTCAGATAAGCTATGGATGTCCCTCCCTGGAAGTGTTTGAGATTGAATGGAGCTTTGATGAACCTGATCTGGTGGAAGTGGCTCCTGCCCATGGCTGGGGGCTTGCAACTTGATGATTTTTAAGATCCCTTTTTAGCCAAACCACTCTAAGATTCTCTGATTCGTGAAAGAGCTGACAGATAGGCCTGCTCTGTGATTTAGACACAAAACCCCACAAATATCCGTATATTACAACTAAAATTTCTGTGCTCCGAAGCTATATTTTGTTTGCTTGAAAAGAGTCTTTAATGTGGGTAAGTCAAAGTAGAATTCAGAACAGAAATGTTGTGCTCTATGTTGCTGGAATGTATCATCTTTACAATGCACATTGTGCAGATGGCTGTCTGCAAAGAGCCCAGAGGTGAATCAAAGAGAAAACATCACTACCTATGTATAGAATAGTACACACACAGGTTCCAGTTGGGAAAGTTAACAGTGATTTAGTGTTCTTACCTGCTCACATTTAACACAGACAGGGAGTGGGATAAGGAGTGAGGTATTAGCTAACATATGACAACTAATTATCCAAACTCCAGGCCAATGATCAGAAACCTTGCAATCACATTGCTTAAGAAGGACGTATAAGCTTGAGAAAACATGAAGTTCATTCTTGTGACAAAAGCATGTCTGAGCACAGGATTATTCAGGAATATCGATTCCATATTAAATTTCCATTTCATCATACTTAAATATCAGGTATTGATGTGACCTTATTTAAAGAACAACAAGTAAAGGCTGGTATGATTTATAACGGGACCGTTCAGTGAACAAAATCAAGAACCTGAAAGTCCAGGACACCTGATTCTGAGTTTCATTCAGAGGTTTACAAGGAGCTATTTTGCTGAGAATTGATGTTAATCACAATACTGGTTGGGAGACTTCTTTTTGTTATCACACTGTGAAATCACCAAATTCTCTTAGGCTTACAGATAGCAATGTAACTGCCTGATAAAAGCAAGCTTAGATTTTAGGGTGAGATTGCCCATCTCCAGATCAAGTATTTCACAGTACTTGGAGAAGTCTGGTTGCATGGGTTTTGGTTCTAGGCTCATAGATACACACCCCGACAGCTGCAGTGACATTGGTCTTGGGAATGGGCTGTGGCTTTTGTCACTCACCTGAGGGCTCTGTGCTCTTCATATATAGAAGTATTCTTCAATTTTGCATTTCTCTATCTTACATCTTCAGGCACACCTGGGTTGGAGTTTTTTTAGGCTCTTTAGAGAGAGAAAGGAGTTTCTATGTAGAAATGCAGTCAAATTTTTAAAGCTATTTAGAAACTGTAGCATATATTGCACCTTCAAATTTGAAAATCGCAAGGGCTCATGGCAATTAAGAACTTTAAAGAGAAAAAAATTTGCTTTTCCATGTTCCCTGTCACATCTCTCTCCTGTATGGGTGGATGTGTGTACCTATGCTCAATTCAGAAGCAAATTCCAGTGTGAACTGTCACCCTCAGAAAAAGCTAGAACATCTCCTGAAAGAAGCTTTTGAACCTGATTCAGCTGCCCTGAAAGGAAGAAAGCCAGCATGTCATTTTAAAACAGGGGTTTACTTTACAGTTTGAGCCTTTAACTCAATTTCAGAATCAAAATGGGAGAAAGGTGCTGATTCTGTCCTAATATATAACTCTACAAGGCAGTTGTGATCCTCTTGCAGCCTGTGGAGTGACATCTGTAAGACTAATAAGATACATAAAAGAGTAATACCTATCAGAATGTAGTTTTCAATGAGGCTTCCTGACACTACCAAAGTTCTAATATGAAGCAAGGACATAATTGGCTCTTTAGAATGCATGTGAAAGACAGTATCAGTTGTGCTGGATAATATCCTGGCTCTGCTCGTGTCAATGAGAAATTTTCCCTTAAACTTCAGTGGGTCTGGGATTTCATCAATTATATTCATCAAGAACAAAACCCAATGATTTCTTTCTGACATATATTTTTTGTATTAAAATTCATGAACCGTAGTAAGAATTTGCAGCTAACTTAAAAATATTGTAACATGATTTTTTAAATAATTAATTACTCTTTTAAATATTATGAGTACTGCTACTTTAAAGCATGAAGGCATTTTAATTGGATTGTATAAACTGAGTACACAGCACAGCTTCCAAGGAAGATGAGAAGAATGAATGCAGAATGATAATCCTTTATGTAATCACACACATGATAAATTATATCTGGGTTTCTCAGAAGACAAAGGCTGTCATAGACAGCCACAGGAGCTGAACACATTCTTTTCCCATCTCTGCCATTTTCTTGATTTTTAGAAAAATACAGTACAAATCAAGAGAGTCAAAAATCTTAAAAATTCTCACGAATAAAATATTTGAAAAAAGAAAAAAAAAAACCAAAACCCTAGGCCAACCAGAATATTTTTTTTAAAAACCAATTCAAAATTCTTATTGCTGACAAACTAGCTGAAACACTGAAATTAAAGAGCATGCTGATCTAAGCACACCATATTTCTCTAAATGTCAAACTTTAAAATGTCATGTTTCCTTAAAATAAGGAAGATATTCAGAAAACTTCTCAAATTTTTCTCTTTGAAAAATTACTCAATAAGAAAAAGGGATTAAAATCTTCACGGATATGTCTAAGGGGCTCCTCAGCAAGACAACTTAAAATTGACATTAAAAAAAGGAAGACTTTGGACACTTTCTCACATCATAACTTTAATGAAAAGCCGATGAAGTACACAGCAGGTGAGGTACAAAACAGTTAAGTGAGATGGATGGAAAACTGATGAAGAGCCAGCCCAGTGGTTTGTAATCACAACGTGACCCAGCTGGGGGCCAGTGCTGGCTCCAGGGGACAGTGCAGGAGCTGACACTGTTTAGCATCTTCACAAATGACCTGGGCTCTGGGCCAGAGCCCTCCACCAGCAGCGTTGCTAATGGTATGAGACAGGAGAAGGGCTGATACACCACTGGAGTGTGCAGCCAGCCACAGGCACCTCGACCAGCTGGAGAACGGGCAGAGAGGAACCTCAGGGGACTCGGCAGGGGAGGAGCTACCGCAGGCACCAGCCTTCACAGGGGCAGGAATGCTGGCAGAGAAGGACTTGGATGTTCTGGTGAGCAAAAAGTTGACTGTGAGCCAACAAAGTGCCTTTGCAGCAAAGATGGCCAGCTGCATCTTGGGCTGTGTAAGGGGCAGAGCTACCGGCAGGTCAAAGGAGTTGACGGCTGTCCTCTTTCCACACTGGTGAGGCCACGCCTGGCATTTGGAGCTTTGTGAAAGAGAAGGGACTTGCTGGAGTGAGTGCAGTGGAGTGCCACAAAGATGGTTAAAGGAGTGAAACACCATTCATAGGAGAGCCTTAGAGAGATGATGCTGTTCAGCACAGAGATGAGAAGGTTCAGAGGGACCTTGTTAATACATAAAAACAACTGAAAGGGAGAGTAAAGAAATGGGAAAGAGGTGGCTCTGACTGTTGTCCAGTGACAAGAAGCAAAGGGCACAAATTGAAACACAGGAAATCCTGTTTAAAGATAACAAACCATCTTTTTTTTCTAAGGGTGGTTGAACAGGTTGTGCTGAGATGTTGTGGAGATAATCAAAAGATGACTGGAAACATCTTTGAGCAACCAGCTCTTGCTGATTTTGCCTTTAGCCAAGGACTACACCACAGGATTCTCAGAGCTGCCCTCTCACCTCAGCTGCTCTGTGATGCTGCTCCATGGCTTGGTCTAAGAGCTAAAGCCCTATTCTTAAAAACATAACTGTCCCATGACTGAGGTCCAAATTCATCATCTCTCCTGGGTAAGTTAACAGAAATAATTTTGAGTGCACAGTGCCAGGACTGTGTTGATGACAGGAAGCTGTTTAGAAAGAAGAATCATTTTCTGTGCATCTGAAACTAAGGTAGTTTTTCTCTCAACAACTTGATAGCAGAATGTTGAAACAAGCAAATAAAACTGCAAGGAACACCTGCAAACATCACTGCTTATCAACAAGCTCAGGGCTGTGTGCAACTGAAAAAAACTACAAACCAGAGGCAGAATCAAGTTTACAAGCTTAAAAACAAAAGTTTTATTAAATGTTTTCTAAAGCAGTCTTAGGTAATGAAGTACAGCCAAAGGATATTAGTGAAAACTAGAATGGCCCCCTATTTCTGTAGCAGAAACGTTGCTTTCTTCCCATGCTCATGTGGGATGTTTATGAATTTCAGTGATAATTTTATGATTGGACTTGTTGTCACTGACATTTTTATCAGAAATAGAGATTTAAACTTGGTTCATTTGTCGCAAGTATATTTGATATCTCTAAGTTTTCCCCTGGTATTATGCGATGTTTTAAGGAGATCTTATACAGACAGCCATGTCAATGAGCAAACTGTGTAATTACACATCTCTATTCTTGTCTCACACGACTTCATGATCTGTATTGGTGTTAAATGCCTCACCTGTTTTAAACATGTAACCTGAGGCATTGAGCTGTTACTTTTTTCCAAATTTCTACTTGAAAAAATGGACTAGTTTCTGAATAAACTTTTCGGCAAAATTTGTTTGTCTCTGTAAGAGAATTTTTCAAGTTTGACTTTTAAACAGAATATAAATCTCTGTAGCTCCATGCAGTTGTGCTTCCAAGAACACGAAAGTAACTTCTAGGGATTTGTCTGTACATATGCACCAGTCAAAATTCACTAAATAGCATATTGCATGAGTTACAGTTAAATTCAAAAAAACTCCTTGAAAATTTCATGACTACAAGGGGAAAAATGTCCTGTACATATATGCATATCTGGACATTTTGTTACATTTCTGCAGGCATTTTGTAAACAAAGAAGGAAAACCAAATATGTATTCCTGAGCATTTGCAGAGAAGGCTCAGAACATCTGATATCTCAGTTCCTTTTATGTTATTAACTAAGAAAAGCAAATACCTAGAAAGCTGAACATACAGTAATTTTCTTTATAAAGAATGCTATTATGAATGCAACAGTTCTATATAATATTAAGTGTCTTGATAATGTCAAGACTGCCTAATCCAAGGGGCTCGTATTTGATGAGAAAAAAAGAAAGAGAACTCCAGGTGATGCCATCCTGTCAGCACAAGCATCCTTTTTGTGTGACTGTCAAAAATTTCTAGAGTTACTTTTACCACAACTGGGCATAAAGGCTGACCAGAAAGAGTACTTCATGTTTATATGCAATTTTGACTTGTGTACTTCATAATCTTGAACTATAAATGTTTGATTTACAGTAGAGTAATGGAAGTTACAATCAAAAGAGCATGTCTTAATTTGAAGGAAAAAACCACAAAAAATTAGTTAATACAGGCTGAGTGAGATAAAAACCAAAAGGAACTAGGCCTGTCTCTTCTAGTCTGTAGTTCAAAGAGGAGGGAGAGTACTAGTAGACTGAACATATGTAGGGATCTTGTTTCTGGCTTTCTGCAGCACTCCCTGTACTGCTAAGATATCAGTAGTAATGTCAGGCTTAGGCTGCTGCCTTGAAGAGAGGTGCAAATGTGTTCAGCCAGACACTCTTAGAATGATTTAGCTATGAACATAGCTTAATTTAATTATGATGTTAAACTAAGAATCATAGGATATCTTCTAGAGAATAACTCAGTATAATTAGAATCATGCCACCAAGTAATAAAACAGATTTTAGAAAACCTGGGGCCATTACTACTCTAAATTTCAAAATAAATCATAACAATATAGGTTGTAAACTGTGACCTTATCCTCAACAACATTTAGGAGGGCACTGTTTTACTGACCAAAGTACCAAACTAAGTTATGAATTGCTTTTAAAGTTTAAACTTCCTGCTGACCAAGGCTCCTAATGGTAGCCTTTAACGGTTAAGCTTTAATTTATTTATTGTGTTGCACATGTATATTTTATTTAAATATTTCTTTTCTTCCAAGGATTTCACAACCTCTTGAGATCTGGTTTTGTTTAAACAAAATTAATGCAAAAAGGCATTACTGGAACTTCTATCTAGAAATAAATAAAAAACACCCAGAAATAGAGAAGATTCTTATATTTGTATTTGTGTAAGGTACAAAATTCTGTTTTCAGCTGTGTGGGAAAACAACCTCTGAAGAGTCACAAAGTATTTATCCTATGGAACACAAAGATGGCAAGCTTCAAGCAAGCAAAGGCATGCCGCTTGTTGGTAGCAAGTGGCAGTGGCTGCCTGCAGCTGTGCCCCCTCTGCAGTTTCTCCAGGCATTTGGGGGCCCTGTCCCAAGGGCTGCATGTGGGAGAGGAACAGGACCAGAATCAGCTTGTCTGAGCAGAGTCATGGAGACCTGCCCCAGAGGGGAAGAGCAGTGGGGCAGTGTGCTTCCTTCTGCTGAACAGCCCTGCCCTTCTGGTGGCACCATGACCTGTATTTGAACCCTCAGAAATGGCAGCATTTGTCTTCCTCTAAATCCTCCAAGGGATAAAACATAAGAAACATTTCACTTGTCAGGACTGTTTACTACTTGTTGAAGTAAATGTAAAACTGATGTTTCTCTAACAGGAGCTGACGGCTCTATTTTACAATGACATATCCATAGACTTCTTGACATTTCTTATTAATATTTTGGCACTAGAAGCTCTTTCTTGTGATTTACAGTCAAAGCAGTAAGGTCATCTTGAGTTGTTTAAAGACTTGCTAAATAGCAGTCATAAAAATAAGAAACAATAACATTATAAGAAAGAAGTGTTCAGATATATCTCACTACAGGTTACCCATGACTATTTCTCTGTAGCTACAGTATTTCTACAATAATATTTATTAAAGAAATATATTGCTAATGATTCAGTTTGGATTCTTCAGTGAAACTGTGCATTTTATTAAGGAGTAACTGTTGCCATGAATGAATTTACAATTTGAATAGGCCAAACATATAAAATCAAAGAACACAAAGCAACAGAGAAAGCAGAATAGCAATTACTGATCGTTCCTAGACCAGTCTTTATGATGTTTTAATTTCAACCAAGTGACCCCCTCCTCTGACTTGAGTTGTTGCCTTCTGGCTTGGACAACCCAACATGGAAAGCTACTGACTAGCAAGAAATGATCAGAAGGCTTCTACAGTCCATAAAATTTCTGCCCCTGGAAGATTTGTCTTAGTTGCCCTGCACCAGAGTCCTGAATCTGCTGATTGAAGACTGACTTCTATTTAATAATTCTATTTGTTATTTTGCCTTACAGGGAACTGATTCAGTTTAACTATATGGTCAATTAGCTATTAACATTTTAATTATAATAGCATTGTGAGTTGTCCTTAAGAAGTTATGGTCCTAAGAAGAAAATTATGCTTTAAGAGATATTTCAGCACCACATTTGTAAAGGAAAGAAAGAGGAAAACAAAATCTATAGTGGACACTGCATTACCTAAAAGAAAACAAATAAAGATACAATAGGATCACAGGTTAGCTTCCTGATTCTGCTAAACTCTCCCTTGCATGTACTTTCTAAAGGTTAAGACTAACTAGGGCACGCTGGACCTTTGGAACAACCAAGAGTAACTTCAGAATAGCTCTGATTTGTATTTGGCTGTGGAAAGGTTTGGTTTAGTTCAGTTACAGTATTTAAGTCAATATATATCAAAGCTGTGGCACTGTTGTTAGAAGCGCAAAAGTTGTCACAGACATTCATGCCCTGATTGATAGAGATGTGTGGCTAATTTAAATGATTTAGAGGGTTAAAAGAACATCAGTCTTGGAGCTTCCTTGTTGCTGAGAGTTTATATCATTTTATTCTTAGTGGACTTTTTAAAGTCTCTGCAGTATCTCGTTTACATCTGGCTTGAGTCAAATGACTGTCACATTAACTGGAAAAGCAATGTGAGAGATCAATAACTGCTACAACTCTTTATCACCACCACAAACTTTTAATGTTTGCTCTCAAAACTTTCTTTCTGTGTGCAATTTTGTACATCAATTGATATGGATTTTACTTAAAATCTTGTAAGTTATGCCACAAGATATTCAGCTGAAGTGCACATTTAAGGAATAATTACTGCAAATTAATTTTATGACATCGGGATGTTCCAGTCCCATATCTGTGTGTGTGTATTGGTATTCAACCTCTACATTCATCAGCTAAGCTGTTTCCTCCTGCAATGCAAATTTCTGTCACCTGCAGCTTCTAGTCCTCTTCTGCATCCCAGCTGGCAAGTGTTTTAAAATGTCTGCATATGTCTGTGCACTTTTTTCTCTTAATACTGTTTTGATAGAGCTAAAGATTGTGGGTTTACAGACAACAATTTCTGTTGGCTACTACAGCTGTTGCATCAAGTGAGATGAAATCTCCTTCCAGGTGAGCCATGCTGGAGGAATAGTTCTGAGCTGGTTGCGTGACCAGCAACACAACATTGATTGTGCTGTTGTAGAAACATGTATTTTTTCATTTTATGTAAATATTTCTGATAATACTGTAAGGTATATGTTGCACATGTACAGACCCTTCATCCTTTTCTCAAAAAACAAAAAAAGAAATGCTCTCTGTACTAATTGCAGATTCAGTGATATGTGATAGATTTAGCAGACTAGAAATTCTCATATTTGCCAAGTGAACTGGAAAAGTTTAAGATTTCTGAGCTAATGAATGCTGCAATGCCCCAAATGGTTGCATAC
This sequence comes from Sitta carolinensis, assembly GCA_032173965.1. Lineage (NCBI taxonomy): Eukaryota > Metazoa > Chordata > Aves > Passeriformes > Sittidae > Sitta > Sitta carolinensis. The sequence continues at coordinate 46,865,238 of CM063285.1, read as the reverse complement.
ACGCAAGTCTCTGTACCAGTATGACTAAGATACTCTTTTTTCTATTTGTAAATGTCCTTGTCCTTTTCCACCGTTGTAGGGATTTTTTCCAAAGTGCTTTCCCTAACTGTTAGAGGATCGCTATAATTTCTGGTGATTAAAAGTTCTTAGGTGCAAAAGTTATTTAGTAAAATAAGAGCTTGCTTCCAACTGCTAGTAGTAACTTGGTATATTATGAATATCCTTCCTATGATTTCAAGATCTCTGCCCTGATTGTGGTGTGTCCTGAAAGTGTCTCTGAAGGTATCTTCCATATGAACAGTAAACACAATATCAAGACTTAACACATTTTAAACTGTTCACTGATGTAGAGGATAATCTTGTGTGATGCAAAAGTCTCTGAAAGTCATATTGATGTCTGGCCATAAAGTATTGACATCTATCAAGAAGTTCAATAAGAACATTAGAAAGATCACATCATGAGGCAAGGTTCACTTTATTTCCAGAGTATTTTATCAGTTTGTTATCTTGCCTGATGATAGCTTGTTATTTTTAGAGAGAGAGATTGAGGATAACATTGGTTTTCATGGTGACAGAAGTCTTGTAAGTCACCTTCTTTCTTCTGATAGGCAATGAATAATTATAGGAATAAAAGAAAACAATTTTTAGAAGGGTTACTTGCTGGGTGTTTTGTGATGCAGTCTTGAAGGCATTACATATGAAAGAATATTTCTGGATATGATCTCAGATAATGTTTATCTTCACAATTGTTTTTTCAATCATTATATAGTGTGATGTCAGCATATCTGATGATCTTTATGTTTTCTGAAAACATGCAAGATCACTTGTTAGAAATTCTTAAAGAACACACAGAATGTTTTCTAAATATATTCCTGTATATTCCTGTTATAAAATTAGCAGACAGTAATCCAGAGAACAATTTCTGAACCATTCCAGTGCACCTGAAGCAGGTGCTAAACCGATATAATTTTCTCATCACAATACCATTACTCTCTGTACCAAAACTGTCTCTGTTGAATCACTTTCAGAGAGGGCTTATTACCTCCACTAGATCACATCAGTTTTCTTTCCCTTCCCTGCACACTTCCACACCTTTCCTGCTCTCTGATTATCCTCCGTTTCCTAAGAATCATCATAATCCTTTGACCAAGCAGCTGTGGCCACGTGTATAAAGCTTCACAAATTGTTGCAGATATGTTAGTAGAAACCCATTATATGCTTATTATTTTCATTTTAGAAGAAATGGGGAACACATTTATTGCAACAAAAGTCTTCAGCACAATTAAAAGTCTCTTATTACATGTTTTCTTTAATTTTTTTTCTCACTTCATTTTTTACTATTATTTCCTTGCAATATTATGGATGTCAAAAGCATGCAGAAAAATTTGAGGACATGTTTCATTCTACATAAATTTGTTCCTCTATAACTTTTCCTAAATATACTTACTTCTACAGATGACAGTCAATATTATTCATGTCAAAACTTACTCTTTATATTACAAATTTCAGCACCCTTTTGTTACAGGATAGTGGTATTTTTTACTAAGTTTGTCTCTTTCTCATGGTGACATTTTGTTTAAATAAGAAAATCTGTATAAAGTGGCTTTGTGCCTATGGGTGAATTTATTTGAAGTGTAAAATGTCAAACTGGCAACAGCAATAATCCTGTAAATTAGGTATGTCAAAAAATGTACATGTAGACTTGTGATTCATCTAAGAGTGGAAGAATTTCTATTTCAAGAAACCTTAGTCATGAGTTCCCATTTCTTAATTGGTACTCTTGACAAAAGTGAAGAATATACCAATATAAAAAATTTATAACTCAGAAAATATTGAGTCTAGAGTAAAACTAACACCATCTCCCAGTTCAGCAATTCTCAGAAAGAAAATAGATGTCTCTATACATGGAATAGAGTTCATCATTGAACAGTAATTTTCTAATTAGCAAACTGCTACTAAACAATGTCCAGGAGGTTGCCTAGAGAGCTGCATAAATGCATTCACACGCTGACTGTGCTGTGACATGGATTGTGCTGCAAGAGCCAGTCTAGAGCAGTCACAGCCTCTGAGACCATTTCACCACACACCATCACGTCTGAGACCAGGTGCATTCTCACTGGCAAGACTGAAAATGACTGGGGAGACCAAAGAGCCAGAAGGGAACCTGGGGGGAACATGTATGGGGAAAACACTCACTGCCACATGGCTGCAGCTCCTACGGCTGAAAAATCACCCAGCCACCAAGGCTGGCCCCTTAGCTGTAACCTTTCCTCCCCCCTTTGCTGGGTAGTGCAAAGGGTAATTGGCCCCTTGGGTTCTCCAAGTTCACTGCTGAGACAGACACTTTCTGCTCTTTTTTTTTTAGATTATCAGATTTTTTTTTTTTTTTTCAGATTATCACATATCAATCTGAACTATTAAAATTTGTTTGAAAGAACTAAGTTACAGAGTGCTTACCTAAGAAGTTTCCCAGAAAATCTGAAGGGCATAAGGAGTATTACTAAATATTGAGAAGCATATTTTTTCCTAATTCTATTATTTCAGCTAGAACATTTCAAAATTAGATTTTTCTCAATGAAAGGAGAAGAAATTTTGTCTAAGTAATGAATTTAATTGCATCTATTTGCTCTCAGTACAGTTCCAACAATTTTCAATTCTTCCTCTGAGAAGACTTAGCATTTTCCTGCAATGATAAAATGGACTAGGGCACAGTTCAGTTCCTCTTGAAGCTTTGCCACTTCTTAATCTTTATTTGAGTCTTCTCCTTGGTGTAACAGTGTCAACATGCCTTAAACACTTACCATGCACTCTACTATTTGCATAAGTGGTATCTAGAATGCTATGGTAGTGTGTTACTCTGTTGTAATATGGATGCACTTTGTGCTATGCAATATCTTTTGCAGTGCTTTACCTGCCACTTCCTGCACTGCAGTAAGTATTTTCTCTTACAGAGAAATAAATAGTTTTGTTGGATTTATAAGTCACAATTAAATTAAAAATGCTACTGTCCAAAAAGAAAGAAAGAAAAGGGTAAGTAATTTAAATTATTACTTCTTATATGTATACCATGTTAATCCTGTGGTATATACAGAAAATAGGAGTTTTCTCCTTCTCTCATATTTTTGTGCTTCCTGAGGAATAACATTGTTCTCAGGAATCACTAAGCAACTATTTCACAGTGTTTCTCTGTGAACTTTCTCTTGGACTCATATCATTATTGTCATTCTCTGCATTTGAGGAGGTAGGCTAATTATAGTAGGCATATACACCTAAATTAATTTGGATTAGCTACACCCAGTTACACTGGTACTGCCTGGCAACCTCACATGGTAATGTCACTTTGCAAAGACTAAAATAAGCTATGGAGGAATATTCTGTCCTGAAGTGAATACTGGCCATGCAACAGGTCTCTAGCCTTAAAACACCTTTAGAGGATGGGACAGAGAGGATCAGGCCCCAAAACATCAACACTAAAAAATCCATAACTGAACTTACTTAGTCTATTAACTGCCAGAAGTAGAACTAGTTTGTAGTTCAGACACGCTAGAAGAAGATATCTGTAAATGAGATCTGAAAGAGTTTTGTGGCATTCCCAGTCACCAGCACCAACACAGGGAATGCAGGCACCAAAAGCATCCATCAAAGGAATCTACATTCAGCTACTTCACTTTGCTGCTTGTTGGGCACAATGCAAATATTTTGCTAGAACCTTGATGTCTTCAAGCCTCCTAAGTAAGGCTTACAGGTAAAGGAAGCAGTCCAAATGTGTGTTTTTCCTCTTATCTTGTAATGAATTAATTGCTTTGCACAGGCTTGTTTCTGTCTGTTTTCAAAGTCAGTGTAAGTTTTCCAAGCTCTGTTAAAAATTAAATTCTGTCAACAACAAAACCAGAGACTAAGTATATCTTTAAGTGACCCTGGTTACCTACCCTCTTTCTATGTATTGAGAAGTTGAAACATTATTCAGAGTTGGCTATTATCCACACTGCATTCATATACTACTCTGAATTTATTTTTCAGACATTCCTTAGTGCTAAATGGTATAAAGTACATCACACTGTTTGTGAAGAAATCTCACCTTTATGATCCCTTTCATTTCTGCCTAATTGTCTAAGATAAGAATAGCTTGCTGTGCCTGAGGGGGAAAATTTCCATTACTGCTGAAAAGATAAATGGTAGAAAGCAAAATGAACTTGGCTCATTACAACCTCTTGAAAAAAAGGCAAATTTGTCTTCAGAAATGATATAATAGCACTGACACTTTTAATAGTCTGGAGTTCAAATGTGGCATTTTATATATTTTTTCCATAAAGTATTATACAAACAATTACAGAATCTGGAAATAATGAATGGTACTTAGTTTCTTTTACTAGCTTTATTCTGTGAGTTCCAGGGAGTGGAAAATGGCTTTACCAATAACCATTTTAACGAGGAGAGAAAGGTTACTTTTAAAGAAACATAACATACATTTGAGAGTATTTCTAGTCTTAATCTCTATAATAATTACACTAATGCATTTTGATCTACTCTGGAAGTGCATAAAATGCTTAGCATGGTGAAAGCCAGACAACTTATTTGATATTTTAAATATCTGGTGAGCTTTTCAGGACAGGTCTGAAAAAATACTTCTTTCTTAGTACAGAACACACTTCAGACTAATGGTGAGGCTTTGTACTTGGGATTCATTTAGATCAGTTACTTCTAAACATATTTTCATTATGCTGTGTATCATGTTCTTAACAGGTACACCTTGATTGGCTGGAGTACTGACTAATATTACATAATTTCATGTGACAGTGGAAGGGCTTGAGTATTGTTACAGCTAAACTATGGATGATTTAACTGAGGTAATGGATGTGATTAATCTCAAAAATCCGTCCTGAAAAAGGGGGAAGATTATGTTGTATATATATCACATAAGTTTATTTTGGTATATTTTTTCAGACTAATGGAAAGGAGTTTTCAAATCTATTGAACACATATATATTGAATAAAAATAAATATGTACATATATTTTAAAATATATTAAAAATCATGGATATTGCTGTCAACCTATGCATCATTTCAGACTCACCCCTAACTATTTAGATAAAAAATCTTGACTTCAGTAGGATTTAAAGTCTGGGTTAGGCAGGACTTTAAAGCAATGCTAAGCAGAGGACTTGACTTGAGGGCATAAGATTAAGATGATTTTTCTGACGGTTTATTTCCATTTGCTCACAGGTCTGTATCTGAGAGTCATTTTTTATCAACTTCATTTTCCAAAAGCAAACAAAGAAAAACATCTGGAAAGTGTAGTTTGCACACGATGCTCATGCATACAGAAAAAGCTTTTTTGTTTTTTTTCAATAGAGTTAGATTCACAGATCGACATTTGCCATAAACATTTTTATTGTACTGATTAGCACATGTTGTGGCAAATGTCTGCACTTGTATGTAGCCTGAGGAGGGCTTAATACATTGCAGGTACTACCTAGGTAGAATCCAGTAGAATGAAAACAATAATAGTAATAATAGTAATAATAGTAATAATAGTAATAATAGTAATAATAGTAATAATAATAATAATAATAATAATAATAATAATAATAATTCACAAATATTCAATTATTGCCTAACACAAAATTACATGCATTCTAATGGATACTTATAACTAGAACAACACAAGCTCATTAGCAATGGGAGAAGTATTTTTAATTATTTTATCAAAATGATTAATGCTACTCTTCCAATCTTATTGAGGTCAAATATATGTATTCATTTATGTGAATAAAAAATTAGATAAGTTTGGTACAAATAAACTTGTTATGTCACCTTGCTTATTCAATTCTCCCTATTCCCCTTGAACAACTTCTGCACTGTAGGAGGAACAAGGTCATACCGACTAAATCTTAAAAACACAATTCACAATCCTTCTTATGTACATAGCTCTAATGGAAGGGGAAGGAGGTCCTGGAACTGTGGAGTCTATTTCTGCTTTTGTGTCATGCCAGGTCACCAAACAAAGCATCCCTGGAGGTATCCCATGGCTCCAAAGAAGTCAGGGGCACTTTATTTTTCCCCTCTATTCCACACTTCTAGCCTTTGACCTCAATCTTCTTTCTAATTAGTGCAGGATCAGTCCTGTGCAGTCCTAATACAGTCATGCAGTTTTCAGTTCAAAGCTTGCTTCTTACAGCCAAAGGAGATCAGTGAGTCTCAACATTTCCATCTCTAACTGTCCTAAATGCTTACTCAGTGTCACTGGCAGGTTTTGCACGCCCCATGTTGAACTCTGTACAGCCAGCAGCTGCCCAGATACCAGCCTGAACTTGCTGAGAGCTACCCAGGGTACAGTTGCAGGGTGACAATCACACCTTTGGGTTTCACTGTCAGCACGCCCTGCACCGACAGCAGTGAGGAGGATACATGAGGCAGAGGCCAAGAATATTACACCCTCTAAAACAGCTTTTATAGTGTGTGAAACTTGCCTAAAACAGTTTATTTTCAAGGTGAGAAGTATACAAAATGAATTTTTATGTGATTCTACAATTCTTCCAGTCTTCCTTAAGGCACAGATTTCTGTTCAAATGATTTAATGATACTATCCATCTGAGGGTTCAGCCTTTGCAATATGTTTCACTGTAGTCCCTAGTTTTGACTCAAGAACAATATGTCATTTTGGTATTACTTTATAGTCTGTTGTTAGCTGTAAATTTATCATATTTATCTATTTATTGGGAAAAGATGTGTGAAGTTTCTAATAATCAATATTATATTGAATGTAGCCAATAGAAACAAAAATAAAGAGGCCTACCAGTGGAAGGAATGTCTTAGAAGTAGTCATCAAGAAGTGCTAAAAATTAGCTGTCAATCTTAACTCCAGTTAACTTCCAAGTTAAGTGACAAAATCAGAAATTTCTCACACACTTACTGATATTCCTAAGGTTGGAAGCATTAACAATACTCAGGGCAGGGAAACTGTCCACCCTTTCTGTAGCCTTCAGGATCAAGGGTCTGCATGAAAATTTTCTTTTTTTTTTTTGAAGTTTAAATTCTTAGCAATATATATATATAGTAGTCACTACTGTACAGATACATCTGAGCCAGCTTTAAAATATCCTGTTAAAGGACCTGTAGTAGATCAGCTATGGTAGAGGATACAAACAGCTCTGTGTGCACTATAATCTGTAGGAGAATCAAAGTAAATTAGCTAGAAACCTGGTCTACTGATGTCACACCACATAATTTTTATCTACATACTGTTATCACACCACACAGGACAGTGGTGGTACTGACACTTTGATAGAATAAATGTAGTTTAGGTGTGCTGGAGTAGAAACACACTCATAAAGAGTCAAAAATTGTGAATCTCCAAAAATCACTGAATAGGGTCCTGATTTGAAAAAAAATTTAAATGTACAGTGGATAAAGCAAGTGAGAACACTGCCAAAAGAAACCATGGGAGAAGATATAAGTACTGTGAGGAATCAGATCTACCTCGCTGTAAAGGTATAAAACATCAAGTACACCAGAACTCCTAGATAATTTTGATGGTCTCTGGCCAAAGCTCTTTTCTACTCTGATTAAACAGGAACAGTTAGGGTAAAGATAAACACTGAGCTGCCTGGCAGGAATCTCCTTTTCTAGTAAAATAGGGGTAAGTTTGGTAGTCCCTTATATATCAAACTCCACAGGCTTCCTAGGAACTTTTCTCATAACACAATCAAATTAAATTTGAGAAAAATTAGAATTATTATTTAAGAATTAAGAAATGTGTTTCTGTCATTTGAATCACTAGAAGAAAAATTTCTAGAAAAAAACCTCATCTTTCACCTGCACTCATGGCTGTGAACAAGGGTATCACTGATCTCTCAGAGGTACAAATCAGCAACTCCACAATCTCTGCTCCTTCACTTCTTCCTCCTTTGGGTCAGTATCTTGTAGAAGAGAATGAAAAAGTGTGTGTTCATATGGTAGAAACATCATGGAGCAAATGCACACTCAGAAGAGTAATTTCTTCTGGGGAAATAGCTCCTCACAGCTCAAAATTCTGCTTTCCGTGTATAATAGCCAATATTAATGCTTAAAAAAATAAAAGTTTAATCAGTCCACTTTATTACTAAACAGACAAAAAAATACCACATGTGGGGTCCCACAAGGTTTGGGACCCCAATTTGTTGTTGGAAATCTCTGCTTCAGCCCGTGCGTTCAAAGGATGAGACAAAGCTTCTCAGTTTTCGGTCTCAAGGTTGTTTATTATTTCTTATCTATAAAATTTTCTTCCTGCCCAGCCAAGGTCTGCTCAGCAGGACAGTCAGAGGCACTCTGCCTGCCCCAGGGTGGTGTTATCTTTAGATACTAAAAACTACGTATGACATATTTACAATCATTCCCCAATACCCATCACCTATGTTCATCATCACAGTGAGCTTCTACTCTAAACCAATCCAGAAGTGCCAACGTCATCAGTGAAGATGGAGGTAGAGAAGAAGAAGAAGAAAGGCTAGACACACCCAAATCCCTCCATCTTGTTCCCAAAAACCCCTATACAAAGAATCCTAAAATCTACATTTACACCCTGTGATATACTAATTATTACACTATTCAAACTGCTGTGGCTTTTATCCTTCATATAAAGGTGGCAGTTTGCTCCATGGTTCGTAATTGAACCCACTGGTGCTCTGGGCTGTGTGCCAGGGTCTCTGAGCCCCCTGGCAGGGATCTCAGCAGCTCTGGACTCCCAAAGGGATGTCCTGAGCTCTGACAACCACCGTTGTTTTATATTGTTATTGAATATGGTAAATAACTATTAAGCTAACCTTATAAATGTAATAAATCTGTAAATTGTTTCCATCATGACAAATGCACAAAAAAGCCTTGAAGAAAAGAATTAAGAATTGTGATCCTTATTGAATAAATGCTTCATTCTAAATACAGTATTCCAGAAAGCCATTTTTATTTTAACGCTCCAAAGTTCTTGTCTCTGCATTTCTGTGTCCTTAGCAGCAAAATGCATCCATCTAGCACTGCTTTGTAAGGAAGGATTCTTCTCTGCCAACATGAATAAGAAAATCTAATTTCACTTTCTTCGCATTAGATGAATCTATTCTGAAAGTCGAGTTTTGAAGTAATATCAAATGGACTGCTCCTCTATCAATCAGATTTCTTCTCTTGCAAAATCCCTTCATGATGTGTTTCTGATGATGAAAAATGAAGGTAACTAATAAATCTGTCTGATATTCTTTTTCTTGTAAAACAATAAATTCCCTGCATTTTAGCATTGTTTCAAATGGCTTGAAATCGTCACAATATAGTTTGTTTTGTGCATCTAGTTGGGGGAGAAACTCTGAATTCATGTAAGAGGCTATTCTCTGTCTTCAGATGGGGATACCACTCTTGGAAGTACTCATAGATACTCAGGTGTAGAGTTTGCTAAGGAGATGAAGAATGTGTGCCCACTTCTGTATTCTGAATGCCCAGCATTTCAACATTCATCTTCTCATGCTTTAGAGCATTTGGGATCCTTTAAGGCATTAGGACATCATTTCTCCAGTTTACATTAAACTATTGTCAGTAAAGGAGTGAGGTTGAAGAGCTTTGTGGTTGGAATTGTCCCCAAAGGTGGATGAGAACTTCCTGCCAGGCTACCTTTGCCAAACAGCCTGACCTGCAGTGTCATGGTGCTTCTGGCAACAAATATATAACTACTTCTCACTGAATGGAACAGTTACACCAACAGTATCTGCCTCAATTCCAGGATATTTAGCTTGGAAAAAAACATATGACTGTCTTATCTCTTGGCAGGGAGTGCCCCTGAGGGATGGGAGGTAACAATCAGATTCTGATTTTCTTGAGTGAGTAATCTCATGGTTCAGCACTGAATAGCGGGGAAATATCTCTTGGGTTTTTTAATTTCTCATGATTTCATTTGACTCTAAATCCTGAAGAAGGAACAGTTCTGTCATGTTGAAGTCCATGACTGCTTGCTGTGTTGTAAAGCAAGGCAACATATTTTAAAAGCATTTTCATCTAGACCTATTTCGGCTGTTGAATGACAGAATTAATTATTCACACAACCCTATTAAACAGGGCAGATCAAAACAATTAAATTACCTGATCTTTATTATTTATCAAAATTTTAAAATATTTTGTTCCAGCATCTATTCTTTTCCTTTATATATGTGCTCTCTTGGTCTCGTCTTCCAATTTCCATTCATCTACTTCTCAAATCACACTTATTTGTATACTTTTCTTACATTTCTTGATGCAACAGTATTGTCAACACATTTCTGTATTCTATTTCAAGTGAGTTCAATCTTGTCCCAGCACTGGTTTTGCTCTCTTCCTTGATTTTACAGAAAGTGCTTATTCTGACTTATTCCTAAGTGCCACAGTGGCACAGTTCTTTGGTATGGATAAATGTGAGTTAAACTGTGAAGAATCAGGCTCTATGCAAAGGCAAGTCCTGCAAAGCTAAAGCTGTAGCTAACATGATATAGTTCAGGAGAGTGGAATAGGAAATTTCATCTCAAGAATCTGATTAGCATGTAAATGGAAGGTAGTGATACTGTCCGAGGTGAAAAGCTGGCTCTATGAAGAAAATACAAAATTATTTACTGTACATCCATATGGAACCTTCCCAGGGAGGTGAGTAGTTTCCTTGAATTTTTTGTTTAACATAGGTATGAATCAGGTTTACTTTTACTCTTCAAATACTGCTGCATCCTGCATATCCTTTGACATTACAAAACGTTTTCAAGTACCAAAGCTAAAAAAAAACCCAATGTGGACAGAAAATCAGGAGACAGCCAGATACCACCCACATTTCTCTTTAATTTCTCCACTGTTTTAGTTCATGTTAATATATTTACTGTATATGTGCGATATTGACAGCCATGGAAATAAAAGCTTATTAATCATCAAAATAGGACTGGATCTTATGCTACACACTCCTTGGAATGAAATTTCAACTGGTTAACAGCCAGCAGATATTTGGTCTGAAGGACCATTTCCAAGAGAAACAACAGTGTGAGATTCCCATGCAGAAGTCTTTCAGTCTCACTTTTGTGCCTCGGAGAGATAGGAATAGACTATCCATGCATTAGTTATTATGTTATTTTTTTACTTTCTTTTGTTTTCTCTTTTCCTTTTCCCCCTCCTCTCTCCCCCAATATAGACTTAGTTGAAACCATAGCTCAGCTTAGAAAACTTGGGTCTTAGCATCTCAGTGATGTGCTTGACTGCACGCCAAGCACAGCTCTTCATGCCTTGGTTTTCCTTCTAAGATCTGGTTTCATGGAGATGAAATGACTGTTTTGAGGCACACCATGTACAGTCTCATACCATGCAGAATCAACCTCAGCTGGTCATTGCAGCACCTTCACACTTCCAGAGAAGTGCAGAAATACAATATTGTTAATAATTGGAGTTCATCAGTAATTTGACTAAGCATCAGAGAGGAAGTTCTGCTGCACAACATAGAAAGGAAGGGTCGCAATTTAAAGACCAGGATCATCAAAGTGAATTAAGTTACAGATCTTGTCTCAAGTGATTCTGTATGCAGGTAAGTTGTTAGATCTGTATATTTATCCTAGTTAAAATATTTATGCAACATCTTGGTCCGTTTAAAACCCTGTAGGAGGAATTGAAAGCAAGAAGAACAGCTATTCTTATTCTTTGGAGAGCTCTCTAACTCAATTCTACTGTGACATGTAAACAGTATGCCTTCTGCATGTTTTCTTAGCAAACCTAGAGATTACCACAAAATTACTTGGGATGCAATGCTCTAACAGCAATGTGACCTCCAGAAAGGGTTTTCTATCAGCTGGGACCTTTTTTTCTCATCAATGCAATGAGATATTTATATTGGGAGACTAGCTTTTTCTTTGGTTTTCAAGTTCCCCTTATTAACATCCATAGGAAAGTCTCAGTTTCTTTCAGTGGGTGTTGACATTTCTATTTCCAGAGGCAATAACTCTGTGATCTTCTCAGTTGCACATCGACCTGAATTCTGCATTCAGTGAGATGAGGGTGAAAGCTGTAGCTGTGTGCAGATTAACAGCTGAGCAACATTTAGATGTTTTCCGTATATTTCAACCTTGAATGACCTCCTTATTACACCTCTGAAGACAGTATACACCAGGCTGTACCAAAGCCCAGCCCATGAGTCCCAGTGTAATCTGAAAATTTACAGGTGTCCCTGCCTTGGCTTGTTAACATCACAGAACAGACTTAACCAAAAAAGAGCTCCTTCATCGTAACCCCTCTTGTGAGCACAAGATTTCATCTTATTTGGTTTCATCATTAGTCAGAGAACACCTGCTCATTGTTCATTTTTGGCAGTCTTAACCTCCAACACAGAGAAAGAACCAAGTCTTGTATGTACTTTTTACTCCTTCCAAAATTAAGAAGCTTGGAGCTGTTACTGTTAAAATTTTACATTTCCTCTTTTGGGTTTTTCTTTCCTGATGCAATAGAAAAACACTTGAATTTATACAAACATATGTGTGTCTTCTGGAAAAAAAATGAATGCTCAAAAGACATTTTTAGTTAGCTAGTGGTAGTAGAAACAGCAACAACAACAACAAACAAAAAAAAAAACAGGAAGTCTTGTCTTTGTATTCATGAAACAAGATAATGTTTCTGAAATCTCAAGCTGTTATATTGCCTGTCTTATCTTCTTCCAATATGGAAAATGGAGTGACTGATTAGGAATGGTGTTGAGGATAAGGATGTAAGTGGATACAGTTAACAAGCTGTGATGGATGATGCAATACATATTTTTCTTACTAAAACACAGATAGAAATAAAGTCTCCAGCTTTAGTATACCATAACAGTAGTTCATGAGTAACCTGTTTTCTCACATTAATTTTAAGCTGGTAGGCTTCCATTATATAATGTTGACTTTGGAGTGAACTCCTTCAAAGCTCTCTTGAAGGCATTAATTTCCAATTTCAAAACTGCTGTAGAGGAGCAGAGATATTGGATCTCCTTGGAATAGTTATGCTGTGAGGACAGGCAATACTGTTATTGCTCCTGGGTTAGAAACTATGCTGAGAAGGCTCGCAGTCTGGTGGGAACATCTTACATTTGGACTGAGCTGTCAGTACTCTCTACTCCAAAACTGCTGTAGAAAATGAATAGTGTACCAACTATCTTCCTCACTAATAATCTCTCCACAGTACTAGAAGTATGGGAGGGGGAAAAACTGTGAAAGTGTTCACTACAAATAAATCAGCAATTAGAAGCAGAAGTGTGAACTTTTTGCTTTATAATTTTACACAGTAAAGTGATGAAATGGCTATCTTCATTATTTAATCATTTAGGAAACCTTGATATAACTGCTAAAGGAAGACCCCATCTTGATGCTCACAAACTGGGGTTTTTTAACATTTTACATGGCGTATTTGGGGTTTCGCAAACTGAAGACCACAGGCAGCATAAGTGAAAGCACTCAGAATATACGAGTTCAGTAGTGGCCCTGCTGCAATTCCTAGACTATGCAATACCTCCTCAAAACTCCCCCTGGTGCACCAGCACTGGGAGGGAAGACTGCTCAGTGTTCCTGAGCGTGACATTTACTGAACTGACTGTAGACCAAAAGACAGTAAGACCATGCCACTTTCACTTGAAAACTGCTAATTACACCTCCTGAGGAGCAGTTTCTTGCCTTGGAGTCAGCCCTGGGCTGCACACCTCGGTAGCTGGGGCAGGCCTGAGTACTGATACTCACATATGGCATGGCACCCTGTGCCTCATCAGTTTGGGTCTTGCTGGAAGGTTTCTTCTTCATGCTTCATGACATAAAGTGAACATGTTCTGAGAGCTCTCTGGTTTAAATGGGCTTGACAATGCTCCACCCACCAGAGCCCCTTAGATGTCATTGTATCAAATATTAACATCCTAACCTGTTGAATAACTCTTAAGATATCATCACTATTATTCTACAAATTCAACTTTTCATACTTATGTAAAAGGCTTTTTTCTTCCTCATTAAAAGAAATATCATACGAGGTTTCCTGTGAAATCCCAAGTGACTGGCTAGTGGTAGAAGCAATATGATACAACATCCAACAAGACATTGTAAATCTCAGGGCTTAAAGTCAGTAATGCTGGTTACCAAAGTCTTCCTTATTTTTTTTTCACTTTGTAGCTATGCTCAAGTTTGAAGCACAGTCAGCCTTCAAAAAGTTGGAAGATCAGGGAAGCCCTCCTAAAAATTATTCTCTTCTGTGCTATCGAGCCACCTCAGAAATAAATACTTCAACAATATAATATGCTGCTTCAAGGTGTTACTAATGCTGTAGGAGTCTATAGATATTCTTTGCCAATTACGTTTGTCAGAGACTGAGGCTTTCCATCACAAATGCAAAAACTGAGAACTTGAGCCTTGCCATAGGACAAGAATCTACTGTCCACAGAAACCGACTGCGTGGCTTAAAGACTGGGGAAAAGGGATGCTGAAGAAGGAGACTAAGGATAGTTTCTCACAGAGAAAAGAATGCTATATAAATATATACTGTAATAAATGGGAACACAGAAAGAAAGAATAAAGAACAGTCCAGTAGGGGATAGATAAAAATACCTACAACACATTTTAGACACAACCTGTAAGGAGAGCGAATACAAATGTGTCAAAATTAATATACTGCAGTAGAATGCCAGTTTTATTCTCACCATTCATCACTACATGTGATTTCATATTCTGTTGATAAAAAATGATTCTTTTGTGGTTTCTGTGATACTCCTGGAGGAAAGTTGTATTGGGGACTGAGAAATCTGAATAATAAAAACATGGGAGATGGGAAATATTTGAAAAGCACCTCTCTCATGTTTTGTGAGGAACACAACAACTTCTGGGGAAACCACTGTCAAAAATCTTTGCTAATGACAGTCTCAAAAGGCTCCCTGGACAAGGTGGCCCTTTGTGCAGGAAAAGATGGAACTGCAAACCCCACCTTGCCCTGCTCAATCTGAACCTACACTGCTCAGTCCTGCTGTGTCTTTGGTTGTGGAAACCTGTTGCATTCTGGTTCTCCCTCCTTCCCCTTTAGACCTCACTGCTCCCTGACATCTTTTACAGCTGCTGTTATAATTGATGGCTAACTCACTTCAATTAAAATGAGTTTTCTTAAACAGTTTGAAATAACATATGAAGCACAATTCTTGTCTTTGTCTGTTTCTCCCTTACATAGGTTAGAAAGTAATCAAGCAGGTGCACCAGATGGCAAATCTAGAAAGAAAATTACACTGGAAGGGATTAGGCCAGAGAGAGACAAAGAAGACCAGGAGCCATAGTCTCCTCAGCTCTAGGGGAAGCACAGTGTCTTAGATTTCACAAACCCAGGAATTTCCCTCCTAGCCAGTCCTTCTGGCCCAGCTAGTTCATTCTTGAGTGTCCATCACAAATAACTGTCCTTCAGATGCACTGTACCTGATGATGTACCTGATTTGTATCATGTATTTCTGGCTCAGTTATGGGAGCTAACTCAAGATTAAACAAAAGGTATTTTCCATTTGTTTCCAGTCTGTTATCCCATCTTTATCACCAAGAAGGATATTGTGTAATAAGCCGCTAATTTTGTTGTTAAGAGGCAATTGAAGAAAATAATCTATATTTGAGAGTGCCAATCTGAGAAGACAAACCTAATGATACATCAGGATTTGATTTCAAGATGGAGTATCTCTAGACATTAAACAGCCCATAAAAACTGGACTTTTGGAAGGCAAGTTTGAAGGTGTTGTCAGTAAAGCAGTTTTCTATCAGAATTACTCATAACCATCACATAGTTACAAACCTGGTTTGAACAAATGTCTCTAGAAAGGAGCACTAAGCCAGTGAAAGAATTTCTGATTGTCTGCTTTGCTATGAGTCACTCTAAATCCAAGGCAGGCTGTCTCTGCAGGAAGAAAATTGGACTTTTGTTCTTATGGAGAACTTTGGGCACGGGTGAATGGATGGAGGGTGTGTGTGAACCAGTCAGAACAAAAACAAATTTCAGAATATAATTCATACACAATTAAATAATTTTTTCACACAATTCCTTTGGTGTGCAAACACAGAAGCCAAGATCCAGTCTCTGAGATGTCAAGATGCCAAACAGTCCTGCATGAGCAGACTTGGACCCTGGCAGGAGAATGGAACCTTTTATGAAACGCATGTGGTAAGTGTCAGGAATTGGCAATGGCTACTCTGAGAAGATCCTATTTTCCCATCTCCTTAGAACTCACTGCCAGAGTAGATGCAGCAAACCTCTCTACTGTCCATGTATGTAAACAGAGATGTAATATCCTATCCAATTATTTTGCCTTAATTTTGCATTGCAAAACTTCTGTCTTACTTTTAGGGCATACTCTGGCATTAATTATACTTTTCCTGTATATAAATTATCACACACTTCTAGGAAGAAAAGAATATTATAATGACCACAGACCACAGTTCTGTCCTGAAAGTGTAACATTTTAAATAACATAGTGATATGATTTTAATATTTTGTGAAACAATGAATATATGAAAGCAAAAAAGAAATGTTGAAAGCTTCTTCCTCTTATATGAGGCTTATATATATAAATAATATATAATTATATATATATATAATCATATATATTGTATATGATGGCTTATATATGTATAAGAAGTGATAACACTATTTTCTTGATGATGCTAAATATATCTTCTATATGTTATACTATAATTTGGAAAATATTAAAAAAACTAAAGTTGTTTTTAACCATGATTTTGAAACAAAACAACCTCTACTTAGATATGATATGTCTTATTCTAACACTTGCTCTAACAGTGAAGGAATTTTATTTTTACAGTGGCTCAAAACTCCATGCATTCACAATGGAATTGTGTAAATTAGAGTGACAAATTAGTAAAGCAAAGTGTGAATTCAAGGTTTATAATAATTCCAAATCTGTCCATCATGACTGGTTGGTGATCCACTTTGCTCCCAGAGCTGATCACTTGGCCCATACTTAAAAAAAAAACTTTTCCCACAGGTTTTAATAGTTGTTAGACCCATTCTACTATTCTAACTATTCCTTTTGGTAATTCTTCTGGAGTTCTTACTATGTCATTTAGCATATGTGCATTTTAGTGACATTGAAAGCTAAGGATTCTATATGACTCTGATTTGCATTCGGCTACTTTTTAATGACCTTATTAGCATTCCTTTTTTATCCTTCAACAGTGACTATTTAAATCAGAATCTTTTTGTTTTAAAGGCATGCTGTCAAAGACAGTGGAGGTCTTTGGGTTATCTCTCCAGAACTACTTTGTAAAATAAGGTCAGTACCACAGTAGCTAGGTTGCAGAATTCATGGAATCATAGAAGGGTCTGGGTTGCAAGGGGACCTTGAAGATCATCTAATTCCAACCTCCCTGCTATGGGCAGGGACACCTTTCACTAGACCTGGTTCCTGAGAGCCCCATCCAACCTGGCCTTGAACACTTCCAGGGATGGATCATTAAAAATTTCCCTGGGCAACATGCTCCAGTGTCTCACCACCCTCAAGGTAAAGATTGTTTTCCTAATATGTAATCCAAAAGTACTCTCTTTCAGCTTGAATCCATTCACGACTGGCTTTTTGGACCAATTAGATAGCTGAAGCAGGCACTTCTTAACCACCCCAGCTGATAGGTTACCATTAGCTACTACTGCTGAAGTAACTTTTTCTGCTACTTCTCCCATCAAGGGTGTAACCTCTAAAGTACAGCAGTGGGCAGTGAAGTCTGCAGCACGCAGGTTAGAATCACCTCAGCCTGCTTGCTGGAACAAGATTTAAGTCCAGGACTAAGCAGCTGACAATACTGGTTTGGTTCCAGACTCTCTTCAACAGACAGAAACTCTCTAAGTCACTATTGTCTCTCTGAGACACCCACCTCTAATCCAAAATTTGGATCCTCAAAACCCTTACTCAGCTTCTGCCTGGCTCTATGGATATGCGCATGCTTTAGAGAGAAACAGTTTCCCCTCAGTGAAACTGTGTATGTGTGCCTGGATGGAAGCTCCTGTGCATGATAACACTAACCAGGTTGCTGCCAAAATACAGCAGCATGCATAATGTAGGTGTTCTTCTCCCAGTGGTCCACAGCTACCACCAATTCCTTACACTGACCTTGGCAGTACTCTGTACTCTCTCCTCTTGATCAGTAGTTGGTGGCTAGATATATATCCAGAAAATGAAAAGGATAAATTCTGTCTTATAGCAGAAATATCTACATGTTTTCTTCCAAAGTAAAGATCACAACCAAGCTCACAAACAGTGTGTGATTCACCTAATCTTTAGATCTTTAGGGTCCTGTCATAGGAAAATTCAGTGTGGGCTGAGGGAAACAGCAGAGCAACTGGAATTCAAAATGTACCTTGAATACTAGCCTAGAAAATAATTTCTATTCTTATAAGTTTTGTTCAAACCACTGAATATAACAGGTGAAAGGCCTGCCAAAATTGCTTCCCAGACTTAGTCAAATGCTTGGCCAAATGCTCAACCAGTTGTGATTTTGTATATTGTCGCTAGTGCAGCAGACATCATCAAGCTGAGATACGAAATAGGAGAAAGGAACTTTTTGCATCCATACAAGGCTGTCTTAGGTGGCTGGATAATTATTAATTGCTCTGGTTCACCCAGGCCATTGTGATTCTTGCTTGCCTCAGGAAAATCTGTAGTCTCCTTCAGGCTGTAAACCAAACCAAACCTCTTTGTTATGTCTTTGCTTGCAGTTATTTTGTAGGACAAAAACTGTGGCACTCCCCACTCTGAGTGCACTGCAGTTTGTTAGCTCGAGGGTTGCAATGTGTTGTGGGTGAAATGTATTAGCTGAAGTTACAGTTCCAAGGAAGACCTCCCTGTTTGCATAAATTTACAGTTATCTTTTCTAAATGTGCTGTACAGACAGACTTTGATATTATGACCTGTTTTCAATATTCATCTTTTCAAAATGTCAAAGCAGAGGGAGGACTTCATGGTTAAGATCACAGCTACATTTGGACTGATTTTGAACTGATTTTAAATGAGTAATGGAGATTATGTATCCTGTTGTCTGGGAGTAATGTTAGAGCTGCTTAAAACTGGGGCTTCTGACTCACAAGATTTTTAGTGCTATTATTTAATAACTGAGTTCCAGGGAGACAAAGAACATCTTACAGCTGAATCTGGGTAACTGCAAAGTCAGGCATGAAAGAGGCTGAAGCAAAAACAGCTCAGCACAGCACAGTGCTTTAATCTATCTTTTACAACATTCACTAGAGAACTCTCATTCTATATCACCACATCATTCCTGGATTTTTTATTTTGAGAACTACTATTTTAGACACACTGGCAGTCTAAAGTACAAGGATCATTGAGTTTTGCTAACCTAGCTGAGAGCTTTAGGCTACAGAATTAGACTACTAAATCATAGAGCACTAAGCTCTATACCTGCAAGACACTACACCCCTATTATATAACAATTTTCTAAGTTTTCTGAGTCAGAACCTCTTATGCAAGGAAACAATATTTTTTGCCTGAAGAAAGTCCATGACAGGGTCCTTTCATGACAGGCATAGTACAGATCCTTGGTAAGAGAGGCTGATCTAACAAGTTTATAACAAAAATGTGAGATGAAAAGTACTGTTTCTTGATTTGTAAAAACATTTGAGATTCTGGAATAAATGTAAAAATAAAAAGAGAATCTTATTTTGAAAATGGATCTGTTTGGTTCATCATACATCATAATAGTTTTGAGAATTAATTTTTTTTTATTTTTAAATGTAAGATATTACTATTTCATTTAATAATGTGATGAAGCCCAGGTCCTTTTCCTGCAAAGAATATCATCATTACATCAGAAAATATCAACATTGACTTCTTAAATTTTTAGGAATTGTAATTTCTGAGACAAAACATTTAATAACAATAAAATGCTTCCTCGATCACTGTGGAAGGTTGCAAACTGCCCCTACTTTAGTGTACTGAATACTTATATCTAGTTAAGGAGCTATCCCATCAACCACTCCTCTCTTAGCAAAACCACACATTCCTGAAAGAAGTATCTGTAAACTTTTCCACAAGCCAAGCCCACATACAAAGAAGAATGAAAACCAGAAGTGTATTTTAGAACAACTGGGTAATGTTCTAGTTGTGACAGCAGAGCTGAGGGTGAGACTGCACAGCAGAATTTACAGTCATTAACATCAGCAATGAAGCACTACTTTGAGAAAGACATGCTTTTGGTGACTATTTTCATTTTAAAAGCCCAACACCTGAAAATGAGTTTTATTGACAATAGCTGCCCTCTGAATTTATAAAACTGGCTTCCTTAGATAATCAACATTTGAATCTTTCCTCAATAAATATTGCTAAATATCACTAAGTGCTTCAACAGACTGTAGAGTGGCCTTGAGTTTTTTGGAAATTAAATGAAACTGATAAGCATTCTGTAGGTAACTGTGAGAAAGACTGATATGTCACAGCACTTTTGATAAGAGTGAGGTTCAGCCTTTGCTGCTTGACAAACGCTGCTATACAAAAAGCAGAAGAGAATTACATCTTTAGGGTAATTGAAAAAATGGACCCCTTTTCCACTTATAATCTGTTCCTGTTGCGTCTCACAGAGTCACAGAATATTTTGAGTTGACAGGGACCCACAAGCGTCACTGAGTCCAACTCTTAAGTAAATGGCCATACAGGGATTGAACCCATGAACTTGGTGTTAATAGCACCATCATAAGCACCGTCCTCTAACCAACTGAGCTGATCTCAGCTCATTAGTGATGGAAAATTAATAGCTCCAAACTGCCCATGAAATTATACGGTGATCTGGGTTCAGCTGCCAGTGTCGGGGTGGTCAGAGAGCACACCTTGCCTTGGCACTGCCTTGGTGAGGCACAGCTCCTCAGCAGGGAACAGGTCCCAAGGGCTATCTGGCTGAGAAGATGTGTTATTATCTTTCACAGTGTTTGTCAGTTTTCCACTTCATGGTATTTTAGCAATCCTTTGAGAGAATACCAGTTCTCTTGATCAATCCAAGTGATATTCACTTTAAGGAAAGATTCCTCTCCTTCCAAAACATGCAGCTTTTTTTATTGCACAGTGCAACCCCTTGCTCTTTGGATTTTACCAAATGAATCCTATTCAAAATGTACATTTCCAAATATAAGCTACACCACAATTTAGATAACAAGGATGTTATTCCTTCTTCACTGTATTTATAACATTCAGAGGCAATTTCTGTTATAAATCCTTATTGTAAATGGGTTTTATTCAGTGTCAAAATAAATATTTCTGAAGGGTGTTCAAATTTTACAGTGTTTTAAGATTAATGTATTTTATTTATGGATCAAAAATGTATGTATTTCCTAAACAAGAAACAGAGATCTATCTCCAATTCTCTGTAAACAGCTGTAGTGTATTCCATTGCACCTTAGTTCAGGAACTGACAAGGAGAACATCTCTTTACAAAAGAATAGTAATGGATATGTACATGATCAGCTATGTTGTATATTTTAGAAATTATTTGACTTGCACATGGATGTATTGGTGTCTTCAGTGCAGAAAATTGATGACAGCATACATTTGATCAATTTTAAAATGTTTTCATTGTCTAATCTCCCTGAACACTGTCAAAAGATGTAAAGTGGTTTTACAGTGGCCTAGATTTTTAGTAAGGTGGTAAATGTTAAAGCAATGGTATTGAGCCAATTTGACTGCCGACTTTCTACATTAAAATTTTAAAAATATTTTAATTAAGCTTTCCTCTGTATTTAGATTTGTCAGTTTCCTATGTATACATAATATAGGGACACGCATACACACACATTCTTTTCAAGTATTTTGTTTCAGTTCATGTGAAAGATTTCTAAGCAGTTTGAGTTCATTTGAAATAAAATGGCCAAACTGAGCTGAAAAATGTTTCCAACGAGCTTTAAAGCTGTGTGTAAACTGCACTTCAAACTGAACAGGTGCACCTCTTCCTTGTAGAGAATTTCCAACTCAAAGGATAAGAAACACCATTTTCCATGTATACAGGGCCCTGGGCACAAATCCTTGAAAATGCTGTCCTTAAAATTTATTCTGAAGTTCATTGTAGCTGCAGCATAATGCATTTACCGACATGCTTTAGTACAGTAAATGCCTTTTGGGCCATCTCATTCCATTCTATAATTGTTTTCTGGGGAAACCCTTACCCTCTACTTGATTTATGCAATACAGATGGTTGGTAAAACTTGAATTTTTATTGATGCATAGTAATATCTTTCTCAGCACCCTTAAAGAAAGTGACATAATTCTTTAAGACATAATATTACACTTAGGAATTGCTTTAGAGGGTCATCAATCTTTTGTGAAACTCTTCCAGCACTCTGCTAGTGTTAAATAAACCATGACTAGAATGAAATTCAAAATAGTTTGAGTGATTTCTGCAAAATGTTCTCCATTTGCCAATTATGTAGCACTATATTTCATCTTATCAGTTATTCATTATTCTTTGCTAAAAATACAGCAATGGCAAGGGATTTTTGTGAGTTTCAGAAGAATTACAGATGACCCACTTCATGAAAACCAGGCATTATTTTATAAAACATGACAAAGCTAATGATGATGATGAAATGGTATTTGTTTATAATTTTTGTTTTCTTGGTAAGAAACAATATTCAAGCCCAATGGGAAGAGTGTTTGCTCAAAGCCATTTTCTAAAAGGTTGCCTGGATCTTCTGAGCTCGTGCTTAATTCACACCCCATCCTGATGGTCTTTAGTGGGTACCAGAGTATCAAAAGGCAAAACACAAAAGAAATAAGCATAATCTAAATATGTCGGTCTAATATCAAGAAAGGCCATACAAATGTCCATGTTCCTTCTTCACAAATGTTTGAAATTCTTTATTTGCTTCCATGTCCATAACCTTGTTCTGCCACCTCCTCATGCCAACTCATCCTTTAACTGTCATTTTAGCTCAAATCCTAAATTGGGACTTTTAAATACAGTCAGAGTTCAGCTGACTAAAGTTCATTTTAAAGCATTCTAGGCATTTTTATATGTCTATAGTTGGGGGTGTTTTGACTTAGATTCAAACCTCAAAGGAACTTCCTTTCAAGTCCCAAATCCCCAGGAGCTCTGACCCAGGAATAATGATGTTCCACAAGAGCCTGACTCTTCATTCTGCAGATTGAAGGCATCAGCCTGGACCTTGAAGAGTTCTCTGCCCATATAGAAAGCTGAGTAAAGAACCTGTTTAAGGCTCCAATGTGATGTCTAACAAAAAAAAAAAAAAAAAAAAAAAAAAAAAAAAAAAAGCAAGACCCTAAAACAAGTTAATAAGGTGGGTGCATGGGAAGGCAAAGGCTTAGTATTACTTTTTCTTTGTCATCATCTTTTCTGGCCCCATAGGCAACCTTGTCCCAGTTTAACAGGGAAAAATATCATGATGTCGCTCACAGTATGTTACATACCTTCCTTATTACCACTGAAAATCAGAACACACTGACATAGAAGTAGGTTATGATTTGAAATATCTCCATTTTTTTCCATACTTCCCTTACTAGTTGATCTTTCACTACAGTTTCTTTGATATGAAAAGAGGACAGCTATGAGAGGGGACATTTTCTTCTTCTATAGTAAAAGATAACATGATCATTCAGAGATATAATTAGGCTTTGTACTTTGATTTCCATGCTTGCTGAAAGTTTTTAAGCTGTTCTCCTTAATACTAATCATTTAAAACTAATGAAAAAAATCTAGCATCCTAAAACATTTTATAAGACACAAAAAATTAAGGAAACGTGAAATAACTTAGGGCAGTTTCTTTAAATTATAGAAAGGAAATAAGAAAGTTTATCTCAAGTAAAACAAGCCATTTATGTTCACTTCTTGTATTAGTTTATGTCAAATCAATTCAAAGTTTATTTTGCGTGTTTTAAATAGTGATTTTCCATTACACACACAAAAAAATATCCTAAAAAACGCTGGCCCTTTAGTCTTTACTATACAGGCTTTGATTCCCAGAATATATCCACATCATACTGTGGAAATCAGCTTAACATTTTAGAATAAGCCCCAGAGTAAGTGCTTGGCCAGGTTGCTCCCCATTGAATGATTAAAGTGCTCTCAGGACACAACTGACAGTTCTGCCTGTGATTTCATTGAGTGCCACCTCCTTTACATCCCAGCCGAGGCATGTTTGCACCAGTGTCCTTTGGAAAAAGCACACTCGTGCCTGTGGTGGCAGGCAGGCAGGAGCCCAGGAGAATGGCTGTGGCTGGGAGGCCATGCCAGGAACTCAGGTCTGAGGAGGAACCTAGGGAATGAGAGACAGTAGCAGATTGTAGAGCTGTGGGGAAGATAAGAACTTTATGATATAGCTTGGGAGAAACAGAAAGCTTGCGTGATTAGAGGTAAATGTGATGTTGACCTGAAGTCCCGCAACTTTTTTTTTTTAATTTTCCAAAAGAAGATTCCATAAAAATCAAATAATTCAGGTTGGACAAAACCCAAATTTTAGTGAACTGTATCTCACATGAAGATATTTGACCAGTTCTAACAATTTATAAAATTTACAGAGACATAAGGAGTGGTTCGAAGTTCACCATCTGCTACTGTAAATAAAAACTTCTAATGTTTAAAGAAAATAGGGCAGCTGTCATGACATCCCTCACACATGATTAAATCAAAAGCTTACAGCACCTGTAGAACTGATACTTCACTGCAATCCAAACGTGTGAGACTTGAGTCTGGGAGTGATAATCTTTATTCTTACTGTAACTTATCTTCTGGATGCCGATGCTGCAAAAGATAAATTATTAAAAAATATTTATATGCTAAAATTTCTTCACCACAGAGGGAGAAGACTGTCCTCATTACTTGTACAAAAAAAAAAAAATTCTAATAATGAATTAACTTATTATTCACAAGAGAAGAGCTATAAGTTCACAGGCATAATTTCTTTTCTCTTAATAAAATAAAAGAATTATTTGTTATATACTTTTTGTACCTGAGTGGACTTTAAAATAATGAGAATTTTGCTTTCATGAACGGAAAACAATTTTTAAAAGGAAGCTGTTGAGAAATTTTATGAAAATTGTCTCTTGTGCCTCCAAGTAATTAATCTACTTCACAAAAGAATACCTGTCTTTTCTGAAAGTCATTGCCAAATTAAAACTCATAGTACTGTGTCCTTTCTGGTTATGGCTGACTTTTTCCAAATTGTAAGAAAAAAAGCTCTATCACTATATCTGTAGAGCAGCATTTTTTCCCCTGGAGATTTACTTTCAAGGAGAAGTCTGAGGAGCTCATCTCACTAGATGTGTTCAAAGCCTGTTTGAAATACAGCTTGAACTCAGTGAGTTTGGTTTAGTGCAGGTGCTCTTCCTGCTTTATTATGTCCTTGATTATTTTCAGTATAATGACAATTTTGATATTAGTCTTTCTAAAAGAAGTGAAATACTGGTTAGACTTTCCAAAACTGAAAACTATTTTAACAGAGACAGGCCTGACTTTTCACAGACCAAAGTAAGCTGTTAAGAACTGCACTCAAATTTTCAGGTAGAGACTAATGAACTCATCACAACTGAAACAGATGGCACAGCCCATTTGCTAGTCTATTAACTTTTATAGAGCACTGAAGAATCATCATGAAATAGAAGTAATCTAGAAAACATGGAAGACTCCTGAACTAGATTTAGGATGTATTTATCATTTTGATTGATTTATAGAGTTTCTTAATTTTGTTACACAAAGGATAAGGATACAGAAAGTTATATATATATATATATATATATATATACACATAAAGTAGGCAAGTCAAATAATGTTGAAATGTAGAAAATATTTATAAGCAGAATATAAACAATCCTGAGCTGTGTACATTTGAAATAATTTATGGAAGTTAAATCCTGTGATTAAATGGTACTTTGAGGTAAGTAAATTTCACCATGAAATCACTTTCAAGTTATTTAAGCTACTTTGTACAAGTATGTAAACTACCTCTATAATTCTTTCAGAAAGGTTCTTCCATTTTTCAATGGAATCAAGGATAAAAGATGGCTGAACTTTCCTTTTAAGTTAAGAAAAGACAATTACTGTTTTCTTTTGTATAAAAATATATGACTAAGAAAAACCAGCTCATGAGATCTTCCCCATTGGGTATTTCATTCATTCAATGAGCCACCTGAAAGACAGTAATTTAAAAGCTGCCGTGGGATGCCTCACTATATGACATATTGTAAAATTATTTCTGTTTGGACACTCATCTTTTGTTGCTTTCAACAAGAAGAAAAGTTTATATGTGAGAATGTGTATAATTTCTGAGCCACACATTTCCATTTGTAATGCAAAATACATCTCACAAAGCCAATTAAAGCAAATAGAGGAATCATTGTGTAAATTATCATTAATTTATAAGTGTTAACCATCCAAAATATTTTCATAATTTTTTTCTGTATTCAGTCACTAACATAATTTTTTATTAGATCCAGTTAAACACAATGACTGATCACAGTCAATTCTTTTTGAGGGCCGTTAAGTGAAATTGAAACCATTATTAGAGTAAATTATAATTATTCAGAATTTAAAAGTTAGGACTGGGTTGCAAATATATTTCTTACAAATGAAAATGTTTCTTAAGTAGCTTATAACCACTTTGAAGGACCAAACTAATATTATCCACATGAAACCAGGGTTAAGAATTATAAATCAAATACAATTTTGTCATTATCTACTGCCATGATTTAGGAATGGTAGCCCCTAAAGTAGTTCTCCCATCAAGACTCCAAACCACGTTTCCACTCACCCCCCTTACCCTCCCCTTTCTGCTCTGGCAGGATGGAGTTGAGAACTGGAGGCACAAAAGAGGAAAACCATGGGTTGCGAGAACAATTTACTGGAAGGAGCAATGAGATAAGAAAATGATCAATAGCAGCAACAAGATTAAGAGCAAGAGATAAGACAGAGGAATGATTCACACAGAAAGTCCACGACAGACACCAACCCCACCACTGCTTTCCCCCCTAGAAGGAACACCCTTCTCCTCAGAAGCTGACCGTTACCCCCACCGCTGGCAATGGCACGAGGGGATACAGAACCACACCTGGGCCTTAGCCATGACCCCCTCCCACCTATTGTAAAAAATTAACCCTGTCCTGGCCAGGCACCTGCACATACCCAAAACCTGCACTATCTGAACCTACTCGAAATAAACTTCTCACATGTGAACTGGTAATCCTAAATTATTTTACTGTATTAGGAGAGAACTTTTTCGTTTTTCTTTTTCTTTTTTTTTCTTGTAGCCTGGTGATAATACAACCAGAATTGTATCACCAAACACCTGATGTTAGTCCTAACTAGAAAACATTCTTAAAAATAAATAATGTAATAAGGAATAATAATAAAAAAATAATAAAACTGGTTTCCTACCTGATCATTTTATATTTTCTTCATGCCATAATATCTTATAAAATTTTCCCCAGCCAGTCGCAACTTTACAATTCACTATATTAATATGATATATTTATTCTGAATTACTATATGAAACTTTAACTTCAGGGAATAAACATAGGCACTTTTTATGTCCAAAAGAGGCAAGGCATGAAAATTGAACTTATGAGATGACTCTAACCTATATAACATCAATAAAAATCTGCAAGAATCATAACATTTCTCACAGAAACAAAACTCAGTTGATAATTGTTCATTTCTAGGCAGGATGCTTCCTGTCTGGGCCTTTTAAGCAGGTAGCAGTAGCTCCTATCCCATCACTCTACTTATTCAGAGCAATTTATTTTTACCCATTGTGCTGGTTTGGTGTGGGATAGAGTTCATTTTCCTCAGAGTATGTGGTAGGGGCTGTGTTTTGGATTTGTGATGGAAAGAGTGTTGGGAACTCAGGGATGTTTTTGCTACCGCTGAGAGGAGTCAAAGCCTTTTCTGCTCCTCACCCCACACCACCAGTTGGAGGCTGGGGGTGCAAAAGGACCTGGGAGAGGTCATGGCCAGAACAGCCCATCCCAAGTGACCACAGACATATTTTATACCATATAATATATGTATGTATATGTATATGTAGTTCATGCTCAGCAATAAAACTCTGGGGAAGGTTGAGAGACGAATTACTGTTCAAGGACTGGCTGGACATCCCTTGGTTGGTGGTGAACAACTGTTGGCATTTGCATCACTTGTCCTTCTTGGGTTTTATTTCTCTCTTTCTTATTTCTCCTTCATTACAATTGATAAATATATAATTTTTAAATTTTATTTCCATTATTAAACTGTTCTCTTGTCCACCCACAATTCTTTTCACTTTTACAATCCTCCAATTCTCTCCCATCCCACTGGTGTGAAGTGAGTGAGTGAGTGAGTGAGTGAGTGAGTGAGTGAGTGAGTGAGTGAGTGAGTGAGTGAGTGACTGTGTTGTGCTTGTTTTCTAGCTGGGATTAAACCATAACACCTATCTTAAAGTATCATGACGTTTATGATGGAGAGCTGTAGGGTGTGAAAAGGTGGTTGGAACCCTCACAAACTGTGCCGTGCTACAATGCACTGCCAGAGAGCAGGAAGAAGCTGGAATGAAATTTCATGAAGCCGCATATTAAAAAAGAAAAAAGGTTATACTTAAGACAGTATTAATAATTTCAGCATTAGAATGAGAGAATCAGTTCTATTAGCACATACTTTAGTGCATGCTGCACTGTAATAAAAGATTGAGATAAGCAGGAGAGTAAAGTGCTTTTCCCACTCAGCAAGAAGGGAAAGGAAGAAATCTGAATACTGACCTCAGAAAACAAAGCAATATTTTCCTTTTTTATGACAGAAAGTCTGAAAGAAATATGTCAGCAGCTTTCAGTTTTTAAACAGGCCAGGAAAACGACTGTCCTACTTTGACCAGCCCAAGGAAGTGAGCTGACTAGGTTTGAGATTGGCATTTTATTGGACCAATGGGAAAGCATTTTCTAGTTGTTATTCCCTTTGGCAGCAGCCCGGGCAGGTCTCTTTCCTCCCGGCTGTCAGAGCACACACCTCTGCCCTCTCTGCCCTGCCCAGGGTGGGGGGAGGCAGCGGCGGGCCGGGCTGGGGCTGGGCCCGCTCGGCCCGGCCGGGATTCTCCGCTCCTGGAGCGGTGGGAGCGGCTGCCGAGCCCTCACCGAGGAACCCACAGGGCCCTGTCCTGGGAGGGGCAAAGGAGCCGGCAGAGCCTGCAGAGCTTTTGTGCCAGTGGAACACCAAACCACGCTGGGCTGAGGCTGTGTCGGCATCGGGAGCGGCTGAGCATGGGACAGCACCTGTATGGGCACCAAAGGAGCTGAGCATGGGACAGCACCTGTATGGCACCGAGGAGCTGAGCATGGGACAGCACCTGTATGGGCACCAAAGGAGCTGAGCATGGGGACAGCACCTGTATGGACACCAGAGGAGCTGAGCATGGGGACAGCACCTGTATGGGCACCAAAGGAGCTGAGCATGGGGACAGCACCTGTATGGGCACCAAAGGAGCTGAGCATGGGGACAGCACCTGTATGGGCACCAAAGGAGCTGAGATGGGACAGCACCTGTATGGGCACAAAGGAGCTGTGCATGGGCACCAGCACCAGTGGCCCCCGTGGTTCGTGCTAAAGGTGGCCCTGAAGCCAGGAGCAGCCCTGACCCCCATTCCAGACTGAGAGCAGCTGGCACAGCTCACATGGAGTCGGCAAAAGAGCACGTGGCCAGCAGAAAGATGCAAAGCTTGTTTTTGATACAAGACTTAGACAAAATTAACCTTTTTTCTTTCAGCATTACAAAACTTTGTACTCACAGAACACTAATTCTCTCTTAGGCTAAGAAAAAAAAGGGAGGTGAAACTTTCTTAGAACAACCACATGAAAATGAAGTCAGTAAGAAAAGAGTTAGATTTTAGATTGAAGGGATTTTGAAAAGTTTGTCTTAAGCTTAGACTGTAAAATTCTTTTGTGAAGCTATGGTACAGATATACTTGATATATCAGTCTTTGGGTTTTCACCAATAAGTTCATAAAATACTTCGGGGGGGTTGTAGCATTCTATCCACAATCATGAGCAGAGGCACCAGTGTTAGAAGTTTGATGAGAAAACTTGGCCCTGAGGACAAAAGGGGAAGACCTCTGTTTCCAGAGATGAGTGAAAGGATGCTAGAACAACTCATCCTTAAAAAATGCACCCCAATAAGCTGATATAAACTGAGAGCACAGTTGTAAGGAAAAACTGGGAAAGATGGGAAAGACTTCACAAAGGCAGATTTCAGGCACCTGAAGTTTGTGAGAAAAATGAAGCCACAAGATTTCTTTTCTTGTAAGAAGCTTTTCATAGCATTAGCAAAGAATACTTTTCTCTCTAAATGAACCAAAGAAAGACTATTTGTAGAGGTAAAAAAATGACTGAGATTTCTAAGTGTTGTTATCTTTACATTGTTGGTTAAGAGATAAAAAGGGTTGTGGGGAGGAAGGAAGAGTGTTTTGAAAGTTCTATCCTCATTCTTCTTGTTTTTCTTTCTTTTAGTGTTAGTTAATAAAGTCTTATTACTTTTAAGCTTAAGCCTGCTTTGGTCTTGATTATAGCCTTTGAAATTGGCAAAATTAAACCAAAACAATGACAATAAAACAACATGCACTCTTCCAAAGAGACCTACCAGGGCAATCGATCAAGTGCAAAAAGCAATATTGAAGCAGGTGCAGGTCCTGGAAAATCCCAAATGAGTTTATGAGTTTTCTTGATAAGAAACAATGTTACTGATGTCATTGGAAAAAAAACACAGAGTGAATATAAGGCATCCATTGCAACTGTAAAGTATAGTAAGGACTGAACTTTTGAGAGAGTTACTTGTCAAAGCACAAACATTGCTTACAGTGAACCTCAATCATTGGATTGCTAACAAGTAGTTAAGTTATATAATATAACAAATATGTGCTGCTTTGATGGAAACATTTAAATAGGGAAACAGGGAAATCAAGGTTAAATTTGAAGGGGAAAAAAAGAAAAAGTCATAGACTTTGCTTTGAAAAAGCACCCAGAAAGTTGTTTAGAGAAAAGTTGAATTAGCTCATCCTATAGCTATAAAGAAAAATCAATTGAAATAATGGTGGTATCTCAGAGAAAGTGTTATCTGTTTTCAAAAATAATAAAAATATTTTCTAAAAAGCATACAAAAATTGCTGCAAAGTGGTCTGCAATGTTATGAAAGCCAAATTGTTGGAAATGCCTCTAAAAGGGCAAAGTCAGAATATGGAGATATTACTTATTCTTGAAGCTGTGTTCCTCAAGTTTTCACACCCCAGGGAAAGAGCAAGTGAGCTCCTGCTACTGCAGAAGCAAGGACTAAAGAGTATTTGATCTCATGAAAACCTTTTGGGAAGTGTGCAGAGTTTAAAAACAAGGGTTTAAAGTTATTTTTTCAGTCTCTGTCTTTTCACAGTCACAAATGAAATCTTTGTTGAAATATTTTCAACAGTACATTTGCTTTCTGGTAGCATTGTAATGTGGTACTTTCTATGAGATCTTCTGTGATTTGAAAATCTTAAACCAAATGTTTTCTTCAGATTCTCCTATTACTTACAGCCACAATATTTCAAGGATGGATGATACTGGATGAACATCAGAGAGATGGGTCAGCATGACAATCTGTAAATGGTATAAGAAAAAGAGTATTTGAAGTTTGAAGCCATTATAATTTATTTATTGAAACTCTTGTGAACTGTTTGTACCTAGAGATAGTTTAAAATTTTGCAAAATTGTTTTTTCTTTCTTTACAGTCTAAAAATATATTTGGATTTCTATGTGGTACTACAAAATGAATCAAAGTTTGATTTTCACTGAAATTCTCATTGAGAGGGAAAATTTCAAGATAAACATTTCTTGTGATTGCTGTTGATCCTAATAAGTACCAATCAGTCCTTTTCCAGCACAGAACAATCTTTTCCTATCCTTCAAAACAGGATTGCTAACAACTCTTATTTATTTCCCCATCAAATGTAATCAACATCAAATATAATCTCAACAAATAAATAAGTTACTGACGGTGACATCACATATCAATATGTCAACATTTTTAAAAAATGTGTTATATCAGATGTGATGTTTTATTTATAGAATATTAGTCTTACTTTCTACAGCAATAACTGTAGAAGAGGAGCAATGTGAAACATTCTCTGTGTTTCCTTTTTTATCTTTTTGACTGAGTAGCTAGACTGGAAATGTACTAAAAATAATAAGGTGATTTAAATACCAAGTTTGAAAATTCCTTAGCTATTTTGATGGCTAGATATCATAGAATATCAGATGCAAAAGTCATCAATTTCCTTCTGAAAATCAAACTCAAAATTCCTCAAACGTTCACCCTATAATGAATAAATTTTTATTCATAATCTCTAATCTGAATATTCTGATTATAATTTTATATATATATTTACTGCTTGGAAATACAATCTATCTCCATACTCATCTACCCTTCATATTGCTTCAGAACAAGTAAATATTATTCTTTTCACTTTTTAATCAAAAATAATCTTTCCTTGATTACAAATTACGTATTTGAAATAATTTAGGTAATTGGCATATAACAATTTTTAAGAGGAAGTGTGGGCTGCACATGGTGTATACTTCACTCTTTCTAGTCAGTATAGCTTTAAATTTATTCTGGCAGTCTCTCACAAATCTATTTAGAAAATTGAAGATTGTTCTGGCTATTTGAAGTGTGATAAAATGATGGGTTTCCTCTGAGTTATGTGACAAAAAGAGAAATCATGTAGTCTTAAAAGCAAAGAAAATCAGTACTTAAAATTGCTGCCACAGTAAGGCCTCTAGTGAAGGAACTCGTTTCACCTGATGAGCAGCAGCCACTTCCATAACTCTGAGTATACATGGAAGAAATAGCCTTAAGACAAAATTAAGGAGGTTAGAAGTTGTGTCCTTGTCCTAAAAACAAAGACCTGCCTTGTACCTTCTGTATTTGTCTCTGCTCTAGCACACGTTTTGGTTCTTTGCCCTGTCCTGTCTGGCTGTGTTAATCAGCTCCAGCCAATCTAAATATTTTTCAGTGATGTTATTAGTTCTGTTGTCATTATCAGTTTGCAAGTGCACCCTAGGAGTTTTCCTTCATTCTTAGATAACATGTATCATAAAAAAAGCCTCCATTTTTCTAGTTCAATACACTCGTTTTTATTGCCTGCTGTTAAAAGCTGTCTGGGAAAATTTTATTGAAACAAGCTTTTAGTACAGAAAATCAAGAAGATATTTTCAAAATAAAAATACTTTTTTTTTTTTTGGTAATACAAGTGTTGGCTGTTATTCTTTGCAGAACATGCTGGATTTCAAAAATAAAGGCTGAAATGCTATAGCAAGTATTCCACTCAGACATGAGACCTTCAGCTCATTTAGGTTCCTCTTCATAGCCTCACATGACTTTTCCCTCTTTCCTCATGATTCTAGCCATTTCTTACCAAATCATGTATTAAAATGAAACTTTGCAGGACTTGGGATGTTTTATCAAATTTTCACCTTGGGAGTTTCCCAGTCTGTTACTGTGCTGCCAAGTGCAGCTTCTTAGAGTTCTAGACATTCACTGAAGATAGAATTAGGCCCTCCTGGTCTATCATAGGAGTTAACAAAATCCCTGGTAGTCAGTGGAGGTAAGAATGAAATATATGTTTAAAAAAAATGAGCTCAAAAGAATGTGTCTTGGAGGCATACCACATCCATTTTACAAAATTCTCAAGGGGATGAGATTTAATTGGTAGTTGTTTGAGAAGAATAATAACAAAAAGATGGAATTACCTTTCCCTGAACAAGCTAGAAATTTGCAGTGCTTGCTTGGTTAATAAGAGACAAGCAAGACACTCTTCAAAGAAAACTATCTATGAGACTAGAATAGTAAAAGCATATATTGAAATTAAGAGGAAAGTGTTTATGAGAACTGTATATGAGCCACAGTGTTGGAAAAATGAGGAAATTCCTCAAATCTCAGTATGTCCAAATAAGACAAGTATGCCTCAACTTGATTAAACATCAGTGCTTCAGAGAGATTTTCTCCCCACTGCTTTCTCATTTGTTTTTAGAGATGAAGCATAGATTTTGTTCCCATTCTAGGGTGAATTTGGATCTAATGCAGCTAGATTGACTCATACTATCATGGCAAAAAGTCGTAGTGAAAATTCTTGGTGAAAATCCAGACTCTGCCAGAGTATTTTATGTGGTACAAATCTTATTCCTTCTCATACTTTCGTTTTTTTCCTAAAGGCCTCCCTCCACACAGTCAGCTTTGTACTCAACATTAGAGCAAAATAAAACCACGCCCTATACCCCTAATATGTAGTAAGAGATGCTACTGTTTGTCTCCATCTTTTCTTTAAAAATTTCCACCTTTTCTTAAAAATACTTGTTGTGAAGGAAAAGAGGGGAGACAACCCTGTGTGAAGGGCTTGCCCCTGGGAGTGTAGACATAGACTCCCTTGTGCGTAGGGGGAGAATTCTTAGATCAAAAACCTATTCTAGATGCCAATGTGCTGAAGGTCTTATCTTTTCGCCTACAGCAGGTACAATATTGGAAAACAGTGAAAATGGCATACAGTTCTTTACCGGTCTGATCATGTTTCCAGTGATGGAGGACCTGGGGGAGACTGGTGTGAGGGAAGAGCTGTGCAGTGTGTGCCTGCTGGGGGCTGCTTAAAGCAGTGCATGTTGTAATGTGGATTACTGTCACACTGAGGATACTGGACAAGATTTAACATGCTTCCAGTGTTCTAGACACTAATACTGGATCTTCCTTGAACAAAACACAAACTCCAACCTTTTGAAGTTCATTAATTGGAACACTTCGACCTGGTTAATTACCCCACATGAAGCACTCAACACCAGCTTTGTAAATTCCAAGCAAAACCCAGGTATATTCTGCATCCCCTGGAGTTCACAGCGGTTTTACAACATGCACTGAAAATTATTTTGAAACAAAAAATATTCAAAGACATTTGAGAAAAGTCTGCCTGAGTGCACAAGGAAAATGCAGGGCTTTTGCCCTTTCATATTTTTGTTTGCTTCCAAAGTTTCACAGCCATTAGGAATATTTTGCCCCCTTGAGGCTTTTGCTGGCTCTTGGCAGACTGGTATTTTCCCTACACAGCAGGCACTGACAGTGACAAGTGAGAGCATTGACTCTCTGCTTCTGGCTACCTGCTGCCTTTCTTCTCTTGTTTCCTCAGGAACAGAGGCTGATCTATGAACATAAAGCAAGAGAAAATGATTCTGCAATAAATATTTTAAGCCCAGTGCCTTTATTTCCATTGCATTTTTAAAATATCTTCTTTTTTTATTTAAGAGTCTTTTCTGAAAGTAAGATGCCATATTACTATTTTGTCTGCAGAGCTGGGATAGGTGATTTCTCAAGGGAGTGTGGGAAATGAATTATGACTGTGTATTTGCTGGGTGTCTTACAACTCAAACTTCATCAGCCAAACAAATGCCTCTGTTCAGAATAACAGATTGTTAACTCATAATCATGTGCAGTGTCTTTTTCTTCTACCCTGGTAACAGGCTAGATAAAAGAAAAAAAATAGCCACAAAACCAAACCCACCAAAGTACTCTCCCACTGTTTCTAGACTGTGACTGCA
This sequence comes from Sitta carolinensis, assembly GCA_032173965.1. Taxonomy (NCBI): domain Eukaryota; kingdom Metazoa; phylum Chordata; class Aves; order Passeriformes; family Sittidae; genus Sitta; species Sitta carolinensis. Next base: position 46,829,672 of record CM063285.1, on the reverse strand, counting down.
CAGCACTTTGAATTGCTTTGTCCCTGCCCCAGTGTCAGCCATCAGTCCTTTTAAAGCTTGCTGTCTTTTCTCAAGTAAATGTGCCCTTTAATGAAGGGAGATTGCATTGGTATAAGAATTTGCTACCCAACTCTTGTTTAAGGTTTTGGTAAGTGTTTGCTCTTTAGGTTTAATGAAAAGTGCAAACAGCAGCCACCCAGGAGAGTGCTGTAGTCCAGATTATTTATTCAAGTGATCAGTTGTCCTGGGTTGATGCTGAATTGCATCCCCCATTCATCTGTTTAGCTCAAAAATAAGTTTTTCACATTTAAAACTGGATCTGAGAATGAAGGAGGGAGAAGGAGAAGCAGTGGAATGACAGAGGCATTTTCTTATGTTTCTTTATGTTTCAAAATATAAAGATAAGAGTTTTCAGCTTTCCTTCACACACAGCCTGTGTTGTCTGCAGTGTGGACAGAGAGCTCTCCTTTGCTTTTTGTTAGCTTTTGGCTAGCTGAAGCAGAGAAGTTCTCTGGACTGGATTTTTTTTTCCTTTTTCTTGGAACTGTTTGACCCTGCTCTGGACTAAACCCAGCAGAGCACCAGGAGCTCAGACCTGTGTCCCCCCAGGCCTGGCCTGGTTCTGGCATTTCCCAGTGCCAGGGACTGACACAGACTGAGCCGAGCTGCACCCCATGGGAGAGACTGGCTGAATTTGTCATCTCTAAGGAGTGGAGAGAGATTTTGTTCTTTAGTATTGTTCATTTGTTGTGCTGGGGAGTGCCTTGCCTGTTAAATAAACAAGGTTTTTTCCACTTCTTTCTGAGGAAAAGTTTTTCCCATACCAGTTAAGGAAGGGGCTGCTTAAATTTGTTTTCTAGAGGTTTCCTAAATTTGCCCTAAACCAGGACATCAGTAAATAAAGAAAGGGAGAGTTACAAGTTCAAACCTAGCTCAAAACAGCTGTCATAATCTTCATTTTAACAGTAGAACCCATTTTCAGCATGTTCAATGGAGAATATAAAATAACAATGGTAAGGATTTATTAAGGAATATGGGAGAGAAGTTATTAAGGAATATACGAGAGAAGAGTTTTACTTTGTTCTTTGGTTTGGCTCTTTTTTTTTTTTTTTTCTTTTCTTTTTCTTTTTTTCTTTTTCTTTTTCTTTTTCTTTTTCTTTTTCTTTTTCTTTTCCTTTTTCTTTTTTGATTTTTTTTGTTTGTTAGTTTGGGTGGGTTTGTTTTTCATTTTATTTTATTTTGGATTTGTTTTTCCTTGTACTCCTGTTGTAGGGACTTTGACTCTTAATACTTAAATGAGAAGTAACATTTTGGGAAGATTTTACTTCTACTGGCCTGTGTGTAATGAGATGCCTCACCACCAAGGCCATCAATGTGGTACTTCTGAGTCACACACTAACAGCATTTTTGAAATCTGGTCAAAATACTTGGCTTGTCTCATTTATTCAAAATATTAATCACATGAACAGCAATGATCAAATTCACCTTAGGCGATGCAAGAAAGGCAGGAAATGGTAGTCAATGAAATGATAATCACAATACAAGGTAAAATGCATCTGAAAAGTAAAGATCAGATGAAACAATTTTCTTTTTTTTTCAATATTCAGTGAATTTCAGATTGGCTTTGCTTGAAATGAACTGAGAGGCTGGGTAACTGGCTGCAGTCAACATTGGAAAACAAGCAAAATCAAGAGAAAGAGAACAGTGGAATAGATTTGAAAAGGCAAAAAGTAAAAATCTATAAATAAAAAGTGAAAGATATATTACAAGGTAATATAGAGAGGATATGGCAGGAAAGCCATTACCCTTCCCCTTTAGCATTAACTCATGTAAAAGGTTACCAAGCTGCACAAGAAAAAAATTATTTTCCGTTTAAAAAAAGTAACATTCCCTAATGCAGACAGTGTTTCGGTAATGTCCCATCCTACTCCATCTAGCTCTGTTGCTATTTTCTATATCTTTGTCACAAACTTTGTGCTATAACAAGAGTTTAGCCCCATATAAATTGAATATAATTACTTCCAAATGTTTCTATGATATTCAGTTCTAGTTTATTCTGGTCTCTCAGAAATAGCATTTTTGCCCTGTCCACTATTCATCATCTTTTTAATATCTGACTTCAGTCTACCCAAATTCCTACCTGCTATCTCCCGTAATCTCAAAGCTTTTGAGTGATTTTCTTGTCCCTAGTTCCCTGCATCTATCATCTCCTTCAGCTTTGAAAATATTCTCCTGGTCAAGGGGTAATATTTTGTGCTTGGTCCTTCCCTCTTGCAAACTGTGCTTATCTCCCAGCTCATCCCAGGCTTGTGGTTTCTGACCTCAATAGAAGAAATGACAGTTCTCTCTTTGGTTTGGGAAAGAACAGGATTTCTTTATTTGACTTTTCTTCCTAAGGGAACAGGGCTTATGTTATTATGTTGTCTGCCTCTGTCAGAGCCATCCTTCCCCCATCTTTTGAATCAGTAATCCTATTTCAATCAAACGGCTTGTTTCAATCAAATCTTACACAGGGTGTTTGTATTTTTTAAAAAATTAAATTTTCCCAAGTTTCCCAACAGGGAATTTGGGGAGCTGAAGAAACAGGAAATCCTTCAGCATAACCCTGCCTGTTGTTACTGGAGTTTCTACACTGAAGAAGGTTTAATAAACAGGACCTGTAGAGGTATTCTAATTAGAACTGGTGCTTTCTTAAACTTGCAATCAGTCAGTCCTGACACATAAACCCACGCACCATCATGTTTCATTATGGTCATCAGTGTTCAAAGAACTTCCTGTCCTTCTTTAATGGAAACAGTAACTTTCCAACAACAGCTCTTCCCTTTGCCCTGAATATCATGCATGGAACTTGGGTAGAGGGTGAGAGTCAGCCCAAGTCTCTCTACGATAATAAACTTTGGGAAAGTGGCCTGCAGTTTCTGAGGATCAGCTCTAGATCTTGGCTATCTATTTGAATAAAAATAACAGTTTATTGCCAGAAAATAATTGTGCGCATTGGGATTTTTTTTTTTTAACTTATGAAGTACTAGTAGCTCAGCATATCTGTAAGCAAAGCAAATTATAAAGGTTCCCCCTGCAGCATATGCTTCACTTTTCCTTCCCAAAAAAACATAATATGTTTACGAAATTAGGGTACTCCCCAAAGGGCCTTGAATAATGATAAGATATATGAAATAACTACTGTAGGCTTTGAAATCAATGTTGCAGAAGATAAGGATTTAGCTAGAAAGCAGCTCAGTCAAACCTGATTAATTTGTGCCTGCTTGTGCCTAAGCCACCAAAACATTTCACTGGCAGGCAGTGCAAATGACAAGCCACTGCTTTGGTAGTCTGGAGGGGGTTCTTGTTAATATTTATGAAAACGGTCTGCAAACTGATTTTGTCTAACTAGGTCTGTCTGTACTACTATTATCTTATCACATCCCACAGGGATACAAAACCTCAATACTGAATTAATCGTACTATGACATTTAGAAGAAAGAAAAAGGAGAAACTATTCTGCTGGCTCAAACCACTGGAGATTAAAAATTGTATTTATGATTGTTTGAAAAGATGACAAATACATTTTAATAAACATCTGTCAATAAACATCAAATAATATTTTTTTCCAATAATTCTCTGCACTTTTTCTCAAACATTTAAAGATGTTCATCTCTACTGTAAACAGAATTTAGCAAGAAGTTGCGTTTAACTGGAGCTGACAAGGTAACTGACTTTGTGGCAGTTTAGGAATATAAACAGCAAAAATGGAAGTGGAGATATGATCAAAGCAGTATGTGAAATTTGCAGCATTAAGATACCAAATTGCCTGTTATTTTACATAAAAAGAATTTTCATTAAAGTTATCACAGAAAATAAGCATGTTAATTATGTAATATATATCTGCAAACTGACTCAGTGTCAGCCATGGCCCCCTTCTTTGCACATGTGTATGGATGTATGTGTATTTTCCAACAAATTACATACTAATAGCTTTTAACAAAATTGACAGAAGTGAAGATTTTAAAGACATTAATTCCTGGCATATTTAAAAAAAGGAAGTTAAGCAAAGAACTTAGAGTGTCTGTGAACTTCCCTTGAGGGTTGAGCACATCCCTAACTTGGCACTAGAGAACCTAGGGATGCAAGAGCTTATCTTGGACCTCAGAGTAAGGGGGAAGGACCTTGAGCAACCTGGACCTTGAAATCTACTGACCAGACAGAAATCCATTATCTGCTCTGTTCCTTGCAGAACAATCAGACATGGGTTTTGTGGAGGATTGTTTTTTTTCAAACCACTGGATTTTGAGTGCTGTAATTCACAGCAGTTGATACTGTGAATAGGAGCTTAGCTTTCCATGTCTGGTAGAGGTGAAAACTTGATTCAATCCTGGAGCTCCAGCATAAGGACAGCTCCAGGACGTTTGGGCAGAAATGTCCATGTGAATTCAGGTAGTTGAGGAACTTTCAAACCAAACTTTGCTGCCTCAAAATGCAGTCACACTGTAGAGAGAAATTCTGAATTTTGAATTTGGGCACCTAAAGCCCACACACTGTTAATTTTAGAAGCTCCAGTCATTTTATTTTTTTTTTCATTGTTATATTTGAAGGCAAGATTTCCTGAAAATTAATCTGCTTCAATAGTTGGCATACTCATAACACAACGGAAGATGGATGCACTAACTTCTGAAAAAAGGTTCAATGTAATGCAAGCCAAGTACAAGTGAGAATGAAAGCAAGAATGTTCTAATGAAGCTGAAACATATGGCAAAGAAATTACTCTACAACCCTTTAGAGCGCAATAGACAATAATACCCTTGTTATGGAGATTTTAAGTAATTCTGTGCAACTTAATTGCACCCCAGCTATAAAATGTAAAGGTGGTTTAAAGTGACAATAGGGTGGTTATCATTTTCTACTCACTTCTATTTATTACTTAATATCTTCAGCTCAAGAATAATAAAAAATTTACTCAAAATTCTTTTACAGTATAATACCAGCTTATGATGGAACTCTTTTCCATGGAGAGATTGGTTTCTTTCCATAGAATGTCCTCCTTTTTCTTTTTTTTTTTCCCATTAAAATGTTTTGGTTGAAAACTTAATTTTTTGATGAAAAGTGGAAACTTTCAGATGAAATATTAATGAAAACAGAAATGCATATAAACGTTATATTTGTAACTCTGGTGCTATAGGGCACCTAATATGTCCTACACCCTTACATCTTTAGATGAAATCTCAGTCCAGTGACACAACAGAATTGTAGAAGAAAGTTTAGCATTGAATCAAAAGTGATGCTTTCCTGTTTTCACTTCCTGCTGTATGTGATAAAATTCTACTCTTTTTCTGGCTCCTCCTTTGTCAGCATAAATATTATTTCTTAGCATGACTTTCCCATATTCAAATTAAATTAAAAAAACTTTAGAAGTTTGTGAGGAGTGATATACTGACTTTTTCCCAATAAATTTAATAGGAATAATATCCATTCTCTCAATAAGCAGTTTAGGATATGACTCACTACATATAAAGAGTTTACTTTCTCAATCCAGCCTCTGTATAACCATACCTTTTTTTGTGCATAGGCTAATATTACCAAATGAACTTCCAAGCCAGTAAAGGAGTCTGAAGTTTTCCTCAGCTAGAAGCCATTTTGCAAAGCTTTAGTTGTTGAAAGCAGGACCTATATTTTTGATTGAAAAGAATCAATGTAAATTCACATGCTGCCCAGGTGTGGAAGGGACACTGATAGAAACAATCATTTTCCCATGGATGAAATATTTAAATCCTTTTGCACAGACTTCTTAATTTTTTCTATCATATGGAGAAGATCAAAATCAGTTTTGTTTTGATAAAACTAGATGATGATGAAGAACTTACTATAAAGCACTTTGATATAAAAGTGATAAGAACATTAGAACTATCTAGGGAGAAGGAGATGGAAAAGCTTCAAATACTGACTTGGTGCTGGACCAGCCTATATACATTCCTTATAGGAAATCTGCCTTGAGCATATACTTCCCACAAAATATTAAACTTTCTTTAGTGAAAGCTGACTTCAAGGAACACAGGGGTAATGCATTTTAAAATCTTTAGATGAGAACAGAAACAGATTTTGAAGGGTATATCTATGACTTCCCTTGATATTATGCATTCACTAATAAAAATTCAGATGTCTGTAAAAGGTCCGACCTTGGTTACTGGAGGCCAGCTACTTATCTTGCAGTTGAGTCTACTGCTGAGGTCTTCAAAGAAATTGAACCAGGAAACTTTGTTTTTCAGATAGTTTGAACAAAAATGCCATCAGCTTGAGAAGGGGAAAAGTAATGTTCAATGGACATCAAGGAATCCAGAACATGGAAGTAACCACAGTGCTACAAGAATGCCTGCTGCTCAAAGAACTAAAATAATTCTCATTCAAAATAAAGACAAGAAAATGTGGTTTATGAAATAATAAATTGAATGTTATTTTTAATTGATGGTTAGTAAGAAGTAGGAGCATCTTGAATTTTCAAAGGTCAAAATGTACTTGATTTCTTATGTTTTAAACTATTTCCTTTTAATATCAAAACAATTTAAATTCCAGAAAGTTGAGGCAAACTACTTCACATCCTGTCTTCACTTACTTAAGGCTATATACAGTTTTCTTATTTGGGCTGAAATATAAGTGTTTCTCTGTGTGTGTGTGAAGATAAAGGACTTCAGTTTTACCACAGCATATATTAAGAAGAGATGACGTGCTGACCTGGTGAATCAAAGCCTTGCAACATTGCAGTGTCTTCTCCTCACTGTTTCCACCACTGTTTTTTCTAACCACAGAGTTCCTCAGAGTTACCTCCAGTAAGAATTTCATATCCTTTGGTGCTAAAATGGGTCTACAGGGACTCAAAGAGGCAAGTAGGATTTTATCTAATCATCTGAAACTAGGAGCCAAAGTGCATTTGGTATTCAAAAGTGGATTTGTATAAACAGAAGTAATGTCTTAATCAAAGGGAACTTTTTACAGTAGCAAAAGGATTGTGGAAACAAGACGGGAAAGGCAAATTGAGCAATGGATCAGGGAAACTGTGTGGGCAGGAAACAGAATAAAGAATAATTCTAAGTATCCACATACAGGAGCTCTTGGCTGGAGTGTAGTACATTGTTTTGAATACCTAATCATCATCCCTGCTGAAAGCTCTAACAATAAAAAATATGCAAAATCTAGATAAAGGTAGATTAAGTTCATTCATTATTGCAGTCTAAGATAGTATTTTGATTTCTGTGCTGCCAGACCTAGTTTTTCCATGCAAAAAACAAAGCGGAGATGACCATCACTATAGCACTGTACGAGTCTTATCTAAGCTTTTATTTTTGCAGACCTGAGATCAAAATTTTCCTTCTCATGGTATTACCACTAACAACTTCTTAGTGTACACTTTTATTCATCTGGAAAGAACTTACCAAAGGACCAACAATTTACACTTAAGTTTTGGATATTTTTGGCCATATTAAAATATTTATCTATGAATAAACTAATGAGCCTACAGATTTCCAGTGTCTGTTTTGACATGACGTGGAGTACCTTGCCCCATAAACACAATTCATGAAAGCCTCTCCCAGAAGAAGATTTGGGCTATTTCACTTTGCAGGGTATGCTGAAATTCCACATGCTCTGCAAGATCTGGGATCTCTAATTCTGCATGTGATTTCTTCACAGAGCTCTGATCATGGAGTTGATTTCTCCACTGGGATTTTCCTAGTCCCTGCCTGCAGCTCCACCTCCAGGTTTCTGTTTGGTGTCGTGGGTCTGAACAAGTTTGGGTTCACTGTCACATATTCGTGCATTGCCTTCCATCCCCAGGCAAACACCAGAAAAAATGTGGCTTGAACTTGCAGCAAAGCACAGGTGTACCTGGGTTTCCCTCCATGTTATTCACATATTCACACTACTTAGTCACAGCCTGAAACCAGAATTTCTGATAAAATTCGAAGGTAAAAAAATAAATAATTATATGGTGTCATTTTTTTACTGAAAACATTCTTTTTAGCTTTGATAAACATACTATAAATCAATATACTCAGGACTTGGGCAAACTGTACTGAAAACAGTACAGCTGAACAAATCATTCCAACATTAATTTTTAATTCAAGCACATAAACAGAACTGCCTACGCTGGGTCTTGTAAGCTCACCCTTTCCATGGGGATGGTGAAGAATCACCATTTTTTGTAAAAGTGTCCTGCTGCTGCCATCTGGCCGCCGGCCGCCCGCCGAGCCCAGGCGGCGCTTCCAGCGGCAGCAGCGGCTCGGGGAGGATCGCCTTCCACAAGGGCGGCTTTAGTGCCTTAGACACACAGCGGCAGCCACCAAAGGTAAAATCTCTGGAGCACAGTAGTGCAAGAGAAGTGAAAAGAGAGGAAAGAAAAGTAGAAGAACAGTAGAGAGACCTGCAGGTGGCACACAGGCCAGAGAAAAACAGAAGAGGGTAAGTGGAACAGACTATGCTGAAAAGAGCAGTCTGGGGGGACTTTAAAATAGCATCAGAATTATTCTAGGATGTGAGCAGGGGAAGGCAAAGCCTGAATTTCAATTTTCTTCAGTGTCTCTGACTATAAATTAGTAACACCTGTATGCTTTCAAGAGGTTTTCAAGGCCATGAAATTTTGTGCTCTATTCAAATAAATTATTTTGCTTTTAAATAAATATGCTGTTTTACATAAATGGTCTTGACATTACTGATTTGCAGTTCCATTATGTGTGCTATTCAGGGATAACAGCAGCAAAGTAGTGAGGGTGGACAAAGTCCAACATTTGAAGTGTGGCATCCATATAAATGTCAATTTGGTGAATTAATTCAGTGCTGGCAGCTCTGTGTTCAGGTGAGTTAAATGACTTGCCCCAGGTGATTTAACTTTACCTGCCCCAGGTAATGCAGGTGAAGCTGTACATGCACAGAGAGGGCCTCTGACATTGTGTTTATTAGGTTCTCATTGAGTTTAATTCAGGTCACTGGTGAAAGTCATTTAGCATTGTCAACCGTTGAGAGTTGTGAAAAGGCCACCCCACAATGTGACACCATTAGTTATTTCTTCTAAGAGGAAAAGTCTTATTAAAACAGCAGGAATGCTGCAGTGTAATCAGACGTGAAGTGCCCTATGCCTGCACAGTGTCAGCAGACTTACTTTGTGCTGTGCTAGACATGGCTCTGCCTTCCTTCCCCATCCCAGTGACACTTCTCTCTGCATGAAGTCTTGTGTCTAGCTGAGAGACTGTTGACATTAGAACAGCCACAAAAGTTCAGTTAATGCACAGCAGACCAGTGTGAAAGCTCTCTCTTAAAAGGGAAGAACTTGAATATGTGAGTTTGAAACTGCTGTGCTCCATCCTGAAAGGTCCAAAAATGTTATTCCTTGGCTTAATTAGCCTGAACTCTCTGGAGGCTGTCGTATCTTAAGAGTTTAAATAGCAACATTAATATCAGGATTTCCTACCTGCTATTCCTACTTGTTTTTTCCTGGCCAAGACCACAAAATTTTGCTCTGTTATCAGTAATGTATGAATAGCCAGGACCAGAAGTGACATCTCCTTGCCCCTAGTGCCGTGTTAGGAATTGCCATGAACTACATTTCTCTTGACTGTAGATCTGCTTGCACCAGGGGTAAATCAAACACTAAAGCAAAAGCATTATCAGTGTTTTTGTCAGGCTTTTAAAGAGAAAAACCCTTCTTAAGAAAAACAACAATTTCACACTTCAGAAAAATTATTTTTTGAGTTGCAAAGGCATGACAACCTAAGAGCTCCATGCTGTTGTGATCAGACTGCTGGTGGCAGAAGAGTTTGTTTACAGCTAGCTCAGGTCTCTCTACATAACACTGCAGACTGCAGCATACTTCTATCAACAGCAGCTACTGAAAAAGTAGTATCCTCAAGCACACCTTTGATAGGTGTTTACTTGGGTTTATCCCATTTTATTGTTTACTATTTTCTAGTTTTCTAGTGTGGAGTGGGAACAGCACTCAAATTTCCCTGATCCTTGGGAAAAAAATGCTTTAACCACTAAACTCTAAATCATGGACACTCTGGGCACTGTTATCACAAGAAAACTTGCACATTGATTTCAGGTTTCCTAGAACAGCTGGCTACCTTGAAAAGTTGGCATGGTTTTAGGCATGTACTCCCTTGGAGCACTTTGAATCATCTGACATGAAGAAATTTCCTGTTCACTTGAAGTTCAGAAGACAGTCATGGGTAGGTGCCTGGCTTGCCCTGTGTGCAAAAAGGGACTCAAAAGAACTAGAAGGGCTTTTATCCTACTCTGAAGTCAGATCATGTTCCTGAATAAAGGATTATCTCACCCTAAACAAGGGTAAATTTATCCTTTTTGTTACATCTCTGTTGTCATTTTCAAAATCTTACTTCCTTACAATTATGTAACAAGTAATGTAGAGCAATGTCTCAGAATAAAAACAGTAAGCTGGTTATAAAAAACAGTCTAAGTATACCTCTTGTAAGCAATCTGCAGAGAATGTATTAGGAAAACTTATATTGTTAACAATACTATGGGTAATTGCCTTAAGAAGAAAGTTTAAGACACATCCTCCTCCGGAATCTGACAAAATATCTAGCATTAGGCAACTTCCTTTACAATGTCCAGACTGCACAGCTAGGCATGCTAATGTAGCCTACTCTGGAGAACATTGTGTTATATTGTATAAAACCCCCAGAACATTAATGGATGCTATTTTTAGATACAATTTGTAAACTATATTAAAATTCACACAATTAGATTTCTTTTCACTAGAAAAAAAATATTAATTTCACACATTAATTTTGTCCCTTTTTAAAAAAAAGCCAAATATTACCTAAAAAATATTACCTCTGAAAAATTTTAGTTCACAGAAAGAATATACATGTCACACAGACCTCGCTTATCTGGTATCAGCTCTGGAGATCAGATTAAAATATCTGGAGGACACATAGATCAGAACAAAAAGGTCAACATCACATATGCACACATCTGGTCAAGAATAAGCACATTTTATTACAGACTGTGGCTCTTTTCAGACAAGGCCTATTTTCATAGCACCTATACTATTAGTCTAATTAAAATACATTCAAACAGACAAACAATGTTCCAAAATATCTCTGTGTTCATCTTCAAATTGGACTTGTGCTGCTTTTTTCGTGTCTAACCATAAATGCTCATTGTGGCTGCACCACTCCTATTAATAGTTTAGAGAACTATGTGTGATAATAACATGACTGCAGAGCTTACAGACACAGCTTCTGAATAATGGACTACTTTTTCACAGTCAAACTTTGCAGAAAAAGTTCCCTGATTTATTAGATATTTATACAACACATTTGGTATCTCACATGTTTATCTGGATTTTGCAAGACATTTGCCTTGCTACTGAGAAATGTAATTAGCACTCAGAAGTGAATGCAGTTCCCAGCTTTCTTGCAGGGAAGGCATTCCTGTGGATGGCAGGAAGAGATGAAGTGCTACATTCATCTACCTGTGGCTTAGCTCTTTCTGTTGTTCTATGCACTAATTAATGAGAAATTCAAGGCACCTACTCTCCAGGGTTCCCAGACACACTCCACTGTCACACAGAGGTAGTTATGACACCTAGGTCAGCTGCTGGCAATGGTTGGCTTAGAATAAATTCCCTCTCTTAGGGGACTTTTTTCTCGGGTGTGCTGTCTCTAGTCCTGAGCCAAGAGATAATGTGCATATACATTGCACATGCCTTTTGTGCCTCAGCTCTTGGTCATTTTTGTGTAGTAATTGGTAGCAACAGTTTCTACAGACTGAGAATTGTTTAATATACATAAATAAGGAATATGAGATTAATTGATATGAGAAAACATGGAAAACATTTTGGCAACACCCTTTTGATTGCTGTTTTTCATGTTGTGAAAATGTGGCAGTGTTACTTTTGATGGATGTTGTGTTTTGCAGGAATGTACCCTTTCTTCAAATGATTTTATGGTTTTCTGTTCACAGGTCTTGTTTCTTTCTCTTTTGCTGTCTTTTAGAGTAAATACATTTAGTACAAGATAAATTGAACATTGGGAAATGTTATAAGTTCTGGGCAATATTTAGCCATTTATCAGTGAGACAAGAGATTGTCTTTTTTAAAAGTATAAAGGAAAATGATTGATTTGAAAAATGAAACTTCAGTCATCCTTTACTGTTTTAGTTATGCAGTGATCCGAAGTCCTCTATTGGATTAAAAATGACTAAAGGTCGTTCCCTCTATTTGTCTGATCTTTTGGTATTTGTTGTGTTTTATTTATATTTTAAGCGAAATTGAAACCTGAGAATTGGCTGTCCACACTGCTTTTATGCAGTTCAATTTACACCAAAAGTATTAGAGTAGGCAGGTACAGACCAGCAGAGAAACCGGAGACCCAGCCATGCAGTTTTGTGCCCTTTGCTCACCATTAACTTGCCCGTACTTCATCAATGAAGATAAAACTGATATATTTTAATGAGAAATTAATTCAGGAGTAACCCAGTGTAACTCTGATGAAATCAATGAAATAAAATGGAAGTAAACCATAAAAAGTATACATCACAGCTTCAGTTGTCAATTCATTTTACTATATTTTAATAACACTAATTTCTGAGGAGAGAGCACAGCACATGGAGCCAGGTGGTTCTCTCTTCGTAATTAATTTTCTGTATTGACTTTAGTGCAGTGGAGGCTGCATCCATGGCTGCTGTGGGTGGTTTGGACTGACTCACATATCACATGCATCTTACGTTAGATTTTAAATATATTCAGTTTGATCTATTTAGGGAAGACATTTTGAAGGATGTTTCATGTAGTGAATGTCACATATATTCTTTTTTGATGTGTCTTATCCCATAGCTGGTAGCAGGTCTGTTCCACAAATCATGGAAATTCAGGAATTATTCCTATGGCATCTGTTGTTGTATAAGCTGAAGGAGTGTTTCCTTTGAATTCGATCAGGGAAAAAAATAAAAATCAGAAGAATGAGCAATTTAGTCCTGAAATTCTTCATCCAGATATCTGTAGAATATGTCAAGGTGACCCACTTTTCAGCTACTCACCCATACTCAGGGGATCAAGTATCTCATGGGAAAGGAGCTAGATGGTGATGACTGGAACTGGATGAATTGTGACAAGGAAATATGGGTTTGAGAGGACAGTAAATAAGTATATACCATCCAATATTTAGTCTAAAACTAGGCTTCCCCATGAATTTGCCTGAATGGCCAATGGTGTGAAAATGTAGAGAGTTGTAAGGAAGTGCTATAAAAATGTTCTGACATAAAAGATCTTCTATTTTCATTGAAGTAGGGAAAAAAATTCCAATTAATAAAATACAAGTAAAAGACAACTGGGTTACTGAAACTGCACTAAAGTGTGTGTAGAAGAGAAAATTACATTTTTCCACTTTATCAAATTGTCTAATAATAGCAGAAATCTTTTAAATGCTACAAATCAAGCTGTCACTTTATATCATACAATTTGACTGCTACATTTCCTTTTTCTTTAGAAGAGCCTCATGGGATTAGGGTGGAACAAGAACTGTCAATTTATGACAAGAAACATTTCATATTCAAAGTTGCAAAACTTGTTGTAGTTGATGAGACCTGGAAGAAAGCCCTTCATAGTGTTCCCCATGAGATTAACAAAGAATGGAAATGGTTGATATCTCACATATTAAAAATTATATGACAAGGACAGTCCACAGTATTAAAGCAAAACTGTAATTTTCCAATAGTTTTATTAAACTGAAACCAACTTCCCTTTCTTCAGTTATACAAGAGCTAGAAGGATTTGAGATTATATGGGTTGGGTTTTTTTTTAATGTGCAGCTACTGTCTTCTGAAGAATGTCTGGAGAAATAAAGTTAACTTTTAAACACTGTACTCCTGGTCTCTCTTTAATATGGCCTTTTCTGTAGACTGTTAAAGACTGTCAGCTGAAGAGTAAAATTCAGAATCTTAAAATAATTTAGTCTGGATGGAAGCTTTGGAGATCATCTGGTCCAACCTCTGACTTGAAGCAGAGCCAACTTTGAAGTCATATCAATCTTCAGGGAATCCCTGAAGTATTTTCAACAGTATATTCAAAAGTTACTCACCTTTCCCATTTAAACTGATCTCTGTGAAAATGCAGATTTGGTTTGCAACCTTGCAACAAAAAATCAAAGTAGAAGATAAAATACCCATATTATATCAAATTCCTTAAAGTAGACAGTAAAATTCTTATATCTATGTGTTATTTTCTACACAAATAATTTTGAAACTTACTCGCTTGATTTACTATTGAATACCTTTTGTTGCTAGGGAAAAATATTTCATGTAGTTGGAGAAAACTAGGAAGGAAAGGATTAGAGTACTTTAAAGCTATTACCATTGAGAGGCCTTGGCCACCAACCTTTGCTGCTCTTTACTGCTGATTATTACTTCTTCCATAAGTATATATTATTATCATAACAGCTCTGTTTGTTAGGGCATAGAGGGAGGAGTGCTTGTTTTCCTGCATGTGTTTTTTTTTTCTGAAGTAGTTACTTTTACAAGAACAATGAATTTGTAGTTGATTTAAACATATTGTTTGCTGTTTTTCAAAAGCATTATTGATTGAAAATGTCAATGACCATGAGTCCCTCTCTGTATGTATAAAATTTATTTTAGTTGTACATTGCTTTGGAAATATTGATTGTATTCGAAATTAAACCCTACTGTGCTATTCAAGCATTCAGTGAATCACCTGTAATAAATCTGATTGCAGAACTTGTTTAACTACTGTATCTGAAAAAAAGAAATCAATGGCATGTGCTAGTTGACCTTTAAGTTTGTAAATGTAATAAGAAAATATGGTTTAGTAACTTCAATCTTTGTTCAGCAACTATTCTTCAACAGCAAAATGAAAATAAAAAAAATCCACATTTCAACTGCTGTAAAACAAGAAATTTCTATTTAATTACCTGACTCAGAACCTGCAGTCTTTTTACCCAGACTAAGCATTTTTGATTTCTGTTTAGATTTTCTGTATACTCTGTTCAAGGAATAACTATTCTGTTATATGTACGTACAGTTAAATGTTTAAGACTTTACAGACTTTCCAGCTAATTGAAATTTTGTGATTTTTGACTAGACTTCTGCATCTGTGTTTTTTCTCAGAGTTGAGGTACAAGTAAATACACCTAAGAAACGGATATGTGAAGGAGTGTTACAAGATGTCTGCTTCAGACAGCTGTGTTAAAAATGAAGTGGCAATGTTGACTGAAAAACTCCACTTCTTCTCAATTGTCTTCTTCAGTGCTGTGTACAAGTAGCCATGAAAACACTATAAAGCAGTTAGAAGTTTTTATTTATTAAATACAACATCTTGACAAGCTTATTTTCACCCCACACTTACTTCACGTTCAGCATCAGTTGCACAAGTTTCTTCCCATACACAGTGTGCAAGTCTAGATGCTTATAAAAAAGCACAAAAGAAGTAATTTTAAGAGATGAACATAGAGAATAAAATGCATGAGGGTTCTTAACAGTTCTGTGGAGTCAGCTGATTGATGTACATGTTAAATAAAAGGGCTTGTCTGTGAAATGAGCAGGTAAACAGTCAGAATCCTTGTCTGCACCTGCCTGAAAATGTCCCATGAGAGTGTGGATGCTATTAACAGAGAAGGACAAAATTGGATGAGATTTGGTAACCAAGCCACACCCAGCTAGAACATTTTGTATTGCTAAGTTTGCAAAATGTTACTAAGTGTCGAGTTATCTTTTAAGATAAGCAAGTTTTAATTTCAAATGGGCAACTTTTCTACAGCAGCAAACTTTTTGAGTCTGAGATTCTGTGCTGGCTTTCTACAGCCTACAATTTTCTATTAAATTTTAACACATAAATTAAGTGTAAAACTCTTAATATGATCCAATGCAACACAATGACATCAATGTCAAAGTCATGGCTACCAAGAAGTGGCAGGCTGCATATTGCTCCTGTAGTCCAGGATCACTCCCTGCTGCAGTGCTCTTGTTCTCACTTACTTGAGGTAATTCCCCTGAAACCCATGATCTACTGCTATGACAAGGCTGGGTGGTGCATGACCAACCCACATCACTCATTCTTGGTATCAAAGCAGAGAAAATCCTAGAGAGCTCAGATGCACAAAGGGGAATCACTCACGTGACTGATGAAAAGCCTGACCGAAGCTCAGGCAGATTTAGCTGGAATGCTGAAGACACTGAATGCTTCTGCTGCCCATACTTCTCCTCTGCATTTTTTATAAACCGAGTTTGTGCAACTCTTCCTCCTTCGAGGTCCATGCTGATGGACTACGCAGCAATTAGGGCAGCTCATTTTACTACGATGGTGTCAGTAGGACAAGAAGCTGTCAGAGGACCTGTCTTGAACAATCCACCATTGCTGAACACTGCAAAATGCTTTATTTTCTGGCACATATTTCTTCTAGTAAGAGATACAATCTGTTTTATTAATGGAACAAAGACCTGTTAACTAAAATGGATTAGCCAGTGCTGTGTTATGTTTTGTTATGGTATGTTATGCTACCAAGCCTCCACATGCCTGTCGAAGCACAGATCTCCATCTGTCCTGGCTTTGGCCAGCACAGAGTTAATTTCCTGCAGTAGCTGTAAGGGGGAGGAGCTTGGCGTCTGGTGAATGTGGTGAGTAGGTTATTATGTACCATCTTATGTCAGCATTTGGGGAACATTTTGCCTTTATCACTGTGTCTAAAACAAACAAATAAACAAAAAATCATGTGTTCTAATTAACAGGAAAGAGGATTTTTGCTAAATATTAAGGAGAAAAGCAAATTTTTAGAGTGGAAAAACACCAGGAGAGGATCAAGAAAATATTAGACCTGGACAGCAGTTGCATAGACAAGATCTGCACTGATATTAGTGTCTAAATTTTATGGACTGAAAAATATAAAATCCATCCTGATGACCTATCAACTTTACTTATTAAATACTGTAATAGCAGAGGTTGTAGAGTCATTTGTTGGAAATCAGTTGGCAAAGTAGGTGACGTGATGGATTGCAGTGTTGTTCTCTATGACATCTTATGGGGAATTTCAGCTCTGGGCATGGATGTGGTACTTATTTCATCCATTTTAGGGTTTCAGAAAGCATTCAGAGACAACTTTTTATATTTATGTATTGCTAAAATATTATTTTGCTTTTTAAAACATATTCAATCTTCATGAACATACTTAGAAACTGGGGAGACAGGACAGAACATTGCAGTTTGGTTTTTTAAGTCCACTTTAAACTAATCTCAGAAATCCTTAGGCTCTCTCCAGTGCCACAAAACAGCTATAAACCAGCTTAACTGGTCTTTTGGGAATATTCTTACACAAGAGAATTGTCAAATAGGCAGCAGAGAGCTGACACAGCAACTCTTACAAAAAATGCCTTCCTGAGGTTTCAATGTCTAAGATGTTCCCAGGTCATCTTCCCAGGGGCAGAATTTCAGCTTATAGGTGTGCTGACATATAAAATAAACTTAAGCAACATTTGATTTGCTCCAAATGACTGGGGATAAAAAATAAAACTCTATGAGTAGTGGAGCAAAACTGTTATTTTGAGGCACTCCAAGTCCATACAGGAATAAACTAAAATAAAAGAAGCAAAGAACATATGGCATTTTAAAATAGTGTTCTTTCTGAACTTATTTTCACATCTGAAGAATCAAATCATAGATCATAGAATGTCTTGAGTAGGAAAGGTCATTAAATATCATCTAGTTACCACATCCTTGCCATGGGCAGGGACACCTAATATACCAAATTACTCAGAGACGCATCCACCCTGGCTTCGAACACTTCCAAGGATGGGGCATCAACAATTTGCCTGGGAAACCTGTTCCAGGGCCTTACCACCCTCACAATAAAGATTTTCTTCCCAATATGTAATCTAAACCTACCCTCTTTCATCCTAAAGCATTTCACCCTCACAAAAATTCCCTCTCCAGCCCTCTTTAGGTACTGAAAAGTTGTTCTAAGGCCTCCCTATACCCTTTTCTTCTCAAGGCTGAGCAGCCTCAACTGTCTCAGCCTGTTTCATCAGAGAGGTGCTGCTGCCCTTTGTAGCCCTCTGTGTACTCATTCCAACATGTCCATGTTCTTCCTGTGCTGGGGGCTCCAGAGCTGGATGCAGCAGCACTCCAGGTGGGGTCTCAGAGATGAGAGGGGCCAGATCTCTTCCCTTGCCCTCCTGGCCACCTGCTTTGGATGCAGCCCAGGACAAAATTTGCTCACTCAATGTGAGTGTGTGTTGCTGAGCCATATTGACTCTTCTGTCCACAAACATCCTTAAGTCTTTCTCCCCAGGGCTGATTTCAATCCATTCTCCACCCAGCCTGTATTTGTGCTTGGAATTGCCCTGACTCAGGTGCAGGACCTCACACTTGGCCTCATTGAACTGCATGAAGTTCACATGGGCTCAACTCCCAAGCTTGTCAAGGTCCCTGTGGATGGCATCCCTACAGTCCAGTGTGCCAATTCCTCCACACAGATTGGTGTCAAGAGCAAACCTGCTAAGGGTGCACTTGATCCCACTGCCTATGTTGCTAACAAAGATGATAAAAAGTGCTGGTCACAATCCTGACCCCTGAGGAACACCACACACCACTGCTCTCCACAAGCACATTGAGCCAGTGATCATAACTCTTTGATTGTGTCCATTCAGCCAGTTTCTTATCCACCAAATGGTCCATCCATCAAACACACATCTCTCCAATTTAGACAAGGATGTTGCATGGGACAGCAAATGCTGTTTACCAGTCCAGGTTCACGATACCTGTTGATCTTCTCTCATCCGCCACTGCTATTATCTCACCAGAGAAGGCCTCAAAATTTGTCAGGCACAATTTTTCTTTAGTGAAGAAAACTCTGTAAAAATTTTCCTATAGTTGTTGTTGCCAGTCACCTCTTTATTTACCATATGCTTTGCAAAATTTCCAGGAGAATCTCTTCCATGATCTTGAGAGAGAGTGAAGTGAGACTGACCTGCACATAGTTTCATATGTCTTCCCTATTTCCATTTTCAAAAACTGGGACTATTTTTCTCTTTTTCCAGTTAGTGGGAACTTAAGTGGAATGTCAAATATGATGGATAGTGGCTTAGCTACTTCCACAGCCATTTCCCTCAGGACCTGTGTGTGGGTCTTGTCAGGTCCCATGGATTTGTGTACCTTCAGATTCCTTAAAAGGTCTCAGACCTGTTTTTCTCAATAGAGAATGGACAGTAACACAGGCACTTGTACAGAGCTGGAGGTAGACACCATGATTTTGAAGGTGTAGTTTCAGCTGTGTGACCAAAATACCAGGTTTGTGACCACCTTAAAAACTTTTGCTGTTCTTGTCACTGCTACAAGAATGACCCTTAACATGTCCCATGTCTAATTTGTCAGAGAAAATGGTTCTTTCCTTGCATTGTTCTAAAAGAAAAGCTAATCAACTTACAGGAATATCAACAAACATAGGAACAAAATATAATTATATATTTTTTCTCCTGTGTATAGTAGTAGAGGAAAATAAAACAATCTGTACAGGAGAGATCTTCTTGATAAATGGAACTACTGCCACTCCGTGATTCCTGTTTCAAGCACATAGTGATATACTGTGTTTTATTTTAGGAAGCTGCAGTTTCTCGTAAATCTATATAAATCTGCCCAATATCCTGTTTTCTTCAGGCCACAAAATATCTGTCAATTTGGTACAAGAAAAAGAAGAAAATAAGATACAGCATATGAGTAATAGGAATTTAACAGTATGTTTGAGCATGTAAAGGTTGGAATGTCCTGACAAAGCTCCAATTATCTCTGCAGAATGCAGTGGAAGTAATTAATGAATACAATCTCAGCATGAAGAACAAAACTCCACTCTGTCTTTAAAGCTTCTGATTAATTAATCCCTATTCCCTTTCCATTATTCTACTTTGATTTTCTAGGACTTGGGTGGTAAATTCTTACTACTACAAATTGTTGAAACTATTATGATATGCTTACCTCAGGTACCAAAACATTTGGGTGAACTACAAGATTGCTCTTCCTTATTAATGCTTAATTAACTAATGCTTAAATAATGCTTAATTATAAAATTTTACTGGTTGTTCATAAAATCACTTAATTAGGAGACATATTGAATAAATTTTTAGCACATATTACCGGTCAAGCAAGTACATGACTCAGCCTTTTTAGCTGCTCTCCTCCTGTTGCTGGAACTGCCTTTTCAGAAGAGACAGGGAAAGCCATGCCTAGAAAGTGATTCTTCACCTCAGTATAGAGGCTTTGAATTTAAGCTTCAAAGTCTGTGCTTCCTTTATGAAGTAATAATAGCCTTCATTTTTTATAGTGCTACTTACCAGCTGCTCTGAAGCATGGTACAACAGAAAACAGTATCATTAAGTCCCAGCAGAAAGATAAAGCATTTGAAGCATTTAAAAAAAAAAAAAAAAAAAAAAAAAAAAAAAAGTGACAGACCAAATAACACCTACTAAGCCTTCCCAGAAGCTTTTTTAAGTAGTGATCCTTAGCTCAACCACACTAATTACTTTGTAAGCTCACTGCTCATTGTTGAGATACAATCCCCAATGAATGAGAACAAAGTATGTGGGTATAAGAAAAGTCATCCTCTGGGTTGGGATTATTGCTGCATAAATTATTGTGTACGGGGTGGATAACTTGATGTAAAATACTAGTAGAGACAACACAGTATTTGCATTTTATTATTTGATTGTAGCAGTACACCTTTAATTCTAATTACTAAAGAACATTTTGAGTAGCTGCCTATTAAGGGCTTTCTTCATTGAGAATTTTTATTCATGGTAACTAAAACTGAATTATTAATTGGTACATTAATTTTTTGTTGTCCATCAAACCAAAACTTTAAGCCTTAAAAAGAGTCTAGAAAAGAGCCAGCTGATGAAAACCTAAATCCACTTCTTGGAAATTTCACAGAGGGCCAACAGTTTCAGAAAGATAAAATTTCTGTTTGCTTTGTTTGGCAGTAACTGTTGGCTCACATCAATTGTGGCCCAGCTTTCTAGAATGACTGAAAATATATTGTAAAAGCAGGAATGCAGAGAAGTGATTTTCACCCAACACTTTGAATTTAAGCTCTGTGATGTGTTATCCCACTTCAAATGGTAATACTACAATCATTCAGGTTTCAGACTCAGAAACTCTGACTGAAGGAGAACATGTGAAAACCTGAAAATAAAAAGACAAATCAAGTTCAAATGGAGGTGCTGAAGAGTGCAGCATTTTAGGACACAGGACATGACCTGCAAAAGACACATGGATGAAGGAATGTAAGATCTGCAGTGATTGCTGAAGTCATAAAAAAAGGGGGCAACCAAAGCCCTCTTATTTTTTTTGTATTTTTTCATTCAATTTATTTACTGTTTTCCTGCAATATGTTATGGGAACAACAAAACTGGAAAAAATTGTTTGCCACAGGTTATGTACCTTTCATTCCATGCTTCTTATAACTAATAACCATAGAGCTATAATAATGAAATGTGTACCTCCAGTTCTAATCAGATAGTTCTATTCTTAAATTAAATTAGTAATGGAAACCCACAAATTGATATGCATGAGAATAAAAAAAAATGAAATATCCTTTCATCCTTGCTGAGCTTAAACCAAATACACTAAACTTGGAAAAAACCTAAGGGTCACTGCAGACAACAGGGACTTAACAGAGGACAAGGCACTGAAAAAAGGACAGACTGCAGCACTGTGGATTTTCCTGTTTACTAGTGGCACAATACTGTGTGCTCTCTAAAGCATTAAGTCATTAGCATTTCTAGTACTTGTATCATTCTCTGACAAAAGTGGAAGCTAAACATCAATACCCAGTGCACTTGTGGAAAAAAGGGAATTTACAATCAATGTATATTTCTATATTTGAAAGATAATTTAATACAATATCCTGACTTAATCTGAATAATTACAGCTGAACAACTTCTTTGTTCACGATCATATCTTAGACCAGATCATATGAATTTCCAAAACAATTTAAACTAAACAGGAACAGATAACTTTTCTTCCTGTATAAGACTGGTCACACAATGATGATGGGAATAGCTTATTCAGTACTAACTAATCCAAGAACCACTTGATATATATATATAAAATAAACCTTCAACACTAATCTTGGCAGCTTTCAATCTCTGAGGAGAACTGTTGTCATTCCTGTAAATACTTGTAAAGTATTCCCGGTTAACCACAAAATAACCACAAAATAATTAAGGATTAACAACACCATTCATCAGACATGACCTACAAGCCTTCCATGTTGTTGTGAGAAGTACTTGACATTAATGTCTATTTGGAACAAAATAACTTCTGCATAATTTAAACAGAAATATTTGTGATACAAAACTAATGATTCTTATTAGGACTACAAGTGACACCAGTGCTAGAACTGAGAAGGTTTTGAATGATTTGAGATAAAATAAGATTAAAAGGACTTGTATTTTTTCTTGGGGCATAAAAGAACACTTTCTCTGAAACACAGCCAAGTGTTTCACATCCAAGTGAGCAGGACCTTGTCATCTGAAGATAACTGCTTTCAGAATTTAACTGTTTTGTTACTTGATCCAATTAAAAGAAAAAAAAAAAACAATATGCAAAGTTCTGCTGCTATTATTTTCCTAATGATAAAAAAAAAAAAAAAAACAGTTTTAATTAGGTTCTACTGCTTTGAGAAATTACTAGATAAGCAACCAGATTTCGTTAGAGAAAAATTGCTTGGGGAGTGAGTTAGGTACAAAATGTATTGTTGTTGCATCCTATCTCTAGTAGACCTGCATGACCTTCTGCATAATCTCTCTGGCTGCAATGTACACTAACTTCAGGGAACAGGATGAAGCTTCAAAAATGAGATATTCACAACCAACCACTTAGAAAACTTGTGTCAGTGACTGCTGATGAACTTAAAATTAGGCTACCATTTTAAAACTTTGATAATCCATGCAGAATTCCTAGGATGCTGAAATAACATCTATAGAAAGATGCTGTCCATGGCCAGTTTTCTTCCCTTTCTAATATATTTCTGGAATGCCATGCCAGTAGAGCCCTGTCTTCAGAAACCTTTGCGTTGGAAAAGAAAATTTCAGGATGCTAGTCTTGCAAGGAGGGTGGATGATACAAACACTGCTGCTATCTCTTGAATGAATCCCTTGGTAACAAACAGCTCTGCCTACAGAATAAGGATCTGCAGTTTCCCCTCTGTCTACCTTGTTGTTAACTTGATCAGATACAAGCATGTATTTTCATATTGCTGCAGTCATGAAGGAAGAGCTTGTTCAGAGGTCATTCTGTGAGATGAATTTGCACAGTGCATTTCCTCAAGGAGAAAATTAGAAGCACTCTTAGCATATTGTCAGTATTGCTTGCAAAACACAGAATGGATTTTAAATAGTAATTACCACTGAGCCAGGGCTTGTGTTTGGCTGAGAAAACTTTTAGGAATGACTGGTGTCTGAAACATAATTTTTGCAGAAGTTTGTAAAATTATTTATTACAATAATAACCATAAATTTAGAAGGAATGGAGGAGGTTATACTTCATGCTATTTCCAGTCTTTTCCAGATAGCATAATCTGTAAGAAATAGACATCAGAAGTCCTGTAAAATATGTAATGAAGTCACACACTGGTCTGCTCAGTAGCTAGTCAAGGATGTTATTATGCCCAAAGAATGTGAAGCAGCTATCTATGAATGTCTCCAAGTGCAGGAGGTGCAATACTGGCCACATTATAGGTAATGGAGATTTTGTCTCTGCATTCAGCAGGGTACCGATTTTGTCCCAAGAATAATTCTCTTTAGTTTTTAATGAGGACTGCAGTACTCGTATCTGAATATTTTTTCTCTCTTCTCTCTGTTTTCTATATGGACCTGCTACAATTCAATCTTTCTTGTAAGGCACGTACTGTATGAACCACAGGAATTTATTTAAAAATCCAATTCATCATTTAAAAAATAAAGAACCATTCTTATTTTTGTTCCCATGATGAATCAGTGAGCTTGCTGGGTTTTCACTAACTACTATCCTGCTGCATTTCCAGATGGCATTGTTTCCTCATAATATTTTTGACCTAACTACCTGTATCAGGGTAAACCTGTAAAAGGAAATCACATTAAGGAAAAATACTTATGAAAATTCACATCCTAAACATGATGGCTACCTGCCATAATATTACCTGCACCATTCTGCTATGGATTTACTGTTGTAATCCTTCATAAATCACATTTCTTATCTACTTTAATAAGACAGAAAAACCAAAGTGAAGAAACAGTGCAAGTAAACTGTTTACCAGTAATGGATTTTTCTCCTCAAGAGAATCCTGCTTTGCTATAAGCATAACTAAACAATGGCTTGTGGAAGGGTTCCCTTCCCATTCAACAACTGGTACCAAACTGAAGTTCTTCATGCAGGACTGCAGTTTCACTGATACAGTCCTAAGAGCTCTTTATAACTTGGCATTTATATCAAGTTTAGCTTGTTCAAAAATTTTATTTAAAATGCCAATCAGAAATATTTTGCTTTAGAATTTCCACATTTCATTTTGCAATATAAGAACTTCACTCAAATATTATATAGTGATCTGTCATACTGGCATCATTTTTACTCAAATAACTTTAAAAATGTGAGTAAGCATTATCTATCCATTTTCTGCTTACTAAAAACAGATACTGGGATATTTCTGATCCTGGATTGCATAAATATGTCTGAACACCAATAAAATTCCTGCATGGTTTCTATCAATATCTGTTTGCACATATAATATAATATAATATAATGTAATGTAATGTAATGTAATGTAATGTAATGTAATGTAATGTAATGTAATATAATTTTTGGAAGTGATTATAAGAACAACAGTATTTATTAGCTTTACTTAGTCATTTGAAAAATAATTTTTTTCCTGTGTATACTACCTTTTAAAGAATCTGCTGTTATTGTGTATGCAGCATGAAGTTCAGAAGAGAAAAGATTATATGAATGGCTAAAACAAAACCTTCCCTACAATTTCTTTCAAAAACCACATCAGTTCATAGTTTAGATTTCATAGGGTGATTACTCTCCATTTTCTATTTATACAGCTAGAACGCTTATAGGTAAAGCAAGACGTACTGTTTATGCAAGGTATTTTTTAACAAGTGAAACAATGACACATCTGTTTCAAGAATCTCATAATCTTAAGCCTTGATGGCAGACAATACAATTTTGGTTTTAGTGGTGAAAAAACTGTACATAACCAGTAGCCCACCACATTATTTGAAAGCTATCTCAATAACAACTGCAAAAATTGCCAATGCATCATCTTTTAGACTTCCTCAAGTGCATCTCACATTTGTAAGAGCTAGAAATCAATTAGAATAAATTAAAATTTTGAAAGAGAAATCTTAATAAAACTGATCAAAGTTCTGTTTTCGGATGCCAAGACTTCTCGAAGATTTTCATGCAGGCCGCAGAAATACTCTGTCATTAGGACCAGAACACACATATTTGTGCCTATTTCAACACCAAGGAAAATGCCATAAGAAACCAATGTATCCAGAAAGTATGCAACCATCAAGCAGTTTGGACTCTCTCAGTTTTGATCTAGAAGGCTTTCAATTTTTGGCACCTTTGATCTATTGTTCTGTGATCATGTACAGTTCTCAGATGTGAACAGACACAGCTGCCAGCTTGAAATCAATCTGTCACCACAGCAGAACCCAATGCAAGATTCCCATTAACTGAATCCAACACATATTTTATGATAAAATTACAAGTAATTCAAAACTGCTTTCTATAAGAATAGCACATTATAGGGATATTTATTTATAAATATTTATATTATTTCTCTTTTGGATATCTTAGAATAACCACTATTGTGTCAAAGACAGCAGAGAAAATTAAAAATTTGTCCCCACTTTAGAGTTTTCAGGTATTGAATATTTTAGGAATACCCCAATATTTTAAGTTGTCAGCAAATTCCCTTCAGGTGCATATAAATCTTCATTTCTAAGCTAAAGAAAGGAAGGAGCAGGAATTGCTGGGAAATGATCTGAATAAACAGATGACGATGATAAACTATGAATTAATGTATCTTTGAGAAAGCAAAACAATGAAAGATTCCCAGGGTAAAACTGTTCTTTGGAAAAACAAGAAAAAAACCTCTTGTCCTTCCAGGATATAACTAATAAGGACAAAGAACAAAAAACACCCTCAATCATGCCTACTGTTTCAAATGCTTTTGGGGAGCTGCTTTGACTTCACACAATGACAAAAAGTATAATCAGTGGATAATTCTTGAGTGTAAGCATTTAAAGGACCACATAACTCACAGCACACCATATCTGAGCTTTTCTTCTGACTGGCCTCTCACGGGGAGTGTTAGTTAAAAGACTCACAAAATATATTGTAATTGTTCTATTACAAATTGCCACGTCTTCAACATTAACACTCTATCGGTTCCCTGCAATGTATAAAAATAAAGCTTAATATCCCAGTACTTAAACCAAGAATTACCAGCCTTGTCATTATTGTGGGCACAATAACAAGCCTTCTTGGAATTGGTCATCCAAGCCATGGGGAAGCTTGGAGTTAATTACCTCACTTTAGACAATAATTTGCTCCTTGTGGTGGTAGTTATCTCTTTCCACAGTTGGTTCTTCTTTTTGTTGTTTTGTGATGTCCCATTAATCACAGCTACATTTAATCTGTGTCATGTGATTCATCATCCTTTATCCCCGCAGCTGTTTCCATCCTGGACTCTGATAAACTGCTAATTTAAGTAGGTGCTGTCCAGCCTTAAATACCACAATGGCTTGTAGCACACCACAGAGAATCAGCTACTACATTCACATAGTCCAAGATTTTTAGTAAGGCTAATTATCCTACAGCCCTTGCTCATTTGTTGGGGTGGAGATCATCTGAAATGATTTTTAATGTGGGTTTAACATGACAGGGCATAAAAATATGGAGCGTTTTTCCAATGTGAGAGAATTCTGCTTTTCTTCTCTCTTTTCCTTTCCTATCTTCAAGTCTTTCAAGTTTCTTCCTAACATGACGTGAAGCTGACTATATTTAGCGTTCCGTGGAGAGGTGAGAGAGACAGAGAAAGGTTTTGCTATTTTAAAACATCTTCCCACTGTTTTCAGTCATCTTCTTCTATGATAAGTGTAATAAGCAGGGGAGAGAAACATTTGCATAAATATAAAATGAGACCTAAAGCAGATATAGTACCTAACACCATAATTTGGAGAATAAAGGTAATTCAAATAATAATATCCCTTGATTTCTGTTTTAAATAGGAGGATTTTTCTATGATTTTTCAATTTGTACTTGTGTTAAAAGACAAATAACAATGGAGTGTTCATTCAGTGGGAGCTGATATCTCATTAGTGTGGTGAGTATGAGAGGAATATATCAAAATGCTAGAAAAAAAATTCTGTTAGATTTTTTACCTCAAGAAAGTGCCTGAGGGCAGGTGTAAGACATTGGCTCACTCTTACCACATGAAAATTCTAGCTCATAATGGCTTTGCTATAGGACTGGCTGCACCAGCCTGAAAAATGCGGTAGATTTCTATGCAGGAAGAAAAAGCTTTTTTTCATAATTACATCAGTCTGCTGCCTGAAGCAGACAGAAGAGCAGGTGTGAGACAGCAGCAGAAAATATGACACCATTGCTGTGCTGATGATATGGCATTCCTTGTAAGGTGTGATTGCAAAACTTTCTGTTGATACAGTGTAACAAATGGCTCCCAGGTAAATCCCCCTCTGAGTTATGAAAAAGAGCATGGCAGAGAGGAGCTGGCAGAAATATAGAAATACCTGTTCACTACCAGAGCTTGGTGGAGCACATGGCACAACTCACGCAGGCAGCCTTGACTGGCTACACCCAATTTCAGACTGGAAGATATTCAGGTGGTAGTAAGCTGCCCGTTTGGTACCCTCATAGTCTGTGAAGCTTAAATAAATGGCACTGCAGAACACATTAACACTCTCCAAGTCTAGAACAGTTCATGCCACTGTCAGCCCCATTTGCTCTACTGCTTCCACCCCGCCTCACTGGTTTTGCTTCTGCTAGAGAAAGATCTTATTTTTCTCCAAAGATGGGCATTTAAGAATTGAAAACTTGCTATACTGTTTGCTGGTAGATATGCTGATAATGACTTTTGAAGGAAGACCAAATGAAATACATATTCTATACAGAAATCTTATGAACACTTTGATCCTACCTAAATTAAGTTTAAAATGTGAGGACAGTATGTGTTAATTAGGTTTCGATGAGTCTGCTTGATGAGAGATTTCTGGTCCAACTTGGACACCTTAATGGATGCATCAGACAGAATATCTCTTCTTTGGATTTCTAAAGAACTTAAGTCAGCATGACAGCTGATAGACATTAACTCCAGCCATTTAAAGTTCAGTCAAGGTAAGACTTAGAACCAGGTCTTAGTGCTGCTTAAAACAAAATTTTGAAAATATTTGTTTTGTTTGATTTTTACTGTTTCTCAGATGATACCTTAAATCTCAGTTAAACCAGCATATTTCTGATGATGATCAAAAGAGGTACACTCTTGCAGAGACCAAAATTTCCACCATTTGATGATTCACTAAGAAACAAGTTAGCAAACTTGTTAGTGTACTTTCTTTTTTCCCCCCTGTGTCGTGAGTTTATCACTCATAAAACTTTCATGTTATAATGGCCATGCTTTGTAATGAAGTCTCTTGTTAGGGGCTTCATTACTCATGCTTCAAGAATGGGCTTTCACAGGATTAGCCAATATAACTCTAGGAGGAAAAATTAAATTAAAGAATGGGATATCACTTAAAAAGAAAAACAGTTCCTCGCCATTTTATTGCCTGTAGTGAAAAATATGGATTCAAAATTATACTCTTTGTACAGTCTTTACTCTCTGTACATAATCTGCTATGATTTTTTCTAAAGCTGTGTCATAACTACATAAAAGTTGTTTTTAGTCTAGTTCTCTGTGAAGAAGGCATGTTGTTCCACCTACTGAATCAAACCCTGAGGGCAGAGGAACAACACACATTTTTAGGCATGAAATTTCCCCTTTCAGTTCTCCTATCCAATCTCTCACTGACAGATCCACAAGAGCTAGAGAGAGTTTCTGTTCCCTGCTAACCTGTTGGCTGAGTCTTTTCTCCTCATAAGATGTCTTCTTAGGCAAGGACATTTTCTCTGCTGTTTCACCATATGATATAACAAAGACAGAATATTTTGCATGCTCTATTTTGCAGAGCTGATCTCATGTAATGACATTTCAGGGCACCATCATCCACATCAACATTTTCCTCTGAGATTTCAGAGCTTCTCCAGAGACACCTGGGAGATTCAGGGAAGATTATGACAAAGGCACTTCAGCCTTCATCATAATCTCTTCCAGATGGAACAACCAGACTATCTTTGCTCTACCACTCTATTTACTTTCAGAGGCCTTCTTTATTTTTTTAAGGTCCTGTAGCTTCCTGCTTTTGTTGGAAATGCTTAATGGAAAAGAAAATCAAATTCCTTGTCATTTGCCTGAGCACTTTGACATCCTGTGCTTAAGATGGTCATCCTGGGTTGGCCTCAAATGCTGCTTGAACTCTTATGGGAACAATTTGGGAAGGCTCTTTCATTTTATGACAGTGTGCCACAGTTGACAGAATCACAAAACAGATCTCTGAGACCGATATTATCAAAGGTTCCTCCTGTAATCAAGTCACTCATACATTCACTTTTACAAGGCTTGTGCTGACTTTGACATTTTTGTTCTAATTTCTCTGCTTCTCAGCCCCCCTGTATTTAAAGAGGACATATTCAGAAGCAAAACAATAAGTAAAGACTAGTTCTTACCTTTCTTTTTATTAGAGCTAATAAAAAGTACCACCATTATATGAGAACTTTTTCAGTTTAGTATTTGTTGGCACAAAAAGCTGAGATATTGTGTAGGATACAAACATTACATCAGTTATTTATCTGAAAATTCCATTATACTATTCTCTTTTTCTGGTTGCACTTATGAAGCAAGGAATAAAACCATATAAAAGGAAGAATTTTGGTTGATATGATAAAGTAGGTGAGACCTTATTTTATGTCACATCTTCCACTAGTTAAACAAGATGCCTGACGCTAGTCACAAGTGTAGAGGATTAACCACAAAGGCTGAGCGTCCTCCTAGGACAGACACAACCTCCTGCACCTGCAAGTCATTGTAAATTGATCAAAAGAAACAGGTGCATTTCAAGGCACCCTCCTGCACTATGGAAACCTGACAATGCTCCACATTTAACATGAAATTTCTAAATGACTTCTCGCTTTTAAAAGCTATATTATTTACACTTTATAAATGTATATTGAAAGTCAAGGACAAATGTAATATAAATTGACAACATTCTTCACGGTGATTGATGCTTGTTACTTTGCATAATTTGTTTATTGTTTGGTGTGTGTTTGCTTTTTAGAATGTCTATTCAAGCCAAACCCTTGAGACATTAACAGTAGCAGTATAATCACTCCAAGGACATATTTTATGCTATTAAAATCTCACAGAGAATAGCACTATGAAACCAACTAAATTAGATGAGCACTACAATCCCCAGGAGTGATGTAGACTATATACAAAATCTAGGTAACCAGGAACTGCCTGATTAACATATATTTCCTTTTAAAATAGTATCCATATATTTTTTTAATCTACTGCCAACAAAATTACACTGAAATTTTGGTTAATATGTTAATATTTCTGAAACAACATCAAAGGAAAATGCTGGCTTGTAAAACAAATTCATTTATGCACTTAGGTTTTGATTCCTAGAACTGTTATCTATAATCCAGACTAACAGGAGAGCACAAGT
Source organism: Sitta carolinensis (assembly GCA_032173965.1). NCBI lineage: Eukaryota > Metazoa > Chordata > Aves > Passeriformes > Sittidae > Sitta > Sitta carolinensis. The sequence goes on along the minus strand of CM063285.1, from coordinate 46,798,838 downwards.
TTAATTGAAAGGAATGTCATAGTCCTGTTCTGTTGCTATTAAAAGTGAGAGGGACATCTCCTGGTGTTCAATCACAAGCCTTCAATGTTCTGCATAGTCAGACCCAGAGTGCATAGTACTTTGCAGGAGTGAGTCCTTCATTATTGTTTATCTTTTCTCTTCAAATACTGACACAAAAGAAAGTCAATACATGATTATAAGGTCAATATATATATATTTTTTTTTAAAGCCTACCGTTTAGATTACTACACATAGCAGTCAGACTATTTCAAGGCAGCAAAAATTTGGTTACACAAGATCCACTTTTAGTATTGGGCACTTCGTTTTAGCATAGGCTAAGATATTTTCTGCTTCACATCTGTCTCTCAATCAATCAGAAAGCATTTTGTATTTTCATCCTCTGAGTATCTTAAGTTTTGCTATTAACAGACACATCAATATATACTTTAGGATTGTCATATATTATTCATCTATTAATCCCACAATGCAGATGTGCAGGTAGTTGGAAACTGACTTTAAAATAAAATTATTGCCAATTTTGTTTCATTTTCAAGTCAGAGCAGAGAAAATATATTCTGCCAAGTTATCTGAAAGTCAGCTGTATCATAAAATCTCACTATGTGAAGCTACCATAAATGTGGAATATATGAACTTAGATGCAGATGACATTATACTGTGGTTCCTTTCAGTTTTGAGATAATCATATACACAACCCATCTTGTTACTTATTTTATTTACATCCAATGATAATAGATATGGCCGAACTATGTGTTTTTTACATACTGCCTGCAATATTGCTTACAATACAAAAACTGATGAATTTACTTAATGTTCCAGGTAATGTCTAATTGTTATTATTTTGTATATTCCATCACTCAAAGAGCCTTGTGACATTGGCAGATAGTTTTTGTAAGGAATGATAGGGAGTGATGAAAAAGAAAATGACAAATGAAGCTGCTTCTGCTTCTCTCATTCTTTTGAACCTAAATATCTGTATTGCACCACGATGGACACACATGTTGTTATGTGAATATAGAAACTGATCCTCAAAGGTGGTGAATGCTTTAAGAGATGGGACCTGGGAAATTAATTGTTTACATCTTGAAAGAAGTAAAAAGATGTTTTCTTAAGTGCAGTAATAAGTGTTAAACAATGAAGATGTCTGCAAGATTCTAAACAGAGGCAGAGCTAATGACCGTTATTGTAAGCCTCAAGTCTTGCCCAAAATATTTGCAGGACTGAGTTCAATCCAAGTGCCTTGCACTTTACACCAAGGCTGCTTGATCTTTGTCAGTAATTTGTGAAGTGTGAAGTGGGCCTTGTAACTACAAATAGAACACTTAGGGAAAACAATGTTGCAGATATTTGTTACTTCAGGACAATGACAAATTTTGTAGAGTTGTATTTCAACTAAAGGGCAGCTGAGGTCCATGAAGTCTCCTAGTGGCCCTGATCCTGTAAGAGTACAGATAAGAAACACAGATGGAGTATCCTATATATCATTTCTGGCCTGCATACCTTGTTTCTTTCTCAGTCAGCTAAGAAGAATATTTTTTTGTATCCAGGTTTATCATGAGGATAGGCTGGGATTCTGTTACGAGGGCCAGTGACACAAAGCTATTAATAATGTTGCAGGTGCTGAGCTAATTTCAAGCATACATTAGAAATGTCAGCATAAGAGGAAAAACATAGTTCAGGTTACTCTTTTCGCCCTATGTGGGGCAGAGAGGGGGCAACACAAGCAAAAAAATGTGTCTGATGGCTCTCCTGGAAGGAACAGAATGAAGGTGTTGTACCAAAGACTCTTAGTTCTTTCCTGACAAAAGTTGAAACACCATTGTTTTATAAAAGGTGCCTTTGCAGGTGCTGTACCCCCTTGCAGCAAATTCCCTCAAGATGTGCCAGGCTCTGAGAGAGCTATTTTTGGATCCATACCTCAAATTTCTCCTGTAAAAGCTAAGTCCTATCTGGTCACTTGCCCTCAGTGACCTAACAAAGAAAACACCTATTTTTCACTGCCGTTTTCTCATCCTGGCATGGCTGGACTTCTGTGAAAAGAAACAGATTCTGTAGGCAAGGCTGTATTAGAAAGAGGAAAAAAGCTTTTTCTATTGCCCAGGCAACTGTCATCTGCATTACAAGGGTTTTTTAATTTCATGCTTTTACACTCACACTTACAGTATGATCTTCAAAGGTGTTTCATAACAATTATTTTCAGCCATTATATCCAGTGGAAGTTGCAAATGGCATAATTAGTCATAAGGTTGTCCTTCTGGTTTTAGAGGAGCCTTACACACTTCATTGCTCAAGAAATAATAATATAGGAGCAATATCATATGAAAGTCAAACCCTACACTTGGTCATCCGTTACTGATTTTGATACATTTATGATCAAAACAGTGTCTGATTTAAGACATTTTTTACCACTGGAATATTTTTTATCTCTTTTATTCCTTTTGACAAGAAAAAACACCCCCACAAAATATCTTCTAGTGGTAATTTGCTTATCTTTTCCTGCGCATTCACAGAATGACATGGTGATGTTAAAATACAGACCCACATATTGCAATATTATTACTATAGCTGTATTATATAATAATAATAATATTCACACACAATTCCACAGGTTACTATCTTAGCTGTTGAAGCAAGACAATTGAAGAGTGATTCAAGACTGCATGAAGCAGCCCATAGTCTCAGCCCAGGCATTTTGGTGCTCAGTAGGACCTGTCACTAAAGACTAGAAAGCATCTATGAGAACTATCCTGGAAATGCCCCTGCAGCAAGCTGTGCCAACTAGAATAGCCTTTCTCAAGTATTTAATTTCTATTTGGCCAAATTATACTGTTACCCTTTAAGTCCCTGTAGTCATCTTAACCCTTCTGTAGAGATGAATTGTGACACCAGAAATATCCAAAACATCCAAAAGGTATTTCTTAGGTAAACTACGTGGAATTAAATATTCTGAAAAATCCTAATAATGTCTTTGAAAGAACATTAAAATATAGTTAGTTGTTTTAATAGTCCATGTACTAAGCAGTCCCTAAGTAATTGTTGACACCACACAGTTCCAGAAGATCTGAAGGGAAATTTCCAGAACATAGTTGCTTCTGCTGGAATCAGACTTAGCATTTAGAATATTTTCATTGTCACTTTCCAGCTCATTAGCCTTTCCGCATCAGAAAAAATACTGATACCCAGCCACGATGAACTCATGAATCATTTAATTTGTATCAAGTCTGTTCAAATAAAATCATGAGAAAAACTGGACAGAGACTCTCAAATATTTATTTTTAAATTACTATCTTGGACATAAATATAATGACGATTTTTCTTTAATTTAGTGGTTATTATAATTTACATTAATAAAATGGCCTTACAAATTGAGGTAGAAGCTAAGAGACAGTACTTTCAATTTGTTGATCAATTTCTCCAGAAATGTAGCTAAGGGGGGAAAGTAGAAAACATCATACTTGAATGAAAGCAAAGGCATTTTACATTAGGAGGCATGAATTACTAACACTGGAATTTAGGAATACCACCACCCTCTGCTATGGGTGAAACATTTTCCTGCAGACGTTTGGGGTCCCATTCATGAGTAAGATGCTGGTGCCTGTTTAACAACACAGAAAACTCCAATACAGCTCTCAATGTCATGTTTGGCTTGTGACAGAGCCAATTGAATTGTTGATACTACTTTTTGTACTGTAAATTTGTTGCTCTGAAACATCATCAGCTAATTTTACATAGCTCCTGTGTAATTTATCTCACTATAATGCTCCAACGATTTGTCCTGGGCACTAGGGGAGGAAACTCAACTGAACAATACTCTCTGTTCAGGCGATTACAGCCAGGAGCAGTGTGTAATCTTCAAAGTCATGCTCCTGGCTATGATAAAGATTATTCACTCTGAGTTGTGGCTGAAAAACTCTTGATAAAGAACCAAACTGGCAAGTAAAGATGATTTAAAAGTCAGAGGGCTGAAAAACCTATTCAGTCTTTAACTGGGGGATCACTGTTAAAATCTGGAGTAAAATGGCATAGAAACTTGCTTTTACAGGTGATGAGATACTCTTCAAGAAACTTTAGTAATGGAGGTATCTAATTTGTATCACTTCTAGTTAATACAGAAGTAAAATATCTGTGGAAACTGAAGTGTTGCCTCCTGGGGAGTCAGTGCATGTCCAGCAGCTGAGCTTTTAAGGAACAAAATATTTTCCAAAACTTGCAGTGATAAGTGGTTAAACCCTTGTGGTGGGTGCCTAAGCCCAGGTTTCTCATAGCAGATGATGTCCATTCAGTCAATTAAGTCTCAGCAGTAGCATCCTGCCTTAACTCTGCTGACCAGGCTTCACAGCAAAACACTTCTAACTGATATCTTTTAAAAAGCTAGTAAGTTCCTCTACTGCCTTTTGGTTTGGTTTGGTTTGTTGTTTTAGTTTTTGTTTGTTTTTTTTCTGCACAGCCCAGTCCCTTTAATGTGCTCAGAGGAAAACTGCAGCCAAGGTGTCAGTCTGGAAGTAGGACAGACAGATAAGGATGGACCTAAGTGAACGGATTGTGACAATGCTTTTAGGGAAGCTAAACACTCTGATAAATGTGTTCCCATGCAGGGGCCAAGGTGAGTCTTTTAGCACCTGAGAGTTTGGGAGCCAAATGTTTGCAGAAGCAGGTATTAATATAAGAGAGAATTTCAGAACTATAACTTTTGATCAAAAGCCTAGCATATAATTTTTTTGATCAGAGTGTTTAAACTATTTTCCAAAGAATCTCTGGTTACTCTTACCTCGCTCTTGTTTCCTCGGTGTCTGGAATGGACAAATCCAGGTGATACCAGTCATGTCAGGTGAGATGACATGGAAAGATCTCTCCCTTACATTGCTGCAGAAACATTACCTATCTGCAGAGAAGATAATACAACAAAGGCAAATGCAGGGTCCTGCACCTGGGGAAGAATAACCCCAGGCACCAGGACAGGCTGGGAAGCATCTGTGCAGAGAAGGACCTGGGGGTCCTGGTGGACAGCCAGCTGCCCCTGAGCCAGCAGTGCCCTCGTGGCCAAGAGGGCCAATGGTTCCTGGGGTGCATTATGGAGAGCACTGCCAGCAGGTTGAGGGATGGGATCCTGCCCCTCTACTCAGCTCTATCGAGGCCACACCTGGAGAGCTGTGTCCAGTTCTGGGCTCCTCAGTACAGGAGAGACATGGAGCTCATGGAGCAGGTCCAGGGGAGGGAAACAATGATCAAGATACAGGAGCATTTCTCTTATGAGAAAAGGGAAGCTGAGCCTGTTCAGCCTTGAGAAGAGATGACTGGGAGAGGACCTCATCAATGTCTGTCAGTACCTGAAGGGAGGGTACCAGGAGGATGGAGCCAGGCTCTGCTCAGTGCTGCCAAGCAATAGGAGAAGAGACAATGGGCAGAAACTGGTGCCCAGATAGTTACAGCTGAACACAAGGAAAAACTTCTTTACTGCGCAGGTAACTGCATGGAACAGGTTGCCCAGAGAGGTTATGGAGTTTCCCTTGCTGCAGTTACTCAAGAGGTGTCTGGATGTAATCCTGTGCCATGTTCTCTGGGATGGTCCTGCTGGAGCCAGAAGGCCTACAAAACCATTCTGTGATTCTGTAATTCTTTGATTCTGTGATAGTGTGTACTATTTGCAGGTTTAGATTTCACAGCATTATCACCAAACTGTCAAGTCTCAAGGAAAAAAAAAAAAAAAAAAAGAAAAAAGTGAATCACTAATCCCCTTTTCTGTAAATAGTGCTGGGATTAGATTAGTTTGAAAGCTGAAGAAAACACTTCAATATTTACATATCAAATATGTTTACATTGCATGTTAGGAAACATAACCAGATTCCACTTTGCTGATCCTGTATTAAAAAAGATTTTATTTGGAGTCCATAAAGAAATTCACTGAGTTTCAGAAAGTGTAAAATAGTAAGAATGTTACTCTGTTTTTTTCTCAGGAGGCTTTTATTTCACATTTATAGCAATAAAAGTCAGAGAAGTTGGGCAGAAGTGACTAGAAAACACACTGAATGAGATTTAATTTTATGAGGATTTAGGTGTCTAATTCTCATAGGTTTCTTTGTAAACTATCTATTTAATAAATGCATTCATCAAGTTAAGAGCTCTGCATTAATATATTTTCAGACTATGGATCATTAGATAATCTAGTCTTCATACTTGTATTTTACCAACTATAAAACTTCATCTAGTAACTCCCCCAGTAAGCCAAATAGTTATGCTTTGTGGATAAGTCTTGCAGGAAGAAGAGGTGGAAAGAAATCCTTCCTGGAGCTAAAGACATCCATGGACAGAAGACCTACAATTTCACTTAATAGGTATTTCTAGTTATTACTGATAATAATAATAATTGTTACTGATAATCATGGCTTGATTTCTCAACTGAATTTGTGCATCATCTCTTTTTAGGCCTTTTATTACAACTTTTTAAACAACTTAGGAAATATTATGTTACCTATTTTTAAATTACCTGTTGTTGGGTGGTTTTTTGAATGAAATTGTTGATGTGCTAAAAAAAAAAGATATATTTATTCAAGGAGCTGTCAACCTACAGTTTTTTCACAGTAATCATAAAATCTAATACTCCTTTACATATTTTGCACAAATGTGCTTATCCTCTCTGAATAAGCAACTTCTGAACATGTAAGAGGCAGTGATGATGCCTGTGCAAACATTTCTGGGATGGCTCTTGCTATTCACAGATATAGTCAAAGCACATTATGAGTATTCTTGCCAATAAAATTTTCTTAGATGAGTTTAAAAAAATTGTAAAAAAGAACAAAGAAGCACTGAAGACACTCTCAAAGTAATATATGGTACTTTTGTGCATATTTTTCACAGACCATTTAACCAGTCTACTATTTGCTTAGTTTTTCCTGACTTTGGCCCAGTTGTACATTTGCCATGACCATGAAAAAGTGTGTAGACACACTGGACAAAGAGCTAATTTGGACTTGAAATATTTCTACCTCTACCATGCTCTGAAATCAGATGTAAATGGGACTGTTCTGTCACTTGCTACCAGGATCATCCCTTTCTAAATCAATAAAAAAGTTACTCTGCAAACAGAGACTGCAGAATATTCCCCATGTCTGCCTACTCAAGGGTAAAATGATTTTGTTGACTCTTTCTCCCTTGTAGCAGTATGTTGGCACCTTCTTTTTTGTTCTTGTACAGGACATTTTACTAGAGCTACCAATGCTAATAAAAACAAAGCGGGCTAAGAAAATCGTAAAAACACATTGTGAGTATCTCAGAATTTCAAAATAACATGATTCCCAGTTTCAGTGTAAAAACGCTTTTAGAAACAAAATTTAATCATGTGAGAGCAAAGTATATACTTCTGCAGAAATTCCATGCCAAACTGCAAAGTGCAAATTAGAGGATGTGCTGTGTGTATATTTTCCTCTATTAAGTTACATTTTTTACATCTTTTCTTCCATCCACTAAAAAACTATCCAGTTTTGAAGTGTTACGGAAAATATTATGCACTATGAAAGAATTTCAGCCACAGGCTTCTCTAATTACCTTCTCCAGTGGTCTTTTTAAGTTTCTTCTTGCTTTTTCCCATCCTTATCTGCCACCTGGCACCCTTCTGTTAGTGCTGGAAAAGCAGGCCAAGTTTGCCAATAACATTGTTTGAATGACAGGCTGTGAAAATGGAAACACTCCACAAACACATCATTTTCCTCTGGAAAAGCAAAATTCAACAACTCCACATTTCTTGGGGTTCTGATGTAAAGTCTGTTCCATGGAGCATGGACATGGGCAATAATTTAGTCCAACAGATCTAAAAGGGTTTTATTCATAAAAAAAAAAATATTCAGAAGCAAAAGATCCTTCCCTTCCCTTCCCTTCCCTTCCCTTCCCTTCCCTTCCTTCCTTCCCTTCCCTTCCCTTCCCTTCCCTTCCCTTCCCTTCCCTTCCCTTCCCTTCCCTTCCTTCCCTTCCCTTCCCTTCCCTTCCCTTCCCTTCCTTCCCTTCCCTTCCCTTCCCTTCCCTTCCTTCCCTTCCCTTCCCTTCCCTTCCCTTCCCTTCCCTTCCCTTCCCTTCCCTTCCCTTCCCTTCCCCTCCCTCTGCAACTTTCCAAAGGAAACTTTTATGTGTTGATGAAGTACTTGCCTGTATGGTTTTCTATTCACATATGATTTATATAGAGAGCTCCTGAGAATCAGAAAAAATCACTTTTTTAATCTAAAGATTTGCCTTAAACTGCTAGATACATGCATTTGTTAATTATAGCTTGTTAAATCAGGTAACACTTTTTTTTTTAACTATTCTAGAAACAAGTTTTTATAGGGAAAAAAACATCCAGAGATTGTTATTTATTAAAATAACTTTTTTCTTTGACCAAAATATATCAAGTACAATAAAACTTTTGCAGACATACTATTGATCAGATCCAAAATGAAGTTTCTTACAAAAAAATCAGATGCACACTTTTGCATCACATGGAAATAGGTTGAAAATTGTATCCAAATTAACAAAAAAAAAAAAAACCCAAAACAGCCAAAAAAACAAGCAAATAAAAAAAAAATAAAAAAAAAAAACACAAACAAACCAAAAAACCCAAAACCAAAACAAAGCAGGGCTCTGCTTTGTTTGGTTCTGAACAAGAATTTCAGGCCAAATTTCCCACCTCAGCAACTTATGCTTAAAACTAGAAAGTGTCCACTGACTTTTCTCCAAGATTATTTTCCCAAAATTAGTCTAACAAAATTTATGCACAAAATTAAACCAAGTTTTAAGAATATTTCCTTTTCCATATAAAGAATAACTTTTCTCTGTGCAGTTCCAGTTAAAAAGAAAGTCATTACAGCAGGCAATTAGATGGCCTTGTAAAAGTTAGCCCTTTACTTCAACAAGAATTAACCACACCTCCTGTACATTGCAGTAAACCAAAAACCTATTGCTTTGCCCTTGTTTTTAATGGAATTGCTCTTTCACCTTAGTTACTAAAAAAAAAAAAAATGCTTTGATGCCAGGGAATCACATCTTGAAAGACAAGAACTCCTATTTCTCTCAAGTGATATTTAGGGATTTATATAATATCTGTGCCTCAAAATTCATTCTTACTATTAAAAAAGTAACTGTAATCCACTGTAATTAATTTTTTTAATTAAAAAAAAGGAAGAAAAATAAAAAACCCACACTTTCTAATCTCAGCAACTCTTTATAGTCTTTGGTTCATTTAAAACCCAAGGCACTCTTAAATCCTGTGTTATAGACGTCTCTCTTGACATCCCCCTCACAAATTCACTGCACCACCACTGATTTCTAGAATTCAGTATAATCTACCTGACCCACCTATAGCCGTAATGGAAAAATACAGCCACATTTTTCCTTAACTGTGATTAAAGGCTACAGTGACTGCAGTGGTTGCATTGAGCAGATTGCTTCTCCCTTTTGCATTGACTTCAATCCCTTTGACAGATGTGTGCATCTGCTGGCAGCTTTCATGGGTCTGGTTTGACTGAACTGTCTATGTTAACATCAGGGGGAAAAATAGGTTAAAAAAAGAAAAATATGCTGGCCAAAAAACCCCACAGACACTGAGTTCAGGAACAGAAATATAAATTAGTCCAGAATAACTCAGAACAGAGACCAACCTTCTGCATTCCCCAAGTGCTAAGTACTATTTCCATGAAACACTTAACTTCCAAACAGCTCAGGATTAGGTGCTACTTTAGAGACTTTATCCAAGGTAATAACAGTGTTATGGGAGTCCAGTATTTTCATTCAAGAACAGTTGAGAAGGAGAGTCACTCCAAAACCACTGAAACCAAAAGCAGCTTTTCTCCTGTACACAACACAACACAGCCCAGCTCCCTTCGGGTATGGGCACCTTATAGACTAAATACCACATTATTTCTGTGTGAAATGCATCTATTCTTCCTTTTTTTGCAATACATGGAAAATCTGGAGCAGTTGCCCTGATGCTGGCTGGACTAGTTTAATAAGATCCTGCAGTGTTTATTAGCTGAGAGAAACAGTTATGTCTCCAGCATTCTGGGAGTTTATTTTGCCAGGAATTCCTGCTCACACAACAGATTTCAACATTCCTCTTTTAAGACGGGAACAAACAACTGAACCTACTGAGACTACCCTTTGTCAGAACTTGGTAGTATTTTTCTAATAAAACACAGATGATTTATATGTTCACATGGGAGACATATTTGGCATATAAAGCAGTTTCAGCAAAAGATTCTTGGGTGCCAGAAAGAGGTTTCTTGTGATTTCACAACAAAGATCCTCTGTTACTGCTCTGAACAGTCAGGGAACTTTTATGCACAACATTAAAACAGTAAGATATTCTCACTGGTTAATAGCCATAACCTATTTTTCTGGGTGTACAGCAAACTCACAGTAAGTAGAATTGTTTTACCATGAGACAAATCCCTGAGAATTCCCAGTGAGCCAAAGAAACAGGGTACCAATAGCTACATCCATGTTATGGCTGTAATAATTCATTTGTGAATCACTAGTTCTATCACAAGGCTCCAGCACAGATTTAGGGAGTCAAAAATTCCTACCTCCCCAGTGGAGACACTGCCAGGATAGGGGGGGGTCAGCACAGAACTACCATTCTCACAGGAGGGCAAATCTTCCAAGATTAGTGAATTTTCCTGGACAAAGGTCCTGCCTAGACAAGGCATTAGGCATTCTTTGTCTGTCACAGTCTTACTGTTAGTTCTCCAGTACCTGACTCAGCAGCCATGGGTATTTTTGAGCCTCTTTACCCTCACATGATGCAGTTGACTACAGAGCCAACAGCCTACGTCCAGTCTGATATTCAGGAATTCAGATCAGGTGGAGGAGCAACTATCACAAAAGGTGGGCAGGAGGAGGCAATCCTCAAACAAATATTCAGTAAGAAGAACTTTGAAGAAGCCTCACTTTTTAGTTCTTTTCTTTTTTACAGACTTTCAGTGCTAAAGTAATAACTCCCCTCACATATTTTGTGTGTGAGAGTGTGTGTGTGTGTATTTAATTCTTCCAGTACACTGATAGAACTGCATAAAGAAGGCTAATTTACAGCTGTAATGGCTCAGATGTCAAGTAAAGCATCCATGTGAATGGTTGATTTTTACCCCTCTCCCCTAGTAAATTCTAGTAGGATGAATAAATACAAAAAACCCCGATGTGTCTTACCTCACTGAGGTCTTGATCATTTCTACTCTATGGCTTACCTTTTCTTTACTCACTCGTGTTTCATAACACAAATATCACCAATGAGAGCAGACCTGTAAAAGTGGAAGAACCATGCATCAGCCTTCCCTGGTACCAAAACCTGTTTGAAATGAGCTTGAAGGAAAACACTTGTAATGCAGGCCACAATCACATTTCTTGAGTAAAACACAGATGGACAGAATAGTTGACTTTAATAACAAAAAAAAAATCATGCCAGCAAAAACACTTTTTCAATGCTCACGAAAGAGAATGGGGAAAAACCATTCCTGTGGGAAAAATGCCTTGATCATTTTAGCAAGTTTCATAAGCTGTGTGTTTTGTATGCTTTTTGTCTTACTTCCTTCTCTAGATTTATGTACAAAACATGCACAGAAAAAAATAAAGCTTTTTCCAGATATCTGGGGAGCAATAGTCAGGCAATATATTTTAAATTTGAATTTTTAAAATTAAATTCACTTCAGTTGTCTACAGTGCTGAATATACTTTGCACAGCATTTCAAAGCGTGGCAACAAACCACTAAAAGCAGTCCAGTTACTAAAATATGCAATATAGATTGAATCAGACTAACGAGGAAGTCATTTATTCCAGTACCTCTAAGCTCTAATTACATCAAAACTTTGTGGTTTGTTACTTTTGAGTACTCAAACAGGAATCACTTTTGTTGCACACAGCAAAGTTGCTGTGAAAGAAAACAACTGTGCATGTGATCTACAAAAGGCTGTCACTGACAAAAGAAGCATTTAAACACGGCAGAGTGACAGTTCATAAGTTCAAATGAGCTCACATGATTCATTTATTTCTCTGAGATAAATCAGTCATCCTTCAGCAAGCTGGGTTTTAGTAAGATTCCCGCATTCATCAAATTGCATGCATGAAGCATGCAGAATACATGGACTGCTATTTATAAACCAGATAGCAACTAAAAAGTGTTTCTGTGCCAGAATAAAAATAACTGGTCACTGTGCTGTCCCATTTTGAGTCAGGCACTACCAGTTTATCACCTGTCGTAGACACACCTAATGTCTTGGCCAAATAACGTCTAAAAATAAGACATCCAAATATTTTAGTTAAGGTCTTAATTCCAAGGTTTCCCATAAACACTAAGAAATGCCAAACAAAGACTGACCAGAGAATAAGGGCTTTACACAACCAAACTTCAGAATAAGCACTTCACAAAAAAGAATTTCCTGTGAGATTTCCCACCTATTGTACATCATCTCTCAGGGGGAAAGGTGGAAATAATAGCTACATGTTGTGCCCAGATTAGAGCGCAGCTCTAAGCTGTTGAGTCTGTTGCCAAATTCCTTCAAAGATGAGGTGTAGGAAAAGCAGAGGGGTCATTTAATAGGAAATTTAGAATTTGCTACTTCACAGATCGGTTTACTGTTTTGCCATTTCTTTAAACAAATTTTTTTCCACGCACCTTTTATAAGCCCAAGAAACATTCTTAATTAGGTCTGTCATTGAATTTATTTGGAAACCAGTGCTTTAAGACAATAATGGGAAGACAACAAAGGCAATAAAGTATTAATGTACCTATAGTGATAAATTTTGAGGTAGGAATTGTTTATACGAAACTATACAGTCCATTCCTTATTTTTCATGAACTCCAGAGAGAGAGTAGCTTTTTCCCTCACCATTTCAGCACCAAGTACTTCTAGCTGATGCAAGCACCTCTCACTGTCTGTTTGATTTAATAATTATCACAGAAACTAACCAACTTTGAATCTAAATGTGGGGGTTTGCATAGTATGAATAGGAATGCTCTTCTCCAAGTTATTTCAAACATTGACTTGACTGTAGAAGGTTTAACATGTCTGTCATGTGCTAGCAAAATTCTAGGACACTTCTGTATCTGTCATGCTGCAACTTACTAAATTTCATCTCAGTTTTCTGTGGAACTTTTCCAACTTTGGCTGAAAGTTATTCCAAAGAACACTCGTTTAGCTTTAAAAATGTACTCAGTGGCACTTACATTTGCATTTGTTAACATTCTCAGTGTGCTGAGTGCCATTCCTAAAATACCACAAATGAATAAATTCATGGGAGAATCTTGGGGATTTTAGAGACCTAAATTTTAGATCATCTTCTACACTGTGAAATGCAGACTTTTCAAATTAGCCACTCTAGCACAGGGAGTGTTAAAAACTCAACAACTAGGTGCTGAAATTTCCTTGAAGAGGGATTTTTATAGTCAGTGTGGTAGATAACTCTAAAAGAGAGGGTAATTTAAGATGCACTTCTTGTTAGTTCTCTAATGTTGCTGTGGGCGAGTGACAAACGACACGAACCTCCTTTGGTAAAGTCATCTGACTCCAATCTTTATTCAAAAACTGATCCCCTTTATATATGTTCTAGAGCAGGCCATCTCATTGGTCAGAAGAGTGCCAGAACTCTTCATCCCATTGGCCCAAAACCGAAATTCAGAGAGAAGGTCCGTCCCACAGACAGGAATCCAAAACATCACTCTTGTTACAGCAACACTTGCAATGTTTATGTCAAGCCTGTGAGAATCAGGTCTTCCTGAACCAAAGGATCATGAAGAAACTGAGTCTAGAAACTCAGAAACTTCAGGCCCAGGAGCCTCAGACCACACCCCAATGTTCTCGAAAATTCTCAACACCAAACTGCTTCCAAATTCCTGGAAACCATCACTTTTTTCCAAACAAAAGAGGAGATGATAGGCAATAGTTTAGCACTGGGATTACCCCCCCACTAGTGTGGGAGCTGAATTCTGCAATGTCAGCTGAACAGCAGCCTGGCTTGGGGAAATTTCTTACCCACTCCTTTCAGAGGTAATCCACTTCAACCAGGACACAGACTCAGGACTCACCAGAAAGGCAGAGATGCAGCAATGGCTTCTGAAGAGTGCCTTCCTCCTCTAAAATATTGACACCTCACAGGTCTAGACCTTCACCTTCTACACTTTTCTATTGTGCCAATTATCTCTCCTTCATTATTGTAAATGTAAACAATCCAACTAGCCCTCCTTCACCATCACAAATGGAAATAAGGTATTTTCTTCATCTGCCCCTTTTTCCTCCTGCCTCCACCCTCTAGATATTCCCCACCAGTCTGGAAAGTTATTCAGTGATTAGAACATTTATTGTCACAGAGGCTGGAAGACAGGCCTTGCACCTCCAAGTGATTATCCTGAAGTGAAAGCAATAGACTTACGTGAATTTTCATTTTCTTGTTTTGGGCCAGTGCACTGTTAATTATTTCATGCCTGAGCACATCTGTTGGTTAGAGACTTCCAGGTAAAACAGGTGAAAATTTTGTGAACCTTGGCAGGGCTAAGGCCTTAATCACCTGCCAAGTATCTCGATGCTGTGAAGACTTTGCTGGCTATAGCAGTGCACCAACATCTTTCCCAGGGGAATGCAGATACAGAAGTTTTAGACACCTGCAGGGTTAGGAACAGATTTTGTTCCTGACAGTGGGTGTCTGCAAAATTAACTAGCTCCACTGTCACTCTGGCTCCCAACATCTCAATCAAGTACTTACAAATGAGACAGTAGGACATCGCTATTGCAATTTGTGCACATGAAGAGTTCAGCTTCATTTAAATACAGAAGCATAACTGAGGAATGTTATTGTTCTACTTTTTCCCTGAAAATCCACATAATCGCATTCTTCATCTGCATAATCTGCCTGCCTTTCCCCAGTGACTGATGCAGGAGCTGTCTGCACCAGAGGAGCTCTCCTCAGAGCAGGGAAATGCTGTTTGGCAGTGATTGAGACATCTGGAATAAGAAAATAGACTGTCAGCAATACAATAGTCATGATGTGTTCTGTCTTCAGAACTTTTCCCCCCAAAGTCTTGCAGTGAATGATGCAATTAAAATTTTGGAATCTCAGGCGTGGTGATTGAGTGTTCAGCTTCTCATTTTCTCTGGCAGCTACTCAACTCCTTTGTCCAATTATGGCAGGAACAAAATGAATTGCAAGTGAAATAAATTTTCCTCAGAGCATTTCCATATTGTCAGTATATGCTTCATGTTCTGAGGACACATTAAATGTCTTTCACAGACATTATTTCAAATTGCTATTTTCTTCTGAAAACCAATGACTATGTAATTACACCCAAAGAAACACAAAAGAAAGTAGCTTTGAACACAGTGTTCCTATCTCTTGAATATAAAAATTCAGAAAGATTCAGACTGAATTGTGTTTATATCACTGCAAAAATTTTGGATATTAAATTTACACTTCTAATTAATATTTTTGTCCTGTCTTGTTTGTAACTGAAATGTGTTTTTGAACACCCTAAGTTTAACTAAACTTACTTCTTGTATAAATTTCCCTTTTGAAAATATTGCATCATATTGGCAGCAAAAATGAACTTGACAGAACTCTGGGAACCTAATTGTTCTTCAGTGTTACAATTAATTGTCCTTGTTTGCCAGACAATTTTTATTTCTGTGCTGTCCTTAATATTTTTGTCATATTAGTGTATGAAGTTCAGGCTTCAGGTTCTGGATTTCTGTAAAA
The DNA here is from genome assembly GCA_032173965.1 of Sitta carolinensis. Classification (NCBI taxonomy): domain Eukaryota; kingdom Metazoa; phylum Chordata; class Aves; order Passeriformes; family Sittidae; genus Sitta; species Sitta carolinensis. Next base: position 46,783,120 of record CM063285.1, on the reverse strand, counting down.
GAGAAATAATTTTTACTGAGGATAGTCTATCAGCTTAAACTGGCAAATCCATAATGCATTTTGTCTTCATTTTATTTAATTTGTATCCATACCCTAAAGACTCTTTAATGCAAATTGTAGCCAGGATATACTGATTTTCTACTAATAGGTCTGTAGTGCCTTGATGCTCTCCTTACCTTGCTTTTAAAACAGATGCTTTATTTGTTACAGTTCAGTCATCTGGTATCAATTTAAATAAATTACTAGAGTTATTTAAACATTTGCAGCCTAATTTGTGGTTTCATATGCTAAAGCTTTAAGCTTTTAGTCTTCTCAGATAGAGATATCTGATCATCACTTCCCTGTTTAAGCTCCGCACCTTAGATCCACTTCAAAGTTACTATTTCCATCTCTTGTTTCCACCAGCCTTTCTGCCTTTGCACCTTGTCTATCATGATCTTTAATTTCCAAAGAAGGATCTGGGGGTCCTGGTGGACAGCCAGCTGCCCCTGAGCCAGCAGTGCCCTCGTGGCCAAGGGGGCCAATGGTTCCTGGGGTGCATTATGGAGAGCACTGCCAGCAGGTTGAGGGATGGGATCCTGCCCCTCTACTCAGCTCTATCGAGGCCACACCTGGAGAGCTGTGTCCAGTTCTGGGCTCCTCAGTACAGGAGAGACATGAAGCTCGTGGAGCAGGTCCAGGGGAGGGATACAAAAAAGATTAGAGTATCTCACTAATGATGAAAAGATGAGAAATTTGAGCCTGTTTTGCTTCAGGAAAAGATGACTGAGAAAGGACCTCTTCAATGTTTATCAGTATCTGAGTGGAGGGTGGCAGGACGATGGAACTTTTCTCAGCAGTGCCAAGCAATAGGACAAAAAAAGAAGAGCATAAGGAAACGCACAGGAACAAACATGCTACTAAACAGGCTTAAATTTGGATTAATTGCAGAAATCAGGGTGCTAATGATGTCCATTACTGTACCGTAGTGCTTCACAGCTGTGAAAGGTTATTTGTTATTTATTGCATTAAATGTAAAAAGGCCATATCTTAGCACTTAGACAAATTCTCAGTCTTACATAAACACACTAAATTCAGTATAACCATGTTGAAATATCTAAATACTACTTTCCAGATGGTCTAATACAAAAACCATACTGCTTTTTTCAACTAATGAATGCAGGTATAGAAACAGAAGAGATGTATGAAGATGTAATCTAAATTTTTTAAAGGAAACATTTGTAGCAACATTTTATATTATTATAGTCATGCTGCCAGCACAAGGCTTGAACTTTACAACATACTCATTCTCTTTTTTTAGATCATTTCACTTATTTTCAAAAGGTTGAATCTTTAAATGTATGAAAGGCATTCAAAATACGTTTTACAAATCCACAGCTGACATTTTGAATCTTTTTTCCATTGAAAGTGATTATAATTTAAAAAAAAAAAAAAATGGTTTTAATGTTCTTAAAGCAAATTACAAACTCATTTGGTCATTTTATGTTCTTACTGCTGGATTATGGCACACAAAGTGCCAAGAAATGTTCTCATATGTCAAGAAGCTCTTTCCTGGGTTATCTGAAATAGCAAGAAGTTAGTGCCATCTATAGACAGAATTTAATACTGAAAAATAATAGGAAAAAAAATACAGGCACAGCAAACCAATCATATCAAACAAAATAAAGGTCACTCAATAGCATAAAAATTAATGGAAGAAATGCCTCACATCTGTTCATTTTTCAGTTTTCCTAAGAAACATTTTTACACAAATGATGACTTGAATCTATAACAAAGCAATTCAATATTCCTTTAAGTAATCCTTCGAACTCACTGCAGTACACCCTTGTTTAAAGTAACTCAGTGGTTATACCATTCCTGAGTCATTTTGCTTTTTATTGTTTCACTTCTCAGCTGAGCTGCCTTCCATTGTTATCATAACGACTATTACCACTTGCAAATCTAACCTTGCAAACCTTAAGCTCCTAAATCACTTTAATTATACAAATAAGCCAATTAACTTCCAAAGATGTTCCCATGCTTTGTCTCATGGGATCATGCTCATAGATCATAAAATTATCTGTTATATGCATCTTGCCTCCTTTAACTGCAAGGCTTCTCTCCTGGTTTTCTACCAGAAGTAAAATTAAATATATTTAATATAAAAATAGTGTTTTAAAATAAATAAAAAGGTATGTTGGTAACCAACATCTAGTTAAATACCTGGTGAGCATTAGAATATTGCCAGCAGAGTATTATTTCTTAAACTGTATTAAATATCCTAGACTGTAATTTAGGTGGTGAAAATGTATGTATAAATCACTCTTCTCTTATTTTCCATCTCTATAAAAAAATGTCTTCATGTCCCATCCATTTTTTCAAGAAGCACCTTTTTAATTAAATTAAGTTTCAAATCTAAAGCAATATCAGATTGCCAGAAATAAAACTGTGATACAATTTGTTAAAGTTATACAGAGTAAAAACATTGCTGTTATTGACCAGAAGGGATTGATATTTTCACTATTGTCAAAAGACAAGCCCTCCCCAAAGCTCTTTTGGGCAACCTCCTTTCATTAAATCTCTATTTCTGTCCTGAGAGTAAAGAGGAGTGAAGGGCTGGGAACACCTGGCACAGGATTCTGCACTCACGTGGCAGATGTGCAGAGCAGCAGCAGGGCAAACAGGAGCACAGGGTGCAAAGTGTTCTGTGGTGTCTGCAAAACAAAACTCCCTAGCTGCATAAAATAAATCACATGAAAAGAACACACCACATGGAACACCTAAATGGCTTGTTTGGAGCTGAAAGGTGAACATATTTGGTCAGGATACTGCATGTTTTTAGGTGGAAAGTTCAAATAACTCAAAGTAATTAAAGTATACTTTCTTTTTAATTAATTTTCATATAATAGACATTACTATGCTAAAATTGTATAGTACATCTGAATTAACTTTGGTACCTTCAAAGGGCATGCCTGTATATTATTGCATTCACTTCCATAGATGGTGTCTTTTCAAGACTGCACTGAGTACACACATGCATAAAATATAAAAATATATGTAAAATGTCAGGAATACAATTACTTTAAAATATCTACATTTTTGCTGCTATAACAAAAATGAGTACGAAGCATTACAGAAGGCATTTAAATTCTTCAGTAGAAGAAAAACAGTTTCACAAGGAGTTTTCTTTCTATCCAGTTCAGCACAATTGCGACCTGTGGTAAAGGCTTTCTAAAAGGAACTAGGTTTAAATTTGTTTGAATATCAAGCTTATATATTATCTCTCTTCTTCTATTTCTTCCAAGTGTATAGAAAAATTTCCTTCCTTACTAACCTATTCAAAAGGCAGATTTGTCTATAAAAGTGCTGAGCTTTGAATTTTCTTCTCCTCATGCTAGTCAAAGAGAATGTCATAGTCTCTCCTCCAATGTCAGCACAGACACATGTGGAAGAGCCACACATTTATTGTGACTAAGCTCAACAAACTGGAGATTAGCAAAGAGGGATGAGTGAACAAGTGACTAAAGACAAAGGTAAAGGCAGTCCCAGAAAGAAACACATCCTTCTGAGAATCTGATGATTTTACTTATTATTGTGTCTAAAGTTTTTATGATGTTCACCTGCACCTGCAGCTTCTTTTTGGTACAATCATGAGCAACCTTTATTTTCCATTGGTTTCAAAAAACAGACAGTACATTTGAAATGGAGAGGCCTAGGTGGAATTTGGGAGTGGGTGATGAGAAAATTAAAACAATGGACTTGATACATTTACTGGTTCCAGACAAAGAAACGTGTGTTTCATTCCTAACTTAACAGCTCTGTTTTAAAAAAAAATTAGAAAATATGGGTGAAATTCTGGGGATCTGACAAACCTTCTGTTACCTGGGTAGAATAGATAGTCAGTGGCATACGTTTCATTTGCCTCTCCTTTATTCAAGCTCGGGACATTCATAGATAAATATTTGTCAAAGAATTTTAATATCTTTTCAACAGATCTGGAAATCTGAAAGCAAAGTACCTTCCATACTTTTTTTTCCATGTACAGCATTGATTCCCAGTAAGAAGAGTACTGTTCACAAGTGTGTACTTTAATTTCCTTTCAAATGGGAAATGATACATAGATAACTTTTCAATATGGGTTTGTTTTGGTTTTTTTTTTATAAATTATTCTTGCTTGAAGCATTTATTTAGAAAGAAACACATCAAATTACACACAGGGGATCTGGAGAAAAGAAGGAATTATCAGTTTTGAAATGTCTCATCAAGTAAAATTTCAGTTTGACTTCAGGCTGCTTTATGAAGTACAAAAGCAAGGAACTGAAGATCATGATCTAGCACTTGTTGAGGCTAATGAGACTGTGGACATGGGATCAGGCCACAAAACATCATGCCTTTTTATGTACAGCTCTGAAGTGAGACAGTAGGATAAAAATCTCATATTTAGGAGGCTTTTTCTAAGATCACAGTCACTTGGAATGCTATGAATAGCAGAAGAGCCAAGATGAACACAAAAGGAGGATACATCTCAAATGAACCAGCTTTTTGATGAGGGTTGTGAAAAAATATTCAGGAAAAAAAAGCAGTATAATATTTTCAATGTAATTTATATTTTTTTTTAAACAGAGGTTATTAAAAAAAAAGATGAAAAAACACTTTATTGGCAATTGGGCCATCAAAGATAAACATCGAGATAATCCAGAAATAATTCAATAATATGTACCTATAATAAATATGATCGTGGGACAAAGATTTCCTCTCAGCACCACTTGAATTACATTAATTAGGTTTGAATATTTATCCATAAATTGCTCACATACCAGTAGACCAAAAGCTTATATCCCCTCCTAAATTATATACTTTATAGCATATCGGTTGCCCTATAAAAACAATTTCAGATCTTTGTGGATATATGTACGTTTATAATAGAGCTAAATGAGGAGATAAAATAATCTGATGAAGATATTAAAAAAGAAAAGCTAGGAAAAACATTCAGTGAATAAATTGAATATAACCAAATTTCAGCCTTTTTTTTTTTTTTTTTTTTTTTTAGGAAAAAATGAGCTAATAACTAATAGCAGATATTTCCCTGCTGTGGTCTGGAGTTCTTACAATATAAGTTTATTGACTCTTATGCTGTTTTGAATTTGTATGAGGCCATTTATACCATTTATGAAATCTCATATATTACTGTGAAGCACATAATGTGGTTATGTAAAATGTGTTTTAGTTGCCAAGGAGAATAAAGAAGAAAAGAAAATCAACAGAAAACCTTGGTGTCTTTGAGAGATTTTAGTATGCATTGAGCTTTAGAGGATAAATACAAAGAAAAATCCAACCTGAATGTTTTGGTTTTGCCCTGAGGCCTAGAAAGAACTTCTTTCTTTATGTAGTCTGCCTCAACTAGGAGCTAGATGCTTACAGAATATTGAGAAGCTAAATAAAAAATAAAAAGTCATCAATGACAGCCTTGTCCAACTTCAAAACACAGACTCTCTTATCGATAAAATCTTTGGTTTCTGCTGACTAGTAAACAAAAGAATTGATAGAAAGAACATCCTAATGTAGAATAATGGCCTACTGGATCATCCTTTCTCATGGAAATGGATTCAGTCTTCTACAGCAAAGCTGTAGACTTGCACTCAGTATGAAAGCATCCTACCTTCAAGGTCTACAAATTCATGTGAAGGGAAGTTTCAGAGAATTTGAAAAGGTAAAGCTATGGAAGGAGATTAAGGGTTATTCTGTGTCCTTTGCATGAAAAAGCTTTGCTGGAGTTGCAGGAAGAAAAGCAAATCTGTCTGAAAATATTATATTATCTAGAGCTAAATTGGATGTTAACTGGGTCAAGCTCCACACAGCTGTAATTCTGCTGTAGGAACATCCAGGACACTGTGTCAGCACAGCAGTGACTCTAAAACTCTGACTCTCTCATCATACCAGACAGCAGCAGCTTCCCTGTGGCGCATGAGAAATGCAATCCTGCAAGAAACTGATTCATCAGCCCATTTTAAAATACAAATGATGGAATAATTAACCAATTTTCAGTCCAAAGAATTGAAATACTGGTCAGTATTGTGGAACTCTGTGAAGGAAGCCACCTACAGGAATGCCAGTATTTACTGATGTTGCTCATAAAAGTACAGATAGAATAGTAATTCTTTTCTCACTTTAAATATGAATAAACTAGTCCACGTGATGGCTAATAGTAGGAGATTACACTTTTTTTTCTTTTTATATCAAGATATAAGATAAAACATGAAAACTTACCAGGCAAAATATGATGCTCAGAGGCTTATTGGAGTGAGTGGAAATAACTGGTTTGTTATATAGGAGTACTGTATAATTTATAATAGAATTGTTTTGATGTGCCATTACCAGCATTAAGCCTCACAAAGATTGTCTCCAATTTTCTCTTACAATCATAGAATATAACAGAATATTTCATTTTGGGTGATCCACAAGGATCATCAGGTCCACCTCCCTGCTCCTCAGAGGGCTACTTAAAAGTAAACCACATGACTAAGTGCATTCTCCAGATGCTCCCTCAGCTCTGAAATGTTTGGTTCTTCATAATGCACCCAAGATGCTTTATGTTTTAAAGATCAGCCATGTTCTGGACAGTACATATCTCTACTCTTCAGCAGGGCACAATCTGCAGATCTGTCAGAGTCTAACCCAAGGCCAGTGGAAAGTCCTCATCCAAGTTTATTAGTGGCAAGTACTCCACTGGGTTTGGCTGCTGAACTCAGTTCTGCTGCTGGAAATTGAGTAATCCTACCACAGAAATCTCTTGTAAAGCAATGCTATCAAACCAAAGAGGGTTCATAAGTACTTTGGAGAATTCGCTCCATGAGGAAAAAAGATCACAGGGTACTCAAGTAGCTGTAATGTCTTTTGTTATCAAAAGACACCTATTTTTCTGCAAGAGAGAAGACTGCTTAAAAAAATAGAACTCGACAAACAATTTAAGGGCAACTAAAGAGGTGAACAATCTGTTTGCAACACACGCAGTTACTGTTTTGAAGCTATCATCAAGTTCAAGATTGTGAATTAAACAGAAAAAGAGGGGTGTTCTTTGAATGATTAAACCTATTTTAGATGACCCAGTGTCTATATCAATGACTTACTAATTTATAATGTAGTGAAGACGGACTGAAAACAAAAACCACAGCCTTATACACAAACACTGTAGTGTAACAATAGAGGAGAGATAGGCCAATCTGAGTAATGCCAGTTAGCAAAACATAAATCACACTGTCCATAAAAAGTTGCTACTTTCTGTATACTACTTTGTAGGAGTAACCTCACTGTACTCTGAAGAATTTTGATGCTATGTTAATAAAAATAAATATGTTAAAGCTAAGCATTGATCTCCAAACCTGTATTTTTTATTCATATACTACCAAGGTTGATTATTAAAAACGATGAGCTCTGTGGGTCATTTTGAAAATCAACCAAAGGCGCTGCTGCTTTCTATTTCTAAGTAATTTTATTTAGGGTATCTATGTAATCATTTAAGGATCTACATTGACACTGAAATACAGACACTAAGGCTACATTTCACTATTGAGTACATCATTCTCATATAAAATGGAATTTTTCCATGTATTCCAAGGAACCTAACCTATATATCTACCTGAGTGAAGGCAGGGACACACCGTTTTGCATTTCAGATGCAGGATGAATTCTTGAAGCAGCAGCACCAATGCAATTTCCCCCTCCTCTCATTCTCAGTAGTCCCTTAGCTGTTTTGTCCTTTCCTGTTCTGGTCCAAGCACTCAGCTATTGTTTTTATGGCTGTGACAATCCCTGGCTGCTTTACCCTAGTAAAAGTTCCTTGTTTGGTTTATATATATTTTCAGTGATCCTAAGAAACTTGATGAAGGACAGATAGCAAAAGAGGCCAGACCACCAGTCAGTGTAAACTGGATAACTCTGTGGATTTGAGTGAATTAAGACCAAACCATACTGATTCACAAAATATGTTTTTCATGCTGGGACACTGTTCTTTGAAATTTTGTTGTGGCTGCACAGACTCTCCATTTCTTGGATACATATTTAAAAAGCAGTAATTTCTGTTTGCTGTGCATATTCATTTCGATATGTGTTTGAAGCCAAGGAGATCATCTGGATCCACAAATAAAATGCCTGGAGTCATTCATGTCCTCTCAAAAATACTATTGGTGTGACCAAAGGTGGAACCTATAATCTAGTTGTCAGGTTTTGTTAATGGTCTATAAAGTAAAAATTATAGACTGACAGCATTTCAGTTGGGAAACTTGCCACTGAGATATACTGAGGTCTCTCAAATAAAAACTGAGTGAGGAAAGTCCTTTTAATATGTTGGTGCTTTGGGGTAGATAGATTTCTTCCCAAATACTGCTCTTGAAGGAAAAATGCATAATATCCTGTCTCCAGAGGAGATGTGTAAATTTTGAGGAGAAGAAAAATGGTAGTTAAATACAGACACCACTTACACAAGGATCTTATTTACTCTCCGTCTTGGAAATTCTTGATATGAAACTTGAAGTCTTCCTAGAAGATGTGCTACACTTTGGTTTGGGAGGAAAGCACTTGGAAAATCACAGAGGCAGTGCTATAAAACAGTCACCAAATTCCTTCCTCTCTTTAAAAATCTACCAAAATATTCTTTATACCAAAAGAAGTATTTACTAAGAAATACCGTCAGGTAGCAGCAGCATGGTCCAAAGCTGCTCCCCTGCCAGCCCAGAACCAAGACCTGCTCCCCTGCTGCACACATCATTCCTTGGGAGGACCAAAAAAGTTACCTCTTGCAGTGCAGGAGTTTGTGGATTTCCTTCTACTCTGATAAAAGAGCAGGGGGAAAAGGCTGTTCTTATAAAAGTATTAAGCATATTTGTACAAACCTGTAAATTACAGCTATCTATAACTCCACTTAAAAATTCTCTTCAGTGTGTCGCTAAGAACATTTTATTGTGTCTGAATGTGTAAAATTATCAAAAATGGTGTTTTTTTCCCCAAACTTAAGTGGAAAGCAGAGGGAAATGAACTGTGTGAGATTCAGTGTTGTGAAGTGCTAAAGATTTGCAGTTTATTAAAACTCAAGTCTTTGGCAATAGACCCTTCTGTTGGTCTCACAGGTAAGATACAGGGCTTAGAGGGAATGGCAGAGCTCTGAACATTCAAAGAATATATGATGAGCAAATTCCTGTCATCTTTATAGCCTGTAGTAGCAATATCATCTTTTTTAAACTGAAATTGAGGGTAAGAATATTCTTAAATCCATTTTTATCTCTACCACTTCTTTTCTCAACAACCTTGGGCTTCTTCTAAGTTTCAAAATCAAATAAATGATTCCATATGGGATGAGTGGTACTATGACCTCTCTGCAGGTGCAAATAACCCCCTCAAAGCTACAGGAGTGAGAGGGATAGGACAGTAGCAAATACCTTGTATTATTATACCCTTTTCTCACTCATCTTTAGATATTCTGCTTTTTCATTTTCCTCCTTTTTCTTTAATTCTTCAATTCCCAGTTCTCCTTTTTTTCTCCAGCCATCTGCTATTTCTCTGTGGTTCTTATGTACCTGAGAAACTGCACCATTCTCAGTAAAACAGGACAAGCCAAGAGTTACAAGGAAGGTACACTACAGAAGTATGCTCACCTGAGGCCATTGAGAGATAGAGAAGCTACACATATTACTTAGGGGTATTTAAGTACCTAAACACTTACCACAACAGAAGTCTACATGGTTTATTCATACACAGATTTTTCTAGGCAGTTCACTATAACTAGTATCCAAGCCACCCACAACTATGCAGCAAAACTCCACATCATTGTATAAACAAGTGTTCCATGAAAAGCAATTTCTCTCTGAATCCTCAGGGCTTTGTGGCTTTTTTGTTATTTATTTATTTAAATGGCCTAACAAATGTACTCAGATACCACAGTGAAAGGCAAGATATATGAAGAAAAGTAGAATGTATGCTGGAGAAAATAGAACAGTTTAAGATCAGATGCAAATAATTAACTTCACAGCCTCTTCTTTCCATTTTATCTAGACTGGAATAGATATGATCAAACAGTAGCAGTTACATGGAAGAAATTTTTTTCTGGACTATAGGAAGAAGGAGAGAAAACTGCTTTTTCCTATTTTCTTTTTGAAACCTCTTAAGATGAACTTTAAACTTTCACTGAGAGCATCTCTTAGTTGGTCCATTTTTCCTGATATCTGGGGAGGACCTTTCAAGAGAAAAATAGGAGAGAAAACACATTTAATATGATCTCACATGCTTAGCAAAAGGCAGGAAAGCTATACTACTGCTTTCTAAGTGTTCAACTTTAAAATTTGCAAGATTTCAGTTTGACAGTCTCTGTCTTTGAGCAAAAAGGAACATTTTCCCCCGAATTTTCTTAAATTATTCATAAAACACATTCTTAAAAAATCAGTGTTGTTTATCCAAATTTCGAAGTGAAACTGAACACAACCACAGAAAAGTAAAGACTACACATATTCTCAGAGTGATTAGAAAAAAATGTGGATAAAAATAAGAATTTATATAGAATCCAAGATCAGCCTTTAAGAAAAAAAATGATCACAACTTATGGATTTTTTAATATCTTACCTCATTTTATGTCCCCGAAATGCCAACATTGCAGTGGATAGGAGGGTTTCACAGAACTCTTGCTTCTGTGTAGGACTGCTGTGTTTTCTTTGTAGCTGGGTGAGCTGCACCACATTTACCCAAAGCCCTGCTGGTTAAAGCCCTCAAATGCTATGTGAGCACCAGTCCCAGTCTCTGCACCACACGTGCTCTTGGAACCCAATTGTAACACAGAGCACTGCATTAGTTCAAATTTGCCCATGCAAGCACAGAATGAGAAGATTATGAGGGGAGTTTAATCAAGCTGAGCCTCATACTGTTCTGCTTCCTTGACACTATCCACACGTCTAAATGCACCACTACATATCTAGATATACATATACAAAATGTATAAATGTGCCATATTCTGCCCAAAATTCATCCCACTACCAACACAGGTGTCTATGCCTTTGCTGAAGAGTTGCTAAGTTCACTCATTTCTTGCTATCTGTGGGAGTCCAGCACAGGCAAGGAGAACACTCTGCCGTTATGACCAAGACCAAGGCTTGCATGGTCAAGCGTGTCAATCAACAAGTTTTTGTAGGAGCATCAAAGGTCTTTCACAAAAAGGGAAGCACCAAGATGTATCACACTTATCCTGGCCTGGAGGCTGGTGAAATATTTTAGCAAAGAGGCAAGTGAAATTTCTTTTTCCTGTCTGGGGCCATTCAGGCTAGGAAAGAGGAGGCACCAGGAAGAAACAGACAGAAAAGGGATGGAAGAGCATGTCAGCTGAAGTCCTGAAGAGAATGGGGATGAGGCATGCAAATTCAGACTGGTAAAGAGTGTATTGATGGATAAAGAAGCAGGTGTCACATGAATGAAAAAGATGGAGCAGAAATGAGTTAGGTTTTATAGCAAGCCATCATGTGTACTCTCTAGGAGCTGACTTCTAGGGCATCTGTAGCCCTAACGACTCAGGGAAAGTTAATCTCAAAATATTTAAAACAACCTGTCTGGTACAACTCAGCCTTCAGGCTCAAAATAAATCTTTTTAATTAGATGCTACAGGCAACAGATGCTGTAGGAGAATAGAAAGATGACCCACCTGCAGTGACTCCATTGTCTTCTCCAGGAGGTGCCTCTGTGGAATAAAGGTGACCCCAGTGGTGGTGGCTGACACCCGTACCTCCTTTCTCACTGTGAGACTGCCCTTCGTGTCCAGAGCAGGCAGAGGAAGGCCACCACGCTATCTCAGGAGAAATGTGAGAGAGCTAAGGTGGTGAAGGAGAACAATCTTAACAGAAAGCTTACAATAATCCCATCACCCAGGGGTTTAGGATAATCTTAGCATCCTAAATCCACCAACGTGGATTGTGAACATCATTCATGAGGAGAGAGATACCCAGAGATAGGGTTTATTAGTCTGAAAGAAAATCTCCGTAGGAACCTCTGGCAATTCCTGTTCCTGGTGCTTAGGCCTAAAGCTTTGCCTTCACATCTTCCTGTTACCTTCAATAGATAGTCAACTTGGAAGATTTACTGAGCAGAGACTAAAAAATTAAGTTAAGAATTGCTCTTCTTTTCCTAATCCCAACATTTGACTTAATCTGTGGCATTTGCTAAAACACCAAGTCCCTCAGCTTTATTCATGTATGAAATAGGGGCAATACTTGTTTAATGACTGTAACACACTTTGGAAAACACAGAACAAAATATGCAAAATAAACCTAATTTTTTTCTTTCTTAGCCTTTATAGTCAAAAGAATAATTCACGATGAGTAACTTATGCTGTGATATGAACTCCTTTGCCTTTGAATGTAATTCACCCACAATGTATAATTCTTTTTTTCTGAGTTATTTGTTTTTCTACACTGGTTAAATAATTCCCATAAATATTTAATGGTATATGGGCTGTTCATGAAAAGTTTATTCAGAATATTTATTATATGAAATGAAATAAATTGGATATTTTTGCTATATCCAGTCTCTGCTTCCTGACTAAAGTCATGTAATTTGTTGAATCAAGTATTTTATGTAAATTATTTTGCTTGTACATCAATTATGTTATCTGTACATATTCTTGCTTATAATGTGAGTTTGAGAACATCCCTAGCCATCAACTCATGGCTAAAATGTAGTTTAAAACAAATGTAGTTTTAAATCACAAATGCAGATAGAGAAAACCTCCATTTGCATCTGATGTTAACACTGCCATTCTTCATGTAGAGACATTGAATACAAAGTTAAAATATATCCTAGTCTCTTTTTTTTTTTTTAACTTAAATTAAATTACCATTAACTTCTTTCACATAAAAGTAATTTAACGTGATTAAAGAGAATACTCTGTGGATTTACATTTTCCAAATGGATTAGCAATAGATCTCTTGGAATTCATCAGGTATAAGAATGAAGCTGCAAAACAGTGATTTAAGTAAATGCAAGGAATACCAAGAGGATTAAAATGAGATCTCTAAGGTCAATAATATTGCAGTGTAGATTTTATTGTAACATTAAATCTTTTGAAATATTTACAGAGAAGAAATATACTTTAGCTCTGAGACAAATTATAGAACACAGAAGTTTGAGTAAGCTATGATTTACATTTTCACTTACCTGAAGGAATCACTAATTGCTAGAAACTGTTCATTATTTAAGAGGTCTTCAAGTAAAATGAGAAAAAGGGGAAAATTCTGGGTGACAAGCAAGGCCAGTTTTAAATATAGTTTTGTACTTCTGTTTTTGTTTACTAAAAAAACTTCTGTAATCATATTTCAGTGATAAAATAATTGCATTAAAATATTTTTATGTTGCAGTTTCATCTTAGTGTAAAACTATAGAATAGCCAGCAAAGTAATTAACCTTAAGAACATTTATATTTTTAATGCTCACAGTGTTTTGTAAGGTTTCTTATTTTCTTTAACAAGACTTTAAGGCACATCAAGGAATAGCAGTATCTCATGGGTCATAATCTCCAGAGTACTATCTTTCTGCATAGCTGCTTTTCTCACATCAGCACAGTTCTTTGAGGACAAATTTTATTTTTAGTCTGGTGGAAATCCCAGTTAGCATCTTTCAGGGTAATGGACAAATGGATAAGCTCTTTGGAGTCTTACTCTAAAGTTTTTGTGAAGCATGTACCCATTTGTATGCCTGTAAACCTAAGTGTTTTTCTGCCCTCTCCTCTAAACAGGCCTTCATCCCTATAATTGCAGTACTTGTACAAATACAGAAATTCACATACAAACACAGAATTTCAGGTATGGGAAGCTAGCAAGTATCAGGGGTGAAAGTCTGATAGTTGCTAAATATTTAGCTTTAAAATATTTGTCTGAATATACAAATTAGTGCAAAAAAGTAGTTTTCTCTGGTAAATTTTATGCTCAGCTATATTTAGATTAGACTTTACAGTAATTGTAGTGTCAAAGATGGTGTATGCTAATTTAATTCAGTACAAAGAAAGCTCCAAACATAACTTCCCATTTCAAGTGTTCGTAACTTTTATCAAATATATTATCTCAGAGCAAAATTAGTTTTCTCATCTCTACAATTAAATCTTTAAAAATCGGCATCTTAGTCATATTTTTAAAATGACAAAGAAAGATAAAAGCCTGTTGACAGAAATTATGGCTATGGATAAAAATCCAAATCTAACCTGTCCCACTAATTCTAAAATATAACAGACTTGAAAGGCAGATTCTCCTGAAAATTTTCTGCTGTTTTATATTCACTGACACAAGGGTACTCTTTAGCAAGATGATGTTTCCTGAGGCATAATAAGTCCTGGCAAGCTTAAAAGAAACAATGACTACAGAAAACACATATATTGATTGTTTCAGACAATAACACGAACATGCATTGACTAATCTTTGCACACTCTCATCCTCCCACACAAAGCAACATGGGCTAAAAATAATCACAAGAAAATACAGGAGCAAAATCTGCCACAGACATCTCCATAGGTATGCATTTACTGACCATCTCACCTGTAAGAAAACAAAAATCAGGAATTTTAGAAAGTTCCTAAATATAGCATCGACTGAATTATGAGACTATTGAAATAGTGTATAAAGGCTGCTGACTTTGAAAACTGCTGATGTGCTGTCTGTAGTAACTATGCCTATGAGACATCCTCAGATAGAGATAAATAATAAAATCACATTCTAGCAATATACAATGTTTTGTTTCTATTTCAGGTACAGCTCAGAACCAAATAGAAGACACTTCATCATGAAAGTATATCCTGGCACTGTGATTAGCTTCTGAAAGAACTGCATCATGAAAAGCAAAAAGCATTTTCCCTGAATTCAGTCTCCTGCATTTAAAAACAAAACTGGTAAATCCAGCTGTATCTGGCAGTTCCCAGAGCAGTTGCTACATGCTAGTTGTAACTAAAGCATGAGACAGTGATGGATAAATAGCCTACTGTGGATGATTTGGGGAAAAAAAATAAAATTGTACTGTTAGGAGGGTTTACAATGCTCAGAAGGTTTGGGATTTTAGAAGCATAAAATCTTCTCAGCTGCACCCAGTGGAATTCTACAGCTCCTCCTGCTGCTCATGGCAATACATTATTTAACACATGCTGGGGAGAAGCTTTTTGAGAAAAACAGTTTTTACATACCAGATGCAAGGTTTCCTCACATGTATTTTTCCTCAGATTGCCATGGACAACTTCTCACTAACAAGGAATGACAGCATTGTCAAATAGAAAAGGCTTTGCAGAGAGCCTCTTTGGCTAATCTCAGCCTTCTCCACTGCTTTCTTGTCTTCAGTACATTTAAGTATTTTTGGTTTGTCTTTATTTTGCCTATATATACACATTCTATCCTGAATTACTATGTTCTATTGTATTTTCTGTGGTCCCTTTGCATCCTCTTTTTTAGGGCCCCATTTTGACCTACAGCCCCTATGGGACATATTGTGGGTTGAGTAGAGCTTCCGATTCACAGTTCTGTCTTTAAATTCACAATTTTGCCTTTAAAAACCCTCCCAAAATTGCTTTTCTTACTAGTCAACTGCTTTCCTCCGTTGTCATATTTAATGGGCTTTTTTTTTTTTTAACTCAGTCAGTTTTCAACTGCATATTAGGAGGTTATGATAGAGAATTTAAGCATTCAAAAATCGAAGCTGTTGATAACAAAAGTCACAAATTTGGCTGTGTGCATTTAAAACTCTAGTAGTAAACAGACTTTTGCAGATAGCTCCTTTAAAGAGCAACAAGAGACTGGCAAGCAGTTTTTACCCTGCCAAGTTCTGCAGGGCACAGTGTTGCAGGAGGAAACGTCAGCAGTAGCGATCCACAGCTGGAATAATCCACCCCAGGCTGCAGAGGATTAGGCTGTGGACTGTTCAGTCCATGGAGCTTGTTGATAGAAGCTGGTTTTTTTAAATTATTGGACACAAATTAAGTCAAAGCATTAACGAGCAACCATGAAGAAACAGAAGGACTGGATTCTTGGATGTGTGGTGGGAGGTTAGCGGACACATCTGATATGCTACTCAGAAGGGAAAAATAAAAAGAAAACCATCTATCAACAATATATATGTCATTACTTAAGAAGCAAACCAAAGCAGTATTTTAAAGCAAGGGACTGAATCAACACCTATCTATATTCTGTTGCATTGCATTACTGTAGTATTTTTGCCAAAAACAATAAGGCAAATATGAAATTAAATATGAATTGTGTTTCAGTGCATCCATGTTTGTGCAATTTCTGTAAGATCAGTTCTGTGCAATGGCAGAGCAGTTTAAACCCTGGGGTTTACTTTTTCGCTGGTCCTGCCACTGAGAATCTTTGCCAGCACTGAGATTTGTGAGTTAGATAGGGAGAGAACAGAGGAACAAAGAAAAAATATGTAGACCTCACTCACAGCCACTGGCTCAGAGGCTATACCTGCTTGAAGAGGATGGTGAGGAAAGCAGTGGCACAGGCCCAAAGCTGGAGATACAGACTGACACCTTGGTGGGCAGCAGATGTACATCAGCAACCTCTTGTCCTACCATCACAAGGTGAAAAGGTGGTTGGACTCATTGGTGGGCAAGAAAGGCAAAAAAACCGTGAATTCATCCAGCAAGAGCTACAACCCCCCACCTTTAAAAGCCAAGGGCCATCCTCCAATTCCACCTCTGATAATTCTTCCCAGATCACGTTCCTGTCAACCTTTCCCATCCCCCAATACCATCTTTTCCTGAGATCTTACTCTGCTGCAGCACTAAGCTTTCCTTTCATGGGACTTTTTACTCATCTTGGCCATAACCAAAAGTGAATTTGGATTCATGTTTGCTTACAACACAGAAAAGGCTTGATCCAACTTTTATTTAGCCACAGAAATGAACCACCAACCTCTGTTGGTTCCCAAATATTACTACAGTGTGTACTGTAAGAAATCCTGGGGAGATCAGGCATAGATGGCTCACGCAGTACAAACCACCTAATTGCTGAGCAACCCGAGGAGCTGGGTAAGCAGTATCCCTGGTCAGCACCTCCTCACTGCTAAGCTGAAAAACTACTTGTGGTAAGGTGCCATTCCTTTTGTTTAATTTTTGGCTTTTATCTTAAGCCCAAGCTTTCATCACCCTTTTTTCAGTCACAGACTCTGAATTTCCAACTCTGTGGCTGTAAAATTATATGAAACAGAATATTGGAGACAGGCTAAAAAAAAAAAAAAAAAAAAAAAAAAAAAAAGGGAATCCTTGATAACCAACTTTTCCTAGTGTTATTAAAGAAGCTATATGCACTGCTTGATTTTTAGTAAGTATATATATTTTTTAAAATATAGGAAAACTTGAGAGAAAGATACAGGGAGAAGCCAGACAGACCAGCAATCTTGTAGTTTCTTATTGCTGAGAAATTAGGCATATTCTGAAATCCAGGTTAAATCAGAGAAAGAGGGGTCATTAAGGGTTAGTGTTGGTCATTAGTGATTAGTGCTGGATCTTTTATCTAAATAAATGGCTAAAAAGAATTAATGGACTCAGAGGGAGGTCTTTGGCTAGACTTCATGACCATCACTGCAAAAGTCATATGAAGCATTACTGCATGCTTAGGTTATTTTTAAAGGACAATTTACAGAAAAACAATATAGGAAGCAAGCAGATTATTCCCTCGAGCTCTATAATTTTTTATTTTTCAGTCAGGATTAAAGTGGTTGGCATCTATTTGCAGGAGGTGACAAAGGCTATTCCTGACAACCACTTGCATGCATGCACGGGTTCCTAAAGAGAGGAACCAGTGCTGCTAAACATTTCTTGTGTAAAACCAAGCATGAAAGTCCTGGCAGGGGAGCAATCAGGAATGAAGACAGAACCTCAGAAAGTGGCAATAGAAGTTTCATCAAGTGCAATATACCATGGTGTATAACTTCAGTGGAAGTTGCACTACTGTTAATAATAACAAAGTTATGTTGCAGGTAGGTACTTTTCATATGGAATTGAAGCAATCCTGGAAAAACACTGAGTATGTCAGTACTTAGTGGGTAGAGTCTGTTGAAATTTCTTCAATGTCAGTTTTCAGGAAGAAAACAGATACTCTAAAGCATTAATTCAAACATGTCTTCTCAGCTAATTTAAACCAAACTTCTTAACTTCCACAAGTAAAAAATATCCTTTCATTACAAGAAATTTCTGCTACTTCAAAAGCTTTAAAAGACAGTTGGTGTGACCTGAGAGATGTCACAATACAGTGTTGTACCATATTCCAGGGTTGGGCTTTTATTCTTCCATGAACATGAGACAGACAGCTTATTCCAGCGTAAAATCAGTTGACTCAGACCACAGCTGAGAGCTGGACCACAAAGACACAGAAACTCTGTCAAATTTTTTTGCTCTGTACATCACCCTGTAAAATAACAAGGCCAAAGCCACACTGTGTTCCCTAAGTCTGCATCACTTTATTATTTCTCTCATTTTTATTTACAGCCTGAGACCAATGGCTTTCTATACATTCTTCAATGGCAATGCTCTCCATATACTGTAGTCTTGCAATCTACCATATGGTCAAAAATACTGGAGATACATTAGCCACCTTTTAAGAGTACTTTGAAGAGTACTCAAAATAAATTAAAAAGGCTCTGTAAGCCAAAAAAGAAATTATAACTTTAAGAATATTCATAATTTGAAGCTGTTTTGCTATTTTATATCTTGTTTAGTTTTATACTAAGTCTCATTATTTAGAGTTATATTTACTAGTCTACTGGACTTTTTTGTCTGGAATGTGTATAGTTCATCCTTTAAAAGATAGTCTGTCATATAAATTACTTTATTCTTTACACATAAAAAGAATATATTCCACGGATATTATTTCCCTAAAAAGTACACAGGAGTTCTTTTAATTCAGTTCTTTTAATTATTACGATGTGTTAATTTTTTGTGTTGTGCCTGAAGGACATTTGTATCAAGAAGCTTCTTATGTACTTACAAAATGGAGCACCAAGTTTATAAAGTATAGCTTAAACATTCTTTTATTTCTTTATTTTAATCTAAATTGTTAGTAATTAACCTAATATAATTAATAACATTCAAAATGTCAAAAGAGAAAAGCAACAGTCTACCTCAACAGTGTCTAGATAATTGCAAGTGCTAATCTATATACAAGATGAAACAGAAATGTTTTCTAAATATTAGCATCAAATGCCTTTTTATCTAAAAGAATGATCATCTGATGTTATCCTCACCTATTTTGACACCTTTAAGTTTTCATTCCTTTTGATTAACAAAGTCTTTCCTTGTCTGCAGGTAGTCTGTTCAATGTGAATAATTACTCTGGGTGTTAACAAGCTTTTCCTGATACAAAAATCTATAATGTCAAAGAAAATAATTCTAAGTTATCATGATCTAGTGAATTCAGAATTACAATACAATAATTTATGGACTGATATAATGATGAAGTTATGGGGTCAATTTGGCAGAAGTTTGTACAAAAAAAGAGAGAAGAAAGGAGAGATATTGTTTATTTGTGCTTCTCAAAATACTATTCAGGGATTCACTTGTTAAAACTCTGAACTATCCATTTTAACAATTATGCCAACACCACCAGGCAATCTAAAGTCTGTCTTCCAGTTACCATAACAGTAAAAATTTTGAGCAGAATCAAAAAACTGCAGAAGAACTGAAAAAAAAAAAAAAAAAAAAAAAAAAAAGGAAGAAAAAAGGGAGGTTCCCAGGAGTCGCCAAGCTGCTGGCTAGCTGAAACAGAGCAAGTTCATCCCCAACACAGGCAACAATTCCTTCATTGCTTTCTTTAGGTAAACAATATGGGCAAAATATGCCTTTTCATATCTCTGGAGCAGTTTTTGTAGGGGACCAGAAAATGAGGCAGATCTGGAGCAGTCACTTTAGAAGAGCTACTTTCCAATGTTGGAGAGAAATCACAAATGACAAGATTAAACTCAATTGTTCCACCTATCTTCTCAAGCAAGATTTCACTAGAGATCTCTAGACTCCTCTGCAGATACTAACTCTGAGAAATCCTGATAATTTCAGCAGATCTGCTTCCTAGAACACCAGTTACATCTTGCCAGGTGTACCAGGTCAAAATACACATTCCACTGTCATACACAGATCAATATATCCCAGTGTGTGAAGCTGGGAGTCAACAGAAGCAGAGCCAACTATATGTACTTTATTTGTTGAGCATCAAGGTCAGAATTCAGTCTGAAGAAGAAAAAAATATTTCTCTTTTTCATAAGTGAAAAACTTCAAAAATGTTATCGAGTCTGCTTGTGTGGAATATAGAAAAGTTTCACACACAACAGTAGGACTTTTCTTTTGCTTCTGTGACTGAAAAAAAATGAAGACATTGCATCAGTAGGCTTTTTGGAAGCATTTTTTTAAATGGCAAGTGAGAAGTATCAAAACAAGAGAAAAAGTGTATTTTATTTTTAAAAAGGAGCTACTCATTTTACAAGCAAAACTGAATTTATAAAATTTGAGGGAAGAGAGTGAACTATTTCTTTATCATAAATGGCAGACTGTAAAAAAAAGAATAATTTTTTTTTTAAAAAGTCTCTGGATCAGTAAAGTGAAATGGACAACAGAAACTTATAAGGGACAGCAAAGTACAACTGGAACCACCTAAAAAAGCAATTACCCAAAAGGCGCCTGATGGGGAACAGAACAGCCTCCAGCTTCCTTCTCTGAAAAATCCAACTTGGTGTTATATCATCCATGCTGGCCTTACTGCCAACTGCCATTAAACACTAAAGCTGAAAAGTGATCTTTCTGCTCTTTTTCCACACTTTCCAACTATTGTTTTCTTGTCCTCATTTCCAACATGCCAAAGAGAAGCATTTTTCTGGGTCAGTCCTCAGTGCCAGTTCAAATTAAGGATTTTTCATCCTTTGAGAATTAACCCAGAAATCTGTGCTGCCAGTCTTGCCCTGACTGGATGTGGAAAAGGAGTTAAGACAATATATCTTGATGGAGCTATAAAAGATTTAATGTACAATTTTCATTTGGGTGTTTTCTTTAATTTGTTTTGGATCAGGACAGGGTATTTTGCTTGGCATGGTACATTTTGATTGTCTTGTTTCCATTGAAAGGATCTTATTTTCACAACCTTCTTTCATCTGTTCCAAACCCCCTGCATTTAGATCAGCTTGGCTTGCATTTTTAAGGGTAGTTCACTTGGGTTGGGTTGCTCTGAACACACATTTGGTTATAAACTACTGAGAAATAATGTGAGTATTTTACTCCTTCTGAATTATCATTTGTTAAAAAGAATCCAAGCCTGGAAATGTTTTAACCTGAAAACATTGTAGATAGCTGTGGGATGGGCAGCACTGTCTTTTCAAATGGTCATTGGCAGTGGGTGCTGTTGTGTGCTAGATTCCCATGTCAGAGACGTTTCCGTCTAGGAAAGGTCATTCCTGCCTGTGCGTATTTTACAGTAATGGAGGAATATGAACCACAAGAGAGTTTGTGCAGTGTATGTCAGCAAGTAAGAATGGGAATATTTTTATGGAAGTGGAACCCAATATTGTTCTCATATGATGTGAAAAATGTAAAAGCCTTCAAGGCAGGATTTGTCTTGGCATGACCTTGATCTTAAAACATCTATATACTACACACACATCAGTAAGGCATTCAGACTGTACTTTCTAAAATTCCCCTTAGCATCATTTTATATTTACTCAACTTTTTATCTTTCTAGACTACCAAAAAACTTTCTACTTTCAATTATTTATTGCAAGATCTCACCACTATTTCTTTTCCTTGGCACTTCATTTCATCTAAAATCCTCAAATGAGAGTTGCTGGTTCCTCACAATTTATGTAATTTGACTTTCTCAAATTATTCTGTGCCTTACTCACCCTTTAAAAAGAAAAAAAAAGAAAGTGAAAAAGGAAAAAAACCTAAAAGAACAGAAAAGAAAAAAGAAAAAAAAGAAAGCGGGGAAAAAAAAAAAAAGAACAAAGGTTCTGTCAATATTATATTCTAAATACTTGCACAAGTTGCCTTTAAACACCAGGCCACATACAGCTTTGCTGTTGCACAAGCTTAGCTGAAAAGGTGACAGGGTTCTGGTCTTTATCCCCAGAAATACGCAGTGTTAATTTAGTTGTGTAAATGCAGGAGAGGAGGAAAAACAAGAAAAGGAAAAAGAAAAAAAAACCAACAGCTTTAATGTTTCCTAACACCTATCTGGCAACACAAATATTTCTCACTCCTTTAGCAACAACAATTATGGCAAAACTCTCATTGACTTCTCCATTACCCTGAACTTTTTGCTTTAACTTTTTTTGTGAAGGCGACAAAAAAAAAAAAAAAAAAAAAAAAAAAAAAAAAAAAAAACCAAACAGCCACCTTGTCTTCAGTATTTTTCAGCAATTTCTTATTCCTGTGTGTTTCGGAACTGTGGTCTTTTGCTTAGATCTAAACACAGCCCTTTCCCTAAGCCTTTAGTTTAATAAACTATACTTGGTATAATGGATGGTATACAGCAGGTTTTGGCCCTAAATGATTGTTTTCAACAGCAATCATCTTGCACCATGATAAGATAGAGGCACTGATTTATTTTGTGTTTATTTGGGTGAAGACTTCTCTGTCCTTTGAACTGTCACCTGGAAGTAACTGTTCCTTTGAATTGCATGGCAGCACTGGGGAAGAAGACACTTCAGCTGAAGGCTGAACTTAGAGAGGGAGAACACAACCTGTGGGTGAACACTAAGGACATGGGTCCAGAGTTGCTGATTTCTTTATTATTTAACAGTGACACATAAGGTTTTTCTGACATGCTCATGTGATGCAACAGGAGTGACTGATGGACCAGGACAGGCCTCTTACTGAGCAGTCCTTCCTTTCTCCAACACATCTGTGAGATGAGATGAATTAAAAATCTTCCCCTACAAGTGTCTTCATCTGTAGAGTTCCCACATAGATCTTCATTGAACCTTTTGGACTTTAATATCTGAGGAGACTAATGGGAAAGGGTATGACAAAAATGGATTTAGGTGCCAAATCTGTCTTCTGCACTCAATTACATATTTTATTCTCAGTTTATGTAGTTGTTAACTCTTCAAATGTCAGCATCAACATACACCTCTGTGTGACAGACCCACAGCACCTGGAAATGTGTGTTTATCAGGATTGAGAAGCATTTCACATTTAACTTGCTATGTTCATTTGAAATGTTCATTTCCAAGGGAGGACAAGTCTAGGTATCTCATATTTGTCACTGCCAGGCTTGATTGCAGTTATTCACACTAGCTGATATGGAACATAAAGAGAAGCTGCAGGTTCTAGCTAATATGCAATACTAGCCTTCCTTTGCCATGGCTTAAACGGAACCATGAGCAGGATTTTTTAGGCTTTTTTTCCTAAGTCTAAAGTCCATTAATGGACTAAGCACCAATAACACTAGAAACTGAACACCAAGTTATGAACCAACCCAATTAGTTTCATCTGGAATAATGCAGAAAATTAAATTCCTTCTTATAATCAGTCTCCAGAAGGAAATAATATTAGCTGAGAAACTAGATTTATTTGGGAAATGTTTCAAAATGTTCTTTGTTTGGAAAGCTTTTTCACCATAACTGTTGTGAACAGACATGGTACACACTCTGACAAACATCTTTCAGACCTTTATCCCCTACTCACAAGCATGATCTTAGTTCCACTTCCCTGTTAAGGAAACATTCTCCCACTGATTGTTACCTAAAAATTCCTTGGATAAAGTCATTCCTTGGGAATAAACAGCATAATAAAAGTGCAAGCTACATAGTTTTTTATCTCTATGACATTAAACTTGCAACCACCATCACAGAGAAAAGTCAAATTACTGAAGGCACTAAGTGGGATTCTTCATATGTGGTTTCAGGATAAGCTGCAGTATGGAATATTTTCCTATTAAGTTTTTAGCTCTATCTTCCACCTAATCAGTACACATGACCACTATTCTTCCTTAACAATAATTTTGAGGTTTTATCTGTATAGCTTTTTGTTCAACAATTAACATGAAAATACATTCAAGACTTGTTTACATTTTCTGCCAGCAAATTAAGATGATCAACAAGGAAAAATATCCTTACATCAGGAGCTAATTGCCTTCCAGTCTTTGTTTAATGCCATGAAATGTCCTTATACCTATAAGTTTTTATCTATATGGATTTTGATGTTAACAAAACACTATGGGCAATATGCCCTTAACATTTATTAAAGACAACTACATCATTGGTACTTTGTCATCAACATTATTTTAGGTTTTGTGATATGCTACAGATGAAAGAAGAAAATAATAATAATAATAATAATAATAACAATAATAATAATAATAATAATAATAATAATAATAATAATAATAGATAATAATAATATCATTATCATTATTATTTTAAAGCCTGGAAAAATAGTGGTAATGTCAAATGATAAAATATTAATTGTATGAAAATCCTGGCTAAATATTAAATCTCTGCTGATACATCAGTGGAAGCCATGATACTTTCGAGAAAACCCACCAAACTTCATGACAAACAAATGCATTTAGGGCTGTTTCCTAAATTGTACTGCTCAAAAGCACAGCCTAGAGCTCATATTTCACAGGCACAGAGAAAGAGAAATAAATAACAGGTTCATTTGACTTTCCTCCTCAGGGACACCATTCAGAACATAACAATGACAAAATATACTGTGGAAAAAATGTCCTTTTTTTGCAACAATTGCTTAATAAAGATGTGAGGAAGAAATGAGCAGGATTTATTTCCCTCCTCAATACCTCCAAGTCATTTTGAGGTCACACAGTTCCTTGTGGCACCACTCCCGCACTCTCCATCTGTATTACCTTGTCCTTCAGAGTCTGTGTGGCAGATGGTGCACTCCCACCTTGGGAATCTGCAGCTCAAAGCAGAGGCATAACAAGATCAAAAGTCTTCTTGCAACACACTAACATGTCTATGAGCAGCACTGAGAGAAAATGCTGTGAAAACAACCATCCCTCAAGTATTTATAGTAATTAAAACCACATAGCAGTGCTTAGTTACATTATGTGAAGGGACCAATCTTCATGGTGTATTCACTTTGGTGTGTTAATTTAGAATATGGTAAATTTTCAAAAATAACTATTTTTTGGTCCAGCCTTAATTCTAATAAAATTCATCATGAAAATGATTGGTTCACAGTGAAAACTTTCTCACCATTAAAAATTTTATACACCATACAAAGAGCAGAAATATTTTTATAAACCCTGATTATTGAATTTCTTTAAATGCCCTTAACCAAAAGAAGCAAGCTTCAGCTGTGTCTCACATCATAACAAAAACACTTGCTAGATCTTTGTCAAAGGACCACTACTTTTAATATGACAATTTTATTGATTAATTGACATAGCCAAAGAGTGACTATATTTTCAATTTGGGTCTAACAGTGTGTAATTCTCTGTATCTGTCCTCCATCACAACTGTTAATCAGTAAAGACTTTGATCCCATCGAAATGAAGAGTAAATCTCCCACTCCTTTGTCCAGAGGTATACACCCTACATATACTTTCTGAATAAATAAATAGAATCTGCATCTAGTCTACAGCTTCTTAAACAAAACTGTTTAAAGCATGAATTTAATCTCTTGAGCACCATCTAATGACCAAATTGTAAAATGACCAAGAAGTACATTGGCAGCTGTGTTAAAAAAGGATGAACTTTTAGACTGAAGTTGGTCATGAATTTCCATCAGAGGTTTTAATGGAAAGGTGCTTTTTGCTGAAGTGCAAAACTCCATGAATAGCATCTATTTTGAAAAAATTACTGAGGTAGTTCTTTATGAAAACAACACCTATAAATACTGACATTTTCTTTTCAGGAGATTTTTTTTTTTTTCCAACATAAACAAAGTACTTAGATGATTAAAAAGCCTTATTGTTTTTAACTCCTCTGAAAGAGGAAAAAAAGCCTATTTCCTGACAAGTTGCAAGTAAATGTCTTCATTCAGTATTTCCAAACCTTCTCTTAAACTACACTTGCAAAGTCAGTTTCATGTATATTACTTCCAGCATAGTATTTTGCATTTATAAACAGAACAAGAATAAATAAATAAACAAATGATACTACAACTCTGTTCAAAAGTCAAATTATTTAAGCATAAGGTAAAAAAATCAGCATGTCCAAAAAGCAGCTATGATGAATAGTAGGAAGTTAGTATTAAGACTATTTATATTGGGTAGACTTAAATCCTTTGTATGCTTAGAAATGTCAGTCCTAAACAAAAGATTAGATTGACCATCAGGAAGGAAAAGGAAGAAAATCATAAAAGGGAGAAAATAAGGAAAATAAGGAAGGGCAGAAAAGGATGCACATCAGAGAAGAAAAAATAAAAAAGAAAACTGGATGGAGCAACAAACTCATTCCTGAAGAAGGACAGCAAAGGAGGCCCTGCCACTGAAGGCTGGACAAAGGGCACACCATATATATTTTAGAATTTTTTAGGCTACCATAGAAAGCCTAAGATGTTTAAAGCACAAAAGGGCTAAACTGACATACAGATAGGGTACTCAACATGGGCTAAGTATAGAAAGATAATCTTCCTAATAGCCTTAGAGATATTCCAAAGGGTGGTTTATTTCAGGTCAGGAATGAACATTTCTCAAGGTAATCTTTTGGTGGTGCCCACTTAACTGCACTTCCATTCACATTGTGGAGCATCTCAGAGCACACAAAACTGCATTTATTTTGGATGAGCTAACTGAGCAGATGCTGCAGTGCTTTGAAGTTAGAGGCATAGAAGCTTCTGGGTCTGATTCTGCAAAAGCTGTACCAGCTTGGACTCCACCTCAGCAAAGGGGTGCCAAGAAATTCAAGCTTTTCAGTAGACTATCACAGGCTCCAAAAAACCCTGCAGAAACAGCCTTTCGTACCACTGTCATCAGGAATCAGTGCTCCAGGCACAGCTGCACCTGGGGACTTATTGTAAAAAAAATGAGAGCTATCGTTAAAAAAAAAAAAAAAAAAAAAAAAAAAAAAAAAAAAAAAAAAATACATCTGTCACATTTTTACAAACAAAATCCCCGACACTCCAAA
This sequence comes from Sitta carolinensis, assembly GCA_032173965.1. Classification (NCBI taxonomy): domain Eukaryota; kingdom Metazoa; phylum Chordata; class Aves; order Passeriformes; family Sittidae; genus Sitta; species Sitta carolinensis. The sequence continues at coordinate 46,756,069 of CM063285.1, read as the reverse complement.
AGCTAATAATCTCAGAGCAGCTCTGGATTGCAGCTCTCGTTTGGGCGCACTGCATCCTGGCAGGAGGCAACATTCCCCTCGCAGTAGCCGGCTGAGATGCTGAGCTGCCTTTCCCAGCCAGGAGCTTTATGAATGCCGCTTTCACTCCAAATCCTGGTGGCCATCAGCCCAGTTCTCGTGCCAATGCAAAAGTTGTTTTTCAGCGAGTGGGATGAAACCAGGTAAAATAAGGGCTTGATTTACAATCAGCTCTCGACCCAGCTTCACCCGCTGCCTGTGTGTGGCATGCAGGGCTCGCCCCAGCAGGTGTGAGCAGCCAGGAGCACTTGCACGGTACGGGAGAGGCCGCCCTGAAAAGCAGGTGCTAATTGATGGGTGTTAGTGCAGACACTTGGGGCAGAATGGCTCAGTGTTCTGCTCTCCTGGCGTACAGCAAGTGGGAACGGGCAGCAGCCACCATCAAGCACTTCATAAAAACACCACTCCGTCCATCACGAGGGCTCCGAGACCACAACCAGCCTGGACTGAGGGGCACTGGCTGGGCTGCAGTGGGAAGTTTGCACAGCACCTGCCTGTGTTATATCTGGCATGCATCCCCATGAGCCGGCCCCATCCTTCATAAACAAAGAAATTTCATGTAGACTTTTATATTTTTTAATATATATAGGTTGTGTCCGAGGAAAAGCAAGTATTTGGGCTAACTCTGATTTCCCACTTGTGGCTGTCTCAACGTGTCTCCTGCAAGCGCACAGGGCTCCGCCACTTGCCCAGCAGACCTGTCCCAGTGGGAGCAGCGGTGGGTGCTGCTGCCATCGATTCAGAGGCTTCTAGCAGGAGCTCCCGGGGGGAGCCAGGCTGCCCCTGCGGCTGAGGGGTCGGGAAGGCTGGGAAGGCTGCACTGCCAGGTGTGCTTAGCCGGGGCTCCTCAATCTCCCCCGGAGCACTCCAAATCTGACCTCAGGGTGCCAGAAAGGGACAATAAAAGAGGAGACACACACACATGAAGATGATCTCTTTCACGTCGAGTATGTATGTATCTGTTTATTTTCCTTTCCCTTCTTTCAAACATTTTCCGAATATCCGTCAAAAGGTATGGGGAGGTTTCAAGACAGCCTGCACAGAGGAGAGGGCTTGCATTCACTTCTGAAAGTGTTGACATGCTTCAATTCAGAAGGGAGATGTCCCACTGCGAAAACTTTTCCTCCTTAACTTCAAAGCTTTCCTGGCAGTGGGAGTCCTGATCCCAAATACAACCATTTTGCTACTGTCCAGAATAAGGGGGGTTTGGGACCACACAGAGACAAATCTCCAATGATTCCACCGCCTCCAGATCTTGGCTGACTCCTAATGCTCCTGGATAGGCTTTGTAGCTCCACTGCACAAGAGTCAGAGTGCCACAGCAGCTCCCATTGTGTCCAGGGTTCCAACACCACTGCTCAAACTGAGTCCCCTGGGCTTACACTGGCTGGCACAAAGAAAGTTCCAGTGCCTCAGCACTGAGCTAACCTAGTTATTCACCACGGAGAATTATTATTCTCCTGAGAGGCTCTCAGACTCCACTATAGTTAATACTTGAAAAAGTTTTTTAGGAGCTCAGAAGACAGTTTCTCAGAAAATCTGCCCCTGACAGTTGGGTTCCATTTGCATTATATTTAGGACTGCTTAGCCCTGAAAGCATTCCCTAAGGCATGAAAATAGAGAGACACTAAGTAAACAAAAAAAGGTATTTATCAGAAGTGCTTTAGGAATAGGAATTTGGGAATCTCAGTCAAATCTGTTGCTTAACTTAGTATTTCTAACCCTACTAGAGAAAGTACATTACTAAACATACCAGCTCTGCCATCCTTTCAGCATCTAATCATAAGAAAAATCAAGTCTGTTTGTCCCTCAGGCAACTCCTTGAAGAAGAAAATTAATGCTAAGAAAAAAAAAATCTATCTTTTAGCTTATTTATAGTCATTGTATGAAGCATAAAATGGAGTAAACATCACACAGCTATTTTTTGATTTAACTCTCAAAGATTTTACATAGTCATTACTTCAACAATTACAAAAAATTGTGAGAGAGTAGAAGTAAATCTTGCAGCATGATGTATATTTTCCATGGTGAATGACAGTCATGTTCCTGTACATCCAGGTGTTATGCCAGGGCTTTTTTCTCCAGATTTCAGCTACGTTGCATATGTCAGGGGAGCAATATAAGAATGTCTTAGCAAGATAATCACAGGATCCATGAAGTTCAGTAGCTTGTATCATTAAAAATTACATTGATGTCTTAAAATGCTTAAAAAAATTTTATATTATTTGGCATGACATTTTTTCCCCTGCATTGTAACATGAACTACACTGCAAGTAAATGAGATAGTCCCTGATGACTGCAGTTAGAAGTTTCATGTCAAAACCTGACCTGTATTTTTTTGAATACGACACAAAAAAAAAATTAAAAGATTAAAAAATACTCATACAACAAGAAAGGGACAAAGGCAGTGTTCGTCTCTTAAACAGCTGACTTGTACAAAAGACCAGTGTGGAAACCAAGACTAATCTCCCCATGCAACACACACTGTATTTTCAAAAGTCAAGTGCTCAGGTCTCTACGCTGCCATGTGCATTAGAAGGAGTACTTGTAATGCGTTGTAAAGCTAACAAGCTTAGTTAAGCAGAGGTGTGTGGTCTTTCAGCGTGTATCCCCAAGGTATAACTGCTCTCCTCAAGAAACTCATTTATCACTGTGATGGTTTCACCTCATTTGAAGCCAAGTTATTGTCACCCTCAAAATAATGTATCTTGACAGAAAAAATTAAATTCATGTGAAAATTATACAGTCACACTCTGGAGTCAAAATATAGACTATCATAGGAAAACTTTTAGCTGATGAAAACGTTTTCTGTGGATATATTTAGGTGGTATTTGCTTGTAGCACAGACCTTCCCTTCCCTTCCCTTCCCTTCCCTTCCCTTCTCCTTCCTTCCCTTCCCTTCCCTTCCCTTCCCTTCCCTTCCCTTCCCTTCCCTTCCCTTTCCCTTCCCTTCCCTTCCCTTCCCTCTCCCTTCCCTTCCCTTCTCATTTGCATGTGGAATAATACATGTCCTCTGGTTCACTGTCACTAAAGGGAAGTGTGCATGCTTCATAGCTGCCTCAATATGGCAGCCCACAGTCTTAAAATGATAAGGAAGGCTGAGAAAAATGCAGATGGATTTAATAGGGAGCAACCATTTAAATGATTGGTCATTCCCTAGGGTACAGTTATATTTCAGGTGTTGTGAATGTACTTAATCTTGTCCTGTCCTATTCCACAACTGAGGTTTGCACTCTGGAGTCTCTTAAATCATTCTCTTCAATCCCCATCCTCAAAAATCATCAAGGAACCAGGGTGGACTAGACTAATGAAGCTCCAAATGAAGATATTTCCAAGCTAAACCGCAATCTCCCTTATGAAGCACATGTTTCAGATATGCATTTTCGAAACAGTGCAACATATATGGTGTACTATGAAGGAGCTGTGTAGGAGCATTTTCTTTGCTTTTGCCTTTTTACTGTCATCCATTCACCCCAGGATCTGCAGAATTTATTTTGAAGGTTTTGGATTGTTGTCATTTTCCTGGCTGGTTTGAATTCTTGCATTTGTTATTTACTAAACAACTAAAATCAATTCCAGGGAAAAAAATATTGTGTTTTTATACAACTATTTTCACCCTTTACTATTTTTCGAAACATTCTTGAAGATCATCTGACTTCACTGGGAATATGCCATATAAGACATAAGCCTTCTGTGGGGCTGTACCTCTCAGAGTCAGCAAGTATTTCCTAAACTATATGACTTCTGTTTCCCCTCATTGCAGTATGTGTAGCTTAAAGACAAATATTCATATCTATATTTAGGCTTATTATGAATATCATAATCTTGTAGAACTTAGTGAATTCAGAATAAAAATGTGGCCATGTTTAATGGACTGGAAATGAGCTTGGATACGGTATGAAAGTGGCAGATGATGTTGATAATGAGAGGTGAGATAAACATAAACAAAGAGGACAAGAATGGAGACTAAAAAGCACAAACAAACTTTTGCATAATAATGCCTTCCTTAACAATTTCTCTTTTCTATGTCTTTATCTTAGTCTGTTTTACTGAATTCTCAAGCACAGGGAAAAATCTATGTCACTTTATAAAATTTGGATACTAATACAATCAGAAGAAATAATTATGCAAGGGATGCAATGGAAGGTGTTGTGTTTATGGTCCATTTCAAACATTGGACTATTCTTCTTTGCCTAAATGTCAATGAAAAGTAAGGTTATTTAAAAATTGTGGTTTTTTAGCAAAAACTCTATTGCAAATCCTGTATACATAATATGCAGTATTGACATAAAAATTTTGTTTTGCTGGAATTTCATTCCAAGAAAGAAAACAGAACTTTTGACAATTTCAAAACATGCCTTGAGGCTATATCCACAATTTAATATTTCAAATTTTATTCTGACATAACTTTTTTTTTTCTTAGTTTACCTCATACACATATAATATATGCTCAAAATCCTGCCCACACAAACCATAAGAAAATTAAATGTTTCCATGCTGTCAAATGAAGAACCATCAATCCAAACCCAGAAGACATTTGGGGAGCCTGGTTTCTAGAAAATGTTAAACGTTCCAGTTTTTTTGCAGTTTAATACACAGCTATATGTCAAACCTCTTTGCAAAACAAAATTTTGTTTCTATGCAACAAAACCATGTAACTGAAGATCACAAAAACATAAGGCCTGATTAGCAGAGAAACTATGCTTTCCAAAATATTGAGTTTAATACTGATAAAGGAGTCTGGTTTCAAAACTGGATGCTATTTGTATTTAAAATTCCATCCTAGGCTGAATACATGCATTTTTCTTCTTCTTTTAGTCCAATTACTTCTCCAGCTTATAAAACATGCACTAAACTTCTGATGTAATTAAACAAAAAGCCCAACAGAAAAATTTTAAGATAATTCATTTACCGTGTGATCAATTCTAATTTATTACTTTCCATGTAACAAATCAAATGATCAAGACATATACATGCTAGATAAATGTCTGTCACAATTTTCCATTGTCCTCCAATAAACAATTTTCTCTCACAGAGAAAATATTGATGTCCCCTTGTGAATAGTTCTGATATTTACTGAAGCAGATTTAAATTGGTCCCAAACTGTTAATCCATGCAAAATTTAATTACTAAAGAACTAGAAGCAGCTGTAATGACCAACCTTAGGTGTGTCTTGAAACCTCCTGATGCTGCTGGCTCTCATTAAACCTTGCATTTCCCCAGCACCACACTAATAAAATCCCCTTTTTTCAGATACTTTTTCTCCAGCCCTGTATAGATCTCACCTGAAGCTATTTTCCTTTGCTAATACTGTTACTTAAGAGCAAGAGATAACTTAAAGCACCAAGTATGCTGACAGTGATTTCATACATTTGATTGCACAGCAAAAGTAGTACCAGAGGGCATAAAAATATCCTACTCTGGAGGGTTGATAAAAATTCAAAATAAGCTGAAAACAACATTGATAAGATGAAATTTATTTGTATAATATTTACTGACACTGAATTTTAATGTTAAGCCAACACTGGATGTCCTAAAATAAAGAACAGATGAACTAGTGGGCATACAAGAAAGCTATGAGACAGGAAGGGTTGATTCTACCCTTGAGAAGAAGAATCAAATCTGGAATGAAAGGCAGGCACAGATAGAAGAGATTACCAGGCTGTTAAATAAACTGTAAATAACAACAGGAGTGTTGACAAAAACAGTAGAAAGTATGTTCCCCAGTCACAGACTGCAAAACACTGATCAGGGAAAGGATTTGGTGATGACTGTTGACAGACACTTAAAACCAGCAACCTGATGTCTGGTAGCAGTTTGGAAAGCAAGCAAACATAGTGAAGTGTAAACAGAGGATCAGAGCACAGATTTCAGCAGATAACTGCATCCTGGTACAAAGGGCTGCTGTGCTCACACCAGAGCACTGCCTGCTGCTCTGGGCAACATGTAACAGGAACCGAGGGTAGGTACAAATGAAGCAAACAAAAACAAGAGCTTTGGAGCCGGCCTCCAACAACGGAGAGCATCACTCTGATTAGGGACAGCCCACAGGAAAGCAAAGCTCCCTGGCAAAAAGGAATAAGGAAAAATACCAACTCAAATAGCTTCAAAATGAGGGATATTTTAGGCAATTCGGCAGAGGCAACATGGTGTTGTCTGGTCATAACTTACAGACCACATATTGAAAGTCCTTGGACTGCTTTTCTGCAGAGCTAAGAGCTGCAGCTATTGCTGTGGCTGGGAGCACAACATAGTTTCCTGAGAGAGCGTTTTGGCATTACCTTGTGACTCATCGGTATGGAATTATACAGCATGCCTAAGGGGCCACAGTATGTATCTCTTTCCTCAGAGGTGTCCCCTGATCTCATGGAGTAGATCTGTCCTTGCTGAGAAAAGTTGGATGCACTGTGGTGTTTGAAGCCATGCCTTCTCAGTCATGCACCTCCAGTTGAAGAACGGAGATTTTAAAATTTATGCATATAATATTGAAATTGAAAAGCAGTATGTCAGGAAGGAACCGTTTCAGTTGCTTATATTAATGTTGTGGTTTAGATCAGGAGAATTTTCTATTAAGAGACTCATCTAATGGCCTGGCCCCACTTAACCACGTGTGAGACATTGTAGAGAAACCTCAGGACACACAAACTGAATTCCTTTCAGATGAAATTAAACCTTGAGACCACTATCAAACCTCTAAATGCTCACAAGCTTTTGTTCCAGGGGTCAGAGCCTTTCCTGAAGCTGGAGGAGACCCTTGAAATGAGAACAGAAGGGGTGTCAGGTCCCAAGCACAGATTCTTTTGCCCACCAGATTTGCTCCAGCTGTGCTGAAGTTGCTACTGTAGATGTAGCCTGTCTCTATTTTGTAACAGTAGATCCTCACAGCAATTTCTGAGCTCACTTTGGTGTTTTGCCCAGCAGTACTTTTCTCCTGGAACAGCCCTAACTAGTCCAGTTGGTAGGTTTACCTATGAAAGACATATCCATCCCACTGCAAGGGGACATAAGGGAAGAATTATTATCTTCATTATCTTTTGTCTTTTGCAGAAAAATTAAAAATCCCCAAATGTGGATTGACAAGAAAATATCTGCCTAAGTACTAGCCACACAGGTCAAAGGAAACTGATAAGCCACAGAGCTTCTTTTCCTCACAAAATATTATTACTGAGTAAATATGAACCATGCAGATGGTTTGGCTATTTGCCAGTTCAACTTGGGTGTGAAAAGCAGCCTTCATGGTTGAAAAGCTATTTTTCTGAACCACAAATGCTCATGGCCACGTGAGAAACATCTATTTAAGATCTGGCCCAAGTAGAACCAGACATAAAAGATGAAATAGCTTCTGGGGCTCTGTGCCACCCTGAAGCTACCTTGCTTTTAATAGTCCCTCACAGACATGCTAGGAGACCATTTGAGACAAGCTCAAGCCCTTAGCTGGCAGCTACTGTCTGCCTACAAAATATGATTATTCAAAGATGTACTTTATTATGATGCACTTTCATAACATCCTGTGCTTCAAAAGAGTTTATTTTCAGCAGGCTTTTTAGAGAGATCCTATCCATTAATCAAAAAGACAAAATGCCCTGGAGTGGACTGTGTTCCTCCAAAGGAGCTGTAAGAGCAGGTTATTCAAGAACTCATTTGCGGTTAAAAATACTCTGAAGTGCAGAGCAGGAGTATCGGCAGTGCAGAGCACATTAGGGGCTGATGGTGCAGCTGTGAGGATATATCTCCCTTGACTTGTGTGGCATGGGGCTTAGAAAGTATAAAGGGTAGGAAGTGAGGTGGAACTGGAATTCAGAGTGATCAGGGTCTCTTTGCACTGAGAGCACGTTGAAGAAACAGCTGAGTACATAAAACCTCATAAAGAAAACCAAAACAATGATATTCCCTATTGTGACTGTTTAGTCTTTCTGTAGAGACTCATGAGGTCTGGGCTATCATCTATTTTTAATATCACTTGACCTGAAAATTTATGCTACCATCTGGAGAATGTGCGGATTTCTGTGTTACAGACTTAATACTGTCAGGGGAAGAAAGAGGGGGGGATGGAAAGGAGGTACATTACAAAAATGTTTAAACGTTATTCAGCAAATGCCACTCACTTTTTTTTTTCTAAAGACAATGAAACAAAATATATATCTTCAATTGCAAAACTTAAAGATACAGGTTGAGATGTGAAGTCATTTGTATTATCTCAGATAATATTTGCTTTACATTTCATTGTATTTCAAGGCATTTACTATCTTAGAAAACTAAGGTAAACTTTCCAGCAGTCTGCTTTCTTTTTCATAACATAATTTCATAATTGGAAATATTAAATGCAAGAGGAAAAACGAAAGGCTATTTTAAAGCTTTGTAATATTGCTCATGTTAGTACATTATACTAGTTTTATACATTTATAATGCTTTGTTTCTGAAGGCATCTTTGAATAGGGAGATTGGTTTTTAAATCATGGGTTTAAGCATCAAAATAAATAAACTTCACTTTTATTTTTTTCATCTTGAAGAATTTAATGCTCATGCTTCAAAAATTCTCTAAAAACTTGACAGCTAAGAACCCTGCAATATTGCTGCAATATTAACAAAACAAACTATATCATTAAATTTGCGAGTCACAAAAATTAACAGCAGAGCCCCACACCAAAGCAGACTTAATGTGGGAGGGGAGCATGCTGGACCTTGTCCACTGTGAGGGCCAGTCCTGATCCTGGGGTCACCTGCAGTGGTCACTGGCCCATGAGGCAGCATCACTGTCTGGGTGTGCAGGGTGTCCCCAGGGAGTGATCCTTGCAGGTATAGAAGTCCCTTTTTCTCCATATATGGGTTTTAATTTGCCACAAACTAATCAGAAGCTATATTTTTATTAATGGAGCCCCATGGGGTAAGAGAGAAGCATTTTGAAACCCAAAGTGATCTTTTCCTTGGTTCTCTTTCTCAGATTCCTCCCAACTGTGGCTGTTTCCTGCCTGTCTACTCCTGTTAACCTTCAGCTTCTCTTTCTTCACAGCAGCTGGTAGGATTTAAGCATGTTTTCTCCCTTTTGCCATGTGCCTTTCACCCTGCCTTTGCTGCAGCTCTAGCTCTTACACCTAGATTAAAGGGTGAGAGAGTAGTGGCAAAGTGCAGTAATTGAACAAGAGGCCGTGCATTATGAGGCACTCTGCTGACACCATCTAACCATGCGAGTTAAACAGCTGATCCTCCTTATCTAAATAAATATGCTGGCTGGGAGAATGAGATCTGTTTTGTTTGCAGACATTCAGTGCCGTGGAATACTGGCAAATGCAGTATTAAAACAATCCCAATGCCTGAATACAAATAAGTTTTTAAATATTTTCTTTAATCCATAGAAGCAAATCTGTTTTGCTCACACGGCTCATCAGTTGCAAACACTGTATACACCTCATCTGACACCTTCCTGTTAGTCCTAAGGTCGTGCTTCATACAGCATAATTCTTAGTATCATTATGTTGGTGCACATCTGACTCATAAGCTGTACAGGTTCTGGAAATTTGTAGCTAGACAGCCCCAAAAAATTCAAAGAATAATATAATAAAATTTCCTACTGCTCTTTTTAAAATAGGAAGATTTTTTTACAACTGAATGTAATACCCCTGTTTATCATTTTCCTTATATTCTGTTTCCTATTGCAAAGTAATGACACAGGAGAGCTATTTTGTTATTTTACTAGGTAGCAGAATGAAGACAGTTTAAAGTAGAGCTGCAATACACACAACCGTACAGCAAGGTTGAATGTATTTTTTTTTCTTTAACTATACTTTTACTAAATACTGCAGAAGAGTTTTCATGTCAGTACAAGACACGCAAACCAGGTCCTCCTGTTGCCTATGCCAAGGACTCTGCCAGCATACACCAGAGACATTATTTCTTATTTCCACTCATGAAAAGTGAGAAGAAAAGAATAACTACATTATCTATAGACTGCACACATCACGGTGCACTTGAAATATCAAGACACATTCCCAAGAGACCTTTTGGGGAGTTATTAATGTGACTAATGTGTTTCTGTATCAGCTGTTTGTTTAACTGTGCATTGCCATTGAGTTTTGCACTGGCTGCTCACTGCATACATAGATGTTCATTGTTCTGACTCCGGGCTTTGTTCCCTTCTTTCACACATTGAAAAAGTTTTCTACAAACTGAGTGTTTATGTGTTGAGTGCAGTACTCCATGGACTTTAGGGTCTAATGGAGTGTGAGACGGGGCCTGTGGTTTTTCATCTTGTTTTCAGCTGTACAAACATCATGTACTTTTCCCTTCCTTTTAGAGGCCAGTCTGTGGCCTGCTGAAACACCAGCACACAGCAATACAGTTGCTGAGACTTTACAAGTCAAACTGGGAGGACCTGATGCCATTCACCTTAACACCAAACATATTGACAATGTTTATTTTCTCTGCTCCAGCCTCGGCTCTCAAATAAACATATCAGTGGCTGATTTTCAGTGCTCCTCTGAAGAAAAGCCTAAAAGGGTATCTCTCTCATTGTCAATAACAAGTATGAAATGCTCTCAGACTAAAATCAGGAGCGGGGAGGAGGGGGAGCAGAACACATAGTGAAGGCATAAACAAAGGAAAATATTAGTTTCTCTCTTATAAGCCTTTTTAGAAACCCGTATTTATTTCAAGACAGTTTTTGATACAAGCAGGATCCTTGCCTTACTTTTACACTGTACACTTAGTGAAGTCCCAAAGGGACTTGAACAAGGTTGGTTGGTACTTTGTATATTTTTTAGCATGTGCACCTTGCCTCTGGGGAAAGCCATTCATTAAAATGCTATTCTGGGTTGATGACATACAGATTTACTTTTCTCTTCATCAAGAAAATTCTGTAGCTGTCTTGAAAAAAAATTCTCTCCTTAGTACGACATCTCCTAGATGTGCTTGAACCTTTAAATTAGCAGGGGAAAATAACTACCAGAAGTCAGCATAGATGCAGCAGTGCAGCAATGAACAATTCTAGCTCGAAAATGGAAAATCCTATCACAAGTCTGTACTTTTTGCACAAAGACCTCGAAAATCTGTCATTGTTTTACAACACAAGCAGCGGGCAATTTAAAGCCTTTTTAAATGGAAATTTTTACATTGGTGTTCAGAGATAGCTTAGTGAATACAAAGGGAGTTAACATCCTTGATTTCTGGAGAACTAACATCCTTTTTAAGGAATGTTTAATTTTGGTGTTTGTCCAGACCATTTCATATCTCCAGATTCCTTCAGCAGTATCTTTCCATCCATTCAAGCATATCCATATATTTATCGTAAGGGTTAATATGAATTACTTACACAAGTCTTTTGACTGATTATGACATAGTTGTGTAATAACGTGTAGATTGCAAAGAAAAAATGCAAAAACAGTCTGAAGTCAGCTGTTTGATCATAGTTTCTATATTCATGGTTCTTTTTTATATATATCTTTGTGACTATGATGTGGAAGCTGTTAAGAATGATGACTGATCTCTTCTGTCTCGATAAATATTTTCTCAAGTCTCACTAGACATATGTTATAGTTCTGTTATCCCTTTTGAAACCAATTTATTCTAAAATGAATTAATTTATTTAAAAACTTAAATCTCAGTGTTGTTTCCATGTGGTTGCATTGATAAAAAAAAATGTATTGAAGAAGCAGGATCACAGTATACTAGATGTCTGCACCAAGATAAGATTTTTTTATGGCCACAAAAACCACCTAAGGATTTGGAAAATGGTTCTACCACCACAGAGACAGATTTCATAGCACTGTACCACCCTTAGAATTAGTGTAACTCAGAGACCCTGATTCTACAATTCAGAGATTTTAAAAATAACTGCAGCAAGTTAAAAAACTAACTCTGTAAAGAAGTTCCTTCCTTGGGTCATTTGTGGTGCATTTGTCATACTGCAGATGCAGTACTGAAAAACTATTTTAACCCTTGCTTGTGGTATATTGTCTCTTAGGTTCTTTACCTCAGTAGTCATGAGAAACATGTTTTTGTGACTGGATTTGTGGTAGCTACTTTTCAAACTCTTCAGGAAGCCTGGCCTTCCTCTGCAGGGAGCACAAACTGAGAACAGGCAATGAGATGATAGGAGAAACCTAAATGGAAATATAAAAAAGTCATCACACGAGAGGTCACCTCCTTCTCCTGCAGACATTTATTTTAAAAAATCTACGTAAAAGCATAAACATGTTCATCTCTCTTCCTTTTCCCATAATCTCTCTTTCTATTTTAGTGCCTTCCCCTTCCTTTTTTCCATTTTTAAAACTAGGAAAGCTAATAATAATAATTATATTCTGACCAAAATCTTTCAAATTCACTGAGTATTGGCATGTTGGTAATTAAGGTCTCAGGTCTCCTGTTGTGACTTTTATTGAAGTCAATTTGTATCCGTCAGGTCTTGGCAGCCCATGAAAATTCCCAGTGGGAATACTAGGAACATAATTCTCCCATCATCATTAGTTGTGTATCATTAGTTGTTTATCATTAATTTGATAATGTATCACAAGCATTTGATAGCCCTAGAGACTGGCACTTTCAATCCAGGGCTTCTGTAATTGGCAGGAACTATTTAAGAGCAAACCCATTCATGTAGGCCCCAGGTGCACACATACAGCCCCACTGAGCTACAGCCTTGCTTGAGGATTTACTCTCATACCAGGTGCATGTTTTCACTGTGTCTGAACTCAGGTATGTTTTTTTATGTTAGGATTACCATGAAATTTGTCTGGAACTTCTAACTGAACAGCTTGGGGAATTTTAGGTAAGAATTCCAAAACAGGAGATATACTGAAAAAGGTGTAGCTGTTATAGTAATATACTTCAAAACAGTATTAGAAAGCTAAGCTCTCCACAGAGAAGTAAGGCAACATTTTCCAAAAGCTCAGCTTTTTCCTACTTCACAGAGGATCAGAGATGGAGCCTCTGTAAGACCCTTCAACTGGCAGCAGTACTTACTACAAAAAATGATGAGATAGCTACAAAGCTAAACTGCTTTAGTCTTTCATTATATTGTTCATCCCCAATGTTCAAAGCTGAGTGACTAAATATAATGCTTGTATGCAGCAAAAATAACTACTGATTAGGAGCACCACAGGGGCTTCTTAATTTCAGAAGGCTTGTACTCTACCCTCTTCCCAGTTAAGCCCCATGCTGTGGGAAACTGATTTCAAACTGGAACAGCTCTCAGCAAGAAAAGTTATAGGAGACAGATTAAGATCTTCCTCCACTACTGACCTTCAGTATAGTACGAGGTTATCTTTTAATGAAAACATCTAATCTCAAAAGGAAGATGGCATAGGAAATGACAGCTTACTGAAGCTACAAAGGAGGCAGTTTCAGTTTTCATATCCCTTTTAAATTCATATTTATGGTGTCCTTTGGATATATTTTACTATGTCCTCATTTCTCTAACTGGGAGTGAGGACAGAAGAGAAAGTGTTTCCCAGTGTTTCTCTCTCCAGTGCCTGCAAGGCCTCACAGCAACTCTGAGCTCAAACTTATCCTCAGATCAAGAGCATTAAAAAGCTGAGCCTGGCCCAGACTGTAAAGGACCACCATGTCCATTATAGGCAGAAATCAGACTTTATTACGCTACTTATTCCAAGAAAGTACTCATTTCCAAAACTATTCATTTCCATTAATAAATTAAAGGTGTTCCTGATGTAAAAACTTCCCGAAGCACATCTCTCCCTTCATTAAACTTTCTGTGCCCTAAAAAAAATCAATAGCAAGTACCTGACAACGTGTTTGATTTTTCAGAAGTCAGCTGTAGCACTAACAGGGCTATTGACTTTAAAGTTAATTAGGGATTTTGTGTGTCCTTTTGATTCTTGTAAAGCTCCACTCACCAGCACCTTCCCATTCTTTTCCCCAAGGACACCCAGAAAACAACTGTACTGGTTTTCTTCCCACTAGTTTTACATTTTCTTCCTGTGGACATAATTGGTTTTCTACTCCTCTGATGCCAATGTGAATTGGTCTGTAGCTGAAAAATTTTTGAACCTGGATGGAAAGGAAGGGACCAGTCCTACCCAAGGCAATATAACTCCTCATAAGTAATTCTTCTTTGCCTTCAAATCCTGCTGTAAGGTACAAACTGCAATGACAGACACCTATTATTTTTCCAAGAAATGGCTCATGCTCTTGGTCTGGGGTGAGTGGGGGCTGAGCAAAGAGAACTGTAGGCTGGGAAACTCTCTGGGCATCATCACCCTGACAGTTCTGCAACAGAACTCACATTTCTAGCACGTGAGCAACGAAATCCCACCTCCTCCACAACCCGAGTATCTGTGTAGCCACAGGTCTGAGGCACAGGTGGCTTTCCCAGGCATATATGGAGCATTTTACTAGGATAAGACACAGAGGCCTTGTGGCAGCTTTCATCCTTCTTGTGTCTCACTCCACTGCCTATATCTGACCTTTCACTGGTGTCTCCCTGACACCGCTGGACTCCACCCCACAGCAGGGGGACATTGTGCCGGCAGTCTTCTCTCCCACAGATTTTTTCTGTCTTATTAAGAACATGTCCTAATTCCTCCTCACACTTACTTTCTTCCTGGATCACAGTAGCTTAAACCAGCACATTTTATAGAAATTAATGTTGCTATTAGTAGTGGCATTGAGGAGCAGCATGAGTTTCTGTTACAGCTAATGGATTTCGGAGATTTTAAAGCATTCCTTAGGATGAAGAAAGATGAAAAGTTCTTCATTGTGAGAACTGGCATTCAGGTACTCAAAGAGAAACAATTTATTTTTAATTGGTGTAACACCATAATTGCAAACAACTTCATTGCAGGCAGAAAAAAATCAAAGAGTTTATTGTTTTTATGTAATGATTTTACAGCTCCTGTTTAATAAAAGACAAGACTACTCATTTTTTGAAAGGAAAAGTGTTTGATAAGTTTTGCTGGAGCTGTAAAAACAGCTATCATCCACAGTTACCTGCTTACTCTTTTGCTGAGAGTTTAACCTCTGATGGTAGGACCTCCTAATGGGTATGCTGACAGTTTCTTAACTACATTTCAGGCCAAACATCTCTTTTTATATCTTGGCCTAAAATATAATGAATCATAATTCTTGCACATTGAAATGCTGATTCACATCTAGTGGTTTGTTTTGGCCAGCTTATAAGTTTTTATAAGTACTACAAAATCACCCTGGGTATATAAGTTTCACTGTGACAATAGGAGGCTTCAACTCTGGAGAGTGCAGATCCGGCGTTATTCCACCGTACCCAGCCGAGGAGCCGGAGGGGAGGGCAGCAGATATTATTAAAATTTTGAGAGGGCACTAAATTAATTTCTGATTTGGTAGACCCTCTAAGCTGAGTGGGTTTTTTTTGAAAGAAGTAGTCTGGGACATTGTGAACAATGTGTTATAGAGCAGAGCAGTTACACTGTATAGGGCTGTTATGCTTTGCATTTCATGTAAGACCACTGGATATGGCAAGAAGTGAACTGCATCATGTAGTTCGATGAGAAATGATCTTATGAGATACTTGTCTCATGTTCAGACCTATCTGAACAACTTATTTTCTACTATAAAGAGACCTAGAGATTTAGTTGCAGCTTCAAATAATTCCTTACTCTATAATATCCCCTCATCTCTGTTTTTCACAGATCTAAAAGTATATTTTTAAAATGCAAATTACATAGGTTTTGCCTTTTACTCTTGTATCTAATGCAGGGTCAAATATATCACTGGAACTAAAATAAACATTCATAATAATAACCAGAAAGTAGGAAAAATACTGACTTCAGTGGCACAAACAGGAATACTTTTATCTCTTGTTATACAGGGGATGCTCTATTACTATTCTTCAAGTCATGGCATCAAAGGAAGCCCTAAAGTCTTAGGACCAAGATCTAGAAATACTTCATATTTCTAGACTATAATCCTCTTTGCTCTTTTGTGATTTGCTCAGTCTCCAAGAGAACTTCATAGGAAAACATGACTATTTTTTTAAGCTTTTTATTAGGATATTTTGCCTGTCTCGTTTACGTAGTCCCCTCTCAGGTCTTGTTATTTGAATGTAAGGGTTTCCTTGTGAGCAATTTCAACATGTAGAAATTTAAAGTAGGTTTCAAGAGCATAATTTACATCACCAAAGACCTGACCTTTTAACTTGACTGTTATTTGTCATTGTCAGATATTTACCAATGTTTTCTAGAGGTGTCATCGTCTTTGCTTCTTGCTTAAACTTAGAGATTAAACTTAGATTAAATTTGTTTCCTCATTATCAGACAAAATTAATTCTAATCCTGTGTGCATTGATTTTAAAAAAATATTCTTTCTGCTTTTATTTTGAATTTTCACAAGATTAAAAAAGCATAGCTATCCCATTTTCACCTATCCTCAAACTGTACAAACCCCCAATACATGGTTTCCACTCTAAGCATAACGACCATGTGTTGCAAGCTGATGTGCCAATATGCTTTGTAGTGCAAATGGCATAAATCTCTGTTGTAGCTGAGGGTCGTGTTGTAATTGTAACTCTGTGTTTTCTTCTTTAAAAAAAATGTCTCAAACACCACAAACCTAGGAAATTAAAGGGAAAAAAACAACAAAGTAAAACAAAACAAAACAAAATTTGAAAGCACACAAAAATTACCCACCAAGCTGAAATCTATATTAGAAGGTGCAAAAAATTTAGCTGGAAGAATCAAGCACTGCTCAAAAGTCAGGAAATGGCAGCTCACAGTTCCCCTGGGGTAAATCAACACATGAACACAGACTGCTTCTCCAGGAGATCCCTTCATATTCCGTAGGAAGGACTGACACACAGCAGAGTAGAGTTAAACTCCTCGAATAATCATAATGAAGGGCTTGATTTTACAAACAAAACACCATCCTTACCTAGATGTTTCTTTGTTATTTTGTTGGGTTTTGTAGGATAAAAACCAAACTCAAATGTTGTTCAAGAACACAAGGTTGATGATTTGTAGTGCAGGACAGAATTTGAGATGAACGTTTTACAAGTGTGGGTTGGATGCCCAAGTATTAACTGGTTCAGGATCTGTGTCTGACCACCCAGTGACAGCAGAGGAATGGGAATGGTGTTGCAGATGAGCATCCAAGAAGTAGGATCAAAAGAGATGTATAAAAATAAGGCTGCATGTGTGTTGCAGATGTTACTGGAGTTTTGGGTTCCTGATCCCCTTGTTTGTTTGCTTTTAAAATATCTATGGCTCTCGTAGGGCACGAGCACAGTGATCGGGCTGGAGATACACACAATAGTGGCACCAATTTCACCAAAACCAATTAAAACCTGAGGCTGCATTTAGATTAACAAAGAAAGCTCACCAAGTACAAGGATGAAACAACTTTAATAGGGACAGAGATTTCCAGTTCACTATATAACTTCTTTAAGAAAACACTAGGTAGCCTTATCCTTTAGCAGCTGTGTATCAGCAGTAGAAACCTGCAGGCAGGGAGTTATGGAGAAAAATTTTAACTGTATTTGTTATAAATTTGGACATTTTGAGAGAGATTTAAATTATGTATGTTGAAAGGAAATTAAACCAGAACATTAAAAATTCTTTTTCTCATCCAGAAAAAAATGTGCTTTTGGGTATAAGAACGTGGATGCAGCCATTTTGAAACACCCTTTGCAGTATGCTGTTTCAACACATGGCTAGGAACAGAGAAATAAGGAAAAGGTATAATAAATGTGCCTATAAATACAAATTATTTTTTCCCTCCTGTGTCCCTCAAATTCAGCATGTTTTTGGGTAATACTTATCAGATCATTGTGTTTAATGACCTAAAATAGAACTTTGCTGACCAAACTGAAAAAACACATTAGAAAACTTTCTTCATTCCTCATCTATACTCTTTTTAAAGTCTGAAAACCTGGTATGTTATATTATTTATCTTGAAATATTATTTAGCTTGAAATACTATTCCATGATTTTGATTCAGCATCTGTAAGAAAATGTCTTTGCTGGAAACTTTAATCTGTTAACATCGTTTGTTTATTTTTCTTAGAAATATCACGTAGAACACAAATATTTGGTGGTGTGTGGTGGAATTGTATCTCCTCAAATGCTTTTCATGGCTCCATAACATTTGTGCAAGTCACACTAGTGACATGACTACTTCAGCATTTACTGGCTCCTGAGCTCACGCAAGAAACCAGTTCTAGCTTCAAACTATAATAATAAATACAAATACAGTGGGTTTGTGCTCTAAGATGCAATCACTAGGCAGAAACTAAGTTTTCTACCGTTGTATCATGTCAAAGAATAAGAGTATTGATATGCAAATCTAATGACTTGTCAGACTGGAAACTCAAGACAGGCAATAGATGTACCAAAGGAAATTACCAATCCCCTCGAAAAAGAATTAAGTTATGATAACAAACTATATTTCTACCACAACGATTTTACTAATAAGCCACGTCCTTTCTACCTTATTCAAAGCACTGCGAAGCAAAAACAGGACCCACATTGTCTTGTAGGTCTGTTTGGGAGTGATGTCTTGTACTGTTGGCATTGTTTTCCCTGGTTTAGCAGAGCTGTGGTTTGTGCTCTGCACTGAGATCAGGATTGCCATCCTCCATGGCCAAACTCACCCTGCCTGGTACCTGCCCATGGCTGATTGTACTGTGCTCAGTAAAAGACAAAACAAGTAATTGGAAATTCCCTGTTAAAGAGAGTCTGGTGAGAAAAAAATTAACAAGAGCAAAAATTTCCTTTTTGAACTTGATGTTGTGAGCCTATTGATTCCTCAGCTTGTTTCTGTTCTCCTTCTGCTTCTAATCACTATTTTCTGTGCAGTTGCAGTAAGTTTCACTGATAGCTTTTTCATCTAGGAGGGTTTCATGAATCCCTTCTACGTGTTTTTTTGGTGCTCAGTTAACCTGAGTACAAAATTTTCAGGAGGAAATATCCTAGGACCATGCTGCAGGCAAACACTTAACCATGTGTTTAAATCCCATTCAGCAAAACATTAAGGCTATTTCTTTTGACAGAATGTAACCATATTTTTAGAAGTTCATAAGACTTTTTTTTCTGAATAGGTACATATTCTTTATGATAATTTACATTTTGGAATTGCATAATTAAATCCCTAAAATATAAGGAGGGGGTGGGGGAAAGACAAGTTAATTTTTGTCTATTCTTTCTTTCTAGCTTGAATCAAGTTTAGCATCAGCACTCCAGAAAAATCTCCCTCAGATCATCTCACAAGAAATCTACTAAATTGAGTCATGACCAAATTTTCATAGTAAAATGAAAAGATAAATCTTAGCAAAAATAAGAAAGAAACAGTATTAAGATGATACATCTATTCGAATCAAGGCAAAAATTCTCAAGACAAGCTAAGGGGATTTATTTAGCTTGTCCAGCTGACAGACAAAACTGTGGCACTGCAGCAATTCCTATGTGTTTCTTTTTTGATTTACAATATAAATCACATAAATTATGCTTTGCCAGATATCAAACATCATGTCACACAGACAGTCCTTAGCTGAGGAAAACTGGCATCCGCTTGCCTGACTCCACAAGTAAGAGAAAGTATAAATAAAGCATAAATGATTAATTTATCCCTCCCTCCCTGCCTCCCGTTAACAGCTCAAGGACCCACAGCACACTGTGCTCCTGTGATGTACCAGTGCGGTAGAGCCTTCGAGACTGTGGCTAACCCCTTTCCAAGTACAAACACCTGTAAAAACAAAATTAGCCCTGCCAATATGTCTAAGAAGAAATGCTTTCCAGTAGGTTATAGATATAATATTCACCCCATTCAGGGGAATCCAAACAAAACACAAATGTCTTATTGGGGCAAGAGGATATTAAGAATAATAGACAGATTATATGATAGTTTATTGAAGGCAAAGGAAGAGACATTAGTCATAGTTTTGTTATAAAATGAGACTTAATCAAAGAGGAATGGGTTAGAGGTCATGTGTTCTATTTGTGCTATTATTATTTTTAAATCATTGAGACTTCCATGAGTGGCAAAAGAAATGATCCTGAACAGTAAAAAACAAGCCAGACCTCACTGGAGCACTTCAAGATGAGCCAAGAGAATCCACTGCACGAGCCCTGCTGGCTGTATGCTAATCTTCTTTTTATGTCTTTTTAACAAGGGTTGATTGGAATATAAGATTACCTTTGCCAGAGAAGTTTGTCTCAACAAACCACTAAGCTGTCTGTGGTATTCTTAGTGATGTGCAGCAACCTGAGCAGGATATAACTTATCACAGAAAGAACATTGTTCTTGTACACTGCTCCTTTTCATTTCATTAAAAAAAAAAATTTAAGTCACACAAGATAACTCTAATACATGCACTCAACTTTTATTCTAGTTTATTATGTATGTTAACATCCAGATACCTGGTTTTATGCTGAATGGCCAGGGAGAGAGGCTCAAGCCATTCTGTAAGACTGAACACTTTGTGATTTACTGTAATAACTGTGCATTTACATGGACAATAATTTTTTTTAAATCAAAACCATAACTGTATATATATATATCTGCATGCAGAACTGAAGTTTTGTATGCCTTAGAGATATAGGTCAGGATAAAGTTTGCAATATGTTTATGGATGAAAGTTTGCTTCCTGCAATAACAGTATTATAATTTTATTTTAAATCTAAGCCCTAATATAATGTCCAATATAATTATAATTATAATTATATATATATATAATATCCCAATTCTTAAATATAAGAATTGTACAAGGATCTCAAAATAGCTGGTAGACATCAATTATCATATCAAAACTAAATTTAAAGAGCAGATACTTCCTTTTATAGAGTGAAAAAATACCTTGATATTTACCTTAACTCCTTGCCCATATACTTTTCCCCAAAATTTTTTTAAATATACGCATAATTTGCAATGTTTTTTATTTTACTGAGACAACTTGTACAGCTAAACATCTTGCAAAGAAGAGTGTTTCTTCTGCTATGCAGTCTATATTTTTCCTTTTCTAGTTCTTATACTGTTATTCCAAGCTACTTTCTAATGTAGGTGTCCCACACTTTTGTGTCAATCATTTTAATTTATCCAGGCTCTTTTTGCTGCCCTCACATTTTCTGCTGGCTAATTACTGTATCATGAAAAATAAGGATTATTTATTTGATTTGTTTTGGAGTCATATTCTTTGCTGCCTTACTTTTCTTTCTTTTCAAGGTCAAAATTGTTCAAGCTGCCTGCTTTTATCTGACACAGACTAAAATCATCAGGCAGCTGAGTGCCACAAGGCACAAATCACCTATAAAGGAGCTCCCAGACCTCTTCACAGGCAGGAGGTGACTGCTTTCCTCCAGTCCATCCAGTCTTCTGCTGAGCACCACTGGTCTCAGTCCAGGGTTTCTTAGCCCTCTGCACCAACCCATCAGCACTTAGAACTCCTTTTTCTTCAAGACTAATCTAAGCCAGGCCCTCCTCTGTGACAGCACTGCTCTTTCGTGAGACATTTTCTGTTTTGTTCACTGGTGGAAAGGTTTTGGGTATCAGCTAAGGAGGCAAGAAGCAAGTTCAAAATCCTGTCACATTTGAGAGGATTGGACCTAACTTTGTTCCTTTTTTAATGATCCCAATCTATAGTCATAGAACTATTTAGGTTGGAAAAGCCCTTTAAAGTCATTGGGTCCAACAATAAACCCAGCACTGCCAACTCCATCACAAAACCATGTCCCTAAGCACCACATCTAGACAAGATGATCTAGCTAAAATAATAAGAATTATACTTAGGAAATATCTTTGCTTCAAGAACTTGAAGGTTCTTTTAAATTTTCACAATAATCCTTCAATAGCAGAGGCATATACATACAATTTTATATACCTGTATAGATCTTAGGTCTTTATAAGAAAAAGATATGAAAATAGAGTAGAATCAGAAAAGAGAAAAAAGGAAAGGAGAAGGGATTTTGAGGCAGAGAGGGACAGAAGATGTTCATAAGGAGTAATGGGTTCATAAGCCTTTTGGAAGGACTAACATTAAAACCAAAACCAAACCAATTATTCAGCAACAGTCTTTTACCTTGGCATCTTTGTCTCTTTAAATTATTATGTGTGTAGAGTTGTGGGGTTTTTGTGGTTTTATGAATATGTGCATGACTTATAGACCATACCTGGCAGTCTGGGTACCAATACCCCAGGGCATTGTTTGGCAATGTGGGGGTAATTGACCTCCTATGTCTACCTGAGTTCACATTTGTGATGACATGAAGCTGGGAAACCTTTGGGAAACCTTTGCATTCTTACAGGCAGCATCTCCCATTCTCCTATTTCTCCCCAGTTTTATTTTAACTTGTTCTTCATACAAGGGATGTCAGGGAGGTGAGAAAGCCTCTGAGAGATATTTATTTCCCCAAGGCACAGATTATCACAGGGGGACAGGAACCATTTAGCCTGTTACCAGGAGGAAGAGCATTTGGTAGCAGCTAGAAGTTTCCTTTGGTTTGTCACCAGCTCCAGCGTTTGAAGATGTAACACACCTCTGAGTGTATTCACCTCTGTCCTGCAGGGACCAGCTGAAGTGTTTCCTGTCAGGGTCCAGTATCAATAGCACTCTGAGGGGTCTCAGTGACCCCTAGAGCCTGTGCTCAAGTGGACAAGCAGCCAGATGGTCACACATTTCTGCATTCTTTCACTGTGTTTTTCCAGCATGAGATATACATGGTGTCATCTTTGTCTTGCAGACCTAAAGGGAACAAAGCTCTCAAAGAGCAACTTACAGGACAGGAATCAACATGGTGAATCTGAAAAAATTAAATTGATTATCAAGGGAAAGAAAAATCTGGAAAGATTTCAGGTTTTTTTCTGGGCTTTTAACTCTTGTAAATAATAAGCATATAAGCTGCTTAAAGCCATTATCTTTACAGGCATAGAAACATTCACATTTATATGATATGCACTCAAAATAGTCATCTTAGAGTGAGAATTGAGCATAATACTAATAATTTGCAAACAAAATAAGTGCTATATTCTGGAGATCTTCAACATAACCAATATTTGTTAAACAAGCTTGAATTTTAAGGACAAACTGTGAATACCACTTAACTCATAGGTCTTCAAAAGATTGAAGTGCCCAAAGGAAAGGAGGGAGGGGGGGAGGGGAGGGAGGGAGGGGAGGGGAGGGAGGGGAGGGGAGGGGAGGGAGGGGAGGGAGGGGAGGGGAGGGGAGGGGAGAGAGCAGATCAGAGCTCAGACCACAGACACTGTCTATAGGCCATATCTTTGCTTCATGGCTTACAGACTACCATGATTAACCCTTCAAAACAACAATAGATTCCACAGCACTTAAAGAGAGAAGACCAGGCATACTCTGGTTCTGGTGAGCTGATGATCAATTAATCTCATAACCTCAGCCCATCGTAATGCTGTTCAAAAATATGGAAAAGTACATGCAGCTCTAAGTGCTACAAGTTCTGACTGCGTGGAAGATGACAGATTTATGATATCTTGTATTTGAGTAAGAGGAATAGATGGAGAAAATACAGTTTAGGATACTCAGACTAGGGAATGGTCTATGAAACAAGTATATATAGCAGTACTTTACAGAAGGTTGTTTTTAATTACAGTGCCTAAGAGAAAGTGTATAAAAATCCTAGCTTGTGTCACTGAGAAAAAAAATCAAATATTTATCTGCTCTCTCCCATGATCAATTGTAAACACAAAATACACCCAAAACCCAGTGATTGGTAAATTCACTAGCGAAATTCACAGAAAACCCCCTGGCTTAGCTCTAGAACTGGCTAAACCAACTTCCCTATAGGAATAATTCACCAGGTTTAATTTTCAATTTTTCAAGCAACGTTGCTTGTTTATTCCCCGGAAAGATTCAGTTTAATTGGATATTGCTTAACTTCTCCTAATGACCAGACATATTATTTCCAGTGCCAAGGTGCACAACAAGTGGACAGATTGTAATCTAAATTGTTCACTCTTGTCTAGCTCTTATATTCATAAATAACTAAAGCCTGAAAAATATTTGAAGAGCTATATCTGATAAAATGTATTTGCAATTTCTTCTTTTCTCATGTCATATTACAGTCACTCAGCCTTTACTCACTACTGCTGAATGTATTCCATTACCTGGAAAAATGTCTGCATATCACTTTTGGAGAGTCTGAAAAGCTTCACTAAAATTCAGGCATAACACATTTGCCAAATATTGTAGATTCATTACAAAGTTGAAGATATCCAAGCTTGAGACATTTCTCTCCTTTTTCTATCATCATCTATGGGCTCCTTTCATCTCCTTCCTCCTCCTCCGTGTTCCTCTGCTCCTTTAATCTCTCCCTGCTCATCCTTTCCCCATCAGAACAGGAATGTGTGAACATTTATCTGTGTCTTTGTTAACATGAACATTCTTCCTCCCTCTCTCTAACCATTTCCTACCACTTCTTGAACAAAAAAACTCTCAGAAATTAGCACATCTTATTTTCACTCAAAATCTTCTCAGCATAAAATTTAGAGCTGAACAAAACTCAGAGTTCTGAACACTTCATAGAGTCCAAGGTCCAGAAGTGCAACAGTTTTCTAAATTAAATGGAGAAGTGTAGAGAAATAAGTTAAAATGACTCAAGAAACCTCTCTACTTTGGCACAGCAAAAGTTGTAATCTGGCTGTCTGGTATTTGTAAATGTTTTCAATCAATTCCACTTTTTTATCATGACTGCCCACATTACCTGGCCCCAATTTTGCTCTGAGCAGCAGTACATCTGTGCAGCACAGCACGCTGCAGCCTGAGTATCTCTAATTAGGACCTTAACACCTCTAAAACGTTCCATATGGGCTCATCACAATTAGAACTTGCTGCTATTTCCACCGTGCTGTGCTGGGCTGAGATGGCTTCATTGCACGACCTGTGACTTCCAGGTGCTGTCTTGGTTTTTGGCTTCCTCGTGCTCCTGAGTGCCTCTTACAACAGCATTGTGTCCTCTCTGCCCCTTCTAGTCCGTTCAAAAACGTGTCAAAGCAGGATATTTTCTCTTCAACGGCTTGAACAATTGAAAAAGGATAACTTTTATTATGGAGAAAAAACGTATACATATAAATAATTAAAAATAGGGACGGGATACGCGCAGCGGTTATGGCAGAAGGTGCTCCTGTTCCTGTGCAATTCTGGCAGGGCTGCCTGCCGGCCTCTGGGAAAGCTGGCTGTGCGTGGTAATTCAGCCACAGAAACTTGGGAAAAACTGACTGCTTCTGGGTGACCACTAGAGGGAAATGTTGCTCTGTTAACGAGACTACTTCGGAGGAATTTTGCTGCATTTTTATCTTTATTACTATACTTTTTTTAAAAAAAAAAAAAAAAAAAAGATGATATATGTAAAACCTATGCTCTACCTTTTAATAATTTGTTCACTGCTTTTTACGAGAGAACAATTTGGACTTAAATATTAATTTTCTTAAAGCCCAGTTATATATTTAGCACAGTCGAATTAGAGTGAAATGAATTAAGCTTACTCTCCTAAGTGCACGAGTCTGCCTTTCCCTCTAATTAATGGTTGAACACTTTTTGCTCTCTGATTCCTTTTTCTTGCTGAAGGTTTACAAAAGTAATATAGTTTCAGTTTCCACTCTCTTCTGAATACAAATGTTGAAACCTAGAAAATATTTTTATTTCTCATTTTCACAGATAAAAGTGCTGTGATCCCACACTGAGAAAATTTCTATTGATTGAGTTACAGCTTTTTGATTCAGGACTACAGCCCTTGTCTCTAAGTCATTAACTAATTCATTGAATCATACTGCAAAGATAAATCATACTGTGATGTTCCAGTGTATACAGTCATTAAGCACTTTGAAGAGCCTGACTTCCTGATATGATGTTTCTGCATTTTTAAATAAACACATGCCCATATTCTGCTGTTGCTTGCGTACTGCAAGCACCTCCTGTTTGAGTGCCCAGCATAGTGAGATGAATTGGCTAAACCCTAACAGCGTGGTCAGCAATAAAATGTCCAGAGAAAAGCAATAAAATCAGGCATCCCCCAAAATAGTTGAAGATGTAAACAAAAGATTTTCCTCACATGAAACATGAAATACAGTCAGGAGATTGTATTGTGGTGTCTATATAAATATTTTTTTTAAGTGCAAGTGCTAAGAGTCAAGTATGTGGTAATACTTTGAACTTTTTGAAAAGTATGATTTGAAAATTATTTGAGGTGTTTCATAATGAGAAGTAGTTTTTAAAAACAAACTCTTAAATTTATTCTTAAAACAACATGTTCACATGCATTGAATTCCTTGAATCATCACAAAAAGAGCAAGTAAACATAACACAAGGGTGGATAATTTCAGAATATTTTAGGTTTATTGCTGGGGAGGTTAATGCCTATACTTTTTTTTTTTTTTTTTTTTTTTTTAATTTGATCTTAACAGTAAAAAATTGGGTGGTTTTTTTTGTTGTTATTGTTTTTTCCCACTCTGTAAGGGATTAATGTATTTTCTGATTTTACTCAGGCAGCAGTTCTGAATCATCCTTCCACAAACTATTTCTGAGCTTGCCTAATGCTACAATAAAGCTGTCCTAGTTATGTTATGCCAAGCTACTGCCAGGTATAATGAGAAGTTTTGGATGTAACATCCACAACTTATGAAAGCCCAGATTTTGTTTGTTGCAGTATTTTGTGCCAGATTCATCCAAGATTCAAGTGAATAAAATTTATGAAACTTGATGTTTACCATCACCAAGTAAATATTATAACAGACAGTAGTAAGTCTTGATCACTCAGTAACAACTAATGCTAGATGATGGAAGCTGTTAATTGTGGGTTGTAATGAAAGAAGGTGGAGGTATTTATTTTTTTTTCATATGATGAATAGTTCATCTTTGTTATTGGCTGAATGTACATTCAAAGCAACAAGCACATGAAATTTCCCTTGCTTCTTACCCTGAAAATATTACTCCTGATTTCTACGATAAATACTTCATTTTTAAGAATATGCAGGATTAGCCAGTCTTCTAGGAGAGGTGGAGTAAAAAGTAAACGTTAACACAGGAATTCACCCCATCGCTCAAAAGTGCTTTTTGGATGGTGCCTCCTCTACTACCCTGTGTGAGCCCCTGCCTTGCTGCCATCAGGCTGCCAGGTCCAGGGGACAGTCAGACCACATTGGTCCTTTTAAAAAGATAAAATAAATCTCTTCTACTGCATATTTGAGAAGTGTCAATACCTTGATTTTCATAGGCTTATTATTCACATTGCAGGTAGTTTCTGGAGAAAATCATACCAAAATAAGTGGCTCCATCACAGTGGGGGAGTTCGGTCTTTCATTTCCTGAGTTTGGATCTTAAATGCTTTTAGGCACTTACATACCCTGGAGACACTTTTTACACTGTTCTGATGGGCACAGTACAAACTCTAAAATCAACAGATTGAAAAGCAGTACTCCTAGTGTGTGTTATTTAAACTGATATAAGGATAAAAACTTCAATTTGTTCCACAACAAAACTATACTGTTGCTAATAGTTTCTTCTAATCAGTGTCATTTATTGCTTGTATTGGTCTGGTGTATTAACATCTCTGTTAAAAAGAAAGCATAATTTTAAGTGCAAATTTGGTAAAGATTGTTTCTGATCTAAAGCTCGGTTACAGAGTGTACATTTTGTAACATGAAATCTAATTATATTCAAAACTTTCTGTTGAATTTGGGCAGGGAGGAAGTGACTCTTGCTGTTCATATAGGTAGTATGACACAATATGCATTATCAGAAGATGATGTGTTCAAATATGTTCAAACGTTCAGCCATGTTGTTCCTTCCTACACATAATTCAGGTTAACATTTCAAAATGTTAGTGTTAATACCCTAATTCAAAAGGACAGGTTGACCTAGACAGTCCATCAAGTCACTTATGGTTTGGTCTCCATTAAGTCCATACCTGCACAAGCAGAAGAGATCTCATTTTAATTACTGTTTTAAATTAAGTGAAACAACAGAAAATAGGTCCTTTCTATATGAAAATATTTTTTAAATGGGGGGGAAAGAGGTTTTATCCTAACTTGGTATATTTGAGATAACAAAAATGCATTATGCACAGCATTAAATTCTGCTCCCTCTTTCCTACTGAAGATTCTCAATTAAAGTTTGATTCATTAAATTATTTTCCTGCAACACAGCCATCATTGTCTAAATGCCTGGTGTTGGACAACTGGAAATAAACTGAAAAGTAATATTATCAGAAGGAATATTTGGCTATATTTTCAGTGGGCTGTTCATATTAGAAAACCCCCACATTTTTAATTTTAGCTATAAAATGAGCTACTCCCAGCTCTTTTCCCTGGACATTGCAAAGCACCATCTAGAACATGCTTTGAGACTGACAACTTTCTTCCATATACGGGTAACATTTTAATTTTCCCTAGACCGTATTTGAAGTCCTGTTATAAAATGTTAAGGGATCAAAATCCCTCCTTCTGAGCCAAAACATTAAGAGCCAAGTGTTTTAAAACTTAAGATGACCGAATGCCAGGCAGATTACGCACCTAAAGTTCCATGCAGATGTACTCCACAGGCAACTTTTAAACTCTGTTTGGGTATGTCTGAGAGGTCGGAAGGAAATCTTTTGCCTGGAAGGAGAAACATGCAGAGTGCACCTACCTTCTGCATATCCATTCATAAGCTCTGTGCCTGGATATAAAGGAATAGAAATACATAAATCAAATATAGAGTCTAGTGGAAAAAAAAAAAAACCTTCCTTAATTTCTCAAACCAAGGAGAAAAGCTAATATCTCATGTTATTTCCATCCTCTCAATGAAAACCACTGTAGTGTAGATTACATAGTTACTAAAGTATAGTTTATATGTAGGAGCAGCTGAAAAAATCAGCAATTGCACAAAAAACTACAAAAGAGGCCTTCCTTTCATAACAACACAAAATAGTATTAACTCACTTCAAGTTAGAGAGCTCACATTCAAGTTGAGTCAGTTTGTGTGGCAGATGGTATATTCGTGATGGTGTGTTCACGGGGGTGAGGCACACCTGATTCAAAATGAGTTGTAATGCTCTACGATATATGGACTTCATTCAAAATAGACATTTCTCAAACACATATTCTTTAAACACTTTCTATTTAAGTGTAATGTACAATAGTTTCCATAAGATTTGTCTCAATGTACTGAACTTAATTAAATGCACACCCATTAAGGAACTCGAGGATATCATAATGTGATCCTAGTGCCTCACAGTAATGGACTTCCCATGCCTCTACAAGAGGACAAGCTGTTGGGATGGAGAAACTTATCTAAAATCTTGGAAAAAAAGGGAATTAACATCAGCAAACATCATGGTCCTTGGACAGAAGACTGTTCCAACTCATCTAGGAAGTGTTGAAAGTGACAGCATTCTCTGCTTGAAAACTACCAGCTTCCAGTTTCTTCATTTCACTAGGATTGAAAGACTGAGTTTCCTCTTACTTTTAGTCACTACATAAAATTTACTTCAGGTAATTTGTTTCAGAAGTTATGAACAGGATCAGAGAGGTTACTCTTGCTTCCCAACTCCTGAGTGAGGACTCCAAAGAGCATTATCCCTTAATGATAATGATACAAATAAAAGTTATGTATTACATTGGAAATCTAATATTTCTTTTTCCTTGCACCCAAAATGTTGCAGTGATAACTGAAATACCATTAATTAACATAATGATGACTCTCCCACAGTGTGTCAGCTGGTCAAGAAACACAGCTGCTCGGAAGATTGGCTAAAAAATTAAACAAAAGCAAGTCTATATCTTCAGGAAACCCTCATTATTATGGAGGCTCTGGAGCTGTCAGATGAAGGACAATTCAACTTACAAACACAGCTTGACAGACTGAAGAACAAATTTCCTCTGAGTCATGCTGAGCCTGAGACAATGCCACAGTGATCCTTAGGAGCATCTCTTTCACAGAAATGTCAGGTTAATTCTTTTGGTTCCCATGGACCCAGAGCTCCTGAAGGAGATGTGTTCAACCTTTCTGCTCTCAAAGAATTCGATAATACCAGAATCCTAAACAACCTTTACTTTTCTCAGTATTTATGAATCAGAAGTGTATGTTTGCTTTTCTCCACTTCTGTGACACTTCAATATCTATGGAACAATACATACTCACTTAAGGACTACCATACTGCATCTAATCTGCATTTTGATAATTCATAGAGTGTGAGAAGGGTTAAGAGCTTATTTGTGTAAGTTAGTCCTCTCCACCATTTCTTCTCCTGCCTTCCAACAAACCATAGCTCTGGATCTTACTGGGCACCAGTTTCTAGATGGTTTAATGCATACATCAGTAACAAATAATCCCCTCATCCATAATGCTCTAACCCCTTTTTGAGTTCTCTTATGCTCTTGACCATTAAAATGTTAGGTGGCTGATTATACTCCACTGTGTTTCTTAAAATTTAAGATTTTGGATCTATAATTGTACTTCTGCAATTCTGCTGAACTCTGTCATATCTCTCCATTGCTGTATCTTACAGATGAGAGATATGGAAGCCGTTCCGTTTAGATGCTATCTTGAATTGACAGTACTTTACCATCATCAAGACCATTACCTTATGACAAATGCACTTTTTTAGTGGTGACTAAGTCAAAGAAAACTTGATTTTAAGATTTCAGCACGAGCTTCTATGACCAGCAACTTAAAAAGACATCTTTGAACATATTCAGTAAGTAGGATTAGGAGAAAACAAGTGTGACACCATAATATCAGTTTTTACAAAGTATACACTACCTCTTAATTTTAAATATAGTGTTAGATTTATGGCAAAATTTTTAAAAGTGGAAAAGCAAAATTCTCAGTGGCTTTCAGTGAATATATGATCCAAAACCACACAGGTTTTGAATAACTCACACCTAAGCCCTCAAACTTGTATTGTAAAATATTAGGATCTTTTCAGCTGCAGGAAATTCTTCAACTCTTCTACTACAAATAGACTTGGCCTGGTGCAGGAGAAACTTTGCTCCAATAGAATCTTCTAAAACATATCTAAAGTTAACATATATAATTGCAAGAATATTCAGAGAATCAAGAAGGTCTACTTTATATGTGTTCCATTATTTGCTTATTAGTGCTAACTGGCAATGAACATTATAGTAATATCTTTGTGTGTATATATATGAATATTAAATATACAATTCGTATGAATATTCCATAAGATCTGTAGTTTTTCCATTTTATCAAAATATTCTTCTCAGGGATTTATGGCCATTGGAAATATAAGCATATCCTTGACATTGTCCATCTGTCCCTGTAAAACAACACAGGCAGAGTGCCAAATATGGGGTTTGGAGCAATGAGCTGTTCTCGTCAAAATGCTTCTGGAGATCCATTGTCTATGAACTCTCAAACTGAGATCTGTCCTTGAAGCTCCAGGGAGTGACACAGCTCTTGTCACAATTGACACTGCCTGAGCACCCTCACCTGAGTGTGGCCCAGCAATGGGATGGGCTGCCATAGAGAGGGCAGGCACGTGGAACTACATGATGCTCATGGAAAATTTGCCTTGCTTGATTGAACACTGCACTTCTTGATCAGTATAAAGAGCATCACTGAAGTTTCTGTTATGACTATTTACAAAATGCAGTTAAAACAAGAAATCCACAGAACAAAGTGATCTATATAACTGACTTTAAGTTTGATATGTGGAACATACAAGGAACGCAAGAATACTGATATCATTTCATGGAATAACTTGTCTGGGCTGTCAAGAGAGAAGTCATGTAAAATTAAAAAAAAAAAAAAAAAAAGTCTTGTAAATTTTAGACAGAACTAAGCTTGGGATGATCCAGAAAAGCAAGGAAGGTCCTCATGCTCCTTTCTTTCAAAAGGCACCTCTGGGATTTTGAGATGACATTTAAATTCCATTGACATTCTAGCAGAAGCACTCAAATTTTTTACATGCCATGTGGCAGCAGTTGTGGTGACCACTCACTGCTTTGTGTTCCCAGGAAAGTTTGTACTAAGGTGGCTGTGCAGCACAAGCAGCAATGGATAATGCTTTGTGTGTTAGAGCAGGCACAGACTAAAGACCCTGCACTGCCATTTGATCTCAGGGAATGCAGACTATTCCAGGACAGGAACTTGTGATGCTCGATAATATGGTGCCACAACTGGCCAAAATGCTGGATAGCTCTGAAGCAGTCTCTTGTGACACAGCTTTCATACTATCTCACAAACAGCTGTACCCTGTCAGCAATAAGATCTGCTGCATGTTTCAAATCATAACATTTAACCATTGTGGAAGCTACTTGCAGACATCTGACTATCAGCTCAGACAAACAGAATAGCACTTCGGTGATCTGCTGAGCTGTGCTGATTAGTTGTAAACCTTTTCTAACCTTTCAAATAATTCTTCTACAAACTACTGTGAGTAACTTCCTCTTAAATCATGTTTTCAACACATCACTCCAATAGCATTCACCCACATCAATAAAATTATCTTCTTTGCAGTAACTAAGGACATTAAGGACTGAGAAGAGAGACAGAAATGCAGGAACTAGACAGATGCATATGGAACAAAAAGCTCCCACCCACACATCTTTCCAGCAAGAAATAAAGATATTTACTTTAGATGAAATCCCACTGGGGACCATCACATCTTACTTACCTTTTGCTATCTCTACTCTTTAGGAAATTCCCTCAGTGCCACAAGACACACAACAACACAACCCATGGTACTTACTGCTAAATGACTTGGGACTGCAATTAAAAGCATAGGAGACCAAATTGTCATAATGTATGATTAATGTGCTCTAGCCTCAATTAGTCTGGAAATGTAATGTAGAAGTTGCAGAGGAGAATGTTGATGTCTTCTGCACTATTTTGAAACTAGATCTTTCTGGTAGCTGACACTAGACAAAATGACCCTCAAAGAACCAGGGCATAGGAAACACTTCCTGAACATGGTCATACCAGTAAAAGGCAACTTCCATTCACCTGCCTAAAATCCATAGCAGAAATATGTGGTAGACAACTTTTCTTCAATGCTTTCAAACCTACAGGGGGTTCTGCAGAGGTAAAAATCTCCAGAGGAAAGATTGATCCTAGAAGTATGAATCCTTATGTTCATTGAAAAACCTGAAATTGTTCCAAATGTTCCTGTGCCTTGAATGAACACAATCCACATACTTCTAGCATGTACTTTTTATTTAAGGCTGAAGTTCTGCAAGTTAGTGAAACGAGTCTGCAATTCAAGCGTGTTGTGGCTCTACAGAAGTCAATGGGCCACACAAGTACACTGAATTAGATGTACCT
Source organism: Sitta carolinensis (assembly GCA_032173965.1). Lineage (NCBI taxonomy): Eukaryota > Metazoa > Chordata > Aves > Passeriformes > Sittidae > Sitta > Sitta carolinensis. The sequence continues at coordinate 46,722,789 of CM063285.1, read as the reverse complement.
TGTTAAACAGGCTGCTGAATGGGCTGAAGACACGAATAATAACTGACCTTTCAGAGGCATTTCAGTGTAACAATCAGCTTGAGCAGCAGCCATGGACCCTGGCTCTACAGAAATACAAACAGAAAGAGTGAACAAGAAATGAGCCCCAAATATCTGGGTCAGCATTGAACAATGTAGTTTCAGATACTCTAACAGGGACTTTCATTTTCATTATTACTATGGTATTTTGTGATATTAAATTATTTTGGTTTCCTGAACATATGAGGTGTATGTGGTATTGCTGTTGCTGGTCTGCTTCTGGACACATTTGAATGCAGCAGCCATATAAATACATCAGAGGGGCTCTCTTCTCCAAGCTTTCCAGTTCCTGAAAGTTTTGTTAAAATAAGCTTCTGAAGAGAAGAGAGAGCGTATTGATCCCACTCCCACAGCGTGATGTTATCCTCACCATTCCTAGACACCGGTGAATCCGCACGGGATCCCAGCCTCCAGCATGAACTCTGCAGGAAACCAGGCTTCATTGCCCCTGCCACTCACACAACTATTTATACTTCAGCTCTTTCATTCACACGTCGCAATAAACAGTTTTGCCATGACTCCTTCTTTCACATGGCTGTACTTGACCCTGTTCAAACACATGCACACATAAACACACACGGTTTGTGTGTAGAGTCCAGATCCCTTTTTCAATAAATAAATAGCTACAAAGATGTATAGGTGAAAACAACAAAAGAATCAGTGATACAGGACAAGAGATGAAGATCTGCGTTGTGGACTGGATGTCTCAGTATACTCTTTGTGGTGAACTGTGTTGAAAACTGACTTCTTGCAAGCTCTTCCCACACAAGTGACTGAGATTAAATCCCTCAGTCTGATATGGCTTACTGTAGTTGTGTTTATTTGTGCAGTGAGAAGTCTGCAGAGGTAGTATAAAGAGTCGTCAGCTTCACGGAATGCTTTAAGTTGTAGCCCTCTTAAAAAGCACATTCCTACCTGGACTGCCCTCCCAGAGCCAGCATCCCTGGAGGCCCCTTCTATTGTTGCAGTGTTAGTGTCATCACTCCATTAGGAGCCCACCGGAGGCTGTGTGCCTAATTCAGAGAGTGCACCTGTACAAGCATAAGAAGAATGATAATTCCTGGATCTGCTTTGGTGTGAAGTGGTTTTTTGTAAAACAAAACAAACTATTCATGCCACAATGAAAAACAACTTCTGCTGTACCTGTCAAAGGATCAGTGGGTCTTTTCTAGTGAGTGAATGAGCATTGGCTGGTCTTTCTTAAGCCAGTAGTAAAAAAGAAAACAGTTCATGCAAGTAAATATGTATAACACAAGGCTATACTTTGCTGTCCTTATGCCTGCTAAACAGTATTTTACAGAAGGTATAAGCCATGGTGCTTCAATGGAATATTTACAGAGAACAAGCTGAGGACACCATGAAATTATGTGTGCACAGAGAACTGAAGGCATTTTTGCACCTTTCAATCTCCATGGAGCTGAGCTCCCCACAGCTGCTCAAGCCTTTTATGATTTAGGGGGAACACACATGCCCTGTTTCTGCTGTGTTTTGGATAAAAAGCAGTGTGTTTGAAATTGAATTACATTTCAACCCCTGGTGTCATACAGGGAAGGGCAGCTCCACATTCCATTGCAAACACTGAATATGAAGGTGATGCTACTGAGAACAGACTCCAGGCAAGTCAGTCCATTGGATTTATCTGTCGATAGGGCTGATAACATTTCTAATCCTACTGCCCAGCCAAATGTACAAGATGATTCAACTTGTTTGCAGTTAGGAAAACAAAAAAAAATGAGGCAATGAAATCAAGCATCTTTTTAATGAAACTTTGTTTACGAAGATGTTAAATCCTTTATTATCCAGGCTTTTCTCCTTGCTCTGTGTACTTGTGCTGGATAGGCATGGTGTTCTCCTTATGACCTCTTCAACCTCTCCCATGGATTTACAAAAAAAAATCTAATTAAATGTGATTCACCTGCATGTATATTATACGGGCCTCTGTTCTGAAAAATACAATGTTGTGAATGGATATGGATAATTCAGCAGTGCTAAGGGGTCTCTATTTCAAGAAAAAAAGTCTTTTTAAAGCTATCTTGATAGTTATCCATAGTTTCAGACAGAATTCTCAGCCAGATAATGCCTTAGAGACTCAAATTAACATTGAGCAGACATTAAAATCTGGATTTCATTTTAGATACCACATCTTATGGGGACATCCAGAGTGTTATCTCATTTATTACAACATGGTTACAATATGGATAGCAAAAGCCCTGTTCTAATAATTAGGGTAATTTGTCTGACTGTATTTTAGATGCAGTGTTATATAATCTTATTTCCATACAGTAGGAAACCAAAGTAAAATATTGAAATTCTAACTTATGATCAAAGATCTTGCAGCAGCTTCTCAAAAGGTGCAAATATTTGCCTAGATTATTGTATTTACAATTCAAAAAATATTTCTTCTGTTGAAGGTCTGTGTACAAGACACCACTCCAAACAATTTTTAAGGGAGTTTTGACATAAATGAAACTTTATGCTGGCATGGCAAGTGAAGTACTTGATTAATAAAGAGTTTCACTGTTTTCAAACACATATTCCATGCAGGCTCATTTGAAGAAAACCGCAAGTGGAGAATGCTTTACTGCTTCCAGTCACAAGGGGGTTGTGTATTTCAATCCTGCTTACACAGTCAGCTTACTTTGGAGCTCTGGTAGGAAAGAAACATGACCAGGAGAAATAATGCTACATTCAGTGACCCTGCCCTTAGAATCAATTGGCCTGATGGGAGAACTTTTTTTCTCTCATTTGCTACTGTTTTCTTAGTTTTTAACCTTTTAATACTTAATATTTCTTGAAAGACAATCTTTAGAGAAATGTCTGCTGTTCACAGACTAGAAGTACTGACTGAAATTGCCTTCTGACTCTGAATGGGAAGGTGAGACATATCAACATTTGATGTATAAAACAATGCTCATATTCATAGTCTTTTAGAGATGTTTTGGGGTGATTTATTATTTTCTGATTTAAATAGTGGTGTTTAAGTATACAGTTGAGATATTTACATTAAAAAGTGATTGGTCTTCAACCGCAGTGACAAGTGAAAGAAGAAGACAATCAGGTCTAATGAAATACACAGAGAAGTCAAAAAGTCTTGAAAATCTAGAAAACAAACAAAAAAAATATAGAAATTTCTAATAGGCTGTGGAGTAGCCACCCACTAGGCTTGGATTTCTGGCTGTAGTCCTGTCTCTAGGGTGTTTCAAAATATGATTGAACAAAGCAATAGAACACACTCTGTGGTTAAAGAGAAATGCAAAGCTAAGATCATTACTTATGTTTTCCCATCCTGTAAACCCTTACTGTCAGGCAAGGAAGGAACAGAACTGCTTCAGTCACTGGGGCTGCTTCCTGGCCGGCTGGCATGTAGACAAGACAGATTAGCTGGTGATGATCACTGACTGCTGGTGAAGCTGCCATTACCTATAGGGTATATTTAAAATGACAATTTGGAACAATGTTTTAAAAAACAACTTTTAACTTTGTGCACACACAGTAGCACTGATAACCTTTCTGCCCAAAGACATACATTGAGTATGGTTTGTTATGGCAAGGTAAGCATCTCGCTGCCTGTCCAAGCCTCATGAACAAAACAAGTCTACCATTACAAGTGCTCCTGGTTTTGCTTCAGCCTCCCAGCCACAGGCTGAAAGTCTGGGCAACTGTGCCCTTTGTCTTCATACACAAAAATAGAACAGATAAATGCAATCATGTCTCATCCTGTCATACAGCTGTTTCACACTTCTTTCAGCAGGGGCTAAATCTCTTAAGATTAAAAAGCAGAGATCCTTCCCCTCTTAAACTAAGCAACCACTTGATGTGTCTGTATCACAGTAGTATACTGAAGCAAACTGGTTACAAGCAATGACTAATTTCTGCTTTCAACTTCCACTCTTTCTGTGTTCTCAAGTATTTACTGTTCCCCACAGTGATAACTTGTTTCTTTAGGAATGAATCATTACCACTGAATTTGTCTCAAAAGACCATAGTTATAATGCACATTCTTTCCACTTTCAGGTGTTCTTCTGAACCACAGTACTCCAGAGACAGGTCCATAATAAAATAAGAACTAAAAAGAAAAGAAAAAAATATGATAGGTTTTATGTCTGAATACACAGATATATTTTCACAATTTCAATTATTTAAATTCTAAAATAAAAGTGTCTGACCAAGCACAGGCTAAAATTTTAGCTATTTCAGTTTTGAGGGACTCACTAGAGCGTTAACCGATTGTTTCTTGGGAACAGCTACACAATTTCTAGGTAAGTATACAACAGTAACATCAGTTTTGACTTCAAACACTCCTTCTAACCTGCTCCACATGGCAGTGCGCAGAGGACAAGGTATTACTGAATAATCATTAAAATATACCAGCTAATTGTAAGAAACAGCCCATATCCAGCCTGTCATAAAGCGAATCAAACATGCAGTGGGATGTTTCTCTACTCTTATTTTGCTTGAACATGCACCATTATTGCTCCTAGTCAGTGGCAGGTGCTTTATTTCAATGATAAAAGTTTTTTCTTCCTATTTTGTCTATCTGTTACAACTACTGTGTTTACCCTGTCAAAAATCTTTTCACTCAGCACTCATGGGATTGCATCTGGATCCTGCATGTAGTTTTAGGCCTCCTCATGCAAGGCAGATGTTGATAGCCTAGGGAACATTGAGCAGAACAGAGCCATGATGGTGGACACTTGCTCAGGGGGAAGTTGGAGAGACAGGGTTATTCAGCATGGAGAAAGGGCAGTACCAGGGAGTTTCTACAGCAGCCCCTACCAGTGCCCACAGGGAGGTTTCAAGGAGATGGAGCTGCTGGGAAACAAGCAGAAGTCATAAACTGAACGAGGACACATTCAGACTTGATGAAAGGAAAAAGATTTCCACATGAGTGCAGGTAGGTAGTGGAGAAGGTTGCTCAGAGAAGCTGTGTAGGAAACCTTTAGGAGTTTTCAAGAGCCATCCGATACAGCCCTGAGCAGTCTGCCTGAGCATGAGCTGATCCTGCTTTGGGCAGAAGGTTGGACTGGACACCTGCCAAAGCCCCTTCCTTTGACTCTGTGTGTCAGAGTCAGCCCTGCAAATTTAACTCTCTGGTTTGAGGCTAAATTCACAGTTCTCTGCAAAATGAAACTCAGCACATTTGATAGAGAAAGCAAGGGATTACAACAAACACAGAACCTCATCATGCTCTTGTTATTGAGATACTCTTCTGACTACAACCATTTTTGAAATGTGAACTTTGGAAAATTTGAATATTACTGAAATAATATGAATGAAGTCAACATGTATTCTTATTTAAGGGACAGTTCCTTCTTGGAAAATGAAAACTGAAAATAACATTTCTTTCTAGTATTTTACATTAATGAACTTCCCTCTTTATAAGAAAAAAATATTCAGGATAGAACAGGAAAATGCTTATTTTCCTTTTCTTCCTCTTTTCGGTGTCATCAAAATACTTCTCAACCACACTCTCCTGTGAATATTGGGAAAATCAAAGCAAATGTCATTCAAAAGATTAGAGATCTTAAGGTTATAATCAGCTGGCGTGACTTTGCATATCCTAAAATGGATTGCATGTGGTGACTTTGTTTTTTCATGAGTACTTTAAAATCAAGTTTGTTGCTGAGTCACCTTTGATACAGTAGCAGAATTATGCTTTCCAGGAAACAAATTATCAGCATCCATAATTATATTTTCTAAAACCTAAAATAAGCAGCTGAAATCAGAGAAGGAAAGCTTGTGAAGTTGCTGCTAGACATAGGAGGCTATCCTCATGCTTGAGTCAAGCATATAACTCTCAGCTTAGCAAAACACTGGCTCTTATAAAAGCAAAAGTATCAGCTGAAGTCACACAACCAATATTAAAGATATAATCTGAAATCACATAAGAGACCTGAAAAAAGTTTCAGGAAGCAATATCAATTTTACCTGTGTCATTTTCTCTCAGATGTTTATCTACCCTTACAGAAAAACGGTTAATAGGCATTGTTTTGTCTCCTAAGCAGCAATTTTCAGTTGCTTTCAATGTATTTACCAGTGACAAGATTTTCTTGATATATCTCTTAAGGTTGTGTCATGATTTTAGTGTGCTTTTTGTCTTACCCACACCAAACATGCAGATTTAATCACTTCCTCTTTATAGCTGTCATTTTTATTCCAATGCCCCTTTATATCTACCCTCAGCTTTATATTCCATTTTAAAGCATTCCCAATTTTATCCACATTTCCTATTGCTAGTCATAGACTCAGAGAGTGTTTTGTGTTGAAAGGAACTTTACATATCCTCTGGTTTCAAACCCACTGCCATGAGGGGGGACGACTCCCATCAGACCAAGTCGCTCCAAGCTGCATCCAACCTGCCTTAAACACTCTTAATATTTCACTTTGCTGCTTATTTATTCTGACTAATTGTTAAATCAAAATAGGGCCTGTGAGGTCCTCTAATGAAGTGTCATGTTGAAAGAGATCAAGTGAAAAGACGTCTTTCTTGAAAACCAGTTCAAAGCTCCAATAGAAAGGACAGAGTCATGAAACTGCAAGAGGGAAATTATAGCTTGTTCTTTTCTTTCTTTTCTAATATTAGAGATATGTCATTTGTTGTCCCTGAAAATAAGCCTTCTGATTTGTTTTAATATAATGGAGTCAGTTCTCATGAATTGTAAGATAAACAAGAATCATGTTTGCATTCCTCTGTAAAAGATATCACCTGATGGACTTCTCAAGTGACCAGTGAAGATGGAGAGGTGGGAACTTCTCTGTCCAGTCTCTGATCACTGTCCAGAAACTTATATATATGAGGCCAACAATAAACTAGAGACTTCCTTTCTTCTTCTCTGTCTGAACACTTGTTGTGTGTGTTGCTGTGTATTTCTAACTGTGTCACAGTAACAGTCATTCTAATTTTTCTCTGATTTCAAGGGAAGTATTTGCTGAGAAATATCATGTGAAAACAAAACTGGATTTCTAGAATCATGCTGTGGTAAGCCCTGGTAGAATATCTACAGTGTAGCATTAATGTCATTGAATAGAATATAAACAAACCTTGGTTTCTAGTATTTCTTGCTTGTGTAAATTTTCATCCAAGAGAACTCAGTCAGGAAATTATATTTTATGTTTAATACAAAGTATAGATCTATATGTATGTATAGAGTATTAAATATATATGTATACATATGTATATAGATGTATATATCTAGTAATGAGTAAGAAATTATTGAGATAGGACAAAAATTAAGGCTGACAAGAATAAAATAGGTAAACTGACAAGTCTATGAAGTCAGGTCTTCATTGTTTCACAGATGAGCTGTCAACTCAGAGCAGGATTTAGCAAACAAAACTTTCTAAGCATAACTCTGACTCTTCAGAAACAGAGCTGTGCAAATAACTACTACTGATCTGCTGATATTTCAGCTGTGGAGTCCTAACTAAAATTTTGACTTAAAAATTAAGTACTACATCAATATTCAAGTGGATATATGAGATTTTTTTATACCTTCCTCCAGACCACCCAGGTATAGCTAGAATGATAAGTGAAGCATGCATAGCTCAGAGATGAACAGAAACAAGCCCCTCAGAATAACCATTAACTCACAGATTAAGGCTCTCCTCAGGGAGGAATTCCACTTTTAAAATTTGACATTTCAATTGAATGGAAAGAGGCATGTTCCTAAGGCATTTGTTTTATCATGGGTGCAGCTCACAGGTCTAAGAAATGCTTTTACCCAGAGTAATAATTGGAGACAAAGGATCTTCAGTCAGAATAACAGCCACCATTCACGAACATGCATTTCCCACTGAAAATTGTTTGGTCTGTATAGTCTGGGATAGAACCACTAACATGTCACTCCCTTGAACCTGGGAGACATTATTTAGAAGGGTAAGTATGCCTGCACAAAATAAACCACTTTTTTCTCAATTTATGTCAAGATTTAGCCTCCAATCACAAAGCAATAGGGCAATGTTTAAAGTGGTCACAAAATTTTCCTCATCTTAGGAAAGGAAACCTTTTTAGAACACCTAGTATCCTCTCCAAGCAGATTGTACATCCTCCTTTGTCTTTCTGATTCTTCATTTTCAATTGTCCATAGGAAGATGGGTTGAACAGGGGTTTCTGGATGACCACAGTTGCACAGCTGGTGAACAAACAGATGTTCTTGATCAAACAGAATGTCCTTCTATAACAGCTTGGAAACTACCACTACTGCTTAAACTACAATAAAAATCTCTTAAACCATACATACCTCAAGTATTCAGTAAATATTAAGTAGAAAAACAAAAAACAAGAGGTCTACCATATGTGGACCATTTGGCATTTATTACTAGATAACTTGGGATTTAAAAGTAATTTACAAAAGCAAGGGCAAGGGAAAGCATTAGGTTGAGAACAGGGACTTAGATGGAGGGATACTGAGCTTTGTAACAAAGCCTCAGGCACCCTCTCACCAAACAGATATATTTAAAGTCCCTCATACAACACATGTGGAGAGCAAAGTGCCTCAGGAGCCACCAGACTCAGGAGCCATTCTAATGTGTGTGTTAAATTGGGGACTGTGGCAAGCAAGATGAGAGAAAAAAACCCTATTCATACGATATATGCATAAAATGGACAACTCTTGGTTTTCCAGAATGATAGTGCAAGATTCGTTCAGAAAAACAGGACTTGAGGCTCCCTATTTATAGATACTTCAGGTTGTGTAAAGTAAGAGGGAGCTACTTGAGGGGTCTTCACAGGGATGGTACATGAAAGTTGAATAATAATACATAAAGAAAGACCTAGTGTCCTATGTATGTTGCTTCACTTGTAATTTATGTATGTATGATTCACTTGTAATTTATGTCCTTAATTTATAAATTTTTTGTCCAAGTGCTAGCTTTTCCTGCCTGATTTCAGCTATAAACTATTGTTTTTCACTGCTTGGTTCACATGAGACCTTTGTTTTCCATGTTTTGTGACATGTTTTGTATTGAATCACATAGCAGAGTTCAATCACCTGGTTGGACACAGTCATTATAACCTGGTCTGATATAAATGTCATTAAAATTAAACCCTTTATTAAACACTTAAACAACTTTAAGTGTTGCTGAAGTATGAATCTCCTTGACAATGCACAGTGAGTTTCACCTGACCTGACTTCAACTGTTGCCCAAAGTCTTAATAACAAATTCACACTACCTCAATAAAAACTGCTTTTGAATTCAGAAAATTAATTGTGAACAGATTTTACATGGAACTGATGCCTTCTGAGGCTGACCTGGAACCGAGAGTAGGCAGAGCAAAAGGATAAAGTAGGTATTTATTAAAAGGCTTTAATGGGTGCACTTGGGCAACACAAGAGCCTGGCTGGGCTACACCCAGTATGCACCCCAAAAATGGTCACAAAATGGACAACCGATCACGAGGTCTCACACTTTTATAAGTTCTGGTCCATTAGCATATTGGAGTTAATTGTCCAATTAATTGTCTAATTAATTGTCCACTAGTTCAAGTCTTGTTTTTACTTTGGAAACTCACTATTTAAGAAAAATTACTATAGGAGTGTGTAATAGAAAAAGTGAAGCTGGGAGAAAAAAGAGTCAAAAACTCCAGTAATATCATGTGCCCGGGAAGTAACCTTGAGCATCATTAAGACAGCACTGGAGCTTAACCCAACAGGAAAAAAGGGTGGCAGGAAGGGAAAGAACAGTGAAAGAAAAGAACTATTTAATTTGTCGTCACACCAAGATTAGTCCCAGAGCTGGCTGACAGATTATCTAGAGAGTCAAGCACTGCAGCCTATTGTAAATCGAACTAATTTATAAAGCACTATGGAATAACCATAAATTACTGAGAGCCTGTGAAAATTCACCACATGAACTGCAAAGAGGTATTTTAATTTCATTTTGGTTTTGTATCTATATTTCATTCCTTTAATATCCTGTCTTGTTTTGTTTTATTTTGTTTTAATCTTTGCAAAAGACAAAAAGGCAGAATTATAACTTCTGTACTTCACAAAGCCTGTGACCCTGTAATACCTGGCCTGAGAATGAGAACCCAGCATCACAGGAGAAGAGCTGTCAAATACAGCAATACCCTGTTGCTGTTTGAAAATATAGCTTATGACAGATCTAACATATTTAGGTGAATACTGTGTCCTGCAAGCCAGAAGAATATCACAGAATTATTTTTGTCTCAAAAGTAAATTATCTTTGTTTATCCTGATACTTCTAGCCAGCACACAGGCAGCACACTAGGCAGTCCCACTGATTGTGGGTCTTTAGAAGCTTCTCATACCAAACATAATTTTGGTAATTTCAGGATATAGTTGCTTTTTCAAACATATTTTATCTAAAATATCTTTCAAGTAGTTCCAGTCTCTCAGCTGTTGTGTGTGCAGTGCTCTCTGCCTTATCCTTTCCCCCACTGAATCTCAATGTTGATGAGTAGGAGGAGGCTGAACGTGCCCTCAGACATCAACAGATGGAGGCGTGAATGGGCAACATGCTCAAAGGCAGTGCTGCTGCTCAGAGGGATCCAGCCAGGCTGGAGGAATGGCTTCAAGATAAGAACTTCATAAAATTCAACCAAGACAAACACAACATCCTGCAAGTGAGAGGGACTAGCACCCCTGCACCTGGGCAGGCTGAGGTGTGACTGGCTGGGGAGAGTCCTGAAAAACTGGGAGTCCTGGAGGGCAGCAGATGCACAACAGCAGCTCTGGCAAAAATATACAGGACTCTAGCAACAGGGGCTCAGTGTGCTAAAGGATTATCCTTGTTCACATTGCAAGTCAGTGGTGCTTCCAGTAAAGGTTTCTTTAATTCAAGAAAGAAATCCCTAGGATGTGTTCAGGAAAAGACAACCACAATGGGAGGGGGTTGGAGCAGGAACACTTGACCTGAGAGTTGGGCTTGTTCAGCCTGGGGACCCAAGAGCAGCACACAGTCACCAGGGAGAAGAAGTCAGGCTCCTTATGGAAGTGCAAAGCTAAGGAACAATAGAGGTCATAAGTAATGTTGTTCTTAGTCTTTCCTTTATAAACTTCTGTGACTTAGTGTCAAGGGTCTTCAAGTCTAATCCACTCTCCTTTGTTTTACTGACTATCCAAGATCCTGACATCTTCCTACTCCTTATGTCCTTTGATTGGAAACTGGCCTTAAGTCTTTAGCAGCCATCCTACCTTCCCATAGCTTGGTTCTCTTTGGGTAAGACCCAAGCTAAATTTCCAAAGACACTCTTTTCCACTTATTGGCCCCTGTTAATTGCCTGCTAAAGATGTATTCCTCTTCCTCATGTGGTGTTGTTGCACATGTGACTGTATTTGAAAGCCTCTTTTTCCTCAAATGCCTTCTCTTCAGACCCACAGAAGGATTTTCCTACAGCAGATAATAAAAGTCAATAAGCCTTTAAAATAAGCCTTCTTTCTTTCCCCAACATAAATTCCACATTCATGCTTTGCTTAGTTACTTAACCTCCTCTCCTCTAAGTTTGTTTACCACTCTTACAGCTTTTCCTGTTTATTCCTCAGGCTCTTAGCATTTAAGAAAAAACTTCCTAGTTATTTAATTTGCCTTCTACTCAGGTTAGATTTGGGGTTTTCATATTATGCCTTGAAACCACTTGGAAAGCAAAACCATAAACTCAATTTCAAATTTTAAACTAATTCTTGTTCTTTCAGACAAAATCTTACATGAGGGTTTTGTGTTTCTTTTCCGATTAATAGGCATGGACCTAGTCCTAGTTTAAAAATAAAATAATTCAAGTAGCGATAAAAAGAAAGTTGTTATGTGAAACTAGAATCCATTAGTATGTCCTATACCTAAACTCAGTTTTGAGAAAAGCCACTGAAATATTTAGATACAAGTAAAAGCAGTGCCACCACTCAATCGATTTGGATTTAAGTCTTAAATCTACTACTTTTAATAGCACCAACCATAAGGGATAAGGTGAAGCTATTATAAAATATACACCTGGGGATTAAACTACACACTAACGTCTCCATGCTAATTATACAAATAGCTCAACAGAAGTCCTTTTGGTCAGGCACATTCAGTGCTCTGGAGGTAAAACCACTTAGGTATTATTGCAGCAGGCTTTATAGCCATTGTAAGATAATGGAAGCTCGTTCCCTTCATTAATTCGAGTTATGACTTTTTCTAGATGACTTGCAGGTAAATGGTGTGTGGCTATGCCACAAGCTTTTGCACTTCAGAAATTTGGAGAAAGTATCACCACTCACTCCTTGCTAATTTTGCTATTTCCTTTTAAGCTGTTGTACTGCAACCCCATAGCAGCATTTCTCTTTTTCTTTTTTTTTTTTGTCCAGTTCAATATTCTGTCTGGGTTGTGAGATCTTGGTGGAGTAGAAGGAAGGTGGCCACTTCTGCATGAAAATGAGTGGGTTTTGCTGATCACTGAAATGTCGACTTTGCTCAGGAACGTGGCAGTTTACATTTCCTAGGTAATGGGCACCAAAACCCCTGAAAACTGGGATAAAATTATATGCAAGTTTTACGGTGCAGGCCTATGAAGCCATGTATAAAAATAAGCTGGGTTTTATATGATTGGTAACAAAAATACATAAAAATGTTGTTTGCCCCATATATTGGGAAATATCCTGTCTTGGCACTCTGCAGCTGGTGAGTCATAATTTTACAGTTTTTACTAAAATAAAAATGAAATTAAAAAGTCCACATTTTCAAAGAAGTACAGAAACATAATATTTATAGAAGATCATAAACAAGTACTCTGTTAATAGCTGTTGAACTTTGTTTAAAGAATAACAGACTAACATTTCCAAAGTACTCTTTGCTGAGATTGAACAGGATTTTATTCAAACTGTTGCGGTAACTAATGAAAAACAAATGAGATTTCCAAACAGTTTTGACTGTTAGGGGTGTGATGGCAATATCATTGCTTTTTGCACTTACAGCTGCTGCTTACACTGAAACTACCTATTTAAAACATAGTGTCATTTTATACTTGAACTCTTGATCTGCAGTACTGAAGGGCCAGGCATATTGAAGCCAGACTGGAATCAGTCTGATGCAACCCCAATTTTGTCCTTGAGCATGAGGGCTCTTTGGCTTCCAAATTTACTTAAACTACTGCCAGCTCTTGCATAAAAAAAGTATCATGGTGCTCTTGAGAGGCTGATGCTCAGAGCAAATATAGTCAGAATGCCTCTCATGCTTGTCTTGTGCTGGATGAGGATCTGGGCACAGAGTGTATAACTCCCCAAGCACCAAAAGCCATTGGTGTCTCATGGACATTCAGCAGAAGAGGCCTGATTCATCAGAGAGAAAAAGATAGCAGCAGCTGAACTAAACCTCTTGTAAGGCATTTCACTAATATAATTGAACATAAATTAAAATGAAACTGAAAATTTTTAAAGGCCAAAATTTTTATTTTGCTACTGAAGTCAGAAATTACCACAAAATCTCCACATCCTGCCTATTGTTAACTTCAATATTATTCAGAATTTTTAAATTCAAACAGAGTTTACCAATTTCCACATATAAATATATTTTATGTAACTCGCTATTAAAAAAAATAGTGAATATATTTAGAAAGACTAAAAAAAATCCGGTGGAAAACACCCATAGATGATGCCACATCATCTATATTATGAAAAGTATACAGTGAAAAGTGTAAATATTAATGAACTGAAGAAACTGTTATCTTGTTATCTCTGTATTATTAAATTCCTGGGTAGTATATTTTTCATGAAGACATATCTGCTAAGAGTCAATTTTTGCTCAAACGGTCACATGAATTACAAACTATTAAAATTGTTGGTCTCCATTTTACAGCTCAGTCAGCATTAAAAATTCAAATTATTCTGATGGATTTCAGACACTTCAGATTCATTATTCAAAAGCGGATGAGCTGCTGCTTAAAAAGAGTTAAATTCTTTGATATTGAATTCAGTAGAATTTTATCACTCGCATTAATGAAGTCAAATTTCACCTATGAGTTTGTTCCCTTTTTATAAAAAGAACAACCACCAACAAAAAACAGTTAAAAAACCAAACACACAAAAAAGGAAAAAAAAAGCAGAAGTGGAAAACAAACACCAAACTCAACTCATCTAAGACACTTTAAGTGTTTTAGATGAAGGTCAGGAGACAAACATCAAAGGTTGTTGGAAAGACAAGTGATCCCTGAGTTAACAGGGCTAATGCATTCTGGCTGTGTCCATTAAAGCTGCAGTAGGGACTTACCAAGCTTGTACAATATTCTTCACATATTATTCTGCAAATTAAGGCACATTTAGATTTCATTTGTTCCACTGCATATGCCACTTGATCCTTCAAGGTTCTCAAGTCCATCCCTGCCTTGATTTATATTTGACATAAATATTTTGAAGTAGGGCAGATGTGACCACACAGACCCTCACTACTATTTAGATGGGGGCTGCATCTACTGCTGGAGACAGATGTGCTCAATAGGAAAATAATCTCAGACATGTTACTGTACTAGACTTTGACATACTCCAAAGATTTTTAAACACCTGCTCTGCATAGCTCTGAGAAACCTATATTTAAAAAAAAAAAAAATGCATAGAGGAAAGGCTGAAAGACAGTAACTTTACTCTTCCTTGGATACTAACAGTGAGGAGAGTGTTTAGCAGAACATGAAGCATATTCATAGCTCAAGTTCTTAAGCATGTTTTTCCTCCATGTTACATCTGAATTTCCATTTAACCATTCAGAATGAAGAAATAATGATAACTTAGAAGAATTAGAGGATGCAATTAGCCTGTCCTGCTGCAGCCTGCTGAATATTTTGATGATAGAGTGTTAATACCAATTGAATAGTGTATTTGTATGTAAGGGAGCTAAACTCAAAGTCTAGTCCAAATTATAGCCAGGCTTATTACTTGAGTTATACTTATGGACATGCTGCATACAGAAACGACTCTGTGAAACACCCAAGGCAAAGAAATCCTGCTTTATAGTGTATATAATGGGGAAAGTAAGGAAAGAAAATTTAAACTGTTATTTAAACAACTCTCATTCCAATTACTACTTTCCTCTCTGTCAGGGCCAATTATTCTCACTTGAGACATGACTAGCATTTCTAGAGGGGTTTTTTTTACAATGTATAGAGTGCCACACAGTCACTTTGAAAAGCCTGAAAAATAAATTAAAGTACACAGGAAAAAGAGACTTACTAAACTTAAAGATATCCTCTTATTTTGTCATACTGAGGTACATTAAAATACAGAAAGACTTTAGAAGCAGTAAAGTGTTTTGGACATGCATTTATGTTTTCCCCCTAAAGTAACAGGGAAAAAACTGAAAACCAGAGCATTTCTTCCCTAGCATGTATGCCAGACAAGAAAACAAGTCCAGGAATATTTCCTTTCTTGATCATTTAAAAAAAAAAAAAAAAAAAAAAAAAAAAAAAAAAAAAAGTTAAATTAGAAGTATTGGTTATGAAATGAATATGAGATGTTAATTATAGTGTCAGACTACTGATAGTCTAGAAGGCTTCATTACTCTTTCCACAAACAAATATAAGAGCAAACAAAAAGAGGTGAGCATTCAAAACTTGAGACTGTATTTTTGACATGATGTATATGAGAACAGGTTAATTTTTTCTTAACATGACATAAAACAATAAAAAATTTGCATTGATTCAAGACTTACCAGAGAGGAGGGGATTTGCCTCTTGGATAGCAGATCACGAACTGTTCACTGCTTGTCCATAGCTTTCTTATTTTCTTGGTACTGATTCTAACCAAGTAGAATAGAAAATTCCCAAAACTATACGTACGTGGAGATCTTGTTTTGCTGTAAGTCTCCCACTTGTCTGACTCACACAGACCAGACCTGCATAAATGAACCTGTGTTCCAAAGGACTCCTTCATCACACTCCATCCTGCAGGCAAGAAACACAGCAGGAAAGGAGATTTAATATATTTTATTTTAATGAATAAAAAGCACTGACTTGATACTTGTTACTGTTTTGCCTGAAGGCCTCACAATTATTTCACTCATAGCTTATTCATTTGCATTATTAATGGAAGCACTTTACTCATGAGTTGTATGTCTGCTTTTACATCTACCTTCATGGATATAGAAAAGCTGTACAATCAGAATCTCATGCAAAACACTGATTTTATTTCTTGAATAGTCTTTTCCTTCTTTTACCTAGATATTCCCATCCCCTTAACTGTCTGTGCCAATACCAGTCAAGCTGCCAGCACTGTTGATTAGTCAGGTCAGACAGAAACCCCCTGGGGGTTTCAGGAAAATTCTGGCTGTGGCAAGCTAACAGCTTGGAGGTGACTTTCCCTGAAAGATGTACCTGCATTCATACACTTCAGCCATTGTATTTTTATTTCACTAGCTCAGGAAAATTGCAACTAGTTACAACCACACTTTGCCAGATTAAGCTTAGTGTATGTGGCCCAGAGTCTTGACCATGTAATATCCACCTTAATGCTCTGTGCATTTGTTGCCTCTATTTAACTACAAGCCTAAATTTCTAATTTTCCTAAATTACTCATGCATAACATCAAAACTGCTTTTATATACCTTCATCCACTGAGCTCGTCAGGAATATGAAACCAAGTGCAAAACTTAGAAAAAAAATGTTTTCTTCTGAAATTCACCCAGATTAAAAATTTTAAAAATTAATAAAACACAGAAATAAATAATATGTGAAGGTGGGGTAAGATAAGGAACTGAAAAGTTATTCTTACATTTAGACATTAAAATTGGTTGATTTAGGAAACCAAACTAACCCACGAGAAAATGAAGTTGTAGGATTATTTGACAAGAAAAAAAATGTGCACCAATTCTGCTACCTTTTGCACAGGGCTAATGTATTTGACCTCATGGCAACACAGTCTCTTCCTGAGGCAGCTGCTTGCCTGTGTACAATTGATCTGAAGTGATAAGTCCATGATTTTGTCTTAAATTCATTTCTTCAGCTGATTTCACCAGTGTATCCATTTCATGTAAGGGATTCTCACTCATGACAGGTGACACGCTTCCTTATCCACCTGATTTCAAAACCCAGCTCATATATATTCTGTTATTGCCTTCCACTGAGGTCCAGATCTGAATGTATCAGTCATTTTTCTCCTCACTTTTCATATCTACACATATCCAAAGGTCCATATCTGCAGAGGTCCAGATTCCTTTCAGACTTCACACACTGGGGGAAGGATTTTGTCTTTTCCAAAGGAATGCTCACAGGAAAGGCTCAGCTCATCTTGGCTGCTGCACAACCCATGGTTTGGCATTCCTCTCACTTCTCAATCTGGCAGGTACTGGGATTGCAGAGCTAAAACTAATGACAGCTTTATCTCCATGACAGAGGTTAAGAAAGCAGAGTATACAAGTGCATAATTCAATTTCTAGAAAGAATTGTATCCAAATTGCAATACAGTTCTGATCATTTCACTGCAAGATAACAGAGAAGGCATCTGTAAGCACGCTTTGTTAATCTCACAGCAATTTTTGGAAGAGAGAATATACATTTAGAGATAGGTAAATTCAGTTCTCTCTCAGTTTGCTGTCTATTGTACTACCTAGTCATTCTTCTGGCACTCCTTCTTTGTCTTGATTGTGTGGTTTTTCCTCAGTAGAAAATAAATCTGAATAAAAATGAAGCCAGAATTAAAGTATGTATTCTGGTCTCTTTGTACCTTGGGATGGACACAAAACTGGGAATGAATAACTAGACAAAAGATTGAAGAGAGAAAATCCATGAACAGCAAAAGATAAAGACAGGGTAAACTCAAGGTCACATCCCTCTGAAGAACCTGGCTGTGGTATGATGGCTTGATCTGCAGTGTGCAAATATACACAGGCACACACAACAGTCGCCAGATTTACTGTAATTGTAAAATCTTGTACTAAAGGTAATTACTTACTGAAGGTACAATTTAGATTTGTGAAGAATATTATAGGAAAAAAAAAAAAAAAAAAAAAAAAAAAGGTAAGAGAGCCAGAACCTCTTCTTTATTTTATTTATTTTTTTATATATAGGAAACAGTTGCAGATCAAGCACAAGACATTCTACCAGGAGTTTCCTTAAACAATAAGGACTTTATTGACAGTTTAACAAGGAGAAGAATTTCTGTGAATTACAGCCTTATTTAAACATTACCCAACAGATGTAACGTAAAGTGGGTAAGTAGGTTTCTGATAGTTCTTATAGGATTATCAAGGTCTAAAGTCAATTGGAGCACTTCTTCTAATTGAAGTAATGAAATTATAATTTTTGCTGCCTTGCATTGTGTGTCCTGCTTTTGCAACAAATATTTATCGGATAAATCATTCTGTTAGGAAAAGACATGATTCATTCTGCCCTAAGCAGACATCAGTGTAATTGTAAATGTGAAATTCATAGTTACTAGCAGTGGTAAATATTTGCACAGAACCATTTCCTGTTCCCTGACTACAAAAGTCAAGTTTTGCTCAACACCCAGCTAGTACTAAAACCAAAGCTTTCTCACAATAACCATGCTGATATAGCTGCTGAAGTTAGGAGGGAAATTTGCATGACTGAGATACACAGAATTCGAGTGGTGATTATAAAATAAAAGCTGTTCTACAGCATGTCCTTCATAGACAGAGCTTTTCAAACCAGCAAATCTAGGACATTCAGACAAAAAGCCAGATGTCATAACCTCCATTTAATGGATTCACACACAGACCTAGTTCATGGCTTCTTCTGTTCTGGTCCAACATCTTCAAGAATGTTGTGCCAGCTGCACAATAATACAGGGAAATTTTTGTCCCCTTTTTTGCAGAATAATGGTAAAATGCCCATATCAATGTTTACCTTTCTGTCAAGCACAGTATCTGCAGGGTTATAGGATTTACAACCAAATTGAAAAATAGAGAAAAACTCAGAGATAATACTTTTACTTTAAGTACCATCTGACTTACTCATTCTTGTTTATTTCTTGCTGATGGATCTGACAGCAAGGGATTTATATTGTTATTTCTTATGCTGATTACTGAGGGAACAAGCTGACTGTGCCCTGAGTTCTCCCCCCAACTTCCTTTCTATGTCTTTGTTTCCTGGTAGTTTCTCTAATTTAAAAATCTGAAGGAAATGGGATTTGGGCCCAAATGTTCTCCTACATTTTCTGTTTATGTAAGTGTTTTTTTGGTACTGCTGAGTATAATTGTTTAGGGATAGACTCTCAGTGTAAACTGGCAGAGAGCCTCCAAGTGCTGCATAGCTGTGCCAATTTACACAGCAGAGAATTTGATACGATCTCAGTGAAGGAAGCATAATGCTACATGCAAAAGAAATTGAAAAGTCAGAGGGGGCAGACTGGCAAAAAGCTCAAGAGAATGAGAGGAGGGGAAAAAAAGCATATCAGAAAATCTTGTTTAATAACTCTGTAAGGGGCCAGCTGTAGGTAGTGGGGAAAAGACAGTGAAGTGTTACAGGCTGAGCTAGTCTGCCCCTTTGTGTGTGTGTGGTTGGAGAGAGGGGCATATGATTCAGCTTCCTTGCTAATGCTGTGAGACAATTAAACAAGGTATTAGTCATTGTCTCGTGTACTGTGAATATAAAACTGTTCCTGCCAAGCATTCCTGTTATGCCAAGTGTGAATTTATTTTACAGTATAAGTAGGAAAATAGTGCAATGAAAGACTCAGCATGCCATGGCTACACATAAATTCAAAGGCACCATGAACCACACTCAGTAATTCTTGGATTAGATTAGCAGACTATTACCAACTTGGAAATCACTCGAATCTGGTTTATACCTGCCATGTGTCCACACAGTCTATTCTTAAATATTTACAGAGCAAAGCCAGTGTGGCCTTTTCTGTTTTGCTATATTTCTATAAGCAAAGCTAATAAAACTGTGGCACCAGAAAAAAAAAAAAAAATAGGAACCTCCCCCAGCGGTAGCTGGTTGGGATCACTCATAAGTCTGTGAAGAAGGGAAAATCCTCATTAATGAGCCAGGCATCTCCACCCTCACCATCAAACTATAGTCTGGAACACCACTGTTTAGTTCCAGCTCCTATTGGAAGTTGTCAGGCAAGCTAAACTATAAGCACAAAACCTGGCAGTCCTCAGTGACCAGAGGTGGGGGAATGGAAGAGAAGAAACAATTGTTTTTTCCCACCTGGAAAGCTTCCCACTACAGAAGCTGAGCCAGAAGCAGGAGGAGGACTGTGCCAGTCAGAAGAATCTGAGCACCCTGTAATAATTAAACAATTCCTGATCACTCTAATTTGCAGAACAAGTAAGGTTCTCGGGAAAAGAGGAACTATTCATGGCATTTTTAAAATACAGCATTCCAATCTTCAGTTTTCACCAGGACATCTGGTCAGACAGTAAATACTGGAAATCAGGTCACACAGGTAGGGGCAGATAGAAATGGATCATCCCCCCTGCCCAGATTCTTCCCTGGCTGTAAATATGACATTTCCATCCATGAAACACCAAGTAAACATTGTACAAACATTATCAGTAAAGGATCTCCACTCTATTGTGCAAGGCAAAGCAAGTTGCATTGCCCATCTCTATCACTTCTCTTGTCTGGTACTGACTGCTCCACAAAACTCAACATTTGTGTGATGCACTAGTAATATCTTCATAAATATATTAGAAATGCAGTGTAGGATAGATAAATAAATTCAATAAAATTGTGGAGAGGAAGCCACATTTATTAAATTTATGTGGGTTTGAGAACTGATTATACAAATTAACCTTTCATGTACAGATGCAATATGGAAATGTCATCTATGCAGGAAATTTCATCTACATTATTTGGACCAGAGTCCCATATAATTATATAAATATACTAATGTATCTATAGAAAGATATACTTACCTCTGAATGTAGCCTCTGTTTTCCCACTTTTGAGGAATGTAGGCTTTCAGTAATAATGCATTTTAACTCTGATGCCCGAGGTATTTACAAAATAAGCATTCACTACCAAAGACCATTGAAATCCCTCCTAAAGTTCTATTAGAGAGAAGTCATAATGTTCCTCATATTTCAAATATAGAAAATCGTACAAAACATTGGTTTATACCACCAGATTTCTCTTCCATGGCTGATCATCACTTCATATCAAAGGGACTTCCGGGCCATAAACAGGATTACCAGGGAATACATGATAAACTATAGAAAGAAAAATATGAAGCTATGTTTCCGTTACATTTAGTCATCAGGGCATTTATACTAACACAGAAAGACTTTAGAAAAGCTCACCAATTTAATTTGAAAATCAGCAGTGTAATGGCACTGGAATTATCTCCACACATTTGAAAATCCCAAGAGTTCATCCCTCTGGTAGTAAATGAAGCACTGTGACCTGTATTACACAGTCTACCCTGTGTGCCACGACAGTCCAATTTAATTTTTAATCCGGCAAAATAGATTTAAAAGACATTACAGTGTTGAAGCTACTCTTCAGTGTTTTGCCTCAAATCTAGAAATTTTAAAATACAACCATCAAATTATCCAAATAACACTCTAATTGGGATCCTAAATAACGGAGTACGTATAAAACTTCCGAGGAGAAAATGGGTTACATCCTTCCTAGACACATAATCCCCACCATTTCTGAGTGCAGTCAATCAAACATCACTTTGCTGTCATGTTGGATATCATAGGCTGAAGGAATGACATCAAAATCTAGCAGAAATATCAAAGCCAAGCTAGATGAGGCCATGGGCAACCTGATCTAGTGGGTGGAATCCCTGCCCATGGTAGGGGGATTGGAACTAAAAGATCTTTAAGGTCCTTTCCAACCCAAATCTTTCTATGATTCTGTGATTCTATGACAATTCATGTAAGAAATAGTAAGAAACTAATAGTCACACTGTCTGGACAGAGCTCTATGCAATCTTCTAGAAAACATGCCACAGGCTTGCAACTTCATCCTTTGAACGGGATTGCCTGATTTCTTGAAGCCATCGTGCAGGCACCGTTTGCTCATCCCCATAAACCCTGGGCTGCCTCAGTCAAGAGGAGGGGGAAACAGGCAAGCAGTGAGCAACTGGGCAGACCTGAGTGAAAAGATAAACTCGCCTGAGCTTTGTGTGTTTACAGAAAATAAGCTTGAGATTCATTTAATTTATCTTATAAGACAGCGCAGGTTTAGAGAAAGAGATTTCCTATAAGCCCCATGCTCTACCACCAATCATGGAAGTATATTTACTAAAATGAAGGTATCAGCCTTTTTTAAAAGTTTCACTTTTAGTATTCAAAAACATTTTATTGGACATAAGTATGTTGGTAGAATTTTGTTAGAAAATGTTCATTCTGATAAAAGATGGCATTTTTTAAATTTAGAAATTAAATAAATAATTCTCATACTTTTGGAATGCATGCCTTCCTATCATGTGAAAAACAAATGGCATTGATCTATCTTCATTTAGTGTGGAAAAACACTCCTGTATTTATGTTAGCATTTCTAGTGTACAATGAAACATTTGAAAATGAACAGTAGCTTTATTTTTGAGCAAGACTTGAAATCAATTGGAGGGCAGAATTTTTGTATTAATAAGTGTCAATGAAGAGTTACTGCTGTAAAACAAAACAAAATGTATATATTTTAAATTATCACCAGTACTGGAATATCAAACGCTGTTAAAATGCAGCCTTTATTGCTCTTTAAATTTGCCTAAATAAAAAAACAAATTCCATCCCAAAGATATTCAAGGATTAACTAGAGCTTTCCTGTAAGAAATAGTTTTGTGGGTTTATCTGAAATTATGATGGTTAAAATGCAGGACCTTTATGACCTGCTCAATGGCAGGTTTACATTGAAACTGTTATAAATTATTACAGAGGTGAAGCCAATCTAAACAGTCCAACATAAATATATCTGCAGACATACTGGCTACTACATATTCTAAACACTGTCTGTATATGAATAAACAGAGCTTTCTAAATCATTGACGAAAATGTATTTATTCATAAAATCAATAATATTTATTTTTGTGTTTGACAAAAAAGGTCTATTATACCTAACTTATTGGAGCTTGAAAACTTTTTTATGGATTCTTATGTGGTTTTCCTACATCTGATAATGGCTAAGAATTTTCATTTTTAATTATGTGAATGTTTCTAATGGTTTTTGTATATAAGATAATCCTTATCTGTTTAAATTGTTATTTTATTAAATTTCACAAGTTAAATATTTAAGTAAACATATTGTACAGAGCTACATTCATTCAATGCTGTGTCAGCCAAAACTTTTATCAGACTGTAAAACAGACATAGGTAATATTGGGAAACAAACCCATATTTGTGTGATTCTACTTTCATAACAGCAATAAAAATACATATTTCAGTTCATACTATTATAATAAGCAGCATTTGTGGCAGGAAAGGAAATGTGAGATGTTAACACATGACCAGACCCAGGGTATTCCATTTATGTGCTTGAAACCATACAGGAAAAATTGCAGACTCAAATAAAGTTATGTATAATGACACTGTTTGTGTTGCTTCCTAATTTCATACAATATTTGAAATATTATATCACATTAAAATTCCTCCTGCTAGCTTCCCAAAAAGCCTCCCAAAGTGCTTAGCAAGAGGCAAACTCTGTGCTGCATTGAAGAAAAAGCCCAGCATGTAATTACATATGCAAAATAGAGTCTTGGAAAACTATAAATCAATGCAAAATGAGAAAAGCAGTCCTAAGATCTGCTACACTTTGCCTTGCAATTTGTTTGAGAGGAACCTGGAGGAAATACAAAGGCAGCTGAGAAATAATCTAATGCCAATTACTTCCCATTTGCAAATTGAGTTAAATCCAGATGTCTGAGATTTAATGTAGCCTTTCAAACCTCTGTTGTTGTTTTTTTTAATTATTACAAATTTTTGTTGTCTTTCTTTGTTTACTATATAAATGTCCTGTATCCAGTAATCATAGCTGTGACATTTCTATACCACTTTACTACTTATCTCCAGAACGTTCTTTAGAAAATTCTGCCTTGGACCTCCTTTACTATATGAAACAAATAAATAAAAAGAAAACAAAGCAATCTTTTTCTTCTGCAAATAACACAACCATAGATGTTAATCCTTCATGTCCCAAATGTTTCCAAGTTCTCGGCTATACTCATCCGCTTTACCCTGAGGTGCTTGTAAGAGCCATACATTTTCAGAGTGCTAACAGGAACTAGAAATTCTATTCTTGCAGCTTTCAAATATTGTCTTTGATTGTTCCCATTGGGGAAATACCCATTGATGCTGTGGAATGTTTGTGGAGAAAAGAGTTTGATTCTGTCTCAAAAGAAATAACTAGGGAAATTTCTGCATTTCTGGATAGCCAGGAAGGGTCTGAGGAAGGTAATAGCTCTTCTGGGTCGAAGCTGCAATCCCCGAAGAACAGCTGGATAAAGTATGTTCGGGGTCAGATTTCCTTTGATAAACTAGAGCAGTTACAGGTAAGCCGTAAGACTGAGAGAGAAGTAAAGTGTTTTAACAGGAAAGGATCCCTCCCCTCCGGCCCCACGCTGCAGGTCCTGGATCCTGCTCTGAGCATCGTCCCTGCAGAAGTCCCGTGTTTCTGCACAGGTCTGGAGAGCCCCAAAACAGAGGCATAGGGACAGAGCTGGCACCGCCGCTTCCCAAACTTCCTGCTCCACCTGGAGCTGCCACATGCAGTCTTGAACCTGATAAAATAAACCCGTGAGCACAGCGGATCTAAGCCAGCGCCCGGGGTCTGGAAGCACACCGGGGCACCGGGCAGCGTCACGCGTTTAACGGGAGGCTGCTCCTGGCTTCTGACAAAGCCTGTGCCAGGGGCAGCGGCTGCTTGGAGGGCGGGCCGGCCCCGCTTTGGGCGGGTGTGATGCTGGGGTGCTGAGCCGAGAGCCGCTGCTCCTCCCGGAGCTGCCTCGGGAGCGGCCCCGCCGTGGGATAACCAGCGGGAAAGGCGGCGCCGCCGCCGCTGCTGCGGGATAAAGACCCGCTTCAACCCAAGCTAACACCTTCGTTTGCAAGAAAAAAGAGTAAAGAAAGGCGGGAAATAAAAAGATAAAGCTGATAAGCAGCCGGTCATACTGAAGACCTTAAATTTAAATATAAAATTGGTATTTTTTTAAAGAAAAAATGGTATTTATTTTAAGAGAAAACAAAAGTAGTCAAAATTGAATGAGATAAAAAAAGACAGCAATATTAAAGGAATTGTATTTCTTAGAAAATAATCTCCAATTGTTTAATGAGTTTATTCTGTGGATGCAAAATATAAAAATATTTTAAGGAAGAAATTATTTTGTAAAAGAGAGCAGCAAGAAGAGCAAACAAAAAGAAAAAAAAATAAAATTCAGAGAGAATAAATAATCTTTTGTAAAGAAAGAAGACATAAAGAAATAAAGAAAATTTAAGCAAAAATAAAACTCTGGCTTTTTCTGCTTTCCAAGGATTTGAAAAGAGCATGTTACAAATAGCATTTATTCTTAAATTGCTTGTGATGTTAATTTAGGGATTAGCTTCCTGCTCATAGGCCGCAGATACTCTGAGTGTGTTCCTCATTCCGTGGCAAAAGCTGTGGTGTTCCCACAGCTGGACAACCGTATTTTTTTCATATTTCCAAGAACAGATTTTGTGTGTAGTATAACCAGCTGCTGTTGGTGTTGAATTATGCAAATTATAAGATAGGAAGGAAATCATATATGTTGTAAGTGATAAAAAGTAGGTTTTGTTCGGATTTCTGTAGCTGCTGTGCTGTTTGGTACATTTTGCCTTCTGCTCTCCTTTAAAATCAGCTCAGGGATCAGCCATCAGCTACAGAAATATGTTGACACAATTCAAACGTGTCCACAGCCACAGTGGCAGCAGCGGGATTTCAAAAAATCTCACTTTTCATTGACTGAAACTATGTTTTCCCTCTGAACAAAATGTTGCATAATTTAAACACTGTCTGATAGGGAAAAAAAAAATGTGCAAAAAAATAGGTCTGAATGTGAGCCAAGTGAAGGTTGACAGGGAACTGTCTGACAGAGTAAATGCTCATTTGTCATCTCAGGGGAGTGTTAACTCCAGCACCTGGTTACAGCAATTTAAATGTCATCAAGGTTGTTCTGTCAGAACTGGTTTAAGGCTAATTGAAATCAATTGTTAAACATTTTTGGTTTCATTTTGCACTGGAAATTTCTCAAAATACAGATTTTTCTGTAAGATTTAGTTGCCACAGGATTTTTGGTTGTATGTTTTTGCAAAATAAAACACTTCCAAGTTTTGGTTGCTATATCACTTTTTCTCTTTTGTTCTCCCTTACTTTCCACTATTTCTATCAAATTCTGAAATGACTAATGTGCTTGGGATTTTTTTAAATCATCCCTACAGAGACCAACATTGTATCACTGCACATCATAGCATTTCTTGATTAGCAAACATGCAAAGAAGAGAAATCTAAAACACCTTTTTTTTTTTTTAATTTTTATTTATTTTTTTTTTATTTTTTTTAATGTGGTCTGGAATGGAAATCACACATTAATGAAAAAAAAGCCCTAAAGTACTGGGAACAATAACAATGTTTTTTGCAGTAATATCCCTGTTGATATAACCATAAAACTAACTGAAGGCAAAAGAATATTAGCAGGAATTAATCTATTATATAGAGCAACACCGTGTTTCTGTTACCTAATTATCAGTTAACCAACACTAGTGTTGAATACACATCCTTCTCCTCCACACAAATGACATGATAATATTTAATCACTCTACACAAATACAAATTAGATTATATAATAACAAAAGCTCTGCCATTTAAATCAATGAGAAGACCTCCTTCCCCTAACTCTTGAACAGATTATTTCAAAGTACTCTAAAGTTACATTTCCAAAGAAAAGGTAAGCAATAGCACAGCAGACCATCAGTGTTAGCTAATGTGATACATCTCTACATTGGATGGTACTTACAGGTGGTGTCTGTGTGTCTTCAGACTAGACTACTTGATTGCAGCTTTACTACATCACGATGACCTTGAAAACAGAATAAAATTTGTCCTTCCAAGAATTATTGCATCCAGGCTGCATTTGTTCTTTGTTGGAAGAGAAACCAAGTAGGTGGTCTCAGAAACAAGGGATAGATCTCTGCTTTCCTTGGCTAGAGAATTTGGCAATTTGAAGTCTACAATATCTAATTTGCTTTATGGAAAAACAAAGTTTTAGCTCTTCTGGAATGAGTGAGATTATACTGGCTGTGGGCTTTCTCATTCTATGGTTTTTTCTGTATCCAGGAGCAACAGACATCGCTACACCTGCTGTACATGTGCACATTCCCAACAAGGGCCAATAATATCTTATATTCCTTACAGTCAATCTACATCATTTCCAGCTTGACTTTTCCAAACCAGAACTTCAGTTTACTTAATTTGTTGCCCACAGCTATGCAGTTAAAAGTATAAATGAAAGATGGAAGAGACCAACCAATCTACACTTTTAAGTGTTCCTGAGACAATAGTCTTATGTCAAATGAAGCATAGAGAATTCTCCCTTTGTTTTCTATTTAATATTACTATTTGAACTTTCAGTCTATACTTGGCAAAAGAACTGAACTTGCAAAAAAATAAAAAGTAGAAACTTTGATTTTTTTTTTTTTTTACAGAATGACCTGAAAGACAGAAGAATTAATCTTCACAAGCTCTTCAGTTAAAGGTGAGTTCTAAAAATCATGGAGTCTGTATGAAAGTTTTGTCTAACTGAGAAAACAAAATCACCTTGGATCACAATGTATTCATCTGACTAAGCCTCCTTTTACAAAGGTTCCTGAGTTTGACCTAAATTGGTCAAAAGGTTGTGTCTGATTTCTAACATAAAATGTGTATAATTTGTGTTTCACAGAAGTAAATATGGCACCATCAGGCAATTTTCTGTTTCTTCTTTACACACCAATAAATCATTTTGTCTAATTCACTATTAGTCTGAACCAATGAGTTAATGACAAAGAAGTTATGCTGGAACTATCAGAATGCATCACCACCTTTACTTTAATGTAAAAGGGATTGACAAAAATTTCTACATATAGTACTATAAAATCAATATTTTTATTTTATGAACAGAACAAAAAAACTACAGAAGGTTAAAAAAAAAAAAAGAGGTAGAAATTATTTAGAAAGTTTGTCAGTAATCAAACTGTATGACACTCAGAAGGCAATCTCTTAAAACATAAACATAAACATTTGCAGACAGTGCCATGAAGGCATATCTTGATGTGGAAAATACTACATTTTTCCATAATTAAGTATCTGAGAACTATAGTTATTATTCAAAAGAGTGGTCTTGTTCTGAGAAGCAAATGACATCCAGCTAGACAAATGTGTCCAGCATTTCTGATTAATTAATTTAAAAATATACTCAAAAATTAAGTCTATTCACATGTACATGTGCACATATTAACACACAGAAGCTGGCACTGAATTGAAGATAAGACAGACTTTTCCAAATATAAATACATAAAACCAAACTTTTCAATTGAAATGTAGATTAATATGTTAAATTTTTTTTATTTATATAAAAATTGTCAGAAAGTAGAAATCATTAGAAGGT
The DNA here is from genome assembly GCA_032173965.1 of Sitta carolinensis. Lineage (NCBI taxonomy): Eukaryota > Metazoa > Chordata > Aves > Passeriformes > Sittidae > Sitta > Sitta carolinensis. The sequence goes on along the minus strand of CM063285.1, from coordinate 46,694,224 downwards.
ATGCTAACACCAGTTAGTAATATTCTAGCATAGAAAACAGCAAAAGAAGCTACACCTTGGAACAGGTAAAAGAAAATGGTCATAGGGGGCACGGCTGTGGACTCTGTGCTCTGCTTCTCTAGAATCTCAGGGCAGGTGATTAGGGTCCAGTTTTAACTTTCAAATTTCCAGCAAGAGAGTCGGAGCAGAGTATAAAGGAATCTCATTTGAACTCTGCCTCTTGGTATCTGATCACTGTCTCTTTCTTTATTGTGCTGGATCACAGCACTTTCACACAGTGCCTGGCAATACCCTTTGTCCTCAGCACCTTCTCAAAGAGTGACAAGGCCAAACTTGCATAAGATGTATAATCTAATAAGTATGCAGAGTCCCATTTACTTCAGGTGCTTTTTTTCTTAAAAATATCCATGTGTACTCAAATGCTTTGCTCACCTGTGAGAAAGAATTAAACCTCATCCAAGAGTGAAGTCCAAAATGAACAAGTTTTAAGGACACCTGCTACACACAATGCCAAATGTTCAGTATATATAGAGGAATTCTATTGATAAGAATAAAATATAATGGGAACCATGTAGGCAAAGAAATTACCATTCTTCCAACATACAACTTATTTATTTCAAGAATCTAAATCTTCCATCACTGAAGCAGCTTTTTTTTTTTTTTTTGTATTTACCATAACCCCAGCCATATTTTCATTGTTTCCTTTTGTTAATCAAATAAAGACCTGTGGAAAAATCACAAATTCAAAAAAGAAAATCAATATTTGTAATTCATGGATGTTTCTTTCCTATGAAGCAAGTACTTTCAGAACGCATGTATGTATTTCTTAGAAATCTTTCAAAATTTTTAGAGTGTGAGGGATTGTCCAACTCAGTCCTGTCATAGAAAACTGTTCTGTTGATAATTTTTATTAGAGGAAGTTACATTCAATGCCTGGGATCTGTAAGAAGAGTTGAACTATAATAAGCTTACTTCACTGTTTTGACCGAAGCATATGCTGATGCTTAATTAATTAGGTTTTGTACTATCTCTTTGATGGAACAAGTAGTATTTACTTGAACATGGTTTCCTTCTGTCTGTAAAATTATATACATTTTTATACATATCACATATATGCTTGTATATCATGATTATCCTATATATAGCATGTATTAGACAGATAGATAGATAGATAGATAGATAGATAGATAGATAGATAGATAGATAGATAGATAGATAGATAGATAGATAGGAAGTGATTGATATGTTTTTAGTCTTAGTATTCTAGTTCTGCTTTCATGGACCTGTAATGAAAATCCTATAGATCTGCTGCATAATTTAATTCACACCATTTGGGAAATTTTTGAACCTTACCCAGAAGTTCTTATTGATGAGGCCTGATCTTTAATTTAGTGGAGGTATTGAAAGAAAGGAAAGCAAGTTGGCTTACATTTGTCCCTTTAAAAGTTTACAGAAGACCCAATTTATATCAGGTTATAAAGAGTTCTGGGATGGGTTCCTCTCATTTTCCCATAATACTGCAGTTCTGCTCTTTCAGGACTTCATCGTGAATGGGGAAGAACAGAGTAAACAAGGCTACGATGGCCAAAAGATCACTGAAGAGGACAAACTCATTTTCCTTCTAATTTAGTAGAGTTCCACACATATGTAATCGTGGCACAGTACCAGAAATAGAGATGGAAACCAGTCATGTAGGGGAGACAGAAGTTGGACCTGACATCCAACCCCACATGAAATTTCCAGTCTCTCTTCCTTAGAGGATGTACTCTGTGTTAACCTTCCACTTCAGTATAAGTTCAACCAGATTTTTAGAAAGAACATCTCTGGCCCATTTTCCTCACCACAGCAGTACTAAAATGGCATTTTAATCTGGTCCACCATTTAGGCACTTTACATGTGCCTGAGATGAACTTTTTCCGTGTTCTGCAGATCCATTAGAAAAATTGGTATCAATGTCTACTATTGAAAAGCCTATTGCAGATTTGTTCTGAAGCTCTAATCAAATTATTGTACTAGCATAATGAAAGTTCCATTTTATTCCATAATCAAGGTTATTCAGACACATTAAAACAGTAATTTAGAGCAGCAAGATATTTGTCTTTAATAAAGGGGTTTGGGATTTTATATACATCTCTAAGTAAACAGTAAAGACCTGAGAATGAATGGTGGTCTTCAGAGATAACTCTTTCATTTAAAGTAATGCTGCATTTTTGGCTCTTTTTCAAAAAAAAAAAAAAAAAAAAAAGGTTTTTGATGGTCAAAATATGTGCATACTTGGAGCAGAAACAATTGTCAGGTTTATACTGGTTAAAAGTCTGACCAGTATCCCAAAGTAACATTCTGGGAAATACGCAAATGGTTTTTCAAGTTATTTTAGAAATAATGGTATTTGACTCAGGAAGTTTATATTAAATACAATCTACAGTGGAGTTACAGTGAGAATTTCACTTTGGCTGATGGATGATAAGAATAAAGTGTTCCTCAAATGAATTGAGCTTTATATATAAATCCACAAGCTATGCAAGACAGCCTATTTCACAAAAAATTCCTACATAATGCATGGTTTCATCTAACATTAATCCAAATCCATTTGGATCCTAGATTATAAGGTCAGATTTTTTCAGTTTAAGATTATATGGAAGGTAGAGCTTCTTTCTTGGAACTTCAGAGTTTGATATTTCTGCACAGTACTTAATATTTTCTTAAATTATAGTGTGCATCAGAATGGGCGAATGCTGTTCACAAAGTGAGCATTGATATTTATGAAACAGAGAACACCTAAAAAGAGTTATCCTCCAGTCACCCTGATTTTTTCAGCCTTCTGATGTTTGCATATTTGTAATGCAGTTTCTCATTTCTTGACTGTGTGAGTGTCATTCTTTTCATGTTCTCTAGCGACATCCTCCAGAGTGGGAAAACCCAAACATGATGGTGTCAGAGCTAAAGTATTTCACTTCAGGTCTCAAAGCACCCTGACTGAGGGATATTTTCACCCCAAAAAAAGTTTCAAATTATCAGAATTCTTCTCCTATGAATTTTATAATTTAAATTATTGTTGTAATGAAGTTAAAGTGAAACCTGACCCAAAGGCATACAAAGAATAAAGCGTATGGAAATATTGAAAGAAATTTTAAGTATTTTTGAATTACATGCTTGCTTTGTGATTCTTCATCAGAGGAACATGATTTGTTCTCTTAAGCTCTACTGTAATATAAGTGATAAAAATACTGATATCATACGGATATTGCCTTTTTCCTGTGCTATGAATCCATGTATATTCTTCCACTGAATTTTGTTTATTCTTCTACTGAAGCCTTGTCTATGATTATATCAAACAAAACATATGTCTTCACTCTGAAAGATTATTCAAGCTTTTCCCTATATGATTTTCATAGCTGTTTGTACAGTTTTCCAGCAAATATATTCACACTATCTTCTTTGGCATACCATATTTTTCATAAGTACCAATACAGCTATTGAAGTACTCTTTCACTGTATGAAGCTTGAAAGAACTTAGCAGTGTTCTGATTTTCCTGCACTGAAGCTGCTCTGATGCTAACCAGTATTGCCTCACTGTTGCATTTCACATCTTCCTTCCTCCACCAGTATTTGTCTTGGACAATATTACCAGAATGGACAGCGGTTTAATGATTTCTCACATTAGAGTGACACAGTACTGACCCCACCATTTACAGGTGTTAGTAAAAAATAATATATTAATGCGAACAATAATCTGATGACTTCTATCTCTGGCCATTAGAATTAATTTTATTGGATTTTACCAGAGCATTCTATTATTTTTTGTGATTTATCTACATTATTAATTTCCCAAACTAAGTTTTTTAAAGTGCTGTATAAATTATTTGCAATTTTTTTTATAAGAGAAAACCATTTAAAAACTATTGCTTTTGAAAAATAACGTGGGAACTTTAGTTCTTACAATCTTCTTATTCATTGCAAGCTTATAATTTAAAAAAAACCTCTTATTCATATTCAATAACTCTAAAGTACATTTTTGTTTTGCTGTTCATTTTTTTATCCCTTACCAACAGAAATACATGCTTTATTGTAAGCAAAAATGCCAGTAATGGCTGCTTTCATGGATCAATCTTTCTCTAGTACTGTGTTAGAAGGAGGAAGTAGACAGAAAAATAAGCATGATGGATTGGGAGAGCAACCACAGACAATTTCTTATTCTTCTTAAAGCATGAAATTCTTGAAATTCAGATTGTGGAGACGCAGAAAAGGTCTTGGATTCCCCAAAATACCACTTAGCATCATGTGAATACCTGTGGTCTTTTGTTGGTTCGTCAGCTCTGTAGTCAGCCAGAAAAATGGCTGGCAGGGGAAGGAGAAGTGCAAGCAGGGACATTCACTTGGGATAAACCCTAAGCAAAACACTGCTTTAAAATTTTAATTTTAAGCTTAAAATTTTGCCTTGAGTCAAGAGAGAATCTTATCTACATTTCCTCCTCAGTTTCTGGAGGAGATTATTGGGGGCCCACGCTGTGTCCCACTCCAGGGGTTTGGCTGGGACCATGGCTGGGACCTCAGCAGGGAGGAGCCAGCCCTGCCCCACTCCCTTGCTGGAGCTGGGGGACAAGGCTTGCTTGGTTCCTGGCTTCGAATAATAAACAGCATTTACAATTTTTTCTGTTCAGAGGTGAAGACACCAATGTTTTAGATTTTTTTAAGAAATTCTTTTCAGCTATCTACTGAACCACCTTGCTGACATAAATGTGTTCACAAAAATGTTTTCTGGGCTAGTATCAGTTTAAACAAGTCCTTGTCCCCATGTGCATTTTTGTTTCCTGCCTCATTTGAAACAGCATAACTGTTTGCATGGTGACACAGAAAAAATAATTGAAATACTGAACTCCAAAATAGAATTCTCCCAAGCCAATAACATAGTCAGAAAGGCCACACAGAGCATTTACACCAGCCCAAGCGCTACTGGGGTGATATGGGAACTGAGCCACTTCCTATGGCAGTAAAATCCTTTTTAGTATTATTATTTTTAATAATAAGGTCATTTCTAAATTTGGAGCATTCATTTAGATCCAGAAATAAGAACTTTCAATTTGAGGCAAGCTTTCTGAAACTTTGACCATGATGCAAATTCAGTGAACAATTGAGAGTAATGCCAAACCACTAATTTTCTAGAACAATTTAACAAACAATAGACTAAAGAGGGACATGAAGAGTATTTCTTGTAAGATACTTTATATTTGAATTAATTCTCTGTGTGGGAGAGTGCTTAATATATTCATTTATTATATTTCTTAGCAGCTATGTGTTGTCTTAAAAAACAAACTGTGGCATAGAATTTCAAAAGCAAGGGCTGCAGTTGGAATTTCTATGTAGTGATTCTGAGTTGTTGAGTATAATTTTAAAAGGATTAGTTATACAAAAATATTTTGTAAAAGGGGACCACTATGCAAAAAATGTTACCTGTGAAGGAGCCCCAGGAAGACAGCTACCAGTCTTGCTGCTCAGCTGGTGAGCTTTTTACCTTGGCTGTGAGGGGCAGGAGAGCTCGAGTCATCCATGCATGTTCACAGAAGAGTATTTTTAGTAATAGTGGCTGCCTTTCCAAATAACACATCTGGGCCTAGACATGAATGATGTTTGTCACTGTAGGAATAGACCTTGCACAATGGTTTTCTCCCTCTTCAGTTTAGAAGATTGGCTTAATTGAACATTCAAATGTACATTTCCTTCTGCCATGAGGCCTGAGGGCTGGGATCTAGTGGTTTGTTCAATTTATCAGCAGACAGTGACATTTTTTTTATTAAGACAAACAGAAGGAATTCGTCTACAATTTATGACCATAATGGAACTTGTGAATGACTCTGCTGCCTCTTAGTAAATGGAATATGTGGCACAAATATAGCTTTCATTTCTCCCATCTCTACAGTGTTTACTTACATTTGAGTTAGGACAGGAAAAAGTAATTCAGAATTTGTTTTTTATTCTTTTTATGTTTCTGTTTGTTTGGGTTTTAAATTTATTCCTTTTATTTAAAAACAATATTTCTACTTAACTGCATTTTGCAAGAGAATAGAGAATGTTCTTAAAGAAAAAGTATTAGCTTGTTTCTCTGTGGGTACATGTTTACAGAACAGCTGTTTCTGAGTTTCTATAGCAGGGAGGGGCACTCAAACTGAAAGACCTACAGGGACGTGATATGGTGCCATGATAATGAAAGTACACTCTCCGTTTCCCTGCATGAGTGGATTACATGCAGCGTTGTCAGGCAGAAATAGAATGCGTGCAATAATTAATGTATTCACATTGCATTTCCCCCTCCTTGGCCTTTTCACACTTATATTTAGCTCATTTTCTGTTTGATAGATACTACTCTTCATCAGTTCCCATGCCCTCTGTGCTCGCCCATCACCTTCCCTTACTTTCAATATTTCCTGTGTTGCAAAAAACAGGTGAGGTCTCATCCCAAAAACAGTCCCTCCATCATACTAGTTGTAAATGCAGTGTGAAGTTTCAAGGAAGTTAAGAAATGGGGAGAAACAGAAAGTCATGGGAATGCCGCTTTTTCAAAATTAAATGCAGAACGGCAGTTGAAAAACTAGAACAAACCACACAGAATAACAGAAATTACTTTTCAATAAATCCGCAATTGTATAATTTGATTGCCAGAAAATATCACTGAGGACATTGGCTTACCAAGGTTAAAATTTATGAATAATAAGAATATTAAATTATAGTGTTCAACTGGAAGCAAGAACGAATATCCATTGAAACATCCACAGAAATTTCCTGAAGAAAATAATAGAAGTGTCTTCTTTCCAAAATTTTCTACTTTTCTGAAGAAAATTTAAAACCTCTAAACTGAAAAAAGATTGACATTTTCAGAATATTTTTAGTGTTATTACTATTATTTTAACAGAGGTGGAAGTTTCATTATAGAAAACACATTCCATCTGCAGAATACCAGGTTTCCCATTGTAGAGCAGGAGTCAGGCACTATGTGACAGCAGGACAGATTTTATGTCTGTCTGTTACACTCTCCTCTGCAGCAGCTGAACACCATCAGAAATGAGACCAGGAGAGCCACTCACCCACTCCAGTGCTGTGTAGTTCCCATGCTCTAGATGGAGAAAGTTTCCTAGGATTTAAATATGCTCTTCTATGCACAATGTCCAATATATTGCACGTATTTTTCTAACATTCAACTTTTGTTCTACAATCAAGCAAATTTTAACTCTCTTCCTACACATCTGTCCTCTGTTGCCATTTACAGGAACAGATGTTCACTTCCAGCAGTACGTATATAAATGAAATTGAGAAAATCCTACACAGATATACTCTATATCCTATACATTTGTGGAACATTATAACTGTTTCCTCCATTGCTCATCCATTCCTTTATATACTTCTTAATCAGTGCATGAGAATAGGATTTTTCTCAGTTTAGTGACCAAAACTCATTTCACACACATTTAAACCAATAATTTGACAGAAAAATTTACGGTTTTTTCCATCAAAAATGTAAATTTATAAGATTTTGCAGCTGAGCTTACTATGCTCATGAGGGTTAGAACATAATTTTATACATGAGAAAAAAAAATCTAAGGTTTGGGGAGAGCAATATTTTCCATATTATTGGGTACAGTGGGACCAGCAAAATCAGGAAATTCATGTTTTATGAGTTTAAACAAAAATCAAAGTTACATAGTGATGCTAAATATCACTCTTTGTTTACTGGGGTACTTCTAGTAAAAGGGTTGAAAATGTTTAACTACAACTTTGAACTATGTGTTTCTTTAAACTGTTATAAACTAAGCATCTGATTTGAGAAAATATCTGGTTACAACTTTGTGTGAGCCTCTTTAAATTGTTTTTCCTTTAGACTTTTTATAGTCAAGTACTTTATATACTGGGGAAAAAAATCTCTGCCCTATATATTTACTGATTTTTCTGCAAACCAAAATCCAGTTCAGCAAACTTGGGAAACAATTTATTAATTTCAAGGTTCTTCACTGTATATAAAAAATTTGATATTTAAGCATTCAAATGACTACTTTAATGACTTACATGGTTTTATCTTACATAAATATTAAAGGAATTTTCAAGTGGGAGCATGGTTCAAGGATTCTACTGTTGTCAAAAGAATCTTCCTTTCTGTAGAAGTCTCAAGCCCTAATATCTCAGATTCCTTAGAAGAAGAAATCTTTAATTTGCTCTGACATATATTTTTACTCTAGAAGAAATGTGAGTTTTCCTGAATAAGTTTTCTTAGGTGAATTGCAGTTCAGAATGCACAGGAGATATAGCTTGTCATTTTTGGTGGCAAACAGTTCTGGCACAAATTGATTAATAGCAAATATTTAATAATTTACAGTTTGCCTTAGCAGCATACAGAAATTCTAGCTTTGACTAGTAGTGGCTTGAGAGAACATAAGAAATTGAAAACCTGCTTCTTGTTTAATTGCAATATAGTTCTGATTTTATATTATATTAATAACATTATTTTCTATTAATATAGGGGGGTTTATATTTCTACAAATCTGACCTGTCCATGTGTAGCTGGCATACTCTTTTCTTACATATACTATTGATAAAAGCTTTGGAAAAAATACATTTTTTTACTTGATCTGTAAGAGTTAATATATGCTGCTTCATTTATTTGCTTATACTTTCATTAAAATTTACCTTTGGACCTTTGGATCTCAAGAAATCTCTATTGAATGAAATCCAACCACTTTAATAAACAAATTAATGATTCAGAAGCCACAAACAACACTGGCAGAATTTTAGCAAATATTTTGATGTCACTTAAAACAATAAAGGAAGAGAACACTTCTTTTTGTCTACAGGACAAATAAAAGTGATGTATAGAAATAAATATCTTAAAACACTAAAACAATACAAAGTTTCTGGAGGAAAAATCTTTTGCAAACTGACAGTCAACTCCACTAAAATTACCAGGCAGAGGTTTGTCTAGTGAGTTTAGACTAAATATACTAGGGAACAAATTAGAGCTAAAAACGTGTTAAGTACATATGTTCTTGTATTTCTTTAAATCCTTTGGTACTGCTGGTCTCAAGATGACCTAACCTAACCATTTAGAAACAAAATATTGTGACACTTAGACATAAACGGAAAAACAGCACAATCCATTTCGGGCTGGGAAGCAGCCACAAACTTCATATGAACATCCTAATTAAATAGGCCCAGAGTGGTTATCAACTTCAGCTCCAGAGCAAAGCTGCAGGGAGTAAGGATACACGTTCCCCCTTTCTATTGATCAGCTATTACATAGGCACAAATGAAGTGCCATGAAAAGCCATTAAGATAAAAGTTTCAATTCGTTCAACCAGTATTTCTCAAGCTGCTTGACTTGAACTTTGTTATTATGACAGACCACATGCTAGAGGGCACAAGAGACCATTTTCATTGTGTAGTTATAGGAACCTATTAGAAATATGAAATCATTATTTCTGGAGTATTTGAGACTTTTTTTTTTTCCTGTGGACAGCTGCTGGCTATAGAACTGAGGGAAACTTAATTCAGGAAAATATCGTAAGTAATGGAGCCAGAGAGGCTAAATCAGAGTGGTAAATATTGCTAAGCGATCATTACTTACTAAATAGATATTAGTCATCTTTATTTTTTTTACTGCACGCTGAAAGTTCTAAAGAGTCATTGCTTGTGATACCTTCTTACACAAGACAGAAAATCCATCCTCTAAAACCAGAGAAGTCTGCCAAGGTAGCCTTGAGGGTCTAGTTTAAACCCCTGCAGTAAAGAATTCCACATTTCAAGGATTTAAGTGGAAATAAAATAAAATCCAGGCTCGGATTTTCCTCCAAGACTACACTGGTGGAGAAACAGATAGGTACAAAGAGGGAGGGAAGGGCTCGTTGTAGAGATCATATGAGAAAAATATTTACAAACATGTGTAAAAACTGAATTAAAAGTCTAAGTCATAAATGATTCAAGACTGAGGACTTGGTACATATTGTAGAATTTATATCTGTGTAGAATTTAGTCCAGGGCATGGCTGGATGTCTGTACATGTCTTGCTACATATGGGTTATTCTAACAATCATAGTTTATACTTTTCTCTTTTTTTCCAGAAAGAGGAAGCATAGGCTTGTTGGAAATATTTGTCTTTAGAGAAGTGCAATTTGATTAAAATTGCCCAAACATATAGAAGAATCCTGATAATCAACCTTAAGTAGGAAATAAAACTAAAAGCACTACTAAAGAAAAAGTAGATTGTGTCCCTATATTTCATTAAGGTTTGTCTTTTGTTTTTATAGTCTGAGAGCAGAATCCATCAGACCCAAAAGCAATGAGCGCTATTTTGGAAGAAACAAGCTGACCGTGGGTGGACAGTAGAGCAGGAAGTCTAAGAAAGATGTTTGCCATCAGAAGGGTCTCAGATTGTAACACTAGGAGAAAAAGCCTCTCCTGTGACCAAAACAGTGACTTCTGGCAGACAACAAAATGCAAATTGAGTTCAGATATGTATTTACCACTGATTATAGCATAGTATGTATCTTTTTCCACTTAATTATGGTAGCCAAGGGGGTAAAGCCCCAAAGCAACAGAGAGAACAAAGGTGCAGTGGCAAAGGTGAGCCTCGAATGCATAGTACCTTCAAATATGTCTGAAAAATTATAACCGGGCAGATCTGTTTATTCTAAGTGTATTTCAAATGAGAATGAGTATTTCTAATTAGGAGGCCACACTGAAGGTGCAAACCAGGGATTCAGAAAGTCTGAATAAGCACCAATTAGTCAAGCTGAGATGTAAGGAATCAATCCTGTATGTTAAAAGGTTTATTCAGGTAAAACAAAAGATATACAAAGCACAATTCCTGTTGTAATTTTGACAACTGAAAACCAGACATTTGTCAGCCCTCAGTTCTGAAAAAATCCAAATAATATATGCTGTGCTGCCGACTAAGAAATGAGTTCTCAGGAAAAAACAGGAGCAAAAATTACCGGAATGTATATGCAAGCATATGAGCTAAAGTACAACGAATAAGTAACAGAAGAAACTTTTCTTTCATACATATGTATATGAATATGAGCAGAAGTAGGAATTTGATGGATTTACATGTATTGAGGAGTTTTATAATTTTTTAATGTTTCAGATCCAGTTCAAAAAATTTATGTATGTATGTATGTATGTATGTATGTGTGTGTGTGTATATATGTGTGTGTGTGTGTGTATATATATATATGTATATGTAAGTATTGTATATATGTATATATGTATGTGTATGTATATATATATGTATGTATATATATATGTATCTGTATCTGTATCTGTATCTGTATCTGTATCTGTATATGTATATGTATATGTATATGTATATGTATATGTATAGAAATACTTGTTAGCAGTGCACTGGTATGCTATTCTCTGGGTGGAGCTGAAAGATTCTAATAAATCTGCCAGCCTTTTAAAACTATAATTTAGATTTACCCTGTGTAGTGTTTTTTGGGTACAAGGTTTTTTCTTCTTAAAGAAAGCACATTTCTAAATACATGCCACCACATGCATTATTGTACCTGATCAGGAAGTTCTCAAAAAAATAACACTGTAATGTCCTTGATGGCTCAGACTGACATTTCTGCCCCCTGAGCTTAGGAGAGGTAGAGTTACCCCACTTAGATGAGAATCCAGGCTGCAAGCTCATAACAAATCCGACATATTGTGGAAATCCAGAAACAATATGTTGTAATGACCTATTTACTTAGAGTTCATTATTCAGCTGCCAGACCTCCCTGCACTGTCTTGATAGAGCTCCAGATGGAATGTGTGTCCCAGCCAAGAGGCAAACTGAGCTGTGACTTCAGCTGTTAACAGGACGCTTTCGTTTGTGAGATTGTTTTTCTCTGTCATTAAAAGGCACCTAAACAAAGAGGCTGGGATTCTGTAAGTGGTGATGTAATGTGGTGTGAGAAGTACTTCGGACATAGTGACTTTTCTGATTGTAATGATATGCTGAATTGCTACTTCGTCATCTTTTGTCTTTAACCAACCAATTTTGTTTAAAAAGCCACTGCAAAAATAGATTTTAAAAACTATCTATTTTGTGTTTAGCAGCCTATTCAAAAAAAGAAAGGTACCACCATAAAATTGCCTTGGCTCATTCCAGGAACAAAAATGTTGTGTTAGTTGTGAATTGCAGAGAAATTATAGTAAAGAAATTGCTTCACTGTGCTTTGATATATTTTAAACATGGAAGGCCTACTTACAGTACCTGTCAAATCAAATAATACCCTGGGCAAGTTCAAGCTCTGTCATCTTTCTGGGAAGTGCACCCTGAAGCTACAATTGCTAGAGTCACCTCTAGGCAGTGCAGGATGCACATTTCAAATTCTATCTGATGACAAAGAAGACTGCTGGGATGACACAACACTCAAGTTATAAACCAAATGAACAATCAAGTCTGCAACAACATTTGAGAGAATCATTAAAAAATTACAAGCCATTAAAGAAACAGAATAAACCAACAGAGAAAGCAGAACAAAGTGAGAGCTGTTCATTCTTGTAAGAAGGTCACACTACAAACAAAAATATTTTTCAATAATCTGACAAAACACAGGTGGATAGCTTTTCCTATGGACCCAATGAGACTTCTTCTCCAGTGTATCTATTTCCTGACTGTATCTGAAAAGACACTGTCTTACCACTTCCTTCTCTTGCAACACATTTGTAAGCAAGGAACTTAGGACTCCCTTCTGTTAATATTCTTTAATATTCTTCAAGCAGGCCATCTACATCAGTGCACCATGGTGAACGGGTATTTTGTAGTCCAAAAGATGGAAGCAAAGAAGATGAAGAACTACTTAAAGAAAATACCATCCAATTAAGAAAAAAAAAAAAAAAAAAAAAAAAAGTAGATTATTAACCAGCTCGTTTAAGCTAGGAAATAAAAGACAGATTCTACATGTCAGCAGAGGATCTGGATGAGTGTTAAAACACAGGCAGCATTTGTAATAAAAATTTCTCTTTTTTAAGATGTTTAACCAATTCAGAAGTGGGACTTTTATGGTTACTTAGCATATAGGGAACTGGATGCTTGATGTCCAAATCAGCCTTCTGTTTTGTAAATCTATGCTGTACTTAATGGTTTTTTTTCTCAGCCTTAAAATTGTTTTCCTCTTAAAGATGGAAATATCCAGCAGAACTCTCATAACATTTATAATGAGCTGTTATGTATCAAAAGGTCTGAAAATCCTTAACAGACTCAAACTTGAAATGGAACTTGAAATGAAATGCAGCCCAAGTTTATTAGCCAACATGTTAAATTACTCATTTGAAGTAATGTATGATTCTCAACTACGTAAAGTCTGGGCATTTCTCTTTTAAAGGTCAGAAGAAGGTTACATGATCTCTTCTAAGAGACCCTTATTAACATGGTTGGACTGACATTGAGGATAACCATGTACTCTAAGTATTTGTATTATTTATTTATCTGTTTACGCTTTTTTCCCTACTGGTGCCTTTAACATTGGCATATTAAACCCATTAAAAGTACATATTTTAAACAAAACACATCAAAACGATCTTAAAAAAGATAGGCATTTTAAAAAAACTCCCCTAAAATACTTTGGACATCATAAAAGTGTGAAAGAAAATCATATGATGCCAGGAAAATATTTTATTTCCCTGGGAAAGTGAAATCTTCAATTACCTGTTGCTTATGTTGTTGAAGCACTGAACAGTATTCTCAATTTTAATTGTAATAAATAACATTATTACACATTTACATTGGTCTTATCTTCTTTCCAGGCTTCTAATGGCACTGATTGTGCTTATGGCAAATTTTCAGGTGACTTCAGAGGGACCAGTATAAAAGCCTGTGGTCACTGGCACCTCCATCACTTGTACGTGATGTACATGAACATCTGGAAGATTGTAATGCTCTAATGTCAGCATGATATGAAAGTGTACAACCCTGTTTTGAAAACCATGTGCAGGAGACTGGAATCACATTTTGGAATGGGGGTGGTGTGGATGGAGTGGTGGGGTGGGGGTATATGATTGCAGAGGGTGAGGAATCACTTACCTATCACAATGTTCAGTGCAAATTAAACCAGCTGCATTTAAACTGTGACATTTCATCCAGATCCTTCATGTTTAGTAACACTTTTTTCACAAGTTGATAGTAGTGGAAGTCCAGGGAGAATTAGTTCAAGCAATGCATAAGTAGAGTAAGAAATGCACAAGAAGAGTTTGTTAAGTAAAGCCCAAGTGGAATATTAGCCTGGACTTCAGAGCCACAAATGGGAGCACATACCACATAGAATATGAAATCAAATTTGAATATCATGTTTAAAAAACCCAGACTGGACTGTCTTTCAGTTACCAAGTCTGTGGGGAAATATACAGTTACATTTCATTACAATGCTAGCCAGCAGGACTATGTCTCCAAAAAAAGGATTAAGTCCTCTCTCCCTCTCAAGCACCAATTCATGGCTAATGAACACATAAAGTGAGTCATTACAAGATGTTACTGTTATTCTGTGGCCTGGCTACCTCAAGACCTTCATGGGTTTTACTGTTCATGGTAATGGGCAAAATTCTCTAACCCAAAAAGAGTATAGAATTTTTCTTCTCTGAGGCCATCTTTCACCCACAGATACAGATACTTGCAGTGTTTCCACATATAGCTCTGACCATCCCATTCCTTTCCCCAAGGCAAAATAAGTCCAGACTTTGCTAGCTTAAGAGGAAATATAAAACATTCCTCCTTATAAAAATTTTCACTTTTAGGCAATATGCAGGGGGAAAAAAAAACGTGACTACTGAAAATTTGGGTGTGGAAACCATTATAGTGATGGAAACAGAAATATGAGAATTGTAATCATATTGATGTTTATGCTTGGGAGAAATTCTATGAAATGAGAAATAAAGTCACTCAGAATATTATGTACTCAATCAAAAATATCCATATCACTAGAAGTGGAAGGAATTACAGATTTTGTTAGTACCATTCAATTTTAAAGTGCATAAATTAAGACAGGATTGACTAAAGAAATAGGAGTTTGGTTTGGTGTTGAATTAGAAAGAAACCGTGCTTATTGCTCACTGTCCTTGCCTGTTTTCCTTGCATATTGCAGTATTTAAAATCTTTAAGATTGAACTAAAGCAAAATCTTTCCACTAGATACAACAAATGTGCAGCTACTGTATAATTAAATCTTTCTGCTTCCTCTTTGATGCTCTGATTTCCATGTAAATGATAGCGTGCTTTTCTTACTTAAGCAATAAAGGAATCCTGCATACTTAATGCATTCTGTGAAACCTCACATGCGGATCTGTGTTTTTGTGGCTAGATGATGAAAAGGTAGCCTGGAACATATGAATTTATCAGAACCCAGAGGGATAATATGAAAACAAAGGATGGAATCCAAGACAGGTGCAAGTGCAATGAACACTGGTTTGCTTTCCAGATAGTTACTTGTTCTTTGTTTAAAACCACAGAACTTGGAAAGGAGTCAAAGAAAATCAGGAGATGTATTATAGGAAGTCAAAACTAATCTTGACTTGCCTTTTAATCATCAGCAAGAAGGTGGAGAGGGACTTCGGATCATCTCCTTATCTTCCCTTCATTTGCAATGATCTTTTCTGAAAATCAAACCCTATATTTCTCCAGAATATACTGTACCCATTACAAAACCATGGGCAACTACAAATACCTCCATAAAGCGCATTAGCACTAGGCCAGACCACTGGAAGTAAGCACTCAGCTGGGTGAGAGAATAAACACCTTTAGTGCATCGTTCAACTTTCTTTGAGCTGTGATTCTGGCTGTGATCAGCAGGGCAAGCTCTGCTCTTGTGGCAGTGCAGGATTGTGTGGAGAGATTGCTTGTCAGTAAATCAGCCCTGAATCCATATCTTAGTGCCTAAACAGAACAAAGTCATTGCATACGGTAAACCTGCTTATTTTCCCATCACCAAAACGTCATTTCACTCAAAATTTGTCCTTGTGTCTGCTTCTAATCATGCCCATCCTCTCTAAGGCACATTGCAGTACTGTTCAGTACATTAATAACTACAAGGCATACTGATTTACAATTTCCCTGCTTGTCAGAAGAGCCTGGACAACAACTTAAAGATACAAAGCAAGATCATTAACGAGATGTAGTACTCACTATGACCCACATCCAGTGTGTAGCAATAAAATTAATTTGTATCATTTTCTGACACGCCTAAACAATGGAAATGAAATTTACCATAAAATTACACCTCAAAGAAAATGAATTTAAATTATTCCTTCCCTATTAATTTGTAATCTGATGTGAAATTTTTATACGATAACGTTTATTTCAGTTATTCTGGGAGTGCCGTGGTAATATGCTCAATTGACATTGTTTTTGTCTGCAACCAATGTACTTCAGTTGACTCTTTTCTAGGATAAGGGGTTCTAGTCTGCTTAATTATTCTTGACATGGAAGCTATTCCTTATTTTTCAATATCCATTTTACCTATTTTTAACCTTCTTTCTACAGCCTAACTGGAAAGATCAGAGATGCACATGGATGAAAGGAGAGCTCCTCTTTGCTTCTCTATTTTTTCCAATTATTAATAATTTGTTTACTCTTCTTATTACTGCTGAATATGAAGCTGACTTTCTCATGCACTTATAATTTCATAATCATTTTCTTGTTTTCAACACTTAATTCAAATACCTCCCCTATAAATGTAGAATTGGGGCGGTTTCCTCACATGCTACTCTTCCCGTTGTTGGTGTTAAATTTCTTTTCTGAGTTTGCTACACTTGTACTCAGTATCAAAAGAGCTTCTCTAACCCCAGGGTCAACTTTTGCTTTTAATTCTGATGCATAGCTCCATCAGCAAACTTTGCCATATCCCTACATCACCTCTGTTCACTAGCTCTTTAGCTCAGCCAGTTTCAGCCATAAATCCTCAAACTATAACTGTGTCCTGGGGGGAAGAAAAACTGAAGAGGAAGACCTTAAGAACCACCATGGATAACAGTGAAAGAATTTAATCTATTAAGGTTGGGAAAGAAAGGAAATGGGAGCCAAAGACTTGAGAAAGAGCAACACCTGGTCACTGACAGTAACTAGGAACTAAAAAACTGTTAAGCGCAACTACATTTTAACTTTGGGATTCCTTGTATATGAATAAATATACATCAATTTATTATATTGCATTATATTATATTACATCATATTATATATTATTATATTATATTATATATTATTATATTATATATATTATATTATATTATATTATATTATATTATATTATATTATATATATATATTATATTATATTATATTATATTATATTATATTATATATAATATATATTATATTATATTATATTATATTATATTATATTATATTATATTATATTATATTATATTATATTATATTATTATATTATATTATATTATATTATATTATATTATATTATATTATATTATATTATATTATATTATATTATATTTATATTATATTATATTATTTATTGTTATATTATGTTATATATTATTATGTTATATTATATTATATTTATTATGTTACATTTATTACATACATATATATAAGTATGTATGTTTGTATGAATAAATTATTTATAAATTAAGCCACTAATACTCAAAGGAATTCTCCATCCAGCTATCAAATTTTATAATTGCCTTAAAATTATTCTCTTATGACACTATTGTCGCTATTAAATTTTAACTGAAGTTTAATAAAATTTTCTCATTAAACATCTTTTGAAATGTAAAGGTAAAGATGTAAAGGATGTAAAGGAGGTAAAGATGTAAAACTTAAATGCTATCTTATAAAAGTGTTGAAATCTATTTTGATTTTGCCTTCTGACATTATATTAATGTAAGTATTCTGAAGAAAAAAAAAACAGACTGTTACTTTGGAAACCAATATTGACTTATCACTGGGTGTTCAATTCAATACCTATTAGTGCTTATACATATGGTATTAATTCTGCATTAATTCTGTCAAAAATGATATCATACTCTGAACGTCCAAATTATGACATCACTAAAACAACTTTGCTCTTCGTGGGTTTGGAGCTCAGCTGTGCCAGAATTGACCAGAATTTATTCATGCAGCTGATTCTGACAAGTTCTTTTTAATTAGTTCGTGCCCTCATAATGAACAAGAGTCCATGTTTTTTAAGATTTGCCAGAATAGTTTCTATTCTCTTCGATTTAAGTGCCAAATGCATGTACTTCTTTATACTATTTATACCTTTGCCTATAATTACTGTTCCCTAAGGTGTGATTGTCCTATTTCATAAGAGTTTGTGCAGCTGCCAACATGAAGATGTAAATAAATTGTAATACCATTGCTATGAGGTGTAAAAATCCCACAGCTCATATCCAGACTCTTGTATAATAAACTCAAGTAAACATTCCATTTCCTGTTAGCGATTGTGGTTTGTGACTAGATTTTAAAAAGCAGTGCAGTAAGTCATCACTCTTTTAATGATTTGCTGAAAACAAATACATGAAAGCATGAAACAAAAAACCAGCTACATAAAAATATCTATTTTTATGAAGAAGAAATATCTGCATGTGAAGATGAATACTTTGTTGTTATCTGATAGTTTTAGGAAGCTGGTCTCATTTCTATCTGTTAAGAAAAATTCTGAGATGCTGTTGATATGACAAAAGCAGAGGCCAAAGACTTCTGTATTAAGGTGTTCTGAAGGTCACTTCTTTACAATTTTGAACTTGCTGCAACCGTAGCAGAGATGATCTCAACTCCGTGGTTTTTTCAGATGGTGTAGTTTTGCGCGTTATGAGTTTGACACCATGGCCGTAGGTGATCACAGCAAAAATTTGTTTAAATCCATCTTTCCAAAGCAGTGAAAGGCCACAGAGCAGGAGGCCTTCCTTTCATCACCGTTTGCACTTACCATACATGGGGGATCCTCTCATAGGCCAATCAAGCTGGTTTCTCCCTTGCTGTAATGAGGAAAACACCCATGCTGTACTGAAGAATATGGTTTGATAGTTTTTCCTCAGCTCATAGTGATTAAACAACCATTTTACTCCTCTTTCCTTATGATGGGTTATGTTCTGCTTTCTGTCCTCTAAACCACCTGGAAGCCAAAGTGTAGATGTCTCATTTGGTATGAGGTTATTTACACCTTGGCAGTGTAAATCTCAGTAGGAGGCACCAATTCAATACTGGTGACAGGTACACTGTGAAGATTAAATGAAAAGCATGCCAGCACTGACATCTTTTCAACAGAGGAAATGAATGAAATATTGGGTGCTGGTGAGAATAAGATGAGCACACAAGTCACATATGTCTGACTTCATGAGTTAATTTAACCATGAAACAGCAACCAAATCTTCAGGCCACTTCACACCAGCAGGTGTTTTACACCATGACACAAATAAGCGGGTTTACCCATGCTGCAGGATTTTTCAGCTCTTTGCTGGAGTTACTTTTCCCAGTGGCTATAAATCCATATTGTCTAAAGATCACAAATTCACATGTCCCAGCTTCAACTGGAAAATGCAATTAAAACTACTATTTTTAGCTGGGAGTTGAGGCTTTCATGAGGCTGGGACAGCAGATCAGGAGCTGGGTCATGGCATTGAATTGCAGCTTGGTACTAACCTTTTCAGGATTATAGCTAACTCAATTTCTCCAACTCCCTTCGCTTCTTTTTAGAAGTGCCCATGGTGAGGAACATCTGTGACCATGTGCTTCTGCAAGAGCTCTTCACTGGGGCCTCAGCTGTAGTTGCTGCTATAGGCAGCAGCCCAATAGAAAATATTTTAAAACATTAACCAGCACCTACATAACTTTAACTTTTAAACTCTAGTATTTTATATGCTAGCAAGTCTAGCTATATAGTCTATCTCTAGCAGAGATAAAAAAAGACCATATTCTGTTGGAAAAGGGGGAATCCCATCTCTACCATGGTATAATATATTTCTGGTCCTAGAGAACTGTGGGTTATTGAAATTTAAACCAGTCATTAGCCTAGGACTGAACATTACATGTCCCGGGACACAGTCCAATGTAATTTGGGGGTGGGAGGGTGGCTCAAAATTCCAGGTTTGTGAGGAAAGCAAGAAATATTTTCCTGGCAGGTTTGTTTAAAAAAAAAATGGCAGCTGTTCTTAATTGCTGGGAGGGTCAGATTGTTAAAAACAGTCCCAGTGGAAATGGATTAGTGTATGGGAGGATGTCAAGGTGCAAGATAAATGAATTCAGTCTCTAGTCTGATGGTTTATTATCTGGGTAGTAACTCCATGAACTGCGTGTATGCACATGCAAAACACCCAATGTTATGGATTGGTGTAAAGGCATTACTGTTGACATGTCTTTGGAATGACAGCATTATTCATGAAAACTAAAGCTGCAAGTGAATTATGCAAGTTGCAGAAACTAAGTGCGAGTAAGCTCTTTCCATCAACACCACCACAGGCTCTATGTTTCCTTTAGGACATAATATTTTTCATGAAAATTATTCGACAAATGCATAAGCTATTTAAAATGGCCATGTGTTTTCTCTCTAGTTTATGCTCCTCTCTCTGGAAAGTCAGATTTTCTCTCAAAGTGAATGAATCTGCATCCTTCAGAAGCAGAATGATATAAGACTCACTCTTATATACTAGCTATCTAAAAATCAGCATATAAAATACAGTACCTGGAGTTTGTTCACACTGGAATATCATTATATCCTTCCAGAAGACACTTCAATTAATGTTGTTTGCATTATCAGACTTGTTTAACAAGGTCTGGCTGTTCATCACCTTTAATTCAGCCTTTAATTCAGATTTCAGTATCAGCTCTGTTGAAAGAGGTCAGGCTACTGGAGTGCAGAAGTCTGACTGAAGAAAAAGATTATATTTGTTTGGAAACGGAAACAGTATTTACATAATGTAACCAAGCCCTCACCAGGATGACGTTCAGTTTTTGGGTCACCTTATGCATAAGGATCATCAGGCACAATTAGAGGAGCAGTCTCTGTCAGTCAGAGATAGTCCTGTTTAAATGGTGAGTGGTACCATGAGGTTAATACATGTGACCGGTGTGAAGTCTGCATTTGGAGCCAAAACCAGAGCCTGCTGCTAAGATCCTGATGCATTCAAGATGCAAAACCACTCACCAGCCCTCCTGGGGTGAGAGGAAAGGGCAAATCTTCAGCTCGATGCTGCTGGACCTGTGCTTCATCCAGAGCCAGGCAGCAGCTCTGCCTCTTTTGTTACTTTCTGCTCCATTTTTACTGTGTTCATGCCATGTTGACCCTTAGCCAGGGCTTCCTCATTATTCCAGCAGCCCGTCATAAGGGGTTTGTTTCTGCCTAAAGTAAAGGAAAAAAAATTAGGAAAGCAGCTTTATAATTTTTCCTACTGATTATTCTAATTCTTCTACTTAAACTACCTGCAAGTCTCTGACTCAAGTACTTTTTGAACATTTGCTGCTATTCCACATTTCAGCTTAGAATTACAGATCATATGAAATTGTACTTTCCTACTAACAGTTCCACTACCCCCTTTTTTCTATCTGAGATCTTAGAAGGCCTTATGCACTGATGCTTTCCAGTTTATCAATTTATTGACAGTGAATTCCTTTGATTACTTTCTTTCAGATCTCCTAGCCTCATTGATGACTCCTAACACAAACATTGTTTACAATTTTTCTCTAACATCCATATTATACATAACTTCTCAAGAATGAGAAAATGATTCATTCAATTTTCTGACAGTTCCCAACTGAGACACATACAAATATACTGTTTGTACTTCAGAGGTATTTACGAATCATCATCTTATGCTTTACCTTTTACCTCCAGAATTCACAAATTCCTTAATATCTGGTCTCTTCCTTGAATTGGACTCTATTTCAGTTTTCTGAAAGCTACCATACTGTCTTAAATAGCATTTTGAACCTTGCAATCTAGCTGTACTAGGTTTTAAATGGCTTTCTATTTTATATTTTGTTAAGATGCATTCATTCATCTGTGATTCCTGGGATGCCTAAGAAGCTTCCATGCTGAGTGTAAGGATTTTAATTTCCTCACTTTTGACTTTAGGGGTTTTTTTAACTAACTTTGCCCTTGAAAAAAATTTCATTATCAAAAGTTTAGTGTCACAGTCCCACATTTGATTCAATCACTCCCTTGAGAATGTTGAACTTAATTATGCTGTGGTCACCATTAATTAGTGGCTCAGCGATAGTTACTTTATGAACCAACACTTGTATATTACATAGGACCGAGTAACATTCCCTCATGTGTGCTGTAGAACCAACTGCTATAAAAATTATAGTCTGAGAGGTCAAGAAGTTCTCTCTCTGAATCGTCCACTGGAAAGGATAAATTTCTGTGCAGATAATTGAAATGCCCCATTACAACCATTTCTCAGTCTTGGTCACCCTACTTGCGCCTGCTGACACTTCACACCTCAACATTAATAATATGTTTTTGAAAAGTAGGAAATTCTGTCATAGGTTATTAAAACTGTAATGTGTGCTTTCATACTGAATTGAATTCCAATATCAGAATTCTCTGCAGGGGAAAAGGTTTGCAAATGATGGAAAAAAATGTAATATTATTGTGAGTTTTTCAAGCAAAATTGTTCAATATTATTTTTTTTATTGGACCATTAATAGCTTAAAAACTGCATGAATATTAGTATTCTAATAAACAGAAATATTTTGTTGCATCTATTCTACTCATTCTCCCTGTGCTAAATTCTGTATTCACTGAATTCTTTGCATAATTATGATACAGTGTTATTTCTTCATCATTATATTACTCTACCTACATCTGACAGATATCCTCGTACTCTGTAAGAACTTGCCATGCTATACTAATATGAAAAGAAATTTCATCTACAGATGTTCAAAATACAGACATCTTATATTAACCTTTCCAGATAGTCTTTTTAACTTTCTATTCTATTTATTGAAAATATGTCTACTTTTTCTATTATCTCAGATCGTTGTGTTGACAGGGAAAAAAAAAACCTACTAGTTTTTTACTGTACATTTATAGCATAATAATGTAATTACATTTTAATTGTTTCCTGAAGTTAAAGTGATTAAATTATTTAGAATTGCTTCTGCATTGACAAGTTTCTGTTTTCAAGCATCTGTTCTCAGTGGGTTTAGACACTGAGTGAGATTGCAATATATCCAGTGAGATTGTGGCCATAATCCCACTAGGAAGCACTCAGATGCTCAGAAAAAACAGCAAAGATACCATTTTCGAAAGAGATGGCTGAAAGATCAAACACTTAGGGGGGCTAGACTTCAACCAGACATGTCCAGTGTGTTGACACACCACCAGTCCCAATTTAGAGGACTCCACTGCTTCTAGTACGCAGTGTCTGTCCTGTCAAGTTCAGCTCTGCGACTTCACAAGGCCCAGCAGATGCGTTAAGTCAGGGCCTTTCACCCCTCGACATAATTAACATATTCTTCAGCCTAGCACAATCTATTTAAATAGAAGAAATCAAGGCAATGTGATAGAAATGGCCTTAATGAAGTCAAGAGATTTATATTCTTATCTCTAGCAGTCTGAAATATTCTTTGTGGTAAATTTTTCTACTTTCTCTAAAATTCTCCACATATGATAAGTCATATATGTAAAATTACCAGCATAAAAACTTAAAGTGAAACTAAAATGCAGGAATTTGTCTCTTTATGGGTAATGTTTGATAACTAGTCAGTGAGAAACTACAGCACTGCCTGCTATATTCTGATAACAAATGTTTTGTTTTGGGAAAGTTTATATATAAAAGGCTCATCCAGCCCAGCCTAGGATATAGATAGCTATGATTTAAATTTCAAACTGAAATGCCTTCCCAGAGTAAAAAAAAAAGAGGCTTGGATATTAACATTGGATTTTAACAAGATATCTTCCAAAGACAGAAAAGGGAAAGAAATCCAGTGATGGTGGAAATTCCAATGTCTCAGGTGAAAAAATGCTAATAGAGACTCTGGATATGGTTTTAAGCTTTGCCAAGGAGGAAATGGAAAATTAAGAGGTTCTTGGAAAACGAAGAGGTTTTGACAGAAGATCAAGACACTGACTCCAAATAGCCTGAAATTCTACAAAGGCCATTCCCAGCTTGAGTCAGTGAGAACAAGTGGAAACAAACCAAAGAAATTTATCGAGTTACATTGGCAGCTAAACTTAAGAAAGAGAGAAAAATGTGTTTATTCTTACATTTTGTAATTACAATGCTTCAGCAGATTTTCTCTTTCACTGTGACCCTGATATTCCATCCATTCTCTTAAAATATTTTTACTCTGGTTTTATTTTCTTTCTCTTAGCTTTTGCATTATCCAAGGAGCCCAAAAGTCCTTTTGTTTTAATTTATGTAACAAAGGGGTTAATATTCCTGATGTTTTCTCTGCTGAGATGCCAAACAGGGTCACCAGATGTGATTCATAAGTTGTTCTTGCATGTGGCTTAGTAAAAGCACAGCTGTGGTTACACAGTGGGGGTGGAGGGAAAGGGGAAGAGATCCTGACCCCTTTGGAGTCAACAGGAGTTTTACTATTTACTTCCACGAGACCAGAATTTCACCCCATGTAATACGTGGGTCTTGTTGCTTGTTTTTTCTTTTTTCAAAAGGATCCTTACTGTCACTATTGCCAGATTTCATAGAGATTAGATGTGAATCAATAATGGATTTATGTATTATTTTAACCACCAATCTACAATATTGGATGACAAGTAAAATACGACTAAAAGTTTTGTCTCACGATGAAATCTTGCTTTGTTATAGAAAATGCGGAGGTTCATCCTTTTTTTCTCAAAGTATTAATTTTCTTGAAAAAATATTTGCATTTGGATATGAGCAACAGAAAAAAATAATTTATTCTAGTTTAAGTCTTCACACATTCCCAACCACTCTATTTTCTGCTTCGCAATTTTACAGTGTTTTGAAAAAATAATCTAACTTTTTTGATTGGCAGGAACAATGATTTGCCTCTAACAATCTGCAGAACCTTCACTGAAATTGGTTCCAAGGCTGTTTCTGAAATATGAAAAACCAAAAATTTAATACAACCAAAGACTTAATAGAATCTGCTTTTATCAGTGCTTTCACTCTAAGTTGATTCTATGTACAATTTTATTAGCTAAAACACAAAAAATTTGACTTAGCTAGAATTGTTGCTAAAGTAGTTTCAGAAAATATTATAAATACATGAAATTAGTAACATAATTTCAGATGAGATAATCAGAACTAAGGTTATGTTAAGGAGAAACTTAGATTTTGAAAAGGATCTTTCCCATATCAATTTCTATCACTTTCCACTTATGTGTTAACTAGTCTGTGACGGTCATTTCCTGTGCTCTTACCTCTTCCTACTCTTCTATCTACAAAAGGAAAGGTTTTGATATGAGATATCTAATCCTCAGAGGAAGTGGGTGCTCTATGACCTCCGTAGGTATTGGACAGGCACACACATGAGACTGGAAATGTGGTTGCATAGGGACATAGCCTGGGTTACTAGCTGTCTTCTTGTACTTGAGTTCAGCTATGACACTACAGACTGCAAAGCAGCTGGGCATGTTCATGTACTTTACTGAGTTTATAAACTACAGAGACATTTCTTTTAATTCTGTTGTCTTGGCTTTAACAGGAACAAATAAAATTCATTGACAGCAAAGAACATCTTTTCTCAACAATCAACATTTTCTGTCCAAAATTTACAGGCTGATGGGAAAAGTAGAGTCCACCTTGGAATGTTTTCATAAAACAAACATTAGTACGTGTCAGTATCTTTTATATTGTATTGACTAATATTTGTTCACTAATTTACTTACTTTACATGCAACCATCAGTACAACTTTTTCACCTCAGTACTCAGGATGGTCCTTTTTTCAAACACAGACACAAATATAATCAATGCTTATTAGAAAATTTCTGTAGAACAATCATCTTATCCTTCTCAACCACATCCCAGGTAACTGCTGTGTCACAAAAAAAATGCAAATATTTATGCAAATAAAAACTCAAATATTTGCTTCCAACATCTGATTTTCTAAGATCATTGAAGAAATGTGCATATTTCATACATATGAGGCCTTCACTAGTATATTAAACATGCATATAGCTGTTCTGACTCCATAGCACTAAACTTTCTATCCTTTGAAAAAGAAATGACCAAATAAAAACTCCCTGCTAATCCTGTACCTCAGTTAAATTCCAGGTTGAACATAGGAACTGCTAGAGAAAAGTGCATGTTGACCAGAGCCAATTTAACAATATAGATGTCTGAGTTCCAGTATCCAGGAAGTTCCTTGGGTCTGTTTAATTTCATAATAAATGTGGAACTGGCATTTGCTTATGTACATGCACCTTTTCTGTGACATAATAATGTATCAATTTCTATATTTCAGTAATGTTCTGCAGCACAGTGAACACCAGACCCTTCCCAGCAAACTGCATAAAACTTACTTCACAATGACCCAAAATCAAGTCACTATTTAACCAGATGGGATATTTTTAATGTTCTGAAGTTCGATGGATAAAATAATCTTTGGCTCTTGCAGAGGACCATTCATCCAAGCCTTTCAAGAAACTTGGAGGCACTAAAAAAGGAAAAAAAAGTTTCCTTTGGGAGCAGCTGGAAGACTGTGAAAAGAAAGCAGTTCAAATCATTATAAAAGTTATTACAACAATGACACAACCTGCTTCCAACAGAACTGCTACACTCTGGTGTGTTTCTTATGGTTACTACACTAGTTTTGTTGGTAAACAACAATTAACACTTCCTTCTTCATAATAAGTATTTTGTCATCGTGCAGGAAAATATAACATCTCTGTTATTACTTTGTGCTCTGAAAATTTATTGAATGACAAGAAGACAGCGTAAAAGTCTTTGAGATGTTGTACATCAGTCTGGTATCTGAGCTCACCATGGAGACCTGGAGTGCAGAAGGAGGAAATACTTCACTGTCCACTCATCTGGGGCAGATGAATCTGTTACAGTGCCCAGAGAGGGATTTTGAAAGGTATTTATGTATGTTATGATGTAAGATTTTATTGCTAAAACATTTTATTCTAGCTCTGGACACTGTCAGCCTCCAGTTCAGTCTGATATTTTGTGGCAGGAAGGACCATGCTAGATCCTGTCCAGGAAGGCTGAGTTTCCAATGCCTGATCATTGGCATCAGGGACTGCCTAGATGCATCATCCTGAAGGAGTTATTGCCTGGTGGTGGGTGGAGGAGCAGGTAATCTCTGAGGACAGGAGGGAAGGTGGCAAATCAGCAGCAGTGGCACATTGCATCAACCAAGAGTTTTTACTCCACTCCCAGAGAGGTCATGCCAATGGATAAGTGGAATGAGCCTCAACTCAGGCAGCAGAAGTCAGATTTTATTTTCCGTTGAAGTTTTTACCTCACAAATCCATAGCAAGTCATCTCCTCCCCAGGAATTTTTCCAAACGGAGGAGCAGAGGGCTGATTCTCAGTTTAACAAATGCATGTGTCTGGACAACTCCTTTATGAGTGGCACATTTTCCTTTTTTCCCTCTTGCTGTCTGTAGCAATGTCACATTCTATGTGTGCTCACACACGTGTTATGTACAAACCCTGACTTTTGAAGGTAGAGTCTCTCTCTTCTGCAGCTCCCCAGAGCCAGGAGCACTCACTGCACACGCAGTGTTATCTGCACAGCACAGAGAGCTCCAACTCAGCCTTCAACCAGCCGCCTTGAATGGCATGGATGTTTTGGCCTGACAGACAGAGAACATTAATTTCAAATGTATAATCACACACTACCTACCTAAAACTCTCACAGTTATTTCATTTAAGGGAATTATGTTTTATTGGCTTTCAACACAGCAACTTCTCTTTCCATCTTGAACAGCTTGGAAGACTATTCAAGAGGCAGCTGGTTTCTACCTTGCCAGTGGCAGAAATTAATAAGGTAAAGCAAATTCTACCAGTGCAGGTTATAAATAACTCAAAAATTTTAGTAGTTTGGATGGAATTTCTGGAAAAAAATATTTTAAAAAATTATTCAATGTATAAAAAAATCATGCTCCTTATAATTAATAGAATATTATTAATGAGAAACCCTAATAAAAATGTGGTATATGATTTCAAGTTTCATTTGACTTTCAGCAAAATGCATAGTCCATGTTTAATCCTCCTTTTGTTCTGTTTTTGTCATCTATTAGTCCTTAAAATTATGATATTGTTAATCAGTATTAAAGATTATGCAGTGATTTCCATTTTGATTCTCTCAGTTTTACAATTTGTCTGTATAACTCTATAAACTGCTTATATAACATGCATTTCTCAGGTTTGTTTATTGCCTAAATTTTGCAATAATTGTCTCCTCAAATGTTCAGCCTCTTTTGTGTAAGATAAGAACAAAATAGACAAACATTCCGACATGTACAGCAACACACAAAGTAGAACACCACCAGCAACACTTTTGGTATCAAGTTTCACACTTAGGAAAAAACTAAAATTTGAACTCAGGGCACTGTGAAGGCCAAAGATTAAAAATTAAATAAAGGACTCAGACAATCTCTCACAGGATCCATTTCTTGGGTAATCACTAGCTGACAGGGCCTAGGACTGGATCAAATAATTTTCACTTTTTCCCCTGTGGATTTGCTAGTGGCTACTGTCAGCATCAGTATAACTTTAATTGAAAGGATTGTTTGGAAGTGTTACATTTGGCTTGGAAAGAGCCATCATTGGATAACATGACTATATAAGATAACTTCCATGGCTAAAAATAGATGTTCTTGACAGAGTAACTATGAAATATGATGAATAATGGCAGGGTAATGGAATACATTCTAGAAACAGACTTCATAAGTGAAGGATAAGGTTTAACAGGATAAAGTTTTATAACAACTAACAAGCCTTTAAATGGCCTAAATACTTACAAATCATTTAAAATAGCTGTGGCCAAGCATGAGGGTTCATTTTTAAGCTCTGAAACTTCCAGTAATTTTGTATGAAATTTCATAATCCATAACCAGTCTTGCTCAGACCAACAGGTGTGCTCAGTACAGCAGTTTTTTTCCATTACATACTTTAAGAAGCCCTATAAATATCAGTTCACATGACAGACAAAGTAACCTGGATACACTTAGATTAAATTGGCAGTACTGAGTAAGGGCCTATAAAGGCCATTAGTTATTGTTAGGTTGTGTTGCAACCACACTCCTCACCTAGGATGACCAAGGTTTCCTCTATAATTTCCAAAAAACATAGGGGGACTTTTACCCTATAAGATTCCCCTATGATGGTAGGAAATATTAATGTGCACTCATGAGAAAGAAGTTTTCATGGATGGCATTTTAAGAGGATTATAATCAGAGAGACTGGAATAGGAAAGGATGGAAGTTTGTAATGCTGCATCTCGTTTTCCAACCTGTCAATCAGATTTTCAACCTGAGTGGCACCATTAATTTTTGTCTAAATCTAGTATGTATTGCCATTCTGAAATTCGGCTCTGCTTATTTAGAGAATCCTGTCATATTTACTGATAAACTTACTGGGAAAGAACCAGAAAATACAGAACGGACCCATAAAATATCAAGGTTAATTTCAAATGAGTGTACTGACTGAGGAAAATATAGGAATAAATTAAAAAATGAAAAGTGAAATATCTGCCAATAACTGGAAAGAAAAAACACATTTTGTGTAATACTTCATTGTTGGTAGTGGTTCAGCACTCAGACAGAAGGTTAGGTATGATAAACTAATTCCAAAGAGGATACCACACAGCACGTACCCAAAACAGCCCCAGTTATTGCCCTCAGCAATTGTTCCCAGGGTTTGGAGATCTGGTTTAGTGGTGAACATGGTGGTGGTGTTAGGATGATGGTTGGACTTGATGATCTTAAAGGTCTTTTCCAATCTTGACTCTTCTATTGTCAATAGTTTAATATAGTTAATAATTGATTATTTTTAATAGTCAATAGAGTTTAATGATTCTCTTACTTTTGTGGGGGAAGGAAGCCTTGGAATTTTTTTTAAATTTTGTCTGTTTTCTCAGCTTGTGTAAACTTTAATTCTTATTAGAGTTATTGATCACAAGAGTGATATGAAAGTGAATCCACATAGAAGTATCTGAGCTGTGCAAAAAAGAGTAGGGGAGAGTAGGAAAAAAAAAGTAAATTTTCCTTTGGCCACAGTTACATGACAAACAATAATCTCTATTATGTATAATACACATAGGCACTGGCCATAGTAAATATACCAGTTTAAACCTGAATGGAAAAGTCTTCTTAATCTCAGAAACCTTCAAATAATTAAAAAATTATCCCATTCTACCTTTAAAATATGGTATAAAAATGGACTATCATTATATTTCTCCCTGTGAAAACATATAAATACTTGTCCATTTATACAGTAATATCATTTATATTCAAGCAGGTATGTGAATATAAATATTCTTGAATGCAAAACCTTGGATTCAAGACACTAATTTTAACTACATTTTTGGTGGACTGCTCTCAGTGACTCTTGCTGCAGAAAATTTAAGAAAATTTAATAACCCCTGCATTGGGAAACTGAACCTGGCTTTGTTCCTTTCTATGTGAGTACAAGTTGGTTATTTTTCTACAGTTGGTTAGTCTCCATCTGATCTTGACACAAATGTAATCAAAACTGAAAACATTTCAAAGTTTGTTTTCCCTTTTTTTTTTCTTAAAGATGAAAATTTATTTAAACATTATTTTTAAAATAGTCCCAGCAAATTCTAGCAAAATTTGCTCTCAAAATGAACAGATATACCTTAGTGGAGTTCAACCAGAGCCATAGCAGAAAAGACAGTATCGATAAATTTGCTATCCTTGCAAATAAGGCAATTGTTAAAAGAAATAATCTTCCAAGATCTTGGGTAATGTAGAAAAATACAAAAACCTAAGAAATAGTAGGGGGACAAGGAGAAGGAGGAGAAGCAGGAGGAGGGAACATTGACCTACATGAAGCTGAGGAAACATTTCTGTATGTCTGAAATAAGGTGAGAAAAAAAGTAGGGAGTTTCCTACTTATACCTTAAGTGAATGCAATAATATAGTATAGCAGCACTGAGGCTGAGAACTTCATTTTCACTTCAGGTCTAGAAGAGAGTTACTTTGGAGTGTTATTATTCCCAAATCTCTCAGGAGGACTGTGGCAGACAGACTGGGCCTACAATCTTGAATGCCATTATTTGAATCTGTCTTTTCTGTGTCACACTAGTTTGAGTGTATATAGTATATTGCCTTTAATTAATTGAGTGTTTATGTGTTAAAAAGTTATTCACTTGTGCAGAGAGTGATTTGCTGGGATTTATGATGGGAACATTTTATAACAGCAGCATGTGTTTCCCTACAATTTGTATAGGTTCATTCATTATAATTTTTCCTGATGTTTTGCCTACCATATTATTAACTTCCCCAAAGCAATGAAATAGCAGCTTGTCTTCTCACAGCAAAGAAACGAAAGGAATAATTATGAATGTGGAAATCCCAGTGAAAACATGCTTCTATTGAAAGGGCCTAGTGGTCCAAATAGAGGCCTGCTGGATTTATGAAGTCTATAAAAAAAGCAAACATACAGAAAAAAAACAGATGCTTTTTTGCTTCCAAAAATCTTGGAAGTTCTACACTTAGGGAAAAAAAAAAAAAAAAGGTGTGAGGGGGAAGGGAACAGGAGAGAATGTTACATTTATCATAGAACCATAGAATCGTTTAGGTTGGAAAAGACCTCTAAGAACATCAAGTCTGTTAACCCAGCACTGCCAAGTCCAGCACTAAACCATGTCCCTAAGATGGTTTATACCACTATTAACAAAAATTTATATTTTGCTATAGGCTACAAAGTCTGAATAAATCGTCAAAGCTTCAAGTCTTTGCCATGCATAACTGTTTAATCATTTGCAAGGGTTCTTTTCAAAATTTAAGAGTTTGTGAACATAGCATTTGATTTGTTACTCCTTCAGTAGCAAAATCACCTTTGTTTCAAAGGGATTGCTCTTCAGGACTCTTTGCCTGCAAGAATTTACAATAATGGGAAAATGAATAGCATTCACTGATGGTGGTAGGGGAAATTTTTTTCCAGGCTGTCAGTGAGGATGTAGAGGGAAAGCCTGTGAAATCAATTCCAGAAAAGGTTGTGGATCACTGGTTATTTTACAAAGATCCAAAGCTGACAGGACCACCACAGTCATTTTTGTTTATTGTTCAAGAGGGTGCTTTTTTGGACCATCCCTACCAAAACCAGTCTCATTTAAGAAAAAGTAAAGGGGGTTAAGGGACCAAAAAAGCAGAAGGCAGAGTAAGCAATGAGCCCTCTCCAAGCCCCACTTGACGATAGCCTTCCCCAGCACTGCCCTGGCCCTACCCCTCACTTAGGCACTTGGTATTATTACATGTGCACTCTTCATTGTTTTTTCTCACAACAACCCGATCTGCTTCTGCACTCTGTCGTCCGGGTGGCCACTCATAAAAAATGTGATTTACATTCTTGTTTCACTCTCACCACCTTTTCACTTCCTGTTGCTTCTGCAGCCCATGCTTTGCTTGCCTTTTCTGTTCTTTTAATCTAAAAACTGAACTTACATACATTTTATCTTTATTGCTATTACATGTTTGTTCATGCAGCAGAGGAAAAAAATTGAACACTCTCATCAGAATTGCCCTAGTTTTTGGTTTTGTTTTGTTTGTTTTTTTTTTTTAAATAATACATATTGTACAATATACATATATATAGTATAATAAATTATTAAAACAATGAAAAAGAAAATATATGACAGCTGAGGGTGGCAAAACAATTCAAAATTAAAGCAAAGAATTTTATCTCATTTTCTTCCCATCACATTCCAAAATCTTTCACACATAAAAATAATTACATCCAAAATATTATTACATTTAGGCTACAACAGCACCCTTTGAAACAGGTAGAAAATTGTTTCAATGTCATTGAAAAGCAATGCAAGAAATCTAAAGGCTGGAGGTGCCACAGTTGGTTTGACAGATGAAGTCACGGAGCTTGAAAACCTATGCTCATTTTTTGCCAGGACCAAACCTTAAGCAGCCAAATTCAAGTCCTTTGAAAGAGTTAAGACAATTTACCCCTACTGAGGAGCTGCCCCCATGAATATAAATCCATGCTACAGCAGAATAAAAGGGTCATTTTGTGCTAATTCAGTCCACTCATCAGCAAAGCCCAAGCAGAAAGATCTGTCATCAAGTCAAAGCTCTGACTGGCTGTACAATTTTTGCAGTAAATCTCACAGATTCTCATAAAAGCAGGCCCATCCTGAGCTCTCCTCAGAGACTAGAAGTAACCCTAAGCATTTGTAAAAATAGGCAGCAGATATGGCTGTTTGTTCTTTTATTTCCCTGTCTGCCTGTCCTAGTTTAGGGCAAATCTGGGAGAAAACCTCCAAAGGAAGCTCCCCCCGGAGATCAAACCCACACGGCCCCTCCCCCCAGCCGGTTCGGGAATGATTCCTCGGAGAGAAGTGGAAAGAACCTGTTTATTTAACAGGCACAGCCTCCCCCCCCCCGTACACAAAATGAACAATACCAGATGACAACACTTTTTCACAGCTCTGAAAAAGAGATGACAAATGCAGCGAGTCTCTCTTGGGGGTGGTCGCCCTGTTGTCACTCCCTCCGGCGCTGGGGATGGCTGTTGCCGGCCACAAGGTGTTCTCAGGTCCCAGTCCGGAGCAGGTCCCAGTAGTTACAAGAAAAAAAGAAAAAAAAAGAAAAAAACAAAGCAAGAGCGAAGCGAAGCAGGAGCAGGAGCAAAAGCAGCAGCCAGAGCTAGAGTCAAGGAGAAAAGAGAGCAGCAAAAAACAACAGCCACACTATGTACTGCCCCGTCTCTGTGTCCCGCCAGTCGTGGGGGGGAAGCAGGCTGATAACAAAACCAAAACAAAACATTTGTCCTTCAGAGCCTGTCTCACAGGCACAGAACATAACATCCAACATAGCAGAACACACATAAATGGGGATACAAACATCACCCTAGGACATTCCACCCCTTATCCCCATATTATACTACCACACATCATACATTTTAAAACTTCCATCTGTCACTTGCTCAGACCTTCGACACTTACATATTTCCTTCTCCATTTTTCACTTGCCCAGACCTTCGACACTTACACATTTTCCAACAAATATTGATTATCTTCACCCCACAATCAGATCTCCCTGAGGTACACATCGTGTTGATCCATCTCTTTGCATTACCCACCAGGTGCAACCTGGTCCCTGAGCAAAGACAACCCCACGGATGGGTTTGTCTGTACTCGAGGCAGACTTGATCCACACCGTCTTCCCTAACAAACCTCTGACATGCACTACTGGGACTTTATCTCCATCTGCTGTATTCAAGGACTCAGACTGGGCAGGACCTGCTCGGTTGGTGGAACCCCGAGTGTTAACTAACCAAGTGGCCTTTGCTAGATGCTGCTCCCAATTTTTGAATGATCCCCCACCCAAGGCCTTCAGCTGGGTTTTTAGTAATCCGTTGTACCTTTCTACTTTACCTGCAGCTGGTGCATGGTAGGGAATATGATACACCCACTCGATGCCATGTTCCCTAGCCCAGGTGTTGATAAGACTGTTCTTAAAATGAGTCCCATTGTCCGACTCAATTCTCTCAGGGGTACCATGCCTCCAAAGGACCTGCTTTTCAAGGCCCAGGATGGTGTTCCGGGCAGTGGCATGAGACGTAGGGTAGGTCTCCAACCATCCTGTGGTGGCTTCTACCATTGTGAGCACGTAGCGCTTGCCTTGACGTGTTTGGGGCAGTGTGATGTAGTCAACCTGCCAGGCCTCCCCATACTTGTATTTGGACCATCGCCCCCCATACCAGAGGGGCTTCACCCTTTTGGCCTGCTTGATGGCAGCACACGTCTCACAGTCGTGGATAACCTGAGAAATGCTATCCATGGTTAAATCCACCCCTCGGTCTCGAGCCCACTTATAGGTGGCATCTCTACCCTGATGGCCTGAGGCATCATGGGCCCATCGAGCTAGGAACAACTCTCCCTTGTGTTCCCAGTCTAGATCTATCTTGGACACCCCTATCTTTGCAGCCTGATCTACCTGATTGTTGTTTTGGTGCTCCTCATTAGCTCTACCTTTGGGGACATGGGCATCTACATGGCGGACCTTCATAGGTAGCCTCCCTACTCTGGTAGCGATGTCTTTCCACTCTTCAGCAGCCCAAATTGGTTTTCCTCTACGTTGCCAGTGAGCCTTTTTCCACCTCTCCAGCCATCCCCACAGAGCATTGGCTACCATCCATGAATCAGTGTAGAGGTAGAGCTTTGGCCACCTCTCTCTTTCAGCAATGTCCAGGGCCAGTTGAACGGCTTTGAGCTCTGCAAGTTGGCTTGACCCACCTTCTCCCTCAATGGCCTCTGCGACCTGTCGTGTGGGGCTCCAGACAGCTGCTTTCCACTTCCGGTTCATCCCTACAATACGACAGGAACCGTCAGTGAAAAGAGCATAGCGTGTTTCCTCTGGGGGCAGTTGGTTATATGGAGGAGCTTCTTGAGCCCGTGTCACTGGCTCTTCTTCTTCATCTCTGACATCAAAATTCTCACCTTCGGGCCAATTTGTAATTGCCTCCAGAATCCCAGGGCGATTTAGTTTACCTATACGGGCGCGCTGTGTGAGAAGAGCAATCCACTTGCTCCATGTAGCACTGGTGGCATGGTGGGTAGAAGGAACCTTGTCTTTGAACATCCACCCCAGTACCGGTAGTCGGGGTGCCAGAAGGAGTTGCACTTCTGTACCAATCACTTCTGAGGCAGCTTGGACTCCTTCGTAAGCAGCTAAGATTTCTTTTTCTGTTGGAGTGTAGTTGGATTCAGACCCCCTGTAGCCTCGACTCCAAAATCCCAATGGTCGACCCCGAGTCTCCCCAGGCACCTTCTGCCAAAGGCTCCAGGACAGACCATGGCTCCCGGCTGCAGAGTAGAGCACATTCTTTACCTCTGGTCCTGTCCTGACTGGGCCAAGGGCCACCGCATGAGCGATCTCCTGCTTAATCTGGGCAAAAGCTTGTTGCTGCTCAGGGCCCCAGTGGAAATCGTTCTTCTTGCGGGTGACCAGGTAAAGAGGGCTTACGATCTGACTGTACTCAGGAATGTGCATTCTCCAAAAACCTATGGCGCCTAGGAAAGCTTGTGTCTCCTTCTTATTGGTTGGTGGAGACATAGCTGTAATCTTATTGATGACATCCGTAGGAATCTGACGCCGTCCATCTTGCCACTTTACTCCTAGGAACTGAATCTCACGAGCTGGTCCCTTGACTTTACTCTTTTTGATGGCGAAACCAGCTTTCAGGAGGATTTGGATAATTTTCTCTCCTTTCTCAAACACTTCTACTGCCGTGTTCCCCCACACAATGATGTCATCAATATACTGTAGATGTTCTGGAGCCTCACCCTTTTCTAGTGCAGTCTGGATCAGTCCATGGCAGATGGTGGGACTGTGCTTCCACCCCTGGGGCAGTCGATTCCAAGTATACTGCACTCCCCTCCACGTGAAAGCAAACTGAGGCCTGCATTCTGCTGCCAGAGGAATGGAGAAAAATGCATTTGCAATGTCAATAGTGGCATACCACTTCGCTGCCTTGGACTCCAGCTCGTACTGGAGCTCTAATATGTCTGGCACAGCAGCACTCAGCGGTGGAGTCACTTCATTTAATGCACGGTAGTCCACCGTCAATCTCCATTCTCCTTCAGATTTGCGCACAGGCCAGATGGGGCTGTTGAAGGGTGAGTGGGTTTTGCTGACCACCCCTTGGCTCTCCAGCTCTCGGATCATCTTATGGATGGGAATCACAGCATCTCGAGTTGTTCTGTACTGTCGACGATGCACTATGGAAGTAGCAATTGGTACCTGTTGCTCTTCTCCCTTCAGAAGTCCTACTGTAGATGGATTTTCGGACAGTCCAGGCAAAGTGTTCAGTTGCTGGATGCTCTCTGTCACTACAGCCGCTATCCCAAATGCCCACCTGAGTCCTTTTGGGTCTTTGAAATACCCACTTCGAAGATAATCTATGCCCAAAATACATGGGGCCTCTGGGCCAGTCACAATAGGGTGTTTCTTCCACTCATTTCCAGTCAAGCTCACATCAGCTTCCACCAAAGTGAAATCCTGCGATCCCCCTGTCACACCAGCAATAGAAACAGATTCTGTCCCCACATGTCTTGATGGGATTAATGTGCACTGCGCACCAGTGTCAACTAAAGCTGTATACTCTCGTGGTTCCGATGTGCCAGGCCAACGAATCCACACGGTCCAGAAAACACGGTTTTCCCTAGCCTCTACCTGGCTAGAGGCAGGGCCCCTCTAAGCCTGGTTATCCTTCTTTCCTTGGGTATATGTTTTGGAGGTTCCTTCAAGGGGATCGGACATGTCATCATTATCATCATACTTGGCAGTTTGGCTACGGGCAACTGGAGCTGCTTTCCTTTTGGTGGAACTTCCTCTCTGATCCTTGTCTTCCTTCAATTCACGCACCCGTTGGGCCAGAGCAGCAGTTGGTTTTCCATCCCATCTCCTCATGTTTTCTCCACAATCACGCAGGAAGAACCACAGCTCAGCTCGTGGGGTGTATTTTCTCTCTCCATATGGGGAACGTCTGCGTTGGGTACCAGAGCCTCTGATCTGTACTGCTGAGATTTGGAGAAGGTCTTCTTTAATCTCTTCTCTGAGCTTCTTATGATTTTCTTCTATCTTGTCCTCTAATTTTTGCAGACGTGTTTCCACCGCTGCAATTCTGGCATGTGTTGGGCCATGCACAGCATCTGCGTAAGCTCGGAGCTTCTTTGCCATATCCAGCACAGTCTCATTCCTGTCATCCCTCTTCATTATGGCTAAAGCAGAGGCATATTCTTGTGGCCCAAGTCGTACCAGTTTTCGCCACATCACAGACGTGCATGGTACCATGTCTGGATTCCTAGTTGTTATGTCATCTGAGAAGATAATCTCTGCCACTGCCATTTCTCTCAGGCGTTGTATCCCTTGTTCTATGGTTTTCCACTGTGTTTGCTGCATATAAAGATCGTCTGCACAGAGGTATCTTTGTGCTACACCATTCTCCTTAGGATCATCATGGTACTTCTCTTTCAGGTATTTCCCTACCTCAGCTGGGTTCTGAATTTGTTCATGGGGAAAGTCCCAGGCTATAGGGTCAGAGAATTCCTTCAGGATTTGGCCCATATCCTCCCATTTCCCACACCACTCAGGATTTTCCACACCTGGGTCTACTCCTGGGTCAGGGGTCTCATCAGCCCGTCTAGAAATCTCAGCCCTCATTCTAGAGAAGTTGCGGACTGTATAATGGAAGCTTACTAGATTAAAGACCAGAAAGATAGTCTCTTTAACATTCAGGGGAAACTGAATATTCTCAAACAGTGATGTGACAAACTCAGAGGAGAAAAAGGAAAGCAAAGACTGAAAAGCCTCATCCCCTACTCCTCCCATAACAATCTGGGTAAATAACCATAGCCATGAACCATCCATACCTGGAACAGCCCCCAGCAGATTTATAAACTTCTTACAAATCACCACCACCAAGCCCAGCAGTATGGCTATTCTGGTCACTGCCCCTCTGCTGTAAAAACTACGTATTAGGGACAATAGTAGAACTATTTGAGGATAAGCAAATAAACCTAGGGACCATAGAAGTATTATGATCTCAAAAAACCCTAGGGACCAGAAATACAGGCAAGCCTT
This sequence comes from Sitta carolinensis, assembly GCA_032173965.1. Classification (NCBI taxonomy): domain Eukaryota; kingdom Metazoa; phylum Chordata; class Aves; order Passeriformes; family Sittidae; genus Sitta; species Sitta carolinensis. The sequence continues at coordinate 46,655,523 of CM063285.1, read as the reverse complement.
CACCCCAAGAGACATTATAAATTGAAAGCACATGACTATTAAATGCTTTATACCACCACCAAGTAGTAACAACCACAATATACTCAAAACAGGGTTTTTCCACTCTCTCTCGAGCCCCACGTTGGGCGCCAAATTTTGTCCTAGTTTAGGGCAAATCTGGGAGAAAACCTCCAAAGGAAGCTCCCCCCGGAGATCAAACCCACACGGCCCCTCCCCCCAGCCGGTTCGGGAATGATTCCTCGGAGAGAAGTGGAAAGAACCTGTTTATTTAACAGGCACAGCCTCCCCCCCCCCCCCGTACACAAAATGAACAATACCAGATGACAACACTTTTTCACAGCTCTGAAAAAGAGATGACAAATGCAGCGAGTCTCTCTTGGGGGTGGTCGCCCTGTTGTCACTCCCTCCGGCGCTGGGGATGGCTGTTGCCGGCCACAAGGTGTTCTCAGGTCCCAGTCCGGAGCAGGTCCCAGTAGTTACAAGAAAAAAAGAAAAAAAAAGAAAAAAACAAAGCAAGAGCGAAGCGAAGCAGGAGCAGGAGCAAAAGCAGCAGCCAGAGCTAGAGTCAAGGAGAAAAGAGAGCAGCAAAAAACAACAGCCACACTATGTACTGCCCCGTCTCTGTGTCCCGCCAGTTGTGGGGGGAAGCAGGCTGATAACAAAACCAAAACAAAACATTTGTCCTTCAGAGCCTGTCTCACAGGCACAGAACATAACATCCAACATAGCAGAACACACATAAATGGGGATACAAACATCACCCTAGGACACTGCCTTAAATTCAGATCCTGTTTTCTCTATTAGGGCTAAGGGGAAAAAAGTGATTAACTGGAAGAACACAAGAACAAGTGAAGAGATTCAGAGTTCAAGTATGCACAAAAGATTTGGCTGCTACCCTGGAATTTATTTAAATTGATCTGATTTTTTATGTTCCAAAGGTAAAGAATGATACATCTTGCCCACGGTCTTCAAGGAGGTTAAGTAATTCTCTTCTGCTTCCCACTCCTCAGAGGCAGTCTGCTCTCTCACCCGAACATTTCTTTTTAAAGGGCAAACAGTTCCAACACCATCAGTTTTGCAAGCACACACCTTTTCATCTGTCCCACACAGAACACTGTGCTTTTCATCTGCCCTCACTACAGCTGAAAGGGAACGCAACACCTGCAGTTTCAGGTGTATGAAAAGATTCAGAAAGGTGACAATGACAGATCTGCTCCACACATACCATACAAATGTTTCAATCTTCTCTCCTCAACATTACTTCTCCACAAGATAATGAAAATATCTATGCATATTTCCATGCACAGCATTGGGAATTTACCTTAGGAGCCCTGCCACGAGCTCAGGGCTTGCAGTTAGCAACCTCTGGCTTCTCGTCCCAGCTCTGACACTGATGTACAGGATGACTCTGGGATAGTCATTCTGTGAGAATCTGTCTTACATTCCAGGGAAAGGGAAGAGGTTTAAATGTGCCCAGACAGAGTACATGACAGAGTTTTAAATCAGAGAGATTTCCCTATCCCATCTTCTTAGCTCCAGAATGGAGTTGGTAAAAAATGTTAGTACTGCTACACTACTAGGTTTAAGCTTTACCTAGTAAACTTGTGTGAAGTTACACTTCTGCAAAACAGTGTCATTTAAAGGATTTCTTGCAAACCAAGGTACAGCAAGTACATACATTCACAACCATAAGCCAGGGAACAACAGCTCTCACTCATGGTTAATGTCTCTAGTCCCGGGCTGCAAAGCAGAGAAAAGTAAGTAAAGTCATCAGAGGGATACTGAAAGATTTATAAAATCATGTAGGAAAGAAAGGAAAAACATTCAGAATCTCTCCATGGAGAAAAAGAAAAAAAAAAAAAAAAAAAAAAAGAAAAATAATCAGAAGCAGCAAGTTCAGTGGTTATCAGGACTAAAATGAACTTTTTCTTCTCTACTTTGAAAAACCTTCAAATATAACAAATATTCCTCAGACTGAAACCTCTTTGATTTTAAATGTTTCCCAGTGTCTTTCTTAAGTGTTTTGTTTTAAATGATGAAGCTTTAATAAATAGTGGACACATAATAAGCTTCTGTGGGATTTGGACTTTATCCCACAAGTGAGAGGAAGACCTCATAACTCAAAGAGTGATGAAGCCGCAAGAGACTTATGAAGGTTTTTCCGCACTAGTGGGATTAATTCCATATTCCACAGATGCCCATTATATAGAGGTTCTCTGTTTATACTGCAAGGAGGTAAAAAGATTTTTTTTTTTTTTTTATTAGATTAAAATGTCAGGGTTGAATATAAATGTCTTAGTCAGAAGAGTAAAAGAACAGCTGCTTTGTGGTGTCATAAAACATCCAGAAAACAGTGACTGGGTCAGTAGAGAGACATGCATTGAAAATGGTTTTTGTAGCACATAGGCATCACTGGAGATCACTTGCTCCCTCTAACAATAAGGAGCCCTTATCTTTGAAGAAGATCTGTGATAAGGTTTTCTTCATTCCTTCCAGCATTCAAGTCCCTGTTTCTACTGCTCTGGGGGTTTTCTGCTTCGTAACATTGACAGGTCTCTCCAATATATCGAGATCACTGACAAAGGAAAAGGTGAACTTACAGAAAAATGAGCTGCCCCGCTTCAACTAAAATGAACTTTTAGTTCAACATTTTGCAACTGTAGAAAACCACTGAACTAAGCTGACTGTGTCTTTGTAACAAGGAGTATGTTCCATACGAATCAGTGATGCATTTGCTCAGGAACACCCCAAACACTGCCTGATTTAATATTGGACTACTGCCTTGCTGTATATGGCATTATTTTCATTTGGCAAATCTCCTCTCTGTTCTGAAGTATTTCAAGAGCAGATATAACCCTCAGTATACGAAAAAAAACAGACTCATGTATTTACATAATTTGTTTTCTTGAAGGTACTTGTCTTTCACTGTTTATCTTCAAAACAGGAAGGCTCTAAAGCACAAATTTTAAAAACAGATTATGGCTTTGATTTTAAGACCATAAGCATTCAATAAGAGACCAAGTTCTCTGCAATACTAATTTTTAAATTAAAACCCACATTGTTCACTGTTATTGTAGAATCCTCTGTATTTTTCATGACATTAGGCAAAACATTTTGGTTTATGTGGGTCACAAACATTCAAAGTAACTTCTGACTGTATGTGCATTGCAATGTGTAAGCCCTGAAGCAATGGATCTCACTGAATTTCATTCAGCATGGAGCAAGCTGCCTGTAAACACTATCATTCTGCCCAACTTTAAAATACCTGGGAAAATCTGTCCTCATTTATTAAACCCAGCTGCTGCTTATAGGTCCAACTGAAACCTGCAGCTTGAAATATCCAAACAAGACAGCCATGCCTGAGTTTCAAAAACCAAGCAGCTATTTCAGAACGAAGTCTTGCCATAACCACAGAGCACAGACCTGCAATGAAGACTGGAGTCAGGGGCCATCTGGCACAGGGCTGCAGAAATCCAGATCGTCCTGCTGGTTAGTGTTGATAGTGCTGGGCAACTGAGAACACACCCTTCTTTAATACTCTGTCTGATGCTCCTTTCAGAAGAGCCTGCTGAGGTGCCCAAGCTGTGGTCTGGTTCCTGTTGCTCCATGGAGCACTGGTGAGCCACAGAGGGCTGGCTCCCTCCTTACAGTGAAGGAAAAAAAAAAAAAAAAGAGAAAAAAAAACCCACAATGAAACAAAACAAAATTGGAGACGAGCTGAAAGGGAGTAAATAAAATCAATAGAACGAGCTGATAGAAGGATTCATTTACTTTTCTAAAGAGGAACATGATTCTGTGCAGGAAAGATTGAAGTCTTTTTTAGCTTTCATTAGCAATATTGCTAATATTGCACAAAAACATAATTCCTGACACAGCCACAACTGTGTAGGACACAGTGTTCACAACAGCCTCTCCTCTTCATGGGTTGTGACCCATAAGGCATCTTCTGTGAGCTGTACTACCTCACTAAGAACAAATTGGAAATCCCCATGCTATGCTGAGAGCTTTAACATCTGTGCCAAGAGTACTAGAAACTTGAAAAATATCTGGCCCTTCCTGTGGTGCCATCTCAGGTGGCAGCCCAGTCTACATTTGCCTCAACCACAAGTCTATAAATCTGAGGCTCTGCTCTGGGTAGGATGCAAGGAAAAGGTCCTTTTAATGGTCCTTTTTCCATCTACTTCTCATGGATTGGTATTTTGAGGTCAAGTATTTTTAAATATTTATTTTAGTACATTAGCATATCTGCTTGCCTACTTAAAATAGCTTAGGAAATATTTAGGGCACAAAAACACAAATGCATCTTTAATGAAGTTCTGGAATTACCTTCCCATCAATGACAGCAGTGTGGAGAGAAGCTCTGATACTCCCCACGTCAAAAAGAACAAAGTTAAAAATAGCAGAACTTGAAGGTGAGACAAAGAAAAGAACACTAGAACACCAGTAAATTCCTTCCATTTGTCTCTAAGAATTTTATCTTTACTTTTAAGCATAAGTTTTACTATTCTGTCTAAAGGAAGCCAACACCGAGTTTAGTAAAGAGGATTTCCTTACCAGGATCTGCAGTGTGATGGAGAAAACTGATTAGGAGCCTAATCAGAAATTAGAAACTGGATTGTGTTCTATCAACTGTATTTTATAAATCACCTTCTTCACTCTGGACCTGGTCTCTTCTGGCATACACTTTTTGCATGACTGGTAATTTCTCAGCTTCCTTATTGAATTGTTCCAAATTTATACTAACACTGTGGAATCCTCTACTAACATTTCTGCATGCTTTCCTACTAGATTGAGACAGGGAGTGGAAAGTTAAGTGCAAAGAAATCCACCACAATGAAACCATCCCCTCTCAATATAGGAAGATTTTTACACCTAACTCATCCTATCCAATTTTCCCTACACAGAAAAGACATATTGTACCTCTTTTCTAAAATCCCCTTCTCTTAAATGGTGCTATGCCTTCACAGGGAAGCAGGGAGGAGGGTGCAGGAAGATGACATCTTGGAGATTGCAGTATCCTCCCCTTGATTGATGTAAGAGCTCCACTGGGGGTATGACTTCAATTCTTTCCTTGAAACATGAATCAAATGAAGCCACAAGCAAATATATTTCCCTGTCAAACATTTCACTTCCTTGAGACACTTAAGAGCTGATGTGACATGCTGTGCCCAGTTTATTTTTGCTTTTGGGTCAGCAAATTGCTGTACTGTTTTCCAGGCCCTTAAGGTTGGTTTGTGTTTGCTGAAAGAAGCGTTGCAGACACACTGGCTGCGAGTCCAGCAGGATTTCTAGCACACTGACTGATCCTAAACTGGGGAAATGAAAGATCAGTAAACCAAATTCGGGCCAGTGGTGCATGTGCTCCTCTTTGCTTAAGACCTAAAAGAGCAGGCCATGGAGTTTCTTTCATGTCATCATATGTGTTGCATCATCTAGTCTGCCTTTTACCAAAACTAACAGCCGATGCATTTGTCTGGCTTGTGCATACAAAAAATAGAAACGCAGAGAATACTTTTGCTCTGCCTTTCTTTTTGTTCCCTGGCCAACAGGGATTTAAAACCTGTGCAAATTCAAGCATCAGAATAATTTCTTGTTGAGAGAAGCAGAACAACAAGCAGCAAGTCTGGTTCACAGACATAGTGGTAATAAATGGCAGAGCTAGGAGAAGACCATGCTCTATAGACCTGAAGAGACATTGAAGAAAATGAAGTCTAAATATCATTGTATGAATTTTATCCTACGTTGACTGTGGTATAGAAGGGGAGAAACAGATGCTTCAGAATCACCAGTGATTTTGCTGATTTGTGGAACAGAGATCATCACCCACCTAACAACAATTTAAAGCAGCTTTTCTTCTATCTGCAGGTTTTAAACATTGAACCAACAGCAGAGTAGCATAGTTAAAATACAAAATATCAGGACAAAGATGTTGAATAGCTGAACACACTGTCAGGGTTGCCTGGATGTTGTAAGAAGCAGTCCTCAGTCTGATAGTGGCTGTCATTATTGTAGGGCATACTTTGGCATTACAACATTAAAGGAACACTGGGAGCTTCCTACTAATGTGATATTATTTTCTTTTTAATAGGTGCCACCTCCACTATTGATTTCTGTAACATACTTAACAGAATACATATTTTTGCAGCATTGAGGTACAACTACAATACAGCAAAATATTTTTGAATGCTACAATAAAGAACAAAATACAGAGTTCAGAGGTGCAATAAAAATTGAATATTAAGTTTTTCTCAGGCATCCATGTATTGAAAACAAAGACTGATATAAAACAGACAGGCTTTTGTTTTTGAGCAGCATCTCGAGATCAGGAACTCCCAGTTAGTCACATTGCCTTGCATGCATAGATATGTGTTTCTGAATTTTGCCCTCAGTAAATTTTTACCAAAAGATATCATATAAGATATCATAAAAATAGGTCATTCAGAAAATGCAGACACAAAGAACAAGACTTCATATAAGGTAGTGAAAATATTTCTACTTATACCAGTGCAGAGGTTGTTCAGTACCCCCAAAGATCTTCAAGAACTTTGCAAACAGTTCCCCTCTCATTCAGTGAAGAGTTTGAATGCATAACTAGGTCAGACACACCATAGCAGGGAAGTTGCTTCTTGGTAATAGTAATGCCAACACAAATTTTCCAACACAGGAATGCCAACATGCTTCAAACTTCACCTGGGGAGGGGAAAAGGAAGTAATTTGGTCTCTACAGTGGTGCAGGCCTGGGCATCTTTGCAGACTACCTGTCATGCAGCTGTGGTAGCAGTGGTATTTGTGAAGTGGAAAACTGCTTGACGGAGAAAAATATTTTACTGCTGTCATTTCCCCCCCCCCCCCCTTCCTTTACCTTCCTGAAGTGCAGAGAAGGAGAAATGTCAGAGGCATTTAGGGATAAGAAACTGCCTGTTTGGCTACTTTGCCTCTTTGTGTTTGACTATTTTTTTCCTCCCAGTCTACTCTGTGTTTCTTTCCACTCTCATGTGTTGTTTCAACACAGACGTCCCTAGGTGCTTTGCTGCCTTCAGCTGGTAGCTGTCTAGTTGGAGGAAAAAATAAACTAGCATACAATTTTCTAAATCAGTGTTATAACTGTCACACTGCTAATGTTGACCTCCTTGTTGTTTTTGGTGTCACTACCACAGAGTGCTTTAGAAGAATCTCTTTATTGCCTGAAAATACATAGTTTGATTCCTGAGTGCTTCTCAGTAAATCTGGCTTCTGATTTCTCCCTTTACTTCCATATTTTTCACTGTTGTCCCCTCTTCCAGGGACCATGATCATTATTTTACTTCATTTATAATTTAGCAGTGGTCAAAAATGTCACTCACTCCTGCATCTACATTTTGCTAGGTGAGTTAAACATAGATACATGCTGCTCCTGCCTTAAAGGACATTGCAATCTAAAGCATCAAGGGGGGATCTCTATTTTAAATGTAGTAGCCATACAGAATAATATAATGGCTGGACCAGCAGCAGTACCTGTTATCTTCACATCTAACACACAAATAATATATTTAGGTATATTTTCCTGAATATAGTGCTAGACACATTTATACATGTTTAATATCTTCAGATCAGACCGTTTCATAACAGCCTTAACTTTTAATCCTACAGTCATGCCTCCAGGTGAATATTTTTTTGACATTCATAAATTATGATTCAGTAACGATTGACGTAGGAGTAACAATGAGAAGTTTAGAAAGCCAACAGGGTTTAAGCCATGCCAATAACAGAACAGTGGGCCTGACATCTCTGCATTATAATGGCGAAGTACACATAAAACCAAATTAACATCTTAGTATTTTCATGAGCAGAAAAGGATTTAATTAAGGAACTTAAGGTTCCCTTCCAGTTCCTCCTTCCAAAAGAATCTGGAAAAAATCTGATCTTTGACCTTTATTCGTAAAATGAATTCTACTTCATATTTCTTCATATAACTCTCTAAGGAGAATCAAGTTTACACTTCCCTCCCAATCCAAACCATAACAGTGCTTAATTAAGTGATAATTTATGTAGTGCTTAGCATGAACATTTGACACTTGCTGAAATAGGCTGCATGAGTGTACATATGTTATCACCTGACTACATCAAGCAATAGAGCCTGTGCACTGGTCAGGTATCTTGGGCTTTATAAGGTATCAAGTAACATTTATAATCCTGCTGTGCCTAAATTTCTAGTAGGTCGGACCTGTCTCCAGTGTCCATGAATATATATGTCTGTATGTTGTTAAAGCACTGATTGTAAGATCTTCAAAACAACAGCAGATAAGGGAAACAGACAATCTGCAACAGGGCTGTCCAGAACTGCATCACTCTGCTCAGCTTTAAGTACACAGTTGACAAACATCTATTTTTTGCCACCCAATATGACTAAAAACATGGAACTGAGCTCTTTTCCTACCAAAGATATACTTTAAATAATTGTAACTATACTAATCCAACTTCTTTTAAGAAGGGTACCGAGAATTTTTATACAAGGCTTTTTTCCCTACTGCTGCAGTCATACTGTTCTTGTAGGTTGAATAGCAACATTTTGACAGAGCTGCTATTTTTCTAAATTTTTGAACACAACGCATTTTGCTTTGGGCAGTCAAAGCCTGACTCTCAAATTGTGCAAGATTTGATACGAGAACGGACATTAATTTAAAAATTTCCTCTGTTGAGCAGCTCTATCTAACAACACATAATATTACATCCCTAGTTTGAAATCAAGGATGCTGAGTTACCTTGAACATGTCTAAATAGAGACTTGTACCCACTTTTCTAATTATATTTTCCTTCTCTCTACCTAGTAGCAATTAATGGTACCCTACTCAGTGCTGTGAAAATAAACTCAGATCTTACATGCACAATATGTTGAGCATGTTAATAAAGCTTGTGTCATAAAGAGATAAAATTAAATTAACAAGTGCTGATTAATTATATTCCACTTTGGTTCACATTTATTTATTAGTTTTCTACATCAAGTTTGATATTCCTATTTACATCTACTAATAGTCCCATTGTATATGAGAATAGTAGAGACAGTGTAATCCTTCGTACTGTTTTTATAAATTTCAGAAATTTCTTTGCAATATCAAGAAAATACAACTGTCATACTTCCTGTGTTCTGCTAAGTTGTACCAAAGTGGTTATAGTCTGGTTAACATTTTGTTTAAATATTTTTTTCACAGAAAGTTATAGGTCAGCCTCTAAAAAACTGCCGTCACCATGAAAAGAATCTGAAATATAGTGAAAAAAACAGATTAAAAAAAAAAATTTAGAGAATCAAATTAATGCGATGGTATCTTTTCAAATAGTTTTAAGTGTGTTTAAAATGTCAGAACTACTCGACTACTCCTCTAGCAGAATACAAAGTGTACTAAAGAATTAAAAACTGCTTGTAAGTAATCATTAGTAAATCATTCCATTTTCTTGTCAAAATATCAATTTAAATGTATTTTAGAATGTGTTTACCAGTCTTTGCTAGCTATCTACTTATGATTAAGCTCCCTGTAGTGTTTCAAGACATATGATACCTAAGCACCTGTACTTTTGGTATCTTAATTCAAAATGTACTCCAAATACAAACTAGGTTAATGTAAAGTGTACTGCTGTGTCATAGCTTCACCCCAGCCAACAGCCTAGCCCCACCAGCCACTTACTCACTCCCACCAGCAGGACCAGGGACAGAAACAAAAGGGCAAAAGCTGGAAAACACAGGGGTTGAGATAAAGACAGTTCAATAAGGAAAGCAAAAGCTGCACATGCAAGCAAAGCAAAACAAGGAATTAATTCACTGCTCCCTATGGGTGTTCAACCATCTTCAATAGAGCAGAGCAACATCACACATAACCGTGACATGAGAAAAATGCCATCACTCCAAGTGTCCCACTCTTCTTCTTTCTTCCCCCCACTTTATATACTGAGCACAATTTCACGTGGTCTGGAATATCCCTTAGGTCAGTTTGGGTCACCTATCCCAGCTGTGCCTCCTCTCAAATTCCCGGGCACTTCTGAATTCTTCGCCAGTGTGGGAGCAAAAATATAGAGAAGGCCTTAGATCCGTGTAAGCCCTGCTCATCAATAACATCTGTATTATCACTGTGTTCAGTACAAATTCAAAACAAAGCTCCATGCCAGCCACTGTGAAGAAAATCAACTCTACCCCAACCAAAACCAGCACATACTGCACAAGTTTATTTCATTAACCAACAGTGATGTTGGTTGTGAAATAATTGAATTCATCAACCATGTTAACAAAGGCAGGAAATACTTAATGAGTTTAATGATGTTTGTCACAAATTAAATATTTCATAATAAGTCATCAGTTTTCAAAGAAGGAAAACTATGAATTGAACCTTGTGTTTCCATCTATAGACTTCACTGACCTTTCACCAACAAAAGGGGCAGAATGAATGTGAGATAGCCTTGAATGCAGTGACCTCATAACTTATAAGCACCTGAACTTGATTCTGAAATTCCTGCAACTCCAATTTTGCTCCAGACTGTCCCTAGCAGGGTCTGTTTCTCCAACACCTTGCAGAGAGCATTGTTTTACACTGTGCAATATGATGCCGTATGTTTTGCCTACAAAACAGACCCTTGTTTTTGACATATGCAGGGCAACATTTAATTAATCCCAGCATGTGTCCTTGGATATCCTCTTCTTTACAAATCACAAATTACTGAAAGAATAACAAATTACTGAAAGAAAACTAGAGTTGCAGCACACTACCAAGACACTGTCAAGATGCCTCCCAGACCACTTTGATTTGCTCTTCTCTAACCAAAAGACAAAAGGGAAATCCAGCTACTGATGCAATTCAAGGCAGAGCAGACATTCCCTGGTTTTTAAGTAGTTATTCTTGAAACTGATTCTAGTTTTGTGGAGCATCTGTGAATAGGGAAAGACAGAGGTTTAACTTTTCTCACCACCTATCAGACTTATTTGGATCTCTTCCATACAGACTAGAGAATCTGGGTTATTCCTGGGTCTAGACAAAGAGCCTGAATCTTATACTGAACTTCACCTTGTTAAACAAAATTAAATAAAACAAAATTAAAAAAAAAAAACCAGCTACTGGGAAGAGTGTCGAGAAGCAATGGCCCATTTATATTCTGTCTACAATTTAGCATAAGACCACAAAGCATATAATTCCAAGGGACTCAATTCAAAGCAAAATGTTTAAGCTTCTGCACTGAAGAACTTTATGCATGGCCAGAGAAAACAGAGAACAACAACTTTCCACAGTGTTTAGCTGCTTTGCTTGTGCTTCCATGATACAGAGGCCAAACATACAGTAATTTTAACTGAATCAAGTCCAAGACTTGTCTAAGTGTATCCACTGAAAATGAAACCGACCTTGGGGAGAAAGAAGAAATGGCAGAGCAGTGAAAACATCTTGTGCCTTAAGGACAAGCATAGAGGAAGCAGCAGCAGCTCATGCCTCCTCTCAAAATAATAGCTAGGGTTATTATTTACCAGACAGAAATGACCTTTCTTCTTGCACAGTTACTCATTGGTGCCAGCAAAGGCAGAGAAGGTAGCTAAATAGTATTCTGAAAGAGAACAGGAGCAAGTATTCAGGATGATTCTAGTATGACAGAAAACAAGAGCAAGAACAACCTTCTCTTGCTCCTTCTGAAATGGAAAGGATGATTTATCATAGGCAACTAAATAAGAAAAACAGTGTATGTCAACAGAGAGAAATTGGTAGAACTTCTGGCAAGAATAGGGATATTCAATTAATAATGATAGTAATGGCTTTATTTATACTCTAAAATTACCTTTGCTGTCCTCAAAGTATTATTTATATAAAAATCATAAAATGGTGTTAAGAATCTGTAGTCAAAATTCCACTCAAGCCTACTTGTCCATTCCCAAACTTAAAAAAAAATAACTACAGGGCAACATGTAGAACACTTATTTTCCAACATTTGTCTACAAGTGGACAGACTACATTACTCATCCAAAGAATCACCTCCCATGAATTATGTCTCATTCCACTTCACTTATTCTTTTTATTATTTTTTTTTAGTGGATAAATGTTAAAGGTATCCTGCCTTTCCTTCTTTACCTCTCCTTTGTCAACCCCTCTTTCTCTCCACCACTTTCTCTTGCAGGAGGTTCATATAACTTACAGTTCACCTCTTCTCTCCTCTCAAGAGAAGGAAAAAGGGAAAAGGAGAAAAACCTTCCCATATTACCTCTTTTCCTAGTCATTTGCTTGGCTGGTAGGGGAGCAGGAGTGTGTATCATGAGCTACCAAACTGTTCACACACCTTGGCACCCATGAGCATGGAAGGGTCCAGTCCCACCACAGTGTGCCACAGCAGTCAAACTCAGCTGTTAATAAAAGTTCTGAGCTGCTGCAAAATTCTGGATATTTGAACAAATACAAATAAGCTTCATTTTCACAGGTTTTTCTTTAGTGATTAAGTTTTTTCTGTGTCTTTTCTCCTAATTATATTTTTTTCAAAGCATGCCAAATAGTAATTCTGCATGACAGTTTTAGCATCTGCATAACATTTCAAATGAAATATTTTATTGCATTTGATGTGTTTAAACACTTACTATATACTCTTCAGTCCTACAATTTTCAATGTGTTCTGGCTATATTAAAATATATTTAGTAGACAGTTGGGGTGTGTGCTGGTTTTTTTCCATTTTTAAGTGTTTAAGTGGTAATAAACATACTGAATGCTGCAAATACATTTCATATTATATATATAGTTTATGTGTTGTTAAGAATAAATTTTTTGCATTGCCATAGTTAAGCTTGTCACATTTTCCATCGCAAACTTAGTTTTAGGGTTTATAACTTCTCCATAAAATATGTCCTTCAGTAGGAAATCTGACATTTAATTTCCCAGTTGAAGAGGTGGGGTTTTTCCTTACAAAAAACAGATTAATAAAATAATAGTTTAGCAAACATTTATAGTAGTCAGAAATGAAGTGACAAAAAAGTCTTTGCAGTTTGGATTCCTTCTCTTAGATTGCTAAAAAGGCTTAATGCAAAAAATTTCAATTCCGAGCTGGAATATAAACACAACATTCTTTTTATTCTAATCAAAAATAAGAGCTTTCCAATATTAACTACTACTGATTAGAGTTTGAAGCACTTTTTGACTCTACCACAAAGCAAATGAAATAATACTAGTTCATTGTCTGTCTAGATCCCAAATAATTTCAGCAGTCAAACATAATAGGCCAGACTAATTAAAACTTTTTGATCTCATTAAATTAGACTAACAAAATAGTGATGGTCCATCCCTGATTGTATGCTTTAATTTTTACTTCTTATACTTTTTTGATACTCTACAATCCATGATAAAAAAGGATTTTTTCCTCGCTTCTACAAATGTTTTACTAAAAACATACTGCTGGCCACTATTCCTGTTTCTAAACAGGACAACAAAATAGAGTATAAGACAAATCGTACAAGATAAAAGCATAGATGAAATTTAAAAACTCAGATGGTTTCTTGATAATTTATAACTAGGTATATTTTTCATAAAGCAGGAATAATGTGTGAGTGAGTCAAGTATCAGAATTCTAAGCTTATTGCAGCTTTCAGGTTCAGGTCTATGCATGATAACTGCTATTTTTATAAAAATTATATAGCCTTATTTTCAATTTCTCACATACTTACTGCCAGCAGTTTTCCCCAACTACAGTGCTTTCCAGATTAATCTGTCTATGCATTGCCAAATTTTACAACCTTTATTACAAGTCACCCAATGAGTGTTTTCTCAAAATTCTTTTTTTTCCTGAGCAGTAAGATTCTTGCTTTTCATTCCTTCCAACCATAACAGTATGGATCACAACTTGATTAGAAAAAAACAAACAAAACAAAACAAAACAAAACAAAAAAAAAACAAACAAACAAAAAACGGGTCCAAAAATGCCCTGATTTTGCATCTTTAAAAGACAAAACACGTCCTATATTTGTTATATCAAAATTTCCACAAACTCATGACGTTCCAGACTTGATTGATGATTTGTGAATGCTTTCAGGTTAGCAATGCTCTACTATGTGTTCCTCACATTCCTGTCTGACCACTACATCCACCAGCTACCTGGTCTTTGATCTTTCTTCCACAAATTTCACCCAACATTTTCAGGTTTGTAACTGAAATGAAATAGCTTTTTCTTTGACTCAGGACTTTGTTGTACCTATATTCTAGCTAAACTTTAAAATTACTGCCAAAGTCTATGGTTCTGCTTCTCATGGATTACTAAGCAGGAACTGTGGATTTTGTCTGTTGTGCTTTGTTTTGGGCTTTTTTGTCATTTTATTGTTACAAATAAATAGTACCTAAACTAACAGAGTTAGAGCTGTGTTTTGCTCATGCAGATGAGCCCAGTGTTACTATTTTGTTAGAATCGCATTTTTCTTTAGTTTCTCCCTGTTTGACATAGCTTCCAACTCATACTGTGTGCTTACATTCATTTTTGCTTTTCCTTCTGGCCTCTAACACCAGAAAATTATTTATTAATTTACTAACAAATACATAGGTTTTAAAACATGCACTAAGAAAACGAAACACTTTCTAGGAAGACAAGATTTGTTTGTCCATAGTTTACAGAGCACACTGTTAAAGGTTATCCTCATATGGGATGTTGAATTTATAATGAGACCTGACAAACATGAGGTAGAACACCAGAAGAGATTTATCCTACCAACTACACCTCACAAGCCCTTAATTTCCTGATTTTCCATTATATGCTCATGGAGCATGCTTCATTTCTAGCCAACCATAGTTAAGTGTATATCATTCCTGATTTAAAGTCAAATTTCTGAGTGCTACCAAAGTTGCAGTTCAAACTAGCCATGTGATTAATAAAGAGCATCTTGTTATAGTATTCTAAAAATTCTTTAGGGAAGCAATTGTGTAGAAAAAGAAAGCAATATCTTATGATGGAAATGCCTGAAGGAACATATCTGGCCATAGACAAACACCAAAACAAATGCCATACCAATAGTTGTAGATAATCTCTGTCCTTAATAAATACAGACTAAACCCAGAATTAACACTTACTTTGCACATGAAATTTAGTTACTGAAACAGCTATATATTAGACTTTGCTTCGCACAAATAATGTTCAGACTGCTTCAAGTTACATAACAAAGATCTCTTTGTTGTGGATGACAAGTAGGTGCTTCTTGGAGTTGGGGACAAATCACCATCCTTCTTGGTCTTTAGTACCTTAAATATATTGCTATTAAAGGAAATATAGGCAAAGTGGGCATTAGAAGCAACATTGTTTTCCACTTCTCTTAAACTCTTGAAATACAGACATTTGTCTGAACAGTGGAGGTCTACAAGTTGACTCTGCCCGTCTAAGCCATAACAGTCCTGACCACATCTGTGTCTCTGCAAAGGTATCTACAAAAAATGGAGATATTTCAGGTACTTCTAGGTGATAGTGTTTGAGACTAGGAAGTTCAAGCTGCTGGCCTGGTGTCAGAATCTCCCAGACACCGCTTGGGAACTGCTTAGAGAATATCATTGACCACAGTTTTTTTTCCCAGTGGAGCAATCTCCTTTTCAAGGGAGAAAGAAGAAAGTTTGGCCTAAACTGTTTCTTTAACTGCCTCTCTCCACACACGCACAAGCTCCAAAACTAGGAGTAAATATCAGTTGAGAAACAGGCTTTTTGGCTTTGAAATACCACATCCCAAACCAACACCTTGTGGAAAAACAGAAAAGAAAAAACTTAATTAAAAAGAAAACAAAATAATCAACAACAGAACCACATTGTTTTCCACCAAGTAAAAGAAGGTATCTGTGACATGATGCTATACAACCATGATGAGAAAGCATACTATTATTAAATTTCTTACTTTATTATACACTTAAAAGTGGCATGAAGTATTTACACAGCTTGACTGCACTTTTATGTCTTCAAGGGATTAATTTAACACAATCCAAACAGCTAAGCGTTAAGGCTGATCTATCACTAATTCTTTAGAAACCACAGATTTAGCTTTAAGAATGAGAAGACAATTTAGTCTCATTCCGTACCTAAAAAACAATTCTTTGGTTTTTAAAGACTGATGATTAATATACGGAAATATTTGTTCTCTCCTTGTCTCTTTCTTCCCAGCACTATCGTCTATCACAACTATGATGAATTTGGACTAAAGCAAGTCTAAATGAAGTGAGAGGAAAGGTAGAACTTCTTGAAAAATAATTAGTTCTACATTCACCAGGAAAGAGAATCTAGGTTTTGTTTCCTATGAAAAGCATTAAAAGAACTCGTGGACATGCGGTAGGATGTGAACTGTAATAAATCATACTCTTAAGTCTGCTATTTGTCTTCTTTAATTTTCCATTAGTGAACAAATGATTCGTTTTTCCCTTTGGAGAGCTGCAAACTACAGAATTTACAACTATTTAACAAGAAATAACACTAGGAAAAAAAAAAAAAAAAAAAAAAGAAATACCAGAGTTGTTCCACCTCAAAAAAAAATTTTATCCAAATACTGTGCCTATTTTCGGACAAAAAACAAAAAAAAAAAAAACCAAAAAAAAAAACAATAAAGCCCTGAAGTACTTTGGGGTGCTTTTGTAGTTTTTTGTCTTGTAAATTCCCACTGACTCAAGTGGAAGTTTCCCTGTAAGAGGACTGGAGGGAAACAGAGGGAGGACCTCTCCTTTAGACTTCAAAAATGTTGGTCTTGCACATTCTTCTCCAAAAATGTAATGTGCAATACATTTATTTATATTAGTAACCAAGAAACAATATTTTTTTTGGAAGACACTGGGTTTCATTACTCTGAGCAGAAATGTGGTATTCACCCACAGCTCTGGGCTGGGCACAGAGGGAAGGTAGTTTCAGGGCATTCTGGACTGGCATTTCACAGGGGAGTTGTCTGCGGTGTCATAACATGGAGGCAGAACAGCAACCCCTCTGCATAGCCACAATCACCCTGTCAGGCAAGCTCTGACCCACCAGAAAAGATTAGAAATATGTGTCCTACTTCAGGGTTTCTTTCCTTAGGAATAAGTAGTATCAAAAGCTCTTGTTTGGAGAGGGAGCCCTCATTTTTGCCACTCCTTCCGTGCCTTGTAGCCTCTTGACCTACAAATTTCTAGACGGAAAGTTATGTTTTTCTGAAGTTGAATTTTGATACAAAACATATTAGTACAATACTGCCAATCCCAAGCATTCAGAAATCATGAGTCAGACACCAAAAGTTATGAGACTGGCTGGCACTTCAAATTTAAGAAGTGTCTTTTGTTTTGTTATTCTTAGTCTACAATATGGTATCATTTTTAACCTTCTGTTGGCAACCATGAAAGCAGACGCTGAACCAATGCATTGTATTATTATTTTGAAAGAAATTACATTGTTATGTAATACTTGATTTTAGCAGCTCAGGCACTAAGAAAACTAGATGTTGCATGACTAGTCATAAAAATCACCCAATTTGGCAACAGTTATTAGTTGTGCAGTTACAGTCTGCACATTTTGGCACCTATGACTTGGTGCTGATTTGAAAATGTCTACTGATATGAGTTATAAAGACATCACACCATGCTTCTGTTCTTGGTGACATGAAAAGAGTTAATAGTCTGTATCCCGAAAACGATGGCAAATCACACCTTTTACTCTTTGAAATGATCCAAAACCACATATCAAGTCAATATTCATGCGTATTTCTGAGCGGTTTCAACTGCAAGCCTTATGCCAAGAATACCCTTGTGATTTGGATTCTAGATTGAGTGAAAAATGCCTCACTCAGATCCAAACAAAATCTCAGAGAAATGTTCCCTTCAGACTTGTAATCTTGTGATTTGTGCAAGAATGCTGGAGGTTTGGATCATAAACCCAGGAAAGACAAGTTTATAGATTTCTGTCGTACAATCAAAATCCTAAACAGAAATCCTTGACTAGATTTAGCCACAAATCTGCAATATATAATTTTTATATTACATATATAAATTACTGGTCTTCTTGTGAACCACTCACTACAGAGAAATATTTCATGATTCAGAACCAATCTTAAGAGTCAGATGACTGGATTTGCTCCCTTTATATGTCTGAGAAGGCTCGCTTTTTCAACCCCATGACATTCCCGTAAGGGAGTGGGAGACTGCCCAGACGTGACCAATCTTATTTGCAGAGCTGGGAAAGTGAGAATGCCAGCTATATGGTGATTTTACTGTCACTGTTGATAGGTACAACAGGGACTGCAGGAATACATCACCATAAATGACATGATTCAAACTGGTTCTCGTTTACTGTGGGCGCTGGGCTCCACTAGAGGAGCACTACTAGAGGAGCTTCACACTGGGCTGGTCACAGAACTGGAATCCATTATATGCTGCTATTGGAAAAATACTGAATTTTGCAAAAGCTACCATGCACAGTGACCATCTGACATCTGTAGCAAATCCCATGGGACAGCCAGGGATCCAGCTGACAGACCTGTAAGAAACACTCACAGAGCCCAAGAAGTAGATCTGGTAGTGGCTGGATCTTGTATTCATCAGTGCAGATTGCAATGTCATGCTACTACTATCTGGAAGAAAAACAAACATGTCATTTCTACTTTTTAATAGCATAGATAATGCAAATTTACTTAGTACTTTAAATTGTATTTAACCATCTTTTTATCAGCTTATAAACACTGAAGCTGACAGTTAATCAGGCATTAAGCCATGCTCAGGACTCCATAATTGTCCTTTGGTCTTTCTTTATTTTTGCTCCTGTAGTTATTTACTGAACTAGTTGCTCTTCAGCCTCAAATTGGTCAAGGTCTCTCATGTGTCTGCACTCCTCCTCTGCCCTACCCTAGGCTCCTAGAGGTTGTCATCACTTAGGTCAGGCAGGTAAGACAAATGAGGAAGAGGCATACCTTTTCCATGAGTTTGAGCCTCTGTGTTACATGAGGCTCACAGGGATTCTTACAGGCAGTGACTTCCGGCCTCTCCCTACCTTGTCTCATTCTTTAATGAGATTTCCCCTCTTCCCAACAGAGTTCTAGTAGTTCCCATAATCAAAACTTCCTCAACTCTTCTCTTCTCTCCAAGGTCTCTTCCTTTGACCACTGATTTCATGCCCTGGTGTGACAACTTGTATCTATTTATTTTCCAGCATCCATTTGTGGTTCCAGTGTTCCTTAACCCATTTTTTCTCCTCCAACCCCTTTAATGATGTCTCCCCTTACCATATGTTCCCAAACATAGCCTGGCATCACCGTGTCAGCAGTCTAGACATACCCTTTATAATGGATACTAGAGGAGGAAAAACTGAAGGAACAAAACGGAGTTCATAAATAGCAATTCCTCATGGCAATCACCACTCTCAACAGAGGCAGCTGCTGCCCCTGCTCTGCCTGCTCGGCCTTCTCTCTCCCACAGAAAGCAGGCAGATCCACCGGGAACCTGTTGGACCAAGTTCATTAATTGCATCGAGAGCAAATTAAATCTTCTAACCTCTCTGTTTCTCAATAGAATTCAGGTTACTCTACTTAAAAGTCAATATGATTATTTAACATTTTGTTTTAAATTGGATTTTGATATTTTGATCTGACTATAGGTTCCTCAGGGCCTTTCCAGTCAAGTAATTAACAGGATAGCATTCTCCACTTAAAGTCTTTGTAGCTGCAGTCTTATTCCTTGCTATGAAAAATTACTTTTGGATCAGACTCTAGACAATCTTTTTTGATTATTTATCTAAAACTAAAAGCAGGAAATGATTCATTTGATTTCTGCCAATACTGGAGTGTTGCCACTTTTAGCTCAGGAAGAGTAGGCTTCCTTTGGCAGCCTTTGCTTGCATGATGATGAATGAAGTTCTATGTTTAGGGCTTGCTAAAATTTTATAGAGTCTAAAAAAGCAATCTAAATATGTTATAGGGAGTGGGTAAGTTTTTTCAGATAACTATACCATAAGTTCTCATGCTGTGTCACAGCAATACCTTCAATATATACATAGAGGAGGGACTCTTTCCAAAAAAAGATCTTTAAATACTTGAAAATGCACTATTTGTCATAATAAGCAAATCATTCCCCCAAAGTGAATACACATTAGCAGTTACATTACGTAGAGGAAAGCATAAATGCCTCTCCTTGTCTTAATGATATAGCACCCAAATTGCATGCAGTCATTTGTCACAAAAAAGCGTAGACCACCATGGAATGGGCAGTTAAACAGCACAATAAAACCTACTGTAGACCTAACAAGCAAATGCTACCTACTGATGAACAGAAAAGTCTTAGAAGTCTTGACAATATAAATATTTGTCTGTACTAAGAGTTATAATAATTCAATCATGATACTCTAATTGTGGGGAGGGAATTAGGCAGAAATGATGCATTTATACCTGATGAAAGTATCCAAGTATCCTTTCAAAAATAACCATAAATTTTACATAAATTGGTCTCACTGGATGGTGCTTGTCATTCAGACAAACTATTTTCAAGGTCTGAATGCAAACAGACATGTTTGAGTAATTCAGGATGTTTTTTACAAACATTTTGTACTCAAATTCAGGGTCCTCAACTTTGTTCTCATCTGCCTTTGTTCCCTCCTTGCATACTACCTACCTCTGTGATTTGATGGAGCATTTCTCCACAGTGTTTCTTTCCTTTGGTAACTCCCCAACAGAATTCTGAAACGGCTTGTTCAAGTGAGCCAGTTTTCATGTTCAGAACAGTCCCCTCATTCCTGTATGATCTCTACCTTCAAGGGTTCTCAGAACTGGAGGGGTGCTCTCAGAGGATTTTCACCTCTGTGAGGACTGTAACTCCACTTGATGCTCACTGTGCTTGGGATCAGACATTAGTCAAGAAGATACTCTTGAACTAAATGTACTATTATATATATAGATGATTTTAACAGTATTTGGCACGTATTAGAACTAGAACAATGTTGGTTTAACTTTTTACAGAGATATAGGTAATTATTTTTTTGAGAAAGCAAATTAACATTATCTTTACACTCTTCCATTCACAATGAGCAAATAGTTTGCCTCAGGAATATAAATGGTTTAGAATATTAGCCTATTTTTGTTGTTTTGTGAAAGGAGCTTAAACATCCATGTTTAAAGATTTTGCCTTTCCTTACCTCACCTGTGCTTGTTTTCCATATGAAGATTTATTTTACACATTGCTTAATGACACTTTCCAAAATTAATGTCTCTTCAGGACAAATAATGTACAATGGGAGAGACATCAATTATTTAACTACACTAGAGTCCATTCTCATGCAGAATACTGGGGAAAGAGAATAAAAAATTACCGAGAGAAAGAAAATGGTAACACCTGCATGTTGATAAACCTATCCTACTTCCTTTAAAATTAGCTGTGGGGTCTGGTCAGCTCCTTTGGGTAGCATCTACTTGTTAATAAATGGTCCTTTCTTATAAGCTACATCAAAAGCACTTTATAGCATACACATTTGAGACTCCCAGTTCTGAGAGCTTTTGTTATTCTACCTTCTTTTGAACTACTCAAGAAGCATTTGCATTCCTGGATTAAACTGTCACTTGTATCATCTTTGAGGTGTCCTTCTGAGAAATCATTAAATAAAATAGAAAAAAATCCTGATGGAATAGGCCAAGACTAGTAAAAGATAAATCTGTGGGGAGTCAGGATGCAAACATGAGAAAATGGAGACTTCTGCTAGGGCCACATGCAAGGGCTATCTGGTGCTTTGGTTTCAACCACAGTCAATATTGGGACAAAATACAGATAGTAAATAATTTTCACTATTATTCCAATTCACTTTTCATTCTGTTCTGCAACGGTCAGGTATAAAGAATGTCAAAGGATTTAACTTCCCATTCAAAATGTACTTCATCTACAATTCTGTATTTTACAATTAATACACTTTTTCTATATCTTTTAAAAATATTGGCTACATGATAGAAAGAACTAGAGTCATACAGAAAATATTAGATGAAGTAAGTTGGCCCATATATTAGAGATAACAAGATTTGAACTTCCATAGTTGTATTTTAGAGGTTAGGTAAATAAGGAAATGGAGACCTAAAAAGTGATGATAATAATGAAAAATATAGAGGAGAGGACCATGTTTTCAATGTGAGGACAGATCCCTAAAAGGACAATTTAGCATTTAAATATCACTCTTTCTTGAATAGTTTAATGTCTGCTTTAGATTTAGGGATTAATGAAGAATCTCTTCAAATATATGAGACCTTTGCATGTATCATAAAGCAAACTGTAAAGGGGTAAAAATTTAATTTTTAAGAAATCCTTTGGTGTCCACCTTTATGACCCTCAGTCTCTCAGCTCTCCCCCCAGTGGAGAGGGGGAGCACTCTCTGCCAATGACTATGTAAGACATTTATAAGTGAACAGGATCCAAAAGGCTTTGTCCCATTTCCCACTGCATACATTTTCAGATACTGTGTGGGCTACATAGGATTTCCCTCTGTTCTGTTGCTGAAAAATCAGAAACACTCACCTCTGTGGTATGCATACTGAAAAATCATGCAGAGTTGGCCAAAGCTGCAGGTGGACTTATGGTCATTCCCCACTGATGGAAAAACACAAACAAAATGAATGCAATGAAACCAATTGCTCCCCAAAGACCCTGATTTCCTCTCACCTCTTAACCTCTTTCTCCTCTCTGGCTGCCAGTCACTTTGAGTTTTCTCCTTCCTAACTCGAACTGCCACAGAAGAGAGCCTACTGCTCTAGCTGTGTATGTTTCTTCTCACACCTGAGGTTCCCAAACAGGATCTTCCTCAAGCTGTGTGGTGTGCATCTGCTGTTACTGCACTCTCAAGGGAAAATCCTTCATGACCCTGCTTCCATCAGAGACCAGTCCACAGACGTCTTCCACCTGAAGATTCAACACTCAGGTATGTTCCCATTTTTAGAGCACTCTCAGATTGGTTCAACCTCCTGCTAAGGAAATGGGAAATGATCACCAAAGCTGTATTCAAATCCTACATTTTCTCTTCAAACTCTCTCAAGCACACTTCTTGCTTCCTTAGAATTTCAGATTTGCTCACTCAGGGTGTTCCTCCACTCTCACTTCTCCCAGCTGCCCATCCCCAGTGACAGTTCATGATAGACCCATTTGGTTCTCAAGAAGACAGATTGGAAGAAAGGATGTATTTTCTTTGTTGTTTTCCTCTTATATCACTGCGGACAAAAGAAACTGCACACATCAAAGCTGCAAGAGGCAAGCCCTGAGAAACACCTTTACTGTTCTTCCTCAAATCCAGCTTACAAGACTTTCCTTGATAATACAAAGGTATATACACCAGAGACCTAAACAGGAAGTTCTGTAGCTCTCTGGGACATGAAGAAAGAAGAAAGAAAGACAAAATCTGGGCTCATCTGAAACATCTTAATTGCTCACATCAGTTAGTGTAATCACATTCCATAGTCACTGATATTAACATTTAAGTTCAAAAGAAATTCTGAGGAAACAATTCAATGTTAGAAATGTTGTGTGCAGAGATACAGTAGATAATGTATTAATGAAAATTAATATCTAGCACATCAGTTAAGCAGATTATTAGCAAAGTTTTCATAGATGTACACTAGTATGCATGACTAAACCCAATGGGATTGCATAAGGTGTATTAGAAGACATATTCTGTGTGCTCTGTATATCCAGCAGTTAAAGATAAAAACCGAAGAAATCAAATTACTTTTGATTCCTTCAGGAATATTTTTGGAGGGTATAAAATATTTCCTAGAGTAGAGGTTTAAATGGAAAGAAAAACAGCTCAAACAGCTTATCAGAAAATTCATTCAACTGTGTAGAATTTTGAGAAGAAGCTTCCTTCTACAACCAGCAGCTATAGAAAGATCTTAAAAATAAATAGAAGAAGCATTTTTGCACTGATGACCTTGTCTGAGATTACATCATGTCTCAGTTACCATGAATGCTGGCTACAGCTTTGGTTTCTGTTGCGTCTACTTGAAGATACATTTCTGTTCTGTATCAATAACATGTCATGTTTGTTTGAGCCAGGGGAGATTTGCTTCTTACTTCCATATTTACTGTCAAAGCACTGGACCAGGAACATGAGTTTCAGAGAGACCATTTCCTTTGCTGATGGATCTAGCACACCAAAACAAGTTTTCTCAGCCTTAACAAAAGGACAGGGTGAGGGTTAATTCTGTGCTGTAGTAGGCTATTTAGACCTGCATAAATGAAAACCCAAGCATAAATGACATCAGCTGAAGGGGCAAACTGTGTCTACAATGTCCTATCTGTACACTGAAGTCACCTCTATAAAAGCAAATTCATGTAGTATTTAGCTACTTTCAACTACAATATACAATACTTAGCTAGAATAATGGTCAAAAGAAATAATGACTCCTACATATTTTGTCTTTTACATTTTTAATCTATTCTCTCAAGTTCATTAGAAGTTAGGCAGATGCACACAGCAGACTGCTGAATTCTGATTTCTTATGTTTCCTATTACCTTGATAATGTATACATTTCCATCAATAGGATGAAAACAAATATTGGGGTTATGATATGCAACCCACAAAACCCATTTTGGGGGGACAGTGACTATGACATCATATTCTTCTGCAGTCAACAGATGTTTCAGTAGTGTGAAAATATCTGCTCTAGCTGAGAGCAGAGGATATCTAATTTTTGCCTTCATTAAAACCTGGCTACATATGTGTCTCTTTACATGCAAAACAAGTTATCTACTGACAAGACTTCAACCTGCCCCGTGAGAATGCCTTTAAATCCATATCCTGTTATATATATGCTGCCATTTCACAGATGAACTTGACTAGGAAATTGCAGGACAAGATCAAAAAACAAAAAAAAAAAAACAAAACAAAAAAAAAAAATGTCTGGGAAGAGAGAGACATTACCTCCATAACAGCACTTCACTAGAGTTGAACAGCCTGTTTTGGGAAAATGTTGAAAGACTGACCAGTCATATACATGGGGCCTGAACCTACTGTTTATCTCTGAAGTTTCCAAATTTCTCAAAGCCTGAAAATCTCTTTACTCTCTCCTTTTAAGGTAGTTTTTGATTTGTTTTCTTTTTCATTTTTTTTCCTGACTACAGAAACATTTAGACCAAGAACATTAAGGTGATGTAGGGTCAAAGAGCTCTTTTCCACATTATTCTTCAAATTACTAAATTCACCAAAAATTCTTTAAGATGTTCCAGGTTTATTGAAAGCTGTTCTTCTGTCTGTAGCTCTAAAATGGAGGGTATAGAATCCCAGTAAGAATGTCAGTTGCAACAGAGGCTTTCTCTCACTCCCTCTTTAAAAGTGTGTTTTTCATCTCTAATAGGGAGATAAATCTCATATTCTTCTGAAAATTTCATATAGAATTTTTATTGTGAATGATTTAACTTTTGTCTTTCTCATACACAGAGTGAATTTTTTAATAAATGAGATTTTTTACAGATGTATTTTTACATTCTTCCTCCAGAAAAACTATTATAGACCATTGGTATTACAGTAAACTTTATCATGACTCAACATTCCCATTGTGGTCAGGTTTGCTCCAACACAGTAGAAAAAAGCCATCCCTACCACAAAATAAAAATTGTGTTTTGTAGATTTTTTTTTTCTTTTTTGTAAAAAATTAAAGTATACCTCCATCCACATGGAAATTGAGAATGAAGAAATCTTAATTCTTTGCTGCAGTACTTAGCTATGATGCTTGAGCCATCATTTTTATTGGAGGACAATCAGAAATTCTGCCTCTGAGGCAGAGTTCCTTACTCAGATTTAGATGGGTTTGTTTGTGTAGTCAGGACTAAAGTAGCACAGCTTCATTTCTCAGACGGCTCACTCGCTTTCTTTCCAGGAGTGTGTTTTTTTTCTCCCAATTCAGCACTTCATTTCTACAAACAAGTCTTTCTCAGAAGAGGTTAAAAAGAGGAACTTCTGCAAAAGCTCCCATGCTGAGCATGCGCCCTGTAGGTAGGGAGGCATTGCTGCACAAAACAGCAACAGGTAGCCTACTTTAGCATCAAAATAGGCCTGAATAAAATATTTGGTTTGGGTTCCACTGCCTGCACAGGTATGGATTTCATATGTTGTGATACAAAGATAAAATTGGACAGAAATTCTTTAACAAGCTCCAGCTTGTTCTTTAAATGTAGTTCTGAAGAGTGGAAACATATGGAACTGCTTTGTAGACTCTTCTGGGCTAGACATCTGTTTGCTGTCTGCAATTGCAGTGGAGTGGTGTTTCACTTCAAGAACTAAATAATTTAAATAAAAGACAGAAATAAAGTACTTTTCTTCAGTCAATATTGACTGTTACAATATCACAATCTCTTGGACTTCACCCTAAACTCTCCTCCCCCGTTCTCAGCTAAGTTCCTACTTTGTAACGAGCCTGCCTTCTCTTTCCAAGGAAAATGTGAAACTACTCATGCATGTTAAAATAGCCCTTCTCATCTGGGAATTTCAGCAGCTAGCATGGTATCATAGAGGCAATTCATGATTATGGGATTTACTGAGTTCAGTGTTTTCAGACATTTCCATGTGATGTAGCTTCCTCGCTGTAATTAAAAGCCTATATATTTACAAAAAGAGACCAGCAGTAAGCGGAAACACCTGAGACTTTTGCAGGCAAAGCTCATCCTACGAAAAGCTGCTCTTTAATGGCTGCATAGGAATCCACAGCACTGTATTTAACTTCAATATTGTTCTTATCCTCCCGGTGCTGCTGGCACATGACTATACTTCCTCTGCCTCCTTCATCAAGTGTAATCACTGTTAAAGTTACTCTGGAGATCTGCTTGGCAGCTCTAGGATCCTGATGTGAAGCTGCATTATATATTTTCCAGCAGTAACACCTAGACTTGTGGATTGGCTCCTAAAATGAATGTAGTGGCAACAGTTGGTTGTATCTGTTGATAGATGCCTCAGAGGCTGCCCTGATGTTTGATCAGAATTCATACTAGATTGATTCTTGAGACATTTCAGTTTTTAAAATTTTCCTTCTAACGAAAATATGAAAATAGAAATGTGAAACTTAGAATGCATGTTAAAATGGCCCTTCTCGTCTAGAAATTTTAGAGATTAGTACGCCATTCTAGAAACATCTGCTTATAATTTGATTTAGGTAATGATCCTCAGTCAGTCTGAAAAAGATTACCAGTTGTATTAAAAGCTGACACATTCCATTGTTCAAATATAGATAGGAATAATAAACAAATTCACAAGAGATTTAAAATATTGAAATATTCGGTAATAATCTTCATGCTGAAAACAACACTAGCTGTCTTTCTAGCAGAATATTGAGAAGTGCTAATATTTCTCTTAAAACTTCAAAGTTAAACAATTTAACCAGATTTCCCTTGATATGTAAATATATATCTGCATGCTCATCTCCTGCTATGAAAACAATTTCCATTCTAAAGCCACTAATTTCAAGTAAGCTTATCACTTTAGAAATATAATTTATATGAATCTACCTGATGTCCTTGTAAGAATAAGTGTTACACAAACAAAAGTTTGAAATAATTTGAAAAAAGTTTGTCTTGAAATAATATTTTAAAAGCTGAAAAACTGAACACAGAACTTAGGCAGAATTAAGTTGATTGCATAAATAATGTATTGCCCTCTACTTATTTACTTGAATACTCTTTTTTCAAAGCATCTGAGATCATTGAGTACATATTTGGATGGTACCCATTGAATGTGTAACTGTTCAAAATTATATTTAATCTTTCTCTTATTTGTTACTCGCTTTTCGATCCTAGATCAAAACATAGTATACCAGTATCCTCAAATGAATATCCAAGGCGATTCTTATTTTGCTAAAACAAATTTTGAATACCTAAGTCTGTCTTGAGCACATCTTCAGTATTCTCTGGTTACCCAGAAGCAACTCAGAACAGAGCAATCCTCATGCCTGCCTCAGCTGGTGCTGAATTCCAAGTGACCTGTACTGGGTCTGGCCAGATGGAGGTAACTTCCTTCACAACAGCCTGTATGGCTGTATGGCCTCTATGTTCAGAAGGACTAAAATTGTGTTGATAACATGCCAGCCTTTTGCCTGTTGCTGAGCAGTGATTGCACAGCACCAAGGCTTCCTCTTTTTCCCACTCTTCTCATGCCCTGTCCAGCATCTGGGTTGCAGGAGCACAATAGACTGCAAGTGGATGCCACCAATGTTGAGTCTAATTGCACAAATTGTGCAATGTCATGCTCATCAATAAGACTGGGATAGCTGAAGGAGGAGGAGGATTTTTTTCTTTCCATTTCCATAGTAGCCATCATCCAGAGATCATCTAGGCAGTGGTCTGTTTGTGGGATTGGTGAATGATTTTGTTTGTGTCACTTGGGGGTATTTTTTTTCTTTTCTTCACTTAATAGCCTGTCTTTATCGTGACTCACAAATTTTCTATTTTTTTCTCTACCTATTCTCCCACTAATCCTGTTAGGAGGTAGGAACTAAGAGAATAATTGTGTGGGTACTTGGCTACTGGCCAAAGGAAACCCACCATGTAAATATGATGCATGACACAAGAGATCTCACAGGACTGTATTTCCACATCTGGCCACAGGAACTATTGCAATGTCTAGCCTGTATAATATGACTGCCACAGTATGTCACTCTTTCCTGTTCCCTGCTTGGCCCCATCAGGGACCTTTGGAAACATCAATAACCTCCTATCGGTCACCCTATTTGATTTCCCTTTCCATGGAGTGAAGAACTCAGTTCCTCTAAGTCATGAGGGAACAGGACAGAATTCATTCACCAAGAACTGGAAGCACACAAGATTTCATAGCACAGATTTCAAATTGGCTCAAGTACTCTGAGTCTTCCTCATTAAACTAAAGGCAAGATATTGTAGTTAAAAATCCAGGAAAGTGAATGGATAGTTCTATGAGTGCCTTCAAAAATAATTCAGTTTGAAAGTGTATCTCTTTCAAATTAAAAAAAAATATTCAAATTCAAGGAGAGGGAAAAAAGGCATTTAATTTCTTAGGAACAAAATGAGCCTGAATTTGAGGACTGAATTCTATTAGCTGAACCCCTTAATACTCATGAGATCTCTAAATCCAGATATAACCATGTCATTCCACTGAGTATTGGATTCTAGGTGCATAACATCCACCAAACCTGGCCATGCTCACTATTCTGCAGCACAAAGACATGGACCATTAGAGATGTACAGCAAGGTATTCTATACGGTTTATTTGTACCAAAACTTTTCTCTTTATTTTATTTTAATGAAAAGCATGAAGTGCTTTTTGAGAAAAAATTAAGCTTTTGCTACTCTTTAGTTCTCACTGGAGTATTTGTTAGGTGCTACTTCCATACTTTCAATTTTTTTGGAAAGCCACAACAAATTTTTACTGACAGTCCAAATAGCCTGGTATGTAGCCATTGGATTTGATTCATATCATAGCAATCATGAAAGAACCCCAAAAAATTTAGACATCAATTTCTCCAGTCTGTATGAAACTGTTTTGCAATCTATGAACTTTTACAAAGCTTTTACAAATTTTTCACAAACCTTTCAAAGGAAAGTTCCTTTGTTCCCATCTTTGCTGTTTTAAAATACAGATTAATATACAAATTTTATCTAAATTTCTTTCCTTGTATAAAGGTAAGGCTATAAATCTAAGAGATGTCTGATACAACATGACTAATTTGCCTCCTAAACTACTCCAATAAATGAACAGTTATAAAAACTATGAACTACTGAAAGGAAATATATTGGCGTAAAGAAAAGCCAAGTATTTCAAGCATTTTTTCATCGTGACTAGCTCATCTGAGTCAATGTTGAGTGAAAGGTAAGACTGTAAAGACAATGTACATCTACTTTTTCCCTTTTTTTTCTTTTTAAAAGGGAACTCATATTCCATATTCATAGCTCTTTTTTCTTTTTTTGCATTGCAAATGGAACAAGAACACGCAAAAATGATCTAATGAAGGTTTTTGTCTCTATAAATGTATATAATAAAGAAGCAAAATTTGCAGAAGTAGGTGACATCTTTTATTATTCCCATATTTTCTCTTTTGATGTCCTTAACTGCCATGGCTACAACAAGGTTTATACAACAGAGGAAAGGTTTTGCTTATTGCCTTGATACCTGAGATATACCAACATTATTG
This sequence comes from Sitta carolinensis, assembly GCA_032173965.1. NCBI lineage: Eukaryota > Metazoa > Chordata > Aves > Passeriformes > Sittidae > Sitta > Sitta carolinensis. The sequence continues at coordinate 46,625,457 of CM063285.1, read as the reverse complement.
CTGGGGGAACGGAGAGATTCAGTATATGTACAACTATAAATAAATACTTTAATACAAAATTCCCTGTGGTTTTCCACATGCATATTGCCACTAGCACTTTTGCAAAACTGACAAAAGGAAAAAAAAAAGCCCACTCATTTCTAGAAGCAGAGTATAGTAAAGTATTAAAAGTTCCCCATATCCAAACACTCTCTTCTTTGAGGGCTTAGTGAGGTCACAGTGGGAAGATGTACTGTTTCTTGGAATTTTGCATGGTGTATTAATTAATCTTATAAAGGAAATGGGGCATAGAAAGACCTCCAGATCATCAACTTTTTTAAAAAAATAAATGTTGAATTTCATAGTGCTTGCTCAGAGCACTTACATAGGAATTGCTGTAAAGCAACAGAGACGGTTTTGGAACGTAAACTGGTTATGAAGGAGGAAAAAAGAGAACTGAGAACTCAAGCTGATGCTGAACAGCATGAGTGTGAAAGTTCGGTCAGTGTATACAGTGCTGTTTCTTCATATAAAGAAGAAACCAGCACATGGGGAAACTCTCCTCTTTGCCCATCAAAGCACTTCATATATTCACAGTGTGAATTTACACAAATATTTATGTAATGAAGTACAGCAGAGCAGTAGCAGTTAATATTTGTTACATTCCAACAGTAAAAAGAAAAGGTAGCATGGACTGAAACCAGTCTCTCTTGTGTTCTAATCAACCCCTTACCTTATTCCTATTTATTTTATTGTGATGGTTTTCTTAATGTCCCAAGAATCTTTAATTTTGGTTCTTCAGAATAATTAAGGAAAACTGACAAACAAAAAAAATATCCATGATCTGTGGCAAGGAGGTAACTTTGGAATTTTGTTCACTCTTTGGTGGTTTTCATCTTTTTAAAAGAGTATGAAAAAGTATTATAGAAGCAAAGTGAATGTTCAGTGATGTAAACAACCTTCAAAAATCACATTAGCTTCTAAGTTTCTTTGAAATAAATGCTGTGGTGTTTGTATGCGTTAAGAAATTCGCTCTGTATTATGGACCTGTGGTTCATTTTTCATTAACAAGCAGTATCAGAAATGATTTTGCATGAACCTTTAAGAATCACTATTTCCTGTTCAGTGGTTTTATTTTCAATTTGAGAATGAAACACCCATAAAATTTAAAGGTTTATTGGGGAGAGGGGGTTTAATACTAGCACCTGGCAAATATATGGAAAGCATACTCAACTAAGAATTAAAAATTGGCATTCCTGGAATTTTTTTCTTGCTCTGCCATTTGTACATGGGGTCAGGGAGATCAGCCTGTGCACAGGCAGTGGATGAGAGAGTGAGCAGGGAAAGGCTCCAGAGCTATTGCTTGGGAAACCACCTTAGAGATGGAGGGAGATGTAACCAAGGCTTACCACAAACTTCAGCAGCTTTGAGAGCACTCAGGCTGGTACTGTTGAATCCTCTGAGGAAAAAAAAAAAGCAATAAAGAAAAAAATTCTTAATGCCTATATTCCAGTGGATGACAATGCTGAGATTTCAGTCAAATCATCCAGAGCCACATATTCAAAGCAACAAGTGCTGTTTCCTGCTATCAGCTCAGTGTGTTCTGTCTGTGGAACTTTGATAGAGAACAGCTTCTCAGAGCACTGGGACTAGAATAGTTTGGAAGTCATGGGTCCAGAAACAGCTTTAAAAAACCTTGGATTCAGGTCTTTAAGAAAGCTGAGTAATGTCATCAACAAGCAATGTCATTCCAGAGGCAGTGAAGCATCAGGCTGTGAAAGCTTAAACACAAATATATGGTTGTCAGACCATCTATAAAATAAGGTTATCCACTATCATGTTTGTGATAGGTTGACAGATGTAATTAGATTTAGAAGGTACTTACTTGTAAAAATCCAAGTACTTTAAATAAAAGTGTAGACTAATATTAATAATACATACCAAAAACAAAAAGAAAGCTTGAACAGCAATTACAGAAAATTTCTTTTACAAGTTCAGAGCCCATTTCTAAATTAGATCTCTACTCATTGACAATTTAAGACTAGACATTGCAAAACCTGAGATTTCCAGCTTGCTTGTTGTATATATTTAATACACAATTAGATAAATTGCCCAAAATTTTCTATGAGAAAGCATAATATAAATTAAAACAGAAACACAAACAGAAATGGGCAATTTTTAAGTTGTTCATAATTTTAAAATATTTTTTCCAGAAATTCTGTGCGACTCACCCATTTTCCAAGTCCCCAGGATCTCAGATTTATCTTTATCATAAATAGAAAACAGTTGTTTTCAAAAACCAAGGTGTACACTGACTCTTTCATGCTATATGCCTTTCTACTTCTGTGGTCAAGTACCTTGCAGTTATTATTGCTTATTTGTTCAAGTGGTGAGGAAATATTAAATATCACAAGTTCTCAGCAGAGACTGGACAATAATTATCAACAGATGGCTGGCAATAGAGTTTTGAGAGAGAGAAAGAAATTGCCCTTCCTTCTAAAACAACCGTCTATGAAAAGCTGTAAGCAACTTATTAGTGACAGTTTTGGTTAAAATCAGATTTAACTACCTGCTTTCTCACCATGTTTTAGTGTTACTTTTACCCTTTCCTACTCAGCTGTGATGAGCAAGCACCAATGCTGCATATCTTAACTTTCTCATCATGATGATATATGCATCCAAAAAACCTGACAACTCCTCGTGATTTGCTCTCTTATTAGAAGTAATACCACTGTTGTGTAATTAGACATGTACAACGTTACAACAGTGTGTTAAGCTTCCATACTCATGCATCTTAAATGACTCCACAGAAGATGTGGAAATACACAGTGGGACAGATCCTCCACTGAGGCTAAGTTAATTTATTCCAGTTAATTTATTCCAGGCTCCCTTTGCATATGATACAGTTTGTTTTCAGAATAAACATGTGCCTAATCAAACAACTGGACCTTGAGATATTTGCTTCACAAGTCAACCCTTTCCTAAATATTTTTAAAGGATGACTGATTTTCAAATACTGGGAAAAGGTAAAGTCAGCCAAAACAAAATTGTCTTCACCCTCAGTTTTCTTTTGTCTTGTGTACCTGAAGGACTCCATCTGGGTATTGCACTCCAGTTGCCTCAGCTTAAAATGCTGTAGAAGCCCTGGTAAATTAATCCATAAGGTTAAATTCCCGGGATCTCCACCAGGCTTCTGCAAAGGAAAAACAAACAAACAAACAAACAAACAAAACAAAACAAAACAAAACAAAACACAGATGTATTTTCCTCATTGAATCTGGTCTTTGTGGGCTGCTATAGAGAAAAGTGTTTCAGAGGTCATTACAGGAAGCTGATGCTCCTCATGTTGCTATGTTTTGTATGAACACAAGAACTCCCAAATCACAGTACCAATTCCGTTGTAGGTATTTAAATAAGCTCCTGAAGTGCATTGGTACTGCTTCTCTACTGCTTTGCCACACAATATCACATAAAGCTGCCTGGAAGGCTGCTGGAAGGGGGAGGAGGAGTTTGACTTCAACAGCCACGGGTGCTCAGCACTGTGCTGAGATCAAGATCCCTTGCTGACAGGGACCCGGGGCCACAAGGGAAGCCTGACTGCACCAACTAGTGCTTGGTAGCACCACAGTCCTAAATGCAAAGCTCTTTCATGCCTCAAATCATGTCCAAAGAGCTTTCAATCCACCCCAAGGTCAGTTGCATCCTCCATTCCACCTCTTCCACCTGGGGAAGATCTGAAGAACTTTTCATCCAAAGCACCCCAGCCTGTCAGCGAGGCAGCTTCTGGTTTTCTTTCCCTGTTGCTTATGCATCACATTTCTGGAATTATACAAAGTTTATTCCTGTCTCATCACAACAGTGATAAAATAAATTTTAAAAAATAATAAAACAAAAAAACTCACTGAACTGTGAACTTTGTACTTATTTATTGTGAGCTTATTTCATCAAAAATTCACTTTTTTTTTCAGAGTCCTGGTAGGAACGTAAGAACTCCCCAGCTCTTGGACTGAAATTCTGCTTACAGATGATTATCACTTTAAGATACTATTTTAAATATAATGGCTAAAAGATGTTTTTATTAAAATTCACTTAAAATTAACATCAAAACAAGAAACTAAAGCTCAAAGTCAAGGTCAAGCCCGTACAGCTGGAAAAAACTTCAATTGTTCGTTACTTCTAAAACATGACTAATACGATTCCCCTTTCTCTTTAGAGTCACTTAAAACATAAAATATGCCTTTTCTAGTAAAAATATTTCATGTCATTCTGCAAAACAAGTTAAATATCACATCGTAGTTTGCTACCACAAAAATTTAAGTGTCTCTGAATTTTCATGATGGAACTAATATATCATAATTTGATAAACAAGTAACATCTCACAAATAAAAATATTCAATCAGTTTATCATGTATTTTTCTTTTTGAAGATCTCAGTCATTAATATGCCTATACACAATTGTCTTCAAATGACAGATTCTTCTGAAAAAGTTCTATCAATAATATTTTTTGTTAAATTTAAATATTTTAATGTGACACAAACATTTGGTTTTGCCTTTTCCTAAGTATCAAAAACTCAAATGAAACATTAAAATTTGTTTTTAAAAATCAACACTTTTACTCTAGCTGATGTAATAAAACTGCTTTCCTATTTTCATATAAACAACTCAGTTTTAAAATATCCTTTAATCACTTAGTTTGGTATTTTTAAATATATTTCGATAAAAAAGGCCTATCCAATGAATTCTTGTCTAAAAATACTAGTAAGCTTGGAAGTTGAATGTCATATGAGTCAATAAAAGGCTTGTTGAATTTACAGGAGAGAGTGGAACACGTGAGTGTCAGCAGTAGCAGCTAAAAAGCTGCTCACATATGCACACACATACATTCAAACCTGGATTTAGACTAGAACTTGCCAAAATCCCTACCCAACTCTAACCAGTCAAGTCTGGAAGGCTGTTCTTTTTCACATAAAAGTAGTAATAATGAATAAAAATATTTGGAAGTCCTCCAATACCTTATACAGCATAATTTCTGTTTCTCTTCCCCATGTATACCTGCAGGCTTGCTCCTCTCTATGGTCCCTGTTCTCCCTGGTTTCTCACCAAGGTAATATATTTGCACCACTCTGAATGAAAAGCAACATTCTGAATTATAAGTGCAAAGGAAATCTGTGCTCCCAAAGCCTTCTTACCTTTTCTCGGGCTACTACATTTCATCACCCAAACAAAGATCCCATTCAGCATAGAATCATCATCCCACACACTGGACAGGAGGCTTGGAGTTAGGTCACATTTTTTAGAATCCTTATTTACCGCATTGCCTCATGTGACCTTAGACAATTATTTCAGTATCTGGTATCTCAGTTTCTCCTTGTGCTGAAGCCTTGAAGAAACACTTCCATGCCAATAGTTTTTAAGATCAAGGAGTAGTTTACACAAAGCAAGAGTTTAGTACGTAAATCCTAAATTGCATCTCAGCAGGTTCTACTCTTTTCCAGTCCTGGAGACACCAAAATATTCCAGTTGCACCTCTGTGTAATCTGGAAGCTCCCCAAGTGTGTGTATGTCTGTCTTAAACATCCCCTAAGCTGAAGAGATGCATGGGGGTTTCCTGCCTCAGTTTGATCAGGGTTCAGGTTCCATTCTCCTGCACTTCTCAACCAGTACATCCTCCTGGGTGGGATAGAAAACTTGGACTGGTATCTACCAAGGCAGAGGAGAGCACCAGGCCAGTGCCAGTAAGACAGCATTTCAGGCTACCCTTCACCTCCATGTTTCTTGATGCATAGCTTTGAAGTCCACTGATGAGATTTAATTTCATTTCATACATTCTCAGGTATTTCACAGAATCAGAGAATAGTTTAGACTGGAAAAGATTTTTAAGATCATCGAGTCCAACTGTCAACACAGCATTGCCAATTCGACCACTAACCCATGTCCCTAAGCACCACACCTTCACAATCTTTTAAACACCTCCAAGGGTGATGACTCAACCACTTCCCTGGGCAGCTTGTGCCAATGCTCGACAACATGACTTTCCATGGAATTTTTTTTCTAATATCCAATGCAAACCTCCCCTGGAACAACTTGGGACCATTTCTTCTCAATCTATCATTTGTTACCTGGGAGAAGAGACTACCCCCCTGGCTACAGCCTCCTTTCAGGGAGTTGCAGAGTGACAAGGTCTCCCCTGGTGAGCCTCCTTTCGTCCTGGCTGAACACCCCCAGCTCCCTCAGCTGCTCCTCACAGGACCTGTGCTCCAGACCCTTCCCCAGCTCTGCTGACCTTCTCTGGACACATGCCAGCACCTCAATGTCTTTCTTGTCATGAGGGGCCCAAAACTGAACACAAAACTGAGGTGTGCAACCTCACCAGTGCCAAATGTGCGATTGTTTCCTATGAGATCCTGTTGTCTCAGTTTTATATGTGGAACTACATTTTTGCCACAATCATTAGCATAATGATGTGTCCTAAATGAGGAGCTGGTAATTCTTTAGCTTGTAGTATTGTCGTGCTTGTTGATTTAATGTCTTAAAACAAAATCATTTCCTCAACTGCATGTTGAACATTACTAGATAGTGACTGAATATTAAAAGTCCATCAAACCTTTTTAAGAGACATTTAACATTTAAAAGACAAAACTGAAGATAAATTAGTTCAGTCTGTGGACGAAATATACATTAGAAATCCTTACAAAATCAAGGTTGACTTAGTCCCTCCCCAAAGCTGTAAGATAGTTTGCACTGCTCTTCCATGACTTCAATCCTACACCTGTGATAAACTATTAAAATTAAGGTCATTTACTATGTGTATTATTGTCTTGTGCTAGAGAGAATCTCTGTTGCTTTGTTTTATTTTCAGATGAGCAGGTATTGACTAGATTGTCCTGCGTAGCTGAAATGTGAAATTAAGCCAGCTTCATTCTTTAACTTTAGGTACAAAACAAATCCCTTTGAAAACATGACAACCTAAGTGACTATAGATGTGTTACAGTCTCCAGGGCTCTGGAATAAATCTCCATGTTTAAAATAGAATTAGCTATTCTTCAAACAGCATGCTTTGAAAAATTATTCTCATCTAAGTGGGTACAAATGAACTATTAATGAGACTTCTGTAGGAAAACCAAAAAGAATAAATAAAGTGAGAGTAAACTGACTGCAACAAAACACATGTGCTGCTCTGGCTTTAAAATTCTTATGGGGACTTGTGACATACTCTCTTTAGATGCTTACATAAAGAAATATTGAGTGCTGTCCATGATTCTGTTTAACTACCATTAAAAAGCCATTATTCAATAACACAAACAGCTTAGTTTCACCTCCTCTAAGGTTGGGGTTGTTCTTGGTGGGTTGTTTTTCTTTTTTAAGTCTGAAAAGAGGACAAGACACAGCTATACTGTGTGGCTGCTGGACAGGAGGTGCCATTGTGGCTACCAGAGTTTTATTTATCCTTAACCCTAAGAAGCAGCCCTTTAACCAATAGCCTTCTCTATTGCCTTTCCACTGGAAATTTAGCACTATACTTTGCTCTATTCCCAAGATGGTTTTTAATGGCTGTTTCTTGTTACAGAAAAAAAGCTTCTTCTCAGTTGGGCATGTTTCCAGTGCAACAAGTAACAGCACTTACCAGGAACTTATACTGCAATCTTTTGATTCTCAGAGAAGATTCACTAGTACTGGCAAGTCTTTATGGCAGCTTGCTGGTGTTGCTTAGATGAATGACTCATTTCTGAAAGAACGAAGTTGGGAAAGGAAAAAAAAAAAAGACAAGCACACATTGAGAAAGAAAAGAGTTTTGCCACTGGAGATAGCTATCTAATCTAATTTCAAATAAATATATACATTACTGTATATATCTAATATGATTAGCAAAATGACATAATGACACAGCTCCTGAGCAGTTGTAAACACACACACACACGTACACTCACACGTGCACACAAATCTAGCAATTGCAACCTGTGGCTATCAGAATGAAAAGCATTAATCATTTTTAATGGTCAATCTGTTAAAAAGATGTTCTAACTGATTACTGGTGTAAAATAAAATAAACATTATGCATACAAATCTTATTTCCCAAAAACTGAATCACTTTTGTCAGGTATTTAACTTAAACCAGCAAAACAGACCATCAAGAAGGCAGCATTGAAATGGATGCCTGCAGCAATGGCCAGTCAATGGCCTCTTTATTTGTTAAAGATGGATTATTTTAAATAAATTACAGAGCACTTGCACTGAATAAACAGAGTCTCAGTGGCTGTGGCATGCTATACATGTTTAATTGAGCCACAGAAATCCTAAATGACTACTGAGCTGTGTAATCGCCTTTGATTTTGCTGATAGGACCTGAATTCTTTAGGTAAAAACCAAGCCATTGAGGACTGAAAAGTAACACTACCTTGAGGAAAATAGAAAGTTTAATCTGGAATATATACTTATAATATTTAGGAAACCACAGAGATGGAGTGTTCCAATAACTGAACACAAGGCAGCTTCAGAAGTGAACGATCTGCGTGTCATTTTTATTTGAGCTTGATATGTTAAATGTCCCAAATGTTTATGTTGTATAAGCCCACTTAAACATTGCAAAGTGCAACAGATTCATTGGCAAAATAAAAAGTATAGCTTTTTTAGTCTTGCTTGCTGTCTTTTTTGAATTGATACAGCACATTATGCACACACAGGTACCCAGGGGTTTTCTTAAGTAATCGTGTAATTTGACCGCTTTTGGGGAACCTGCTAATGTGATTTACTTGGAGTGCTATCTATGGCTTCTGTAGGATGAAGTAAAACACCAGGTTAGAAACCAGGAGAAGATGCTGTAACACTTACTGATAATTGTTTTCATTTTGAGATTGTGTATTATTAACTCTTCACATTCCAGTCTTCATGTAACTCAGCCAACCAAAAAAAACCAACATCTGAAATAAGGCTATGCTTGGTACACAAGATTTTCAGGATCAGACCCTTCCCTTGACATAAATGAATCTTGACCTAATGACATATGGAATTCATTTGACAGAAGCTGTGACCTTAAATAATATTACTTCCATTTGTCAATATCTCTGGAAAATTGTTTGACATTGAGAAGCAGTTTGAAAACTACCTTGAATAACAGCAATTAAAAGAGAGACTGATACTGTTGGGCACTTTAATAATGATTGCATACCTGGATATGCTCTAAAAAATTTCAACACCTACCACTTTCTTTAATAAGCAAGGACAAAAATGCTCAGTTGTGAAATACTTCTCTTTCTAATGAAGCACAGTGAGCTACATTTTCAGTTTCCACAATTACATTGTATATTTGAAAAAAAAAAAAAAAAAAAAAAAGATATATGAGTTTAACCATGTTAGTAAACCAAGTGCCTCTAACATCCAATTAAAACCGATGAGCATTTAAAATGGAATTTATCCATAGACGATGAGGCCAAGAAAATTTAGAATATAGTATTAGATATTCTAAAGTACTCTGATGAATGATATGAAGTTTTTTTAAATAAGACCAGGCTGCTCATAGTGTCATAAACTGGTGAACCAAAGGTGCTCATCAAGCTTACAAGCTTTGCCCAAAGGAGCTGAACTGTTCCTGTGTGACTTTAGGAGCTCAGATGAAGAGGTTATAGAGGAATTTGAAGATGTTCTCAGTGCAGTTTTGATTATTCCCTTGATATTTTTCATAACATGTAAGAGAAGATCCTTCTGTCATGAATGTCAGCCCTTCCTGGAGGAGAAATGCTTGGCCTGCCTCCTGAGCCCGAGCAGCACACAGCAGGGAGGACACAGCGAGCAAACGCAGCTGCCACAGCTCTGTTTAGCATCATCACACTGTTTTCTCAGGGAAAGGAGAAAACACTTAATGTTCCCTCCAGTTAATTTCTTCAGTGGAATTAATGAGAAAAAAAATCTGCAACTTATTATGTTGACTTGTGAACATAACAATAGGGAAAATCCCCCAAATATATGGGAGAAAGCAAGGACATAGGGCTTTGCATGTCCTTCTCATAATTATATGACATAATTAAAGGACATAATTATATTTATGTTGTCTTTGGCAGTACACTTTTTTCCCTTTAGCCACAGATACACATTCTCAGGAGGCCACCAATCATGCAGAAACCGTGCGGTAAATTAGGGTATAAAAGTCAAATATCCTGGTGCCACACAGTCATTCCTTGCTCCAGTCTGGGGATTACAGAGCAATGTGGCAGTAGGTGTGACCAATTCTACCAACTTTTTGTACTATCAGCCTTATGGGAACAGTAGTTGTGCTCATCAATCCCAGAGCTGAACTAGACACACTTCTGTTGCTTTGGTGGCCTAAAAGTTAAATCTCATATAAGAAATTTGGGCTGGTTTCCCATAGGTCCTCTTAAAACGTGGGCTTTATTTTAATTTTTCTCTTAAATATGGCTCCATGTTAGCCAGAAACCCTTTTGACTATGTGTGCTGCTAACTCACAGGCACATCTGGCTGGGTTCAAACATTCAAGTGCTTTTATGGTTCCCTTTGGCCAGCAAGCACATCTTACAGGGACATTCATTGAGAGGATTCCTCTGCTCTGTCCAAAAGCCAGATGAGCTCAAATAATAGAGACACTGGTAACAAATCTGGTAAGGAAAAATTTGCAGAAATGGGAGAGGTGTGATTGTATCTTGCACAAGTCCAGGCAGACCAAAAGCCTGCACAAAATGGAGCAGTCAATGCCCCATGTGTTTAAGGAAAAAATATGTTATAAATGGTTTACTGAGATTTACCTAAATCAGGAAACAGGCTTGAGCATTAAAATTCTAAGACATAGTTAATAGAAAAGACTCAATAGGACACAGGGGAAACAGCTGGATGGGTGGGGAAGTATGCTAAGCCCAGGAAAAGAAATACTATAGCCAGTGTGACAGCTGCAGAAAAGGCAGCTGACACAGTGAAAAAATAATAGGAAACTTACAGCCCTGAAGCGACCAGGGACAGAGATCACCAAAGGATTCTGCAGAGAATGGCCTGTAGCAAGCTGAAATAAGGGATCAAAGGATTCTTGGGTACCAGTTATCTTTTAAGTGAGAGAACATTGTTGGAGTTGCTGCAGAACTTGGAGTGTCCTTGATCCAGGATATAGCCCACAAACTCTGTTTAAAAAGTGAGAGTTATGAACCAAAAATCAAGTACTATACAAAACAGCAAATGGGATAAATTCATTTTTTCCTGGTGCAGGATTTTCTATTAAACTGATTTTTCTCCTATGATCATGATATTTCTAGCAAGTCCTCATCCATATTCAGATGGGCTTTACAGTCTGAAGAATCTGACCCTGTGAAAGAATGCATCTTCCACAAATCAAATCCTAGAACAAATATTGTGAGATCTATTAAGAAGTATATGCTACATTTATTTATATAGTGTCTTTCAGGCCAAAACATCTCAAAGTGCTTAACTAATTATTGATCAGCACAGATGTCCTCACAAGCGTATTCAGTGAGCAAAAGGTCACAGCTATCCTTATGTGAGGAACAGCTATAATTAATTCCCATGTGGAGGAGGAACATATAAGCTGTCTCCAGAAGTGGGGCAATTAATAAATAGTACCCTCCCCTCATGCACCTTCTCTGCCTGTGTCAGACTCTGCAGCAGTCAGCTTTTTAAGTGAGTGGGGAATTAAGCAGCATAAAAATAAACAATTTGTGAAGGATGTGCTAGGATGAGAAGAACAGGAGCAGAGTTTTAAACTTTATACCAAGCACTGAAGAAAGACATCACTTATTCAAATCATACAATGAGGTCTTCACCTTGCTATTGCAAAAGATTAGCATTCAGATTTTTAAAAGCAATCAAAGATATTTTCACATTGATGTTTCCAATTCCAGCACCCACATATTGCCTATGAATATCTCTTCAGTATGCTGACACACAGTGCTTCATATATGCTTTTCTGTTGAGACAATCTTGCAACAGTTTTGCTTTAATCTCAAAAGGAAAGCAAAGAAACCACTACAAAACAGTGGCATCCAAACAAGGGAGTTAGAATAAGCCTTAAAATAAGATCTTAAAATAAGACACAGATCAGTCAATCTCCTGCTAGGGCTGTTTGTAAATAATTCCTACAGCTAATTTTAATCTTGCTCATATTTTAATGGATCATGATTCTAATTTTGACTGTAAATTGTTTCCATTTATATTTTTCATCTCCTTTTTTATCTCCACTTCCAGTTACAATGATATCAGAGCAACACTGCAGCCTACAGGTATAAATAGATTAATAATTAGTGTAGATCCTTCTCTCTCCATGTAGGCTACAGGTAGCATTCTGTTTCAACCTTCAGCGATGCAAATATGCTGATGTTGGCAGTATATCATGAGCTGCTCAGCAGTCATTTCCTTAATGACTTGCTAATTTTCCTCTCAATATCCTCCACATGACACACTGGAATCCCATATGGTTGTGTAGGCCAGAACAACTGAGAATGCAGCCCATCTATATAGCCCTATGACTTTGGTTTTATGCCAGCTCTTGCTTCTCTGTTTTCTCCTTAAGGAATCTGCTTGTAATCTTTAATTTAGTCTCTGATGGTAACACAAATATAATTATTTATATATTTACCTTCTCTATGTACTGTTCCTCCTGCTAATCTGCAGCTGCCTGAATTCTGTCACAGTTGATGAATGTTTTTATTTTCTGTTCAGCATTTTATTCTTATTCATTTGATTTACTCATGTAAATACTATACAGCTCTGAACCTAAACCTTTTTACATTTTTCTTTTTAATTAAGAATAAAAGAACTTGTATCCTTGAATTTACCCTCAGAACATTGCTTAATACATGCAGAACACAATGTAACCTTTCTTGGACTGGAATACTATTTCCAATGAGTATTAGAAGCTTTAATAGCTGAAAAGTACCATTGTATCCCAGGGTATGGCAATCCCCTTAAATCTCCAGAAATAACAAGAACATTGTTTTTCTTTTGTATCATAACAGTGGGATTTACTAGACTAATATAGTAGGACTCTCATTCTGAAAATCATATTTTCCTATCTATTGACTGGAATAACCATGCTGTGCAACCACAGACCAAGGAACTTAAGTTTGTTTTGACTCAGTAATACCATATGCTCCAGAGAGAAAGGTTGTCCTTGCAGGGTGTGTGCCTATGAAGTGACTGCCTGGAAGTCACTGCCTTCAGTGGACCTGAAGGCACAGCCTCAGGGTATCAGAAAATGGAGAAGCCTGAGGTCATACCAGCTCAGTGCTGTGCAGTGGATCAGCGCCTTTCAGAGTGCAGAGCCTTGGAATGGAGCTCAGCCAGAAGGGGACTCCAATGTGTACACGTCATATGTGAGGTTTAATACTTACAGAGTGCTTTTCCTTGGCCCGGCAACCAAACTGAAGAATGTTAGTAACAATGAATTGTTTAAATATGAATAAATATTTTAAAATTAAACCTGTGTGCTTGATCTCCCTTCTTGCATACAATGGCTGGCACAGTTACCTGGAAAAGAAGAAATTCAGATTCAAACCTTCATTCTTTAAAATCTCTAGAGATTTTAAAGTGGTTGAACTACATGTTATCACACATTTACATCTGCCTAGTGTACACATTGCCTTTTGATTTTCACTGGCACTTGTTAGCCTTGGGTCAGCAATGTGTCAGCTACTCATACTACATTGTACTTGAGCTGGCTCTCATTTTGGAAGCTTGATTCCAGAGTTATAAGAGTAGAGTCAGTTTTGGTGACTTCTGGCATTTTTTTATTTCAATCTGAGGCACAGCAGTACCATCAGAGGAGGACATAAACTCACAGCACGTACGGTAGCAATACTACAGCATCCTTACCACAGGGAGTCATCCAGATGGTGATGTTCAGTCAGTAATGGGAACTCAGGGAGAGAAAGCAAAGGGTTTCCTTGTTGCTGGAAGGAAATATAAGTAGAAAGCATGGTCTGCATAAAAACTGAATAATTAGATCATTGAAGCTACAATACCAAGACTAAGCACATGCTCAGAGCAATAGAATTAAGTCCAAGATGTAAATTTCAAAAAGGAGAAGCAAGGCTTTTTTATGTTCTGTTGGATTGTTTTTCTTAATTCAGAGTTTTAAGAATATAAACATCTAAGATGTGAAAAGTGTTACTCAATTCCCCCATGTTACTCAGATCACACACTTGTAAGAGTCTCTTACAAGCCAGTATTTGCTACTTAGTGTGTTTTTTAAAAAGGCTGTCACTGGAGCAAACCATATTCTGGTACATGTTTGACTGCCTTTGTATGAGGTACTTCTCTTTTTTATCTTTTTTTGAAGGTAATCTAAGGAGATGGAGCACAGCCAAGAAGACAGCCAAGAGAATGGACAAGTAACACAAGAGAAACAGAAAGAGCTGGCAAAGACAAAACACAAAGGAGAAAAGAGTTGGTGAGCAATAAATGAGAGCCAAAAATACAAGGATTTGGAATTGATGTTTATTTTATTTGAGATTAATAGCAAGAAAGAACTATAACTGTGGTACAAATTGCTCAATGCCCCATGCAGTGCCAATATTATGCCATTCATTATACTTGCAGGTGTATTATTTCTAGTTCCCTAGATAAAAAAAAATGTTTTCCATGTATTCCTTTGTATTTTAAAATGTAGTTTTTCACTGCTATATTGCCAAAGGTTCTTATTCTTCCAAACTCAATAGCAACTACGCATTTTCCTGGCTGCAGTCTGGGAGTATGGTTACTATTTTGTTCAGGTAATTCTTCCATCTTTATTAAAGGACCGCTTTAAAATTTTGATCTGCTTGTATTTCAAGTCCTTTCCTACATGTTTGTTTTCCCTGTGATAAAGGTCTTTCTATTTAAATGGTTCGTGTTCCTAATTACAAAACTGGTTTCCCTCTGTTGGGATGAAAAGCTTCTTATTAGCAATACTATGCACTTTCTTCTCAAAGAAAATTTAGAAAATAAATCAGCACAATAAAGTGAAGTCTAAGATATCAACATCTTTCCCTACTTCTTGCAACCAGCACAAAGTTGCTGTTACTGCCCGACTTAGCGTTGCTGCTCCACAGCAGCTGTGGAGAGGAGTTAGGCAGAGTTACCAGAGTCCAAAATCCAGCAGTAGAGCAAATGGGGCTGGAGGGGGTCTGTGGTGCTACTGATTCCCACTCCTCATATCCACTGACAGAGAGTCCAAATTTTTGTGGTTCCTGCAGTGGCTTAGCAAAGCTTCTCAGTGAGGAAAATGATCGAGCTCCAAGACTGGTCTGAGGACACTGGTCCTGCCTCCACGGACAGCTTCATGCAAAAGGGAAATCCACACACTCCAGCTCCTGTGGGACACCCAGGAGTCCTGTGGGCTCTGCACCCACTGTGTGCACGCCAGGCACCTCCAGGTCAGAATGTATCCAAGCTTGCTAAAAGCTCATGGGAATAGCCTACAGTGTTAGCCTGTTAAATGCAGAGCACTTAGCATGCATCTACCCCTTGAGAAAGTATTTATTTTTTGTTTTAATTTTTGTACTGACTTTATGTTACTGATGCTGTCAGACACAGCTCAAGGAGCCTTTTCTGGGTTCACAGACAAGTGTCTCAGCTTTGTTACAAGATCTCAACAGAACTAACTCCTGAGTTTGGCTTGGCTTGTACTTCTGAAAGTGAAGACATTTAAGACGATGGTGATAAATGAGGGATCATTACTTCTTTTGGAAGTTAATCCTTCTAACTGAGGAAAAAAAATAAAATTATGTTATTGCATCATGTTCACCTTAGCATTTTAAAAGAATATGACCATGACTGTGTGAAGAAGTCCAGGCTTATTCATATTCTTTTGAAAAGAAGATCTTTAGACAACATTCCAAGGGAAAAAAATGCTTTTAATAAGCCTTTTCTTACTTTACCTTTCAAGGAAAAGAGAATTTATGTTCTATCTGTAACCTACTCTAATAGTCATGTCCAAGGAGTAGATTTCCTTCAGGCTGCATCCTGCAAAAGTGTAATAAGGCATTTATGATGAAAAAAAAAAGTCCATCATGAAATCTACGCTATGCTTTAAAAAAGCATAAACTGTTATGTGCAGCTTTCAAGAAACATCATTTTGTGGGAAAAAATTCCAGAAAATCAGTCCCTCCCCTGTTATTTCCTCTGCCTCTCAGGCGCACTCACACACTCATACAGAAACACACATGAATTGACTTGCTTCCATTGACCTCAGACATCATCATCCCTTTTCCCATTCACCCTCCCACCATGCTGTCCTTGGAAGCTCATTCTTCTGCCATGCCAATTTTATCCCTTTGATTCATTCACCACTATGAACAAAGTTTCTTTTCCACAGCAGTTTTAGCTCTTACCACAGGTTTGGTTATCTTATGTACAACCGGCCCCTGCTTCCAGATAACTTTACAGTTTCACAGAGCATTTTCATTTCTTGGTGGATGAATTTAACACATGTAACAGCAGCTAGAAACCAGAAATAAACCCCACACAGATCGATCAGTCTGCTCTCTGCAGACCACCAACAAATTTTCTCTGCATTTATGAATATTTTAGATTTAGACTTTGTGAGCATATATGGCCTAGACAACACAAGGTTTGACAAGTCTTCTGTTTGTGTTCATTAGGAAATTTACTCCAAATGAAATTAGACCTGGAATCAATACAAATAGTGAAGTATGGCCAAGTTTTCAGAAAGACAGAGCTTTTGAGGCAAAGGCTGGTGAGTGATCACTTTCATATCAGTTCTGCGGGGGCACAGAATCTCATCCAATTTTGCCTGTTCCCCATTCTCTGGTGTCATAATAATCAATACACACACTAATAAATAAATAAATAAACAAAACTCACTCTTTCCATTTCCAGAAATGCCCATTCTGGCTAACAGAACAATGAAGAGTAGAAGGAAGTATCAGGTCCCTTACACAAAGGTGTTTCCTACAAGGAAATTTTGAATCTAATTTCAGCATCAGGCACTCATTTCCCATTTAAAACATGTGAAGAGAGAGAGAAAAAGCTTAACAAATTAATGCTACAACCTAAAATCTGGCAGTGCTTGTCTTTCTTCTTCCCAGGAGAGGATTAATTTGTTTCTTCTTATTCTTTGCCCTTTATTATTTCAATTGAAGGATATAAAAGTACTATTGAGAGTTTTGAAGGATAAACACTTTATGTGGTAACTGCTTAAAACAAGAATAAAATTTATTGAGAGTGCAGACATTTTTATCACATTAATGTGACCTATTAATGATAAAGGAAATTCCCTTCATCTTACAAGCTCTGTGTTTACAAATGTAACAAGAGATGTTTCAATTCTCACCATAAATCTAGGGAAGTTAAAATCTTAACCCCAAGGTACTTAATATAGTTGATTCTGTATTTAAAGGGAATGTTGTAACATTTATATTGTTTTTGTTACCTACAACACAGAGATCAGCTATTTCAATATTAATTTCATTTTATAGATAAGGTTTAACAGGTATTTCAAAGAAACCTACCAGTAATAAAAGTGAGGTAAAATCATACCTGCAATAAAAGAAAAGGCTGGAAATTTCTCTATTAACACAAGTAATACATGGAATTGCACATGACCAGAAAGCCACAATCTTATAATCTAAACATACTTTAAAAATCAGACACATTTGACAATTAATTGACTGTATTAATTTAATAAAGACAAATTAACAAAAGGGTCAGCATTCTTTCCTTCTGAGAATGCATTTTGTTGCATTTGTAGACCAGTTTTCAGCAGAATTTTTTCATTAAAGTCAAAATATTCCCCAGAGTTGAAAGATTATCCACATTCAATGTGGAACAGACTGGTGTATGGTGAAGTGCAGTTCTGTCACTGATGTTGTCCCTGAAAATAAGCCTTCTGATTTGTTTTAATATAATGGAGTCAGTTCTCACGAATTGAAAGATAAACAAGAATCATGTTTGCATTCCTTTGTGAAAATATATCACCTGATGGGCTTCTCAAGTGACCAGTGAAGATGGAGAGGTGGTAACTTCTCTGTCCGATCTCTGATCACTGTCCAGAAACGTATATATACGAGGTCAACAATAAACTAGAGACTTCCTTTCTTCTTCTCTGCCTGAACACCTGTTGTGTGTGTTGCTGTGTGTTTCTATCTCATCACAGTAACACACTAGGGACTGCCCTTCACACCTTATACTAGTCAAGAATGCCTGCTATTGGCTACCTCTCAGTTTCCTTAAAACATTCATTATTAACTACTTTGCTACAGAAAGGAAGTGCTCAATGGCTCTGGTCACCTCTTATATGACCAAGACTGTGTCTATCAAGTGGTAAAAGTGTAGAGAGCATCTCTCAAAGGTTCTGACAGATTTTTATGAGCCTGGATGGTCCTGATGATTCAGCCACGTGTTTAGGGGACTTGGCTGGGCTGAGACGTGCAGGATGAGGTGATGAGCAGGTTTCCCAGCTAAAGCAAAGGGAAGTTCGTTAAAAAAAAAAAGAGGTTTTGTGGCAGGAGAGAAAACTGAGATGTGTACAGGTACATATTCCATGTTTCTAAGATGTGTCTCCACCATTTTGAGACTTTCAGTCTTGTCACCTAGTGTTTCAAATCCATGAATATCTGAAAAGTATGCCTTTAGCAAGAACTGAGCTACAGTCACCATGAACCACTTTACTTGGTTGCTCAAGTAAACTTTAAAACCAACTCCTGCATTGTCATGTGAGTTAACATTACACCTAAAGGTATAATGCCACCGTGCCTTTCAGGAAACTCAAAGAAACTGAAGCAGAAATTTCTTCTGCCAGAAATGAACCACTTCAGAGCCAGGAATCATGCCAGGTCAGTAATGTTCACTGACATTGATGTATTCTACTAGGGAACATGAAAAGCAAAGAATATAGAAATCTTAAGAATGTAATATCATATCCCATCATCCAAAATGGCTTCGACACAAGATAACACAGGCCATGATTTAAATATATTTCAAGAGTCTTTCTCCATTTAAAAATTATAAGATTTCACACTTTTCCCTATGCCACTTTCAACGTCCCTTTTTTCTCCAGGAGCCTGTCAGGTTAAATGAATGATACATTTAACCATCCACAGCAATTAAAGTGCATGGCCTGAAACCAAAATTTTCTGAGTTTCAGCTGCAAATATTTGTATAGTTTAAAAGGTAAAAAAATTACTTAGCAAAGTTTCATAAACAACTGGAAAAATTACTGAAGAGAGTGCTTTAATTTTAATTCAAAGTCCAAATAAAGAATAAATATACTCTGTATTTCTCTATATGTGTATCTCAGCCATCTGTTAAAAAAAAAAATAAGTTCAATAGAAACTGGCAGTATAAGAATTACATTCCTTCTGCCCTTTGCTCAGGCACGATGCCACATAAGTTTGATGCCATAAAATTTAATTTTTTTCATTTTGAATGATTTACAGCAGAGCAGAACCTATAAATCAGAACAGTAACAGGGGTTATGAATAGGGATGTATATTTTTCCAAAATGTCTAAATGAAATATTTTGAAACATGGTAAAAGAACTGCACAGTTCTCCACCTGGCAGCCATAATTGAAGTTAATAACACTTGTTTAGACATAAGGAAACTCTTTGACACCTAGACTTCTTTTTTTCTTTTAATAAAATGATCAAACAATCATCATCTAGTTTTAAGAAATCAAAACAGTTAGTTCTGGCAATATGTAATATGAAGACAGTCTTTCTTTCAGCTATGTTTCCAACTATATCTAATAATTTTGAGAGTACACACCAATTCCTTAGCACAATTCCTTATTTTAATCATACACCATATTATTAATCTTATTGCAGCTCTTAGGAGCCATTACCATAATGGCAGTGACAGGCAATATAAAACACATTCTATGAATAGGCTTTGATAACCTCAACATATACTATTGATTTTACAGCATTTCAGATGCATGTTTACATTTTACAGCCTCTCCTTTGCATGTCACAGACAGCTGATGAAAAGGTACAAGTATTTATTACCCCACAGCCATTTGTACCAAGCCTTGGAATATTCCTCTTCATATCCATGATGGCATTCAGAAATCATAAATTCATAAATTAATACAGTTTCTTCATTCAAGGAAAAACCTTTCTTAAAGAGAATGAAACCAAACTGGTGTAAAGTTTCTCTGTTCATTCACCAATTCCTTCTGGTCCTGGTTTTCCAGTGTTCTTGATAAACCTAAGGACAAGGGTGCAGGGAGAGTGATGACATTCTTCTGGTCCTGAATCTTCAACCCAACAGACTTGCTCACTCCTGGAAGTTGTGAAATACTTTGTCTCTTTTTCTAGAAGCTTTCTGTACCAACCTTCCATGGAGTTCTGGGTAGAACACCTAGGTTTGTTATTAGATGCTCATTTCTAGAACATCTAGATTCTAGTTTCCCCTAGAATCATGAAAGAAGCACATTTACAGGCACTCCTGCTGTGGAGAGCTGCTTTCATCCAGCCACTTCTATCTCCACAATGGAAGGGAGGAATCGTCAATATGACCTAACTGCTGAGTAAAATCTTCAGGAAAATCTTCACCTCACAACTAAGATTTGTGCAGTAGGAGAAGGAATTATCCTTGTATTCAAATTCGGGCTCCTCTATCACACTTTCCTTGCATGTGTGGCTTTTCCTTTCCTTATTAAACTACCTTTGTCTCAACCCAGGAGCTTCCCCACTTTTGCTTTTCTGATTCTCTCCTTCATCTGCTGTGGGGGCAGCAAATGAGCAGCTGTGTGGGGCTGAGTGGTCAGTTAGGATTAAACTATGACACTCATCTTTATATCGTGCAGGCTTAAAATTCTCATTGTGAAGATTAATACTTCTTTTCCCAGATTTGTTAAATATCAATTACTCAGATGTTTTACAGAGTGTACCAATTCAACATAAGGTGAGACTATAAACCTATTAATTCAGAATAAATGTCTTGCCTTGATTAAAACATAGAAAATTTTTAGGCAAATTTCCATTCAGTTGAGAACAAAGTAACCTAACCAGACACCAAATCAGAAGTGTTATCTGCTCACTCAGGAACTTGCCCTAAACCCAGATTATTGCAAGTTCATGTGTCTTGCAAAGCCTGAAGCACATTTATCCAGTAGATGTCCACATGAATATAACTTATGCTGATCAACAATAACTACCTACAACCACTGTAAAATTTTTTAAAGTTGTTGTAAAGGGTCTGATCCTTCATGGGATGTTCAGATAAAATTCTTGTAGGTTTCAAAGGGAAAGGAGGATCTGCAGTATCCCAATGGCCCAAGAAGGCACAGGGCGACATGAAAAACCGTCACATGGTGATGACACAAATCAGGGTCTGCCCTTATAAACCCAGGAAATAACAATCCATTTATCTCTCATCATCCTAACCCTGTGGTAATGGTTTTACCCTGTATTCTCTCCTTTTCCAAGATGTTGTCCTGTTCCCTCTTAACTTGATTTACCCTACTTATTTCTGCTGCTGACTTTGGCACTTTATTCCAGCTCTAACCAACCACAGTATTAAGACATATGCCTGAGCTGCTCCGGGGCAGAGTGGCAGAGGACTTATTCACAAAGCTCCAGCCCAGGTGAATAAGCTCCTCCTTGTAAACTGGGTTAGAAACATTTAACAAAGACCCTCAGACACCATGGGCAAGGATGTCCATACCTACTAAGCCCAGGACAAAAAACAAGGCTAAAATACTATCAGCATTTGATTTAGTATTCGGTTTGGCTGTTTTATGTAGAAGAAAAATCAATCAAAGGGAAAGTGTGTTGTGTGTAACCTCACAACCCAAACAGTGCACTTACATGCAGCTGAGGGAAGCCCTGCATTTTGTCACTTGAAAGCCTTCCTAAAATTTTATACATTTTTCACTCAAAAATCAAAAACCAAGTGCATGTATGTAAAAGTCACAGTCAGATTCCTCAGCTGGGCAAGAGAAGTTTGTTTTTCCAATTTGAACTACAGAGAACTCCTCCTCATATAATTCTCTTCAAAGTCTAAAATTTGTTCCAGTGATAATTGCTGAATTTATGTGTATTTAGAACCCAGTACTTAAATAAAATAGCTACATTGGGTGATTATGTTTAAAACACCATGCCAATTTCTTTGAATAGGAATGTAGTAAATTACTACTGATTACACAAATACTGATTAAAATTTTAAGGCAAATAAATAATGAAGAGGGATGTTATTTATTTGTCCAAATGCTCTTAAAAGTGCAGTCATGCCAAACACAGCTTCCAAGGAAAGCAGTGGATGGAAATACAGTGTTATGTCAGTGGACAGCCTGGACTGAATCATGAGGACAGCAGTGATTACTGTTTTAATGTTTGCTCCATCTGCCTCTCTATCTTCCCTTGTTCTTTCTATAACACTGTAAACTGAATTCTTACCAGGAAAAGTCTGACATTAACTTTGCACTTGCAGTTCCTGTTGAGTTTACTTTGGTTTTCCTTATGCACAAGCTGATAGAAAAGTGAAGATGCAACCTGTAAAATCAAGGGAAATGTTCTCAAATCTTGTACGTTGCTCCTCCATGCAGCACCTGCAAGTACCTTCTGAAACCTTTGAATGCAAATGCAAATCTGCCTCTGGAGACCACTAATGCCTCTCCTAAACACTATCTTCAATCTAGTTTACAAGGAAGTATAGTGACAGATTAATTATTTCTGCCTAGGGCTAGGCAGAAAATTATGATTTAGATACTCTTGTGTAAAAATTGCTTTTAAACTAACATGATCCTTGGTAGACTGTGGTAATAGCATGTAGCATACACAGAGGATAAAATTATTGAAGTCACAAACAGTTCACAGTGGAGTCTCAGGTGACACCAGTCAGAAGAACTTCAGTTATACTGAAAACAAGGACAGGAGGCTGATTTGCATGAGCTGATGCTATCTGAGCAGAAGAGCTGAAATGGTGATAGGATTGCAAACAAAAGCTGGGATCCTGGGCTGATGTGCTGCTGGACAAGGACAGGTTATGCAGTGTCTTTGAGCCAGCTGTGAAACTGATCCCTGTGAATCAGTGTGTGTTTGCAATCACAAACCATGAGGGCCCATATAGAACTGTTGGGCTCTAGGCAGCATTTCTGTATTTCCCTCTCTGTACCAACATCTCCTCACACAAGCTCAAAGCAGGGTTTCATTGTGCTTTACACCATAGATGCATCTCTTCTCAGGTATATTTAGTCCCATTATGCCCATCCTGTTCCCTTTAAAAGCAACCTAAAATGGAACAAGCTCCAAAACATAAGAAATAGGTATAGGCATTTTTATGATCATGTTTCTAATGTGGGGGGGTGGGGGTGTTAATTAAATTTTGAAAATGAATCATTCACATTCTAATTTCTTTTGGCAATTAAGAAATAAAAGCTAAACCAGATGAAAACCTGTGGTTTATACACTGATACCAAATCTCATTCACAGATTTTCATACAGATTTTTGTTAGAAACAGCAAACACCTTAAATAAAAGCAGCTGCCCCTGCCCATCAGCTGTAGAACAGTGTGGTTCAGCTCACACCAGAGCTGATCTTTTTTGACCACATGTGCTTTATATGGATATATATATATATATATATACAACAAAACTCTAGACACTGCAGAAGCAAAGCCTTTACTAACTGTGAAGGAAATCTATAAACACATATACAGGCTCTAATTATTAGCTATGACCATTAAAGCCAGGAATTACTTATCTGCTACTTCACATGAAATACTCTAATTACCACACACAATTTCTTTATTTTTGGCTTTTATTTTCTCATTTCACCTAATCTACTGGATAAACAGAAACAACGCTGGTTTCCAAAAACAGAACTAAAAATAAAACTAAAAATTTAACTGTGAACTAAAAGGTCAATCTGTATTTGCTACTTCCCCTAAAATATTTCAGTCATCATATATATGGATCTCTTATCTATAATCTGTAGGGAAAATTAAACATTAAGTCCAGTTTCTGCACTAGTTTACATGGTTTTCAGCCCTGGAAGTACTCACCATCCCTGTTTTTTAACTGTGCCATTACTTAATCAAAATATTTTAAACACAGTCATAGAAATAAACAAAACTAAAGTGAAATGTTATGGTGTCAAACTTCTGTAGCTCTCTTTGTCTTTTATTTTAAGAAAAACTACTATGGTACAATGCAGATAACAAAAATATGATGTCATTGGGGAAATATATGCTTATTTTTAAAGATTCTGCTGGGAATCTCTGTATATGTAGAACAGCTCAAACTAAAACTCAGGTTTTGTCCAGTTGATTTCTTGCGAACCACAAACCAGATTTCACTTCTCTCTGGTGTTATTTGTAGAAATACATATCAGTGAGATCAGAAAAATATTCTACATTCTGTTTTTTTAAACATGTCCCAATAAGCAGTCTGTTATATTTCTAGTAGTGGAGCATATTAAGTTACCTTTTAAGTCCCTGCCAGTCGGGAGCTCCTTCACTCAAAGTAGAACCCCAGTTTAGCTTCAGGCTAGAACTCTGCAATAATCATGTTATTTTAAGGGTACAATTTAGACTTTCTAAAAATTCAAAGTGTTGAGTTAACCATGTTCTGTTTATTTGTGGAATATTTTCTGACACCTTGTTACACAATTAATCTACACCCTCATTTTTGACCCTGGTCCTAAGAATAGAGGCCTGACATACATAGCCCATGCCACCTGTAGCATAATGTATTCTTTCACCCTTATCCCACTCATAGATTTTCAGAACGGTTTTTTGAAATAAAAATGATCACACTGAAAATCAGCTGCTCGACACTGCCAGTATAATACAAAAATGTACAGAAGTGTAACGAGAAAAGAATGGATGAAAGAAGTCATTAACAGCCACCCACATCTAAAGACTCTGACTCCATTTAAGCAGGTAAGGATTTTGTCTTACGCTTCATGTGGGCAAGAATTCATCACCATCAAAAGGCAAATTAGGATTTGCATCTCGACCTGCCTGAATGATGTTTTCAGTAGCTCTTATAGTCAAGAGTTATGGACTCCTGACATGTGCATAACCTCCAGTATTTTCCTTGACTCAAACAGGAAACAAAACCATTTGAAAATGAAGTTTATCCTCTCAATAACATAACAGACAGTTATTCAAATACAACAATGAATAAATGCAAAACCCAAAGTGAATAGTTGCAGTATTATTAATTACTTGGGTAAATAATAAAAGTATTGAAGAGACTTTTTTTCTGAGGTACTGTCACCATGATATCACACTTGTGCTTCTCTTTTTTTTTAATAGCATGTCCCAGTCAAAACAGCAGACATTAATGGTCCTGTCTTTCCAGTAAAATCCAGTCTCAGCTGGTGGTGGTGCAGTAAATGACAGTACTAACAGATACAGAAACAATACCTAGAGTCGGTCATCCTTTGGCATTTTCAAAAAAACACTTAGTACACAGCATCCTGGTTGCTCTTTGTGTTGGTATCAAAAAGGCACAAATATTTTTCAATAAATGGTTTATTTTCATTTAAATAATAGCTAAAAGTTAATGCTTACAATATAGTAGTAATTTTCATAAATAGATTAATTAAAAAATGGGGTAATTAACCTGGGATCCTCTAAGATCATTCAGACAAATTAAGGAAACTCTCCATTCAGCAGTAAATCTCAATCTCTTCATTCCCTTTAGCTACTTTGTTAAACCCTACTCCCTTTTACTTTGTAGTAAACTTTCTAATATTTCATTTTTGCTTCAGCTAGAGCTACTGAGAGATCTGTATGAATAAAAAACTATTCAAACTAAGTAGCAGTTCAATATTTTTCTGTCAGAAAAAGGAACTAATCAAAGTCATCCCCACTTAGGGCACTCTAGTACAGAACAGCATGGGCATAATAATGTATAGCAGCTTTTGTACATACATGACAAATGAAGCAAGATCTGATTAATTGTCCAGCAGTTCTAAAATGGTCTGTAATTTCCTTCACATGTCACTCCATTAGTTCTTAGCTCCTGAACTTGCCACTTAGAAAAATTACTTGTGATTTGCTAAGTAATAAAAGTGCATTTCTATTCAACAGAAAAGTTTCCATCTCCCAAATCTTGAAATATGTACAGAGTGTCAGATCCTATTATTGCTTTTAGATTGGGATTCTGTTTACAAATATGAACATTTGCTCAGAAATGCACAGAGAAATCTCAGAGAAATTTCCATGGAAGAACAGTGAAGTAATAACTTCTCATAAGGATTCTTAGCTTCGAGTTCAGAGAAAGACAAACTTAGGCCACTCTTCTGGATTAAAGTCTCAGAGGTTCTATACAGGCTTAGCCAAAATGATCCTTGGGCATTTTAAGATGTATGTAATTCCAAACTTTAATGACCCAATTCAGCTGTCCTGCCTGTTTGGGTGTTTAGAGCTGGAGTAGACAAACATGGATCTTAGAGTTAAAATGAGTTGCTCAGTGTGGTAGAGGTTGGTCTGAACAAGATGAGAAATGGAAGCAAGTTGGGAAATGCTAGCTGTCTTGTAGCACATCACAAAATCACCGAGTCATTAAGGGCAGAAAGGACACAGTCCTGAGGCCTCAGTACCAAATACTGGGCACAGGTTCTGAGACTTGAGCATGCTTAGTGTAAAAAGGCACTTGAAATATAAACTAGGGGTTATGGACCCTGAGAAATCTGCTGAGTAGGCTTTGCTTCTAATAGCTATATATCTTATATTGTGGTGCCCAAAACACCAACCAGCAGGTCAGTATCTTATGCCTGAAATGATAATAAAACCCATGGCTTTAGCACAAAGCTTTTCTCAAAAAAAAAAAAAAAAAAAAAAAAAAGGCATCAAGGACTCCGTGAAGTTCAGTTCAGGTTTGTTGATTACCATTTATTTTACATTAAAGATGTTTAAGCACAATTATGGTCAATAGCAACCTAAAATAGACATGCTATGAGCTGTGCCCAAGAAGGGCAGTCCCACTCAGCCCCTTGAATTCTAGAGCCTGAGCAAGAGTATTTATTTGTGAAATGGTTTACGTGACCTGGGCAATCTGACATTTTAATGATCTAGCAGGTAGATTTTTTTCTTGAGTTGTGAAAATAGGCTTTTTGAAGAGTGGTTGTAGCAGCCCAGGAACAGCTGCTCCTCAGGCCTATAGAAAGCTTTTATTCCACAGGCTGGCCTCCTTTCAGTGAGGCCCTCTCTTTAACCTGCAGGGATCATGCAGGAAACATAAAAGTTACTGAGGCCTCACTGACCTTGTCAAGGCCACGTGTGGGAATTTTTAATGTTTGAGTTGCTTCAAAATTATAGCAATTACTAGAAATATTCCAGGAAAAAAGGACTTTTTTTTTTTTTCTTCTGCCAGTTCAGATTTCCCAACTGAAATTGTCATTTTCATCTGCTAGTCCTTTTTAAAAAAATAGAATTATAGACACTCTTTAGTCACTGGATAACAGATGTTATCAAACTTTGTGGCACTCAGTCATAATTAAGTCAGGCTTAATATGCAGCTGTCAGAAACCACTGACCTTTTCTGATGATGGCAGGGAAAAGGCTTTGATAATCTACTACACATTTAAAGTTTTTGAAGGAAAAATGTCAAAGGTTTGGGTGTTCTGGCAGGAAATTACCTCTTGCGCTCTTAATGACAAATGTTTTTAGCTTAATCTAAGTAAACAATTAAATGGTGTTGCTTCAGTTGGGATTTCTAATCCAAAATAACATCTTTCCTATGCTTTACTACCAAAGAATCAAAGAATTGTAGAAGTAATTTTTAAGGTGACCATCTATCAGAGCAAAGGAGTAAAATGCAACTGACAGATTTCACATACAAAATGTGGGGATAAGGGAAAATTTGGAAAGGAAAATAAAAGAAAATTTCTTCTAGGTAGAGTTTAACCATCTGATTTACCTCTAATACTGTGGACAGCACGAGGACAAGATACTCACAAAGCTGTTTGAAAAAAGGATAGGTAGCTCAACAGCCAGAATTTAAAACTTGTCACACAACTAATGCTCCATGTTGCTCTTAAGTCTCCTACCATAAATTTTGCCAAAAATTGTACATCAGGTACCTGCTAGAGATCCTTGTTTGCAAAGTCAAGACACTGACTAGAACTACCCTGAGTGTACAGGTAGCTAAGAGGTCTCATCCTGTTGATACAACCTCACCAAGACGGCATTCCATCTGCCTGTGGGCAGATGAAGAGAAAGCAGCACACAGAAATGCTGCCCAGTGGCTGCAGCATTAATCTGACATCTCTGCAACGCCAGCTTCAATCTCCTCCCTGACCAGGCTAAAGAGTTTTCTGGGACAAAAGAATTTCAGTACAGGTTCCTAGGCATATAGTCATTCAAAGCCCTCTGGTATCAGCATTGTGGGAGGATTTATACCATGAAAATCCCTTAATATCCGCCTATGTCATAACTCTCTATATGAAATATTAATAATATTTATTTCCTCCAGAGAAGTGTTGTAAGGATTAATGACTTAAAGATGAAGATGTAAGGGAGAGTATTAAATGCTTTCAACATAGAAAGGTAACATTATTTTTCAAGCACTATCACTCAGAAACCCAGATGTGTGTGCATTCATTATGGAATTTATTTAAAAAATTTCTAAATCCTATATTGAGGAGTTGCAAAGAACATTTTAAAGCTCTTATTTCAGTATTTACATTCATTTATTTATTTTTATTATCTTTCTAAGGTGTGTGTCAATCCATATAGATACCATGCTCCTAAATATCTCATGGATTTACTGGTGCACAAGAAAAAGGTGGTGTTTTAATAGCTTGATTCTCTTAAGCAGGTTAGTGTATTCTTTAGCTTCAAGGAGAACAGAAATTTACCTAAGCCCACACAGAAATTCAGGCTTGAAAGCTGTACAAAAGCCATGACAAACAAACAAAAGGCTTATTTTTGTTTGATGAAGGAACATAATCTTTTCCCAGTGCATCTGCAGTGTAGAATGCAAGACAAATGACAATGAGTAAAAGATCAAGTAACATTCCTCATTGCCCAAAACAAATAAATAATCTAATACCAAGGATTACAGACGAGATTGTTTAATATACATCTCTCCTTGGCCATTGGAAGAAATGTACATGAAGAGTGTTTTATGTTTAGGCTTACGAAAATTTGCCCCAAATGCAGGGTACTCTGCATAATCAGATTTCAGCTTTGAAATAACTTTTGCTTTCCCATTCCACAAAGGAAGCTGAGGCTTCCCAATGCTGCCCTGGGAATGCCATTACTGCACCTACCTAAACAACAAAAACAGAATGAAAAATAAACTCACATGGATGAGAGAGAAAGTGAGAGGCAGTAGCCCCAAGACAGGAAAATAAAAACGCCCCTCACATTCAGATGTGGCAGGGAGTTAAAGGGACAGTGCCAGGTGTTTCAGTCATCATTCACATTCTGTGGTTTGACAGCACATAATATTACTTGTTTTTTCGTCTTAACAAGGATTTAATGGGGTTTAAACCTCTCATTGCCACACTGGCGACTTAAAATTTTTTAAGCACGTTTCTCTTTTATAGGAAAGATAATGAAAATCGCTTCAATTAAGGAAGTGGTGTTCAGAAGGAAAGCCATGACTTCTGATTTGGCTTTTATGCAATGACATGTAGATGTTTCCACTAATTTTTTTTTTTTTCCTTTTTTGGCTATTAAATCTTACTGTAAAATTTACATTACCTTTATTATGAAATACCCAGCCTTTCTTCTGAAAGGTATTTTCCAACTGAAATAATCAGTATGATAATTTCCTGCAATGAGATTCGAAAGGGCAACAGATAATATTTTCTCCAATTAAACATTATTATATTGCATTTCTTGATATTTCTCTAATTTCTAATCTTAATTAACTATGACAATATTTATCAATATTTTACATTTGTTTAATGTAAAAACATTAAACAAATGTAAAGCCTCATCACTGAAATATAATGTTCTTCCAATTAGACCTATTCTAATTTTCTGCAACCAGACACACAAAGGGCTCAAACTGGAAATTACAGGAGCAGTTCCAGAGAAGAGATTTGAGCTGTGCACATTGTCTTGGTTCAAGATCAGGGTCTTGGAACTGCCACACTCCCGTTTCTTCTCTCTGTCACCAGAACCTGCAGACAGAAGTTGCCAAAGAAGACATTAATTGTAACTCTTAACTCCAGGTGAGTAATCAAGACTCGGTCACCTTCAGCATTCCATTGAAAACTGACTTCATTTTACCCTTGGTATAGTAGTCCATTGTCTCATACTTGTCCTTTTTCTGTGTTTAGTGCTACTCCCTTCCTAATTTATAATGCCCAAGAACATGGATGGACATTTTGGTTCATTCCATATTTTTTCTGCATTTAATTCCCTTATTAAGCACTACTTTCTTTTCTCCCTACTTTTATGGGAGGCTCAAACCTCCACACTGATCTACAAACACAGCAGATGGTGTGGAAATTTGGACCCAAGCCTAGTGAACAGCTTCTACTTCTCTTATGATCCAAACTAAATGCCCTGATCTGGCAGGAATTCAGAAATCCAAACAAGATTTCAGCACATATCACACTGTGGGGAAGCAAAAGGGCCGCTTTGCTTCCATGTCCTGGCTTCCACCTTCAAAGTTAAGTATGTACCTTAGCTGCCAAAGGGAAATTGCAGTCAGAGCTCTCTTTCACTCATTTTAATCCCTACTGCTGGAACAGCATCTCACTTTCTGCCCAGAGATCAAGTCCACATACAGGTGCCACCAGCCGTCTGCCCATCCTGTGCTCAGGATGTACCCTGAGCCATTCAGCTGCAGAGAGAAGGACAAGGACCAACAAGTGCACAGAACTGTCACAGCTAACAAGAAAGCATTGGATGGAGTTCACCTTACCTCCAGAGGTTGTTTTGATTTTTCTCCTCCATCTGGAGGTCAATGCTGGGGTCTAATATTTATCTGAACATTCAGTGAACACTCAATGTTTTGTCAGGACTTGGTATGAATACCTAATTCTGATAAAACTTCAAGTGTACCATGAAACCAGAAAAATTCAGTTGCATACTGAGAGGGTTGCCTGGGATGGAGGGTAAGGTTATAACCAGGAGTGATAGAAACTATAAATCTTGAAAAATCATTGTTTGACCAACAAATATTCTTCCCCTGATGTCCATTAAATTCTACAGTGCAGGCAGTATTTAAAAACTCAGAAGTAAATGTGTTACATGCAGACCAGCCTTCATGGTAAACACTTGAGGGGGAAAAACCCTTCAATGAAGATGATGAAAGACTTAAATCTAAACTGAGATGTTTCTTATTTAAAATTAGGCATATTCAGAAAGAACTGACCATTGTTGAAGGGAAGGAAAATTTCTCTAGGGGAAAAACACCAAAGCTTCTTTGTCTGAGCCTGGCTAACACTGGGAAGACAAAACTGTCTGGAAGATTTCACTCGTTGTGATTTATACCCCACTCTGATGGAGAAGAGGTAGAGAGGTGTTTTAAAAGCTTTTAAATATCTCATTGAGGGAAGAAAGGCTTTTGATTTCCCATAAAGGCTCTATGCTTCAGAAACAATCACTTCACTCAGAGAGTCCAAATTTCCTCTGTCCACAGAAGGAGCTATGATAAGACAACTCTCACAGGGCCTGATTGACCACATGCTATTGACATGAATAGGGTAGGAGATTGATACAATGTGTGATGATACAGTGATACAGTCAGCTGACATCTAGTCTCATCTCTCCATGTTGTAAGTGAAAGACTAGGACTGCATTGGGAATTTCTGCTGAGAGCTGCAGTGCTGTTAGGCAGGTCACATCCGCAGGGAAAATTGTGAAGGTTTGTTCCTTTTCCAAAGCCAGCCATAGGCAATTGTTGTGTGTACTGTTGAGGACCTCATGTCAGTGTTTAGTCCCAGGCTCCTCATCCACAGGTCCTCTGAATGGGTCAGGGAGCAACTGTGCTTTCACACAATGTCTCAGGAAGCAGATGGTACCCCTTTATTTCCCCATGTCCTTCCACTCCGCATTGACTGCGTTAGAGACATGAGTGAGAACAAATGAATGAGACTCAGTGTTGTCAAGCCTGAGCCAATTTTGGCCGAAGACAAGAAAGTAGCTAGAACACAATTTGATTTAGTAATCTTTGACTACTTCTAGTGTCTATGACAACAGTTAGCAACCTGTGGGGGTTTATATCCCCACCTGCTGCTCAAAGTCTATGTAGCACCAGCTACCTTTTCCTTTTCTTTCACTGTGCCTTAGCTGTAGTCCTTTCTTTCATAAATAAATGTACCCTTGACTAATTTGTAGCCTACAAACATAACTGAGATAAAGCAGAGGGAAAGTCACACTGGATAGGTAAAGACGAACACCAGTCCAAAAACGGGAAATCATTAATCAGCTAAAAATGTAGGTTACCATGTAGCTTACCGAAAGCATTTAAGATTTCCATTTTTCTCTACACAATAAAAGGCTTTGCACAGTCCCCTCTGCCATCACAAGTATGTAAGTAGATTTCTGCAAAGGTTTTCTTGTTGTTATAAACTGATCTACTCAATTTTGTCAACAAGGATACAGCAGACATAGGAAGCCCACCATACCTTGAACCCTACAGTTACACAGGGATAGAGCTGCCACTTAAATCCACCCAGAAACTGAGTAAGGTGTGTTAGTTCTTAGAAATGGCATTTGAGCAGTGGTCTAGGAATTGTGCTGACTACTTACCTGTTTCCAGAGGGAGCCAAGGTGTAAATGCTGATAGTTAAAGCCCCATGAGACTCATATTTCTCCCTTTGTCATGTTACTGGATCAGTTGATGGCAGGAGTAACTCAAAATGAAGACTTGCTCCATATAAAAGAGAAAGTTTATCTAATCAGAAGGACAACCTTAATTTGCTTCTTGCCCTTGGACCAATATATCAGTCCATTCACTGGGAAGAGACTGTGATCTTCCAGTGACTTTGTAAACACAAACAGCAGAGAAAGGTACAGAAAAACTAGGACTCGTCTCTTTCTCAGTGATGTTCTGTTACAATTTTCCAAGTAGGACTCAGAGATCTAGGTTTCTCCTGGATTATATGTCCCTGAAAAAAAAACCTCAGAAGCAAAAACAAGTGAAAATTGGCTGCAGTCTGAGAAGTAAAAGGGAGGAACTTTTATAGCCCTCTTCAGTTAAGGTGCAGACAGCAGTTAACCCTAAGTTTCTCTCCCCTTGCACATAAGGGGTCATGGGTAATCACTTATGACTAATTGCA
This sequence comes from Sitta carolinensis, assembly GCA_032173965.1. Lineage (NCBI taxonomy): Eukaryota > Metazoa > Chordata > Aves > Passeriformes > Sittidae > Sitta > Sitta carolinensis. The sequence goes on along the minus strand of CM063285.1, from coordinate 46,592,325 downwards.
CACTTGTGTCAGGGAGATGCCTTTTCACATCTGGTTCAGATAATCCCACAGTCCTGAAATGTTCCACCAAATGTTGCAAAAAATACAACCTGTGCAGTATAACAGCTGGCAGATGACCCGAGCCTGCAGACTGACACCTAATAACACATTTGTACCCTGCAAGGAGATCTTATTACAGCATGGTCATTTTACATGATGAAGGATTATCATCTTCAGAATGAGAATTCCACCTTTAAAGTAGAGCCATAAACATTTGAGGAAATGCTGACTACAAACTGACCAATGTGCTATAAAGCCAAATGCCAAACTTGGGGAGAGAGGTCAGGACAAGGAAAAAGAGCCTTGTTATGAAGTTTGAGTAGCAGCTTCCCAGTCAGGGGTCTGAACTTTCTGACACATCCACAGCTTCATCCTGCCCCATGATTCTTTTTCATAAAGCACCCCCTTAACCACCTCAACAGCCTCCTTTCTAATCTCTCTACAAAAATATTAAGAACAGTTAGATATGTCATTCTAGATACATGAAAATGGTGATTTTTTTTTTACTTCCAAGGACCTTGAGTTGTAGATTTTCAAATTGCTTCACCAAGATATCCTATACTTCATTCACAAGCACTGACCACACTTTGCCAGTCCACTCTCTAAGTGTTTTTAATCTTTCATTAATAATGAACTAAGTAGCTCTCTCTACAGTTTATGAACTTAGTGTTTCAGAAGTTTGATCCATGTATGACTTCTATAGGTATAGCACAAGCAGTACATGTTTTGTGACCAGTCACAGACTGCTGAGTTTCAGTTCATAGCACAATCCTGCACACATGACATTGAGGAAAAGTGACTCTGCACCACAAGAACTCATCCAGGACACTAAATTACTAATGCAGATGCACCCTTAGAGAAAAGGTAAAAGGATTTACTTGGTCTCCAAAGACACAAGCAATTAACCTCCTCAGTTTTAGAATACCTGTCTTCCAAGATAAAACTGTTTCTACAGATAGTATATTCAAACATATATAAAGATTTTGTAGTGTATCAGAAAGAAAGTGACAAAACTGATGGAAGGTAGGACAACTGTGGGGTTTTTAGCTCCAAGGTCTCAAATGTTCAGTTTAATGAATTTGCATATTCAGTGAACTATAATCACAGTGGATGTCTAGAGCTACGGAACTCTGGAAATTTTAGTATATGTGGTTCTGTATTGCAGAGACATAGTGAGATACACAGTTCAAAGCTGTGTTTGTGTGTTATAAGAGCAAATCCAAGCTGACTTACAAAATTAATTGTTGACAACTCTGAGCCAGGACTCCCATCCTAGGCCTCAGTGTTTTAAATACTTTAAAAAGAGAATATAACAGTAGATGTATAAAATTCTGTACTAGTCAAGAATCATGGGTTTTGCGAAAGTGAGAGGAAATAATGTGCAAAGACTTTTGCACTTTTAATAATGAGTTAATAATAAGGTAATAACAATAATGAGTTTTAATGATAGGGAAAGACAAAAACTGCATCCAATTCCAGAGAAAAAATATAGCAGAGAGGAAATAAAAATTAAATAAATCACCAAAAGTGCGAAGTTGTAATATTGTAGCCTTCAGTTCCTTCTACTCTTCCTTTCACAAAGCAGTCCTGCTGCTTATACAGATTTTGCTTGTGTTGCAGATCAGGAAGGCACATATATAAAAATATATAAATCCTGAAAGACAACCTTGTCTGACTTTAAGTACCCAAATTGTCAAGCTGTTCTTCAGAGCACTGCATCCTCTGTGCTATGAGGTCAATCTTGACTCGTTAGCTAAATAATCCGTTTACCTCCCTGGTGTTCTTGTGGAAGCACCCCACATTCAATTTATCCACGCTGACATAGAGACATATGAGAGTACCGCAGGAGAGCTGAGGCTGCAGTGCACCTGGCAGCTCCTCTGCCAGAGAGGGACAGACTCAGCTCTGTACTGACACGAATCATGGTCCCAGGATGCCTCAGCTGGCATGCACTGAGGCTGACTCCAGGCCACCCCAATTCATGGGCTTACATTCACACAGTTTAGAAAAATGACATATCTGGGTTTGAGCCCAAAATAAAAAATCAATACAGTCAGCAAGACTGAAGTGAGCATTGGAATAAGGTAAGATGTTCTACTCAAAGTTGGTTTTATTACTTAAAGAAAAATTTAAAAAAAAAAAAAAAAAAAAAAAAAGGAAAAACAACACATAAAACCCCACACACCCCAAAGAGAGACAAGATTCATTTTTTTTCTATTAAAAATTATGGAATAAAGGCACAAATTTTTGGGACTATTTTCTGTTTTCATGAGAGGTCAATTACATTTAAATGCAAAACGTTTCTGTTTGCTGTGCCAGATAGTGTTTCATGGAAGTGGAAGGCCATTCTTTCTAACCAGAGGAGAGGGATCAATATCTGGTGAATGATGCTTCCTTTACAAGACCAATAATATGACCCTTGGAAAAAAATGTGCTTTTTTTTTATTAGTATAATCAAGAATAAATTCCACCATTTAAAAAACTTAATGCTAGAAGAGCCAAAATCATTGCAAAAACATTGCGAAACATGGACTAAAGTAGATCTCCAACACGCAAATGGAAATGAAACCAGCTGGGAGTTCCATACATCCTGCAGCACATGGGCTGTATGTTCCACAAATCATGAACTGCAGATGTAGGATAAGCCCTAAAAAGTTTATGCTAGGTGAGAGTCCACTTTATGGGTAGCACTGGCAAGACTCCACAAACCAAGTCAGTTTTGCATAGTGAAATACACTCCTAGAAACAAAACCCAGCCCTAAAGCATAAACCATTTTGTCAGAGCTACACACCATAGACTAAGCTGGAGAGCAACACCCTGTACATTTAACTAAGTTAAAAATATAATTAAAAATAACTTTTGGAAAACAGTGAAGAAAATTAGGAATAAACACTACATAGTAGTTATATAATGTAACAAAAATTCCTGCAGTTGGGACCCTGTTCATAATCCTGTCCCTTCAGCAGCTCTGCTAAGGCAGCACATGCTGGCAGCTCCAAAGAGAACACGTGCTTATTCACATCAAATCATGCACTCTACCTTTTATTCATGCTAGAATATTTTATGTCTCTGGAAAATAGAACCTAAAAGGCCATGAAGGGGGCAACTCTTCAGGCTTTGCACGGCAGAAGGCTGCATGCTAACACACGAGACACATTACCAGCACCTAGCTATTTCAAAGAGTCCCTTCAGAACTTTTGTATTGAAATACATCAGAGGTATAGTTACATCTTTGGCTCATAAGATCTAAAAATATCAGTATATCACAAGATATACTGAGATTTAAAATACTATCTCTTTGACTGTTGTAAAATATGATTTCCCTTTTCTTCTGATCCTGGAAAGGCAATGCAAGGAGAAAGAAAACAAAAGCATAAAATCACAGAAAGGTTTGAAGGTTTGTGTGTGAAAGGACCTTAAAAACCATCCAGTTCCAACATACTGTTATATGCAGGGACACCTTCCACAAGATCAGGTTGACCAAAGCTCCATCCAGCCTGGCCTTGAACATTTCCAGGGATAGGGCTTCCACAATTTCTCAGCATAACTTGTTCCAATGCCTCACTAACACAGTAAAGAATTTCTTCTTAATATCCAGTCTAAACCTGCCCTCTTTCAGGCCTGTAAGGCCATTACTTGTCCTATCGCTGCGTGCCCTTGTAAACAGCCCCTCTCCAGCCTTCTTACAAGCTCTCTTCAGGGATTAAAGGGGGCTCTGAGGTCTTCCTTGGAGCCTTCTCTTCTCCAGGCTGATCAGCCTCAATTCTCTGAGCCTGTCACAGGAGAGGTGCTCCAGCCCTCTCACCATCTCCATGGCCTCCTCTATACTTACTTCAACAGGTTCATGTCCTTCCTGTGCTGAGGACTCCAGATCTCAATGCAGTGCTGCAGGTGGGGTCTTACCAGAGCAGAGGGGCAGAATCACTTCCCTTGCCCTGCTACTTGCACATCTTTTAATGCAGCCTGGGATATGGTTGTCTCTCTGGACTGTGAGTGCACATAGCGGGGTCATGTTGAGCTTCTCATCAGCCAACACCCCTGAATCTGTCTTCTCAGGGCTGATTTCAATCCATTCTCCACCCAGCCTGTATTTGTGCTTGGAATTGTCCTGACTCAGGTGCAGGACCTCACACTTGGCCTTATTGAACTGCATGAAGGTCACATGGGCTCAACTCCCAAGCTTGTCAAGGTCCCTGTGGATGGCATCCCTACAGTCCAGTGTGCCAATTCCTCCACACAGATTGGTGTCATGGGGAAACCTGCTAAGGGCACACTCAGTCCCACTGCTTATGTTGACAACAAAAAAAAAAATATTTAATGAAAAAGCTAATGATATCTTAATACAAAATTATTACAAGTGGGTGTCATTTTCTGGAACTATACAAGTAAATAATTCCATCATCCATTATGGCCTTTTTATGTTGTGCTAATAAAGCAAAGGTTGCATAAATTTGCCTCAAGAAATTCCTAGCTTTCAGGAGTGGCAGAGAACCAGCACAGGCAGAGTCGTGATGCCCTGTTGCATTGGCAAACTGGGAGGATGCTGGTGCAAGTCGCCACTTCCTCAAAATGCTCTAATTTGTGCCCTGGAGTGGTCCCAGCTCCAATTCTGGCTTAGACTTGGAGTTTTTTTGTCATGCTTTTCTCTCTGGAAGTGAAGATCTTGAATCCTTAACCAGCATTACCAGCATTTTAGTCAGAACTAGGAACAACTTCTTAATCTCACCCATGTTTTCCCAATTTGGATTCACAAAAGGAAATTTTAAAAACCTTTATGAAAACCAGAGACAGGCTGGAAAACTCAAAAATGTATGTTTGTCCCAGTGGGTATTCTCTTGCTTTGTCTACAACCATGATATATAACGACATAGAGAGTAAACTCCAGACTGACAAACCTCTCAGCCACAGGCTTCCTGGCTGATGTAATCAGGTAAAATATGGATCCAGGCTCATGCTCATCCTTCAGGTTTTGTTTAGTGGTATTATTAAATAGGTTGAACGTTGTTCCCCCACCCTTTGCCCTAAATTTTGGGTACTCTTGGCAGGTAGATTGGGTTGCTGTGGGAATATTTGCAGTGGAAGACAGAATATTTTCCTATATATTCCTGTTGAGACCTTCAATAAATTAAATTGGTGGTTTTGAAGTTTTTCTGCCTACTTGCTACCATAAGTCTCTAAATAGAGCCTCTATAGTTTTTTCTGTATAACCCATCTTAGTGTTTATAAGGTGGTAGAAGTTGTGGAACTTACCTGCAGGCTTGCCAAGGTCAGTGTATGAGCATAGCTCTGCTTTATTAGATTTTGGAAACATTCCCATTTGGAGGTTCATTTTCAAATGTATAAATCTCAGTTGGTAAAATACCATGACCTTCTAGCAGCTTCTAAGCAAAAACCCTACACTCACCTCATACATCAACATAAATCTAACTCATATCACCTTTTATTCCTCCTCCTTCCACAGCTGGTCCAGGGCTCAGTGGGAAACTGCTAAGTTTCACATCTCAAGGGAGCACTTTGCTTTGCAGTGGTTGCCACTGTACCAGTGTGGCAAGAACCGTTTTTATCTCTGTGGGCTCTTGCCTGAAAATAAAAAGATCCTAAAATTACTCTGAACTCCCAAAAATAATTGCTATAGCAAGTAATGCTAAGCGATAGAAAATGTGGAAAAGAATTGCTCTGCTTCTTCCCCTTACAATGGAAGGCTATGAGATTAATTTTTCTTATGGGATTTCTGCAGAGCTGCTACACATACATTCAAAGAAACATTGAGGGAAAAAAAAATCTAAGACCAGTTTTATACTAGCAGGTGCAGGGACAAACAATTTGCACCTTCATGCATGATCAAGGACTACTGCCCTCTGTGATGTCTCTTCTCTCTACCCCAAGGAAATCACACCACACTTCCCTTCTACCCACACTTTAAAGTTCCCTTGAACTCAGAATCATCCCCAAAGAAGCTCCAGACTTACCCATAAATCTTCCTGGAGGATGCACAATACAAGCCTTGTCTATAGGTACCAGCCAGCTTGGCTTAGGTATTCCTTATCTGAGCCAATTCCACTAACTCCTTGGATGGCGGCAGTCTCCAGAGGAGGAAAGACTGCAGTAATCTGCATATTTACTCAGAAATTCACATTATGTAGAGGTCCATGATGGTGGGTGTTCTTGTCAGGATCATGCTCAGCCAATTCATATCAACTGTGACTGAAAATGTGAAAATTCTACTATGTTGCCTCTTGGGCTTGGAATTTTTCCTCATAAATCTTGAAAATGAGGTTAAATCTTACCTCCAAAGATGTATTCCTTTATACAACCAGTTCAAACACAAATGTTTGAACCATTTTCACTTCCAGAAACAAACAAAAATAAAAAGAACAAAAGAAACACTCAAAAAAGTGCTAGCTAAGCAGTACAGCTAAAATGTTGCATTTATAACCTCTTTATTTCCACCTGTCCAACATGTCCTCCAGTCCTTGTGGCTGAAGCTGTTTGTAATATACTGTGGGCTATGTCCACTCATGGTACAGTTCAGTGCAAAATATATGCTTTTATGACCACTACAACTGGGAAAGAGGAACAAAGGACAAATACATCTATTAACTCTCCAATGTAGAAACCATTTTTAATCTATTTTCCGCGGTATTCTTGTGGAATGTCTGCTTAGAGTACAAATTATAAAATGTTGGGAAATAAAAGGAGACAGGAGTGGAATAAATTTTTTAAAAAGGAGGTAAAGTAAGACAAAATAAAAGAAAATGGAAGTGGAGAAACCTACAAAACACAGGAAACAAGGAAAGGAAAGCAAGAGGGACAGGGGACAAGCATTGCATAAGAACACTCACAGCCAGTGTAAAGACTGGTCAGTAAAAGTGTATGCAAAGATACTTCTAAAACTTTGCATGTGCAGGGAGAGTAACACTAAAGGCAGGGATGAGCTGAGAAAAGGTGACTCCATCAGCAAAAGCTCTTGCTCCTCAGACTGTGAAGTTTGGAGTGGGGGCTCCTCCACCTCCTCACTGCAGCCTGGAGCCCACCACCAGCTCCCCCAGCCCACCAGCCCCACACAGCACAGTCACTGGAGGAGACCAGAGGAGCCCTGTGTACAGTCACACACACATGAGCAGAGAGGGAAACCTGTAGTCAAGGCTGTTCAAAGCATTCTTTTCTGAAAAGATTTTATTTTTAAAAAGTCCCAGAAATCCAAGTTCCCTGCACTATTCTATTTCTTCTGCCTCCTATGAACACCGGCATACACTCAGTCAGTGTAGTGCTGAGAACTGCACTCCTACCATCTTGAATGAAAAGATTAATTTTAAGCCTCCAAGAATTCCCTAAAATCAAAATACTCTCTGACTATTACCCTGTTGGAAACATTACAGTAAACTGCTCAGCAGCAGTGTTACAGATATAAAATAAACAATAGCATACTCTATTAATTAGTTTACAAAATACCATGCACATTCTAGATGTTAAAAAAAAGATAGTTTTCTACCCAAAGAAACTACTTCATGGCCTAATGACGGCACACTGGGTAGAAATGAAAGTAAATTGAGAAAGCGTACAGCAAGAGAGGCACCATTAAAACACAAGTGAGACATTCTACATTGGCTAGGGATGAAGTGGGAGACAGAATAATAGGCCGTCTAGCACTGAATCTACACAGCTATTAAAAGAAAGTTTTTAATTTAAAGCCAGTTCAATTCACCATAGTGAAATCTCACTGAATTACGGATTCGTACAAGCCAGATATTTGTGTGTGTGCTGCCGCTTGTGTAATTTACACTCCAGCCCTAAGTGATTACTGGATCAGCCAGCTGACATATGGGAAATATTTGCACAGAGCTGTGACATGGGGAAGTTTGTGGTTTAAAAAAACAAGGGGACACACACACGAGCGCACGCACACACACACACACAAAAAAAAAAGAAAAAAAGTGCTGTTAGTACAGAGCCTGTGCCACTCCAGCTGAGTGAAGCCAAAGTTTCACTTGGAAGTTTTCCCACCAGAACTTCCATCCTCTCAACAGTGTTAGTTAGAAAAGTCTTTTGCATTCATAATGCTTTACTTTCACAGGAAGAGAGACATATTGCAGCAGAGCAGCAACTGCATCTCTCTCTAAAACCCTACCTATTCAAAGAAATATTACCAACTGAAATATCACTAAATGAAAAAAAGAATTGCCAGGGAACTCAGATGTTGAGCTCTACTTATGTTTGTGAGGTGAAAGATGAGAAATCTCAGCTGCTCTCGCTAGCAATGCTGGTGACATATTCAAGTTTCTTTTTCTTTTCTGCTAACAGCGCCACTCTGCCACGCTGCAGTGCCAAGGAGTGCAAATAGCAGCGCTGCCTCCTTAGCCAGGCTCAGGTTCTAGCTCATCCCAGCCACTGATCACAAAGCACCCCAGGCAATTTTTGCCACGAGTCACCTCGAGCTGCAAGTCGTATCTGAGCACACATTGTGCAGTTTCATTTCTCCTTCCTGCTGCTCTCTGGGCATCTTCAGATGGAGATGTTTGCTGTACTCAGTGCCTGCCATGCTTCATTTTGCTGCTACACACTTGAACTGACGCCACGTTTCAGGCCAGAGGTGGTTGCCTTTCAGTAGTGGGAGAATTAACACATTGTATAAACGAGCTAGGTTGTAAAGCCCTTTTAAATCCCCCTGAATGATAATTGCTTGTGTAGCAAAGGAGAGAGTTCACATTTAGTTTGTCTTTTCCGATGTTATTACCCCAGATGCTGAATGCTGAGTTATGTTGCAGAAAAGGCACAATTTTGTACCATGGAATATCAGCTAATTTACATGCTTTGGGCCTCCTCCTGTCTCATTTATTTAGTTTACCTCAGGAGGACAGGAACAGAGAGAGGGGCTACCAGCCCTTCAGGCTACATCTTTGCCAACTAGGTTTTTACCATTACTGAATTACTTCTAAGATACAGCTTCTACTCATATAACTCGCTTTTAGTAGGGAGAAAACTGCTCAAAATTCTTCCAATGTTCTTCATGCTTTAGAAAAAAAAAAAAAAAAAAAAAAAAAAGAAAAAAAAAAAAAAAAAAGATTTGACACTTCATGCAGGAGATGAACCAAACCAATTCATGGAAATGTGCATCCCATAACTAGGGAAAGTATTTTGTTACCATTGGTGTTAGTAGCTTATGAGAACTGACAAGATCACAGCCCACAGTGGTGTGGCTAAATGCCTGCAGAAAGAAAAAGGCTTTTGTAAGTTTGCTGGAAAGAACTTGCAGCCCTGACTTCTGACTGAAATGGAAGAAATATTCTACTTTCAAATATAAATCAAAAAATATTGCTAGCATATTTCTCTTCATCAGCCAAATGATTTGTCTTATAAATATGCTTTTTTGCTAATTCCTCAGAGGATGACAGCTGGGTGGTAGATTTATACAGCTAAGAAAAAAAATTTGAGAGGAATCCAAGCATTTTGAGGCCTCTGAACTTTTCCAAACTTCCAGACCTTTAGAGCTTCATTCCTCAATGCTAAACACACAGTAGATCCTCTAACCGTGTCATTACCGCTTACATGAATAAAACCACCCAAACCCTACATGTTTAGGAATGTAAATCAATAATATCTTGAAATTTTATCTGAGGTAAGAGTCTCAAATGAATTACTTCTGAACACTAAGTGGTTGTTATCAAGGATATTATTTCAAGATTCAGGGAAAATATGGGAGAGGAGGAAAAAAGATGGAATAGTCTTTGACACTCTCATCTCCTTAATTTAAAAAAAAAAGTAAAATTACAGTACATTTTTTTACGTTTTCCATTGGTTTCCTATAAGTAAGGGAAGATTCAATGGCTAACATGTTGATGTGAGGCAAAACTCAGTACTAGAAATAATGAAACACTCAAATTCGAATTTTTCATGATAGATTCAGAACTTGGGAAAAGCCGTAAGTTAGTATTGGCAAGAGAGTTCAAAAACAAACCAGGAAATCTTCCTATAAACTGAACAACTGGGATAGAGAGGCACATATTTATACATGAGAAAGAGAAATAAAATCTAAGGAAACTATCACTGCATCTCTGGCCTCACTAAAAAAAATATTATAGATGTGGAAGAACCAAAAGACACCAGGATTTTCAAGTAAGAACCACCTCTGAACAAATGCAAGCAAAAACATTTGGATCACAGGCAGAGAGAATAAAGCCTTTTAAGTTGTAGCTCGAAGTTTCTTGAGAAGGGCTGACAGCTTGCAGAAACACCTGTAAAGGAGTTGCAAACCACCTCAGGGGGGCTGTGTTGAACAGCGCTCTCACAAGCACGACCACGCCAGAGAGAGAGGTGCTCAGTGGATTCCTACCTTCAGTACCAAGAGCAGCTGAGTTCTGGAAGGACAGACTTCAGTGCAGGCTCTTCAAGCACAGCCTGAACAGATTTCAACAGATGAACAGATTTCACCAACAGTTCTACAATTGTTTCTTCAAGTTTGCTCAAGTTCAACTACTGATATGGATTACATTGCAGGTATGCACAATGAAAGTAGTTCAGTGACAATTTTTTATTTTTTTTTTAAAGAATAAGGCAAACAGGGAAGAGCAAGAGAAGTCCCTCGGCTAAGAGACTAAGGATTGGTAACAGAACCATTTTCTGCAATTTTTTTTCCTGGCTCTGAAGTCAAACAGCAAGGACAGACATACATCAAAAAAGAGGCAACCCACATTCCATAATGCTTATATTTTTCATCCTTAAAACTATCCTGTAGTTTTTACCACAAATATTAATTCCTGTCCTAAACACTCTGCAGTCTTGCTGTGTGCTTTTAAACAGCAGCCATGTTTTTACACAGGATCACTGTATTCCAAGGGTGAGAAAAATCAATGCACTACTGTTAAAGTGGTCTGTAGACTGCTTTGAGAACCAAACAGCAAAAGTGCCCTGCATTTATTTCATTATTTATTGTTATTGTGCAGAGGTGCCTATAAAGTCTGCTGGAATTCAGTCCCCATGTGTATTTGATTGCTGGGCTCTGTGCATGGACAGAGGGCACCTCTGTCCAATTAGGAGTTTTCCAAGGGAACATGGCAGAGGTATCCACTCCAGGGATTGTGTTTTATTTACTTTTCTTCTTAAACAGAAATATCAACCAGTTTTCCATTGCAGAACCAGACCTGACAATCCTCATTCACATGGGAAGGCAAAAGAAGACTTTTTTTTAAAAAATACCTGCTACACAAAGAAGTAAAATACATGAAAGTTCCTCTTTGTCAATATCAGGAATACACATAGTAAGAACTAGGGAAACCATGTGCATTTCATAGGAACTAATACTTGGTTTCCTTAACAAAAGCATATCTTTCATATAAATCTGGCCAGGTGTACATGTTGCTGATAACATCTCAGATCTCATCGATTTACTCATAAATAATATATTCCAACTACTACATACTACACTATGAGTTTTGAGTAACTTGTTGAAAATCCCACTTATATCTGTACTTGAGCTTATTTCTTATTTTAATAAGAAAATTCACTTATTTGCCCAAATTAAAGACCTAGGATTTAGCTAACCCAATCAGCTCTCGTTTACAGTGGTAAACATTTGGAAAAGCAGATTGGATTCCATGTCATTCCATTCCATTTAATTTCAGAAATCAAATCTGTAAATCTTTATTTTTCTATTTGCAAAGTGCAGCTGACAAAGAACATTTCATACAGCCATGTTTTTCATGGTCTAAAACTCCAGAGAGTAATGACAACTCTAATGACAAACTGCTGTCATCTGACTGTCATCGCCATTCTCTAGTATCTAAATATTAGCAAACTGCCTAGGAAGTTGCCAAGAGATAGGCCACAAGTCAGCAGTAAAATGATTTGAATGAAGGGTTCTAAGATTGCCTACTTGCTATGTAGGGACCTTTTTAAAATTCAGGACTTCTGGAAAGAACTCCTGGACTCTTGCCTTTAGGCTGGATAAACTTGTAAACCATCTGACAGAAAGGGAGAAGCATCAAGAGATAAAAAAGGGTATGAAAATGTGAGGTATTTTAAATTATTTCCTGGGTTGTTTTTTTTTTTCCTCAAGAAAGACTCTTATGTTCATGGATAGAGATTTTAAAAACATCTGAGTGACTTCCCAGCTGAGGGAAACAGAAAGATACAATTCAGGGTTATTGGCTGCCTAGCAGATATTACTTTCTGGTTTTCTCAGTGCATTCACACAAGTAGTAGCCTGTATGTACACAGTCATAGAATCAGAGAATAGGCTGAGTTGGAAAGGACCTATCAGGATTACCAAGTCCAACTCCTGGCCCTGAACAGAATACCACCAAGAATCACACTATGTAGCCAAGAGTATTGTTCAAACACTTCTTGAGTTCCGTCAGGCTTGGTGTTGTTACACTTCCCTGAGGTGCATGTTCCAGGGCTAAACCACCCTTCAGGTGGAAAGATTTTTCCTGATAACCAACCTAAACCTCCCATAACTCACCTTCATGCTGTTTCCTCTAATCCTGTCACTGGTCATGAACATGAAGAGATAAGTGTCTTCTCCTCTGCTTCAGTACAAGATGTGAAAGTTATCTTCAAATTAATGACAGGTTTGTTGAGTTATTTTGGTGCTCAGGGGTTTAAGGAAGCCACTGCATATTCCATTAAATCCTAACCACCTCTTCAGACAAATCACTACTTTAAATATTCAGATACTTTGCCAATCACAACAGCAGAGGCTGAATCTGCTGGTTTATGTTTCATTAGTATCCATTTATTGCTGCATCATATACAATATTTGTAACAAAAACAGTGGCTTTTCTTGTATTTCTTTTTTTGTGTGTTGTTTTTTTTTAATTTCACTAGTCCCACTAGAGGACTTGGGAAACTGCAGAGTTCAGTCCCATGCAACACTATGCTAAAGAAATGAATGTACCTTCCATGGGCATTGGAAGAACACAACTGTAGGAAAACCAGAAGAGCAGACTATTTGAAACAGGCTGAAAAGGACAAACCTACATCACTTCATGTTGTGTTTAATGATACAATTGCATGTCAAGATTACTCTACTAGATGTGGCCACTGCTGATATTTGAGACACACTGCAGAATCCATGCAAAACCAAATAGTTGTTTTCTCTTTTCTGTGCTGCTTAGGCATATTCACTTGGCTTGAAATAATCAAGTAAATTAAACAGATTCTTCATCTCTGCTTCTACCTTAACTCTTCATTCCCAAAGCTATGCCCAAAGCCAATTATATAGAATCCTACAGATAAATATCCTTGGTTGTACAAAAACAACTAACTACATGTTGTTTATTTTTATGAACTGCTAGGAATCACAATAAAAGCCATCTTCTCCAAACACACTCAAGAACAAAAATGTTCATACAGAGGTACTGACAAAAAGTTGATACAAAGGAGTAGAATTTAAATCAGTCACAGTGTTCATAAGAAAACAAATTTGATTAAAACATTAGTCGATGCTTCCCAGAGTTACTTTCTCAAAGTAGCACTGTAATTACTAAAATGCAATGCTAACAAGGAACAATCATTAAAAAAAAAAAAAATGCTGGAAACTGACGTTCTTTTGGTCGCTCACAGTTAAATATCCTATTTGAATTCCTAATTCCTCAATTTATACTCAGAAAAAAGCAAGGATATGCCTCGCTCTCTGAAGTGCCTCTGAAGAAGGCATATCTCTGAAGTTTTGTCAGGGATTATTCAATGAATGTTTATGCAATGGACATTAAGGGTTTTGAGAGAACTTTCACAGCACTTGTTTCCTTCTTTTACCACCTCAAGTCAGATCCCATAGATAGGGAATACCAGAACCTGGGTTGCAAAGAGCTCACTTTGCTGTAGTAAAGCTGTGATGTTACATGAATTTGCTCAGAGCAGGAAAAGCATGTGTGGGGTCCTCCACTGCAAAGGAAAAAAAAAATAGAAAATCTGCAGTTGGAAGGCTCTTGAGGACTCTAGGATCTCACATGAATGTGTCCAAGCGACCAAACTCACAGCTAGAAACAGTAACTTAATCCCCTCTTCCAAACACATTTTAGCAACATATGGAAGCCAGTAACTGGGTTGCAACAGGTAAGTGACCACACATAACAAAATGAGACTCTTCAAAATAGTTGTAACAGATGAGAAAAACAACAACAAAAACTGGAGCAAATGAAAGAAATTAACAGAACGAAAAGAAAACATATTCGGCCAGGCCTGGAAGGTGTGAGTGGAATTTGCCTTATTAATATAAAATTTTGTTTGAAAAAGGATGTCTGATTTCAGCAGACCCATCAGCTTTTACATGAGCATGGAAAGGATTTATAGGAAATAGTATCAGTTCCAGAGCTGGTATCAGAAAGCCTAGTATCGAAGCAGAAAGCTTTCAGCTGGCAGGGAAACTGAAGTGTGTTCTTGAATGAGTAAAGTCTTAAATGAGTAATCTACCTACTTAGTAATAACAGCAGTTAGTACAAGAAAGCAGAGAATCAAATCCATGCCTTTCTGAATGCAAACGATTTTCAATAGAAGCAGACTGCACAAACATTTATAGAAGTGAAAGGGTGACTCACTGCTTGCATATAAGTTTGTTTAGGAAATGATTGTCTTACTTGCAAAGTTACATTTTATGTAGGCGGTCTCCCATTTTTGAATTAATATTTGCTTCTTTTTTAAAGGCAGCTACATGGCTTATAAAATGTTAAGGCTTGTTTCAAAGTCTTGCCATTCTGTGCTGTTTAAACAGCACAGCTCTAGAAACCAACACATTTTGAACACATTACCCACTCACATTACTAGTCATTAAAGGAGCAGCTGTGTCCCAGAGCGTCATGCAGACTGGAGGAGTTTGGAGATCCCAAAGTCAGTGTGGGACCTACCAACCCACATTGCTCCTCATCTGGTGCACTTACACAGGAGATGAGGCCACTGTTTCAACACACCTCAGCGCCTCCCTTTGCTTCATTCTTTGTGCTTTCCACAGGGTGACCTTTTCAGTCACCTGCACATTTTAGTTTAGAGGTCTTTGTTTTCTGAATAGCTCATATTTGTGGCTCTCAAGCATGTGCCCTTTGACTTCATCTTCCCAATGGACAGTAATTTTGGTTATACCTAGTTGCTTTTCCTAAACCACAGAACACTCTTGAGTCTTATGATAAGGTGGTTACTTCTGCTGCTAATCTCCAGACACACAACTGTCTACATCTGTTGTTATTGTGTCAGATCTCTTTGGAGGTGTTTTATTTATCAATGCTCATTTTCTTTGAGCATAACCAAGATACATTTCTTCCAGATTTGGTCAAATCAAAAGGGCTTTTTGCTTTTTCCTCTCCTTAAGAATGTTTTCCTGATTGTTTTAGCTGTTGGAAACTGCATAATTAATAAATTTCTGCTGGTATGATTTTGAGGTAAGAGGGTAACCATGCTGAGTGCCACCAGAGATATCTTTGGGTATCCTCTGGTCTACAATAGGAGAGCTATATCTTCCTAAGGACTCATGAAACATTCAAGACTTCTGCAGACTGCCTGCCAGTCCCACAGAACTGTCACATGCACACCCTAGGCAATCCTTACAACATGGGTGCATGTGGCAGAATTGACACATTTATATCAGGCTTTTTATATGCCACGCAAACAAAATAGGCTCAGGAGCCTTCACCCCAAAGAGTGTACAACACAAGAATTTATAGCTGCAAGACTAAGCTGTAACATAATGTCTATTTATACTCTTAAGATTACTGAAGGTGTAAATTGTCCAGGAAACAGCAGTTAATATAAACATTCAGAGAGCAGAGACAGCAGGGTACAAGCCAGAGTGGAAGACAGTTCTTGATTGTGAGTGTGAATCTAAGGAAAAGATAAAGGAAACTTTGGGAGCGGCTGGATGGAGAAATTTTTAAAATTTTAAAGGAAAGACAACAATCATCTGTAGTTAAATAAGAGTTTGCCACAACAACCTCCAGATTCAGAAATCTCCCTGCAACTTGTGGATACTTCAGATTGAAAGATTGATCAAAAAAGATGAGGGATTGCCACTGCTTTATGTTCTATGCGTTATCGTGCAAACACACATACACAAAATGTCTTTTCTTCCTTTCCCTTCAGGTTCTTAAAAATCTCAAGAGATAGATAGATAGATAGATAGATAGATAGATAGATAGATAGATAGATAGATAGATAGATAGATAGATAGATCAAACTAATAGCTGTTACAAGTTAGTTTTACATTGAATCAACCTATAGTAGAACATGAAACTGAACCCAAAAGCCTGAGTACAGGGACAGTAGAACTCCTAAGCCCTGAGCTAGAATAACCCATCTCCTTAACACTGTTTTGTGCATAAGCACACACTTACATGTCTAGGACATAAGATTGAAATTATCAGGATTCTGTTCTTAGCTGTGCCAAAGCATTTCCACTTGACATTAAACATTAGTTCCACATAGCTTCAACTACATTGAAATCATTAATCCTTGTTAGCAATTATGTGTACAATGTTCGGACATCAAATTTATAGTAAACATACTAAGCTGAACTAAAAAAAAAAAAATAAATTCATGTCCTGTGTCCCTGTTTGACATAATAAGATGCAATAATTTTTTTGCATTAAATAACACTCTTGGGAATTTTTAAATTATTAGGTTAAAGACTGTTGCCTATCACCCCTGTTTTTTCAAACAAGCTGACCATCTTTGGCTTGCACTGAGTTCAACCACTGAGTTCAACTGAGAGCTGCACTCCTTTAGTTTGTATGAAAACTTTATGCCTGTGTAAACACATGAGTAACAGAGAAAATAAGGATAAAGCAAGAACACCTAAAAGGACAGAATTGAAACCTCTATATATTGCAGTAATCTAGCTTTTATCTTCTTTGTATTCAAATTGACATTGGGAGGGAAATCTTGTCATGTTTTTGAAAATAGAGCTATTGGTAGCTGTAGAAAAGCTGTCAGAAGTACCTGGCCTTCTGCTGCTGGGTCACTCTTGCAGAAGATTTTTGAGCCAGTTCAGCCTCCTACTAATAACAAACAGATGTACTTAATGCTACTGAATGTAAATATTATTCTAACACACTTTTGCCTAGTTTTCCATGAGGTCTTATTTTGAACTGCACATGCTTGTGAATCCCCCTGCCCAAGGGTTCTGCAGGTGGCCTATCTCACAGTGCCATTAGAAAGTTAATTACCTACAAGGGAAGTTTAAACAAGTTGTTCCAAAAGCAGTGGAACTAATAAAGCCTGGTTTCCTAGAGATTTGTGGCTTGCATCATTCCCTGCTCCGTAATACTACAGTCCAAGCCCCTTTTCCATACTCCTTTGATAAATTCCCCTCTCTGTGATCCACACTGCTCTCCTCCATCCCTCCTGTATCCATCAGCTTCAGGTCAAGCAAGAGGCACTGTGCTTGTTTCTGAACACTGTGCATGCCAGTGGCTGAATGAGGATATGTCTGCCGAAAATATTCCATCCATCCATGCACAGACATCTTTCCTAGCTCTAGTTTTGTCATAATAAAGAGGAACTTCACTATTTTGAGAAGACATTGGCACTTAAATTCAGTAAAAATAGCAAACCATTTCAAATTTTTTTAGACTAAAAATATCTAATCACACTCAGTGAATGATTTTATTAGATATTTAGAAATTTAGTTGAAACTGTTCCTTCCTCTCATATCATCTGTGTATACTTTTGCTTTGGTTAAAAGGGCATTTTATCTCTTAATCTTATAAATAGTATCAAATCTTTAAGATCATTCATCTCAAAGATAATTAGTCTTACAGAAAGAGAACTGCACACCTTCTAAATCTTATCAAGTAACATGTAATACAAAAATTAAAATGAGAATTTTAATTTTTTATTGCTGCAGGGAATGACATTACAGTCTGAATCACTCTCAGATACCTGAACTCTTCAAGGACCGAAGTGTTTTATTTCCTTTTGATAAGCCTGTCCCACAGCTCTCATAGCATCTTTTCTTCACTAAGCAATGGTCTGAAAGTGTAATTTTCTTGGACTTTCTACTCATTCCTCCTTATGACTGTTGTGAATACCATGGTCTGCAACCTATACAGTGCAGGTTTCCTAGCCCCTCACTCACAGAGAGATTAGACTTTTACAAGAGAGACCTTTCTTAATAGCAAAAATAATAAATGTACCTCCTAAAATAACATCTGTGAATCTGGCCCAACTCACCCAAAGATATTTTTCTATCACCCAGTAACTATAACATGCATGCATATTATCCCTGAGTTCTCTGGGCCCGTTTTGATTAATCTTTCCCCAGGACACATAGCCTTCCAAGCCATGAATCACTTTGCTTGATTTTGTCTGCACTTTTCCATGTCAGCAGTTTTCCTGCCCCACCACATGATGACAAGAGCAGCATGAAGCGTTTGTTGACTGCCAAGTGTTACAATCACAGTCACACAAGTAGAAAAGGCAGTGAAAGCAGATCTGCTTTGTTTAAGGATGTGCAGTGACTTTGTAGGCATCTCTAGCTTCATCTATCAAAATACCAAACCTCTCTTCCCAAAACAATCCCCAAGACTGTGTGAACATTTCAGGCAAAATTGCTTTATCACAGGTTGGTATGACACAGCCTACAGGAACTCAGGTGGTCACTACACACTCGTAATGCCCTCAGGTAACACCCATTTCTGCCGGCTGACTCCATCCAAGGAGCCTGACAGAAATCGCCCGTGACACACTCGACCTCCCCAGCACACCTACATCACCCTCTTCAGTGGGCACAGAGCTGCACAGCTTCTTTCCAATGACCACCAGTTTCATATCAGCCTTGCCCTTTGAATCTCTCCTTGCCCCTATTTTGATGTGTTGCTGACTCTGCAGCAAAGTTACACCCTTTTTTGGTGGAGAATATGTTAAATACTTTTTCATGACAATAGTCATTAAAGATCTATCATGAGTCAAGCCTTTGGTCAGGACTTTGTTTATACTGCATGAGAGCTTCAATGGAACTTGTTCCAACTGTGTGCATTCATCTTACAGCTGATGAGAGACATAGGGAGAATTTTGTTTTGACCTCCCCAAAATAAACACTTTCAAGAAAAGAGATACAAAATAAATAGCAAAAAGACTGTAAAATATTGAGGAAATTTGGAATGTATTAGAAGATTATATAGTGTCTTCCCATGTAAAGAGATTAATTTCTTTTCAAAATCCTCTTTAAACTGTAAATTATCAAATAAACATATATTTCAGTCATTATTTAGAAATTGAAAAACAGAAAGATGAAAGTACTAGAGAGAGCTATCCAAGGAAGAAGAGGTTAAGGTTCTAATTCATTTTAAAATCGGTCCTAGATGAAATCTCTGGTAGGATATTTTTCAGAAACACACGGGCAGCAGCAAAAGAATCTAACCCTCTGCTCAGGGTCTGGGAGGAGTCCTGGGGTGGGCTGCAAGCCCCAGCCAGACATACATTTACCGTACATATCACAGGGTCCTACTCTTCCCTGTGCTCAGGCAGTTCTTCTGGCCCTGCCCCAGTGGCTTGTGATCCAGCAAGAAAAGGGAATGAAGGGGTTTTCCCTTGCAGTTTTTCCACTTCTTCAAGGAAAAAAAGAGAGGCCGAGGTGAGGAGGAGGTGGGAAGAGAAATGAACGCCTAGTTGTTCTCTGCAAAAGCGGCTATGAAGAAATAAACAACTCATATTACTCACAGGAGGGGGTGAAAAAGTGGAGCCAGTCTGCAGGAGCTGGATTTTCCTGGCTCCAGCAAACCCCTCCTAGAGTAATAGATTTGAGCTACCTCACATCCTTCACTCCCTTATCTGAAACACTGTCCACTTGCAAGAAGCATTTTGCCTTCCCTCGAAGACCTGTCCCCAGCTGCCTCACACAGGTAAAGGAATAGAGGAACCAAAAAATCAAGGCACAGACAGAGGCTCCTCAAAGCAGGAAAATAGCCACAGGAGTCACAGAGTGGGAAATTCCAGTACCATCCAGGAAAGAAATGGGAATAAGCTACAGTGTTTGCAGAGAGGTGTCCTAGCTGTAAGTTGCCACCTTTCCTTTTTGACCTGCAAAAGAGTTAGTAGTGTGGCTAGCACACAGCAGGGAAGCTGCAGAGAGACTAAGGAAAGTAAAAACACCACTTCTATTTACTGCACCAGATTTGAGATTTGAATGGCAGCACGGCAAACTGGAACACACAGTGCAACTGCTGTAATTTCTGCAGTCACAAGGTGTTTGAACATGCTTAATCCAAAACATTTTACCAATTTGGAGAGGAAACTAAGAAAGGCAAAATACACATCTCCTTAGAGGCTTACATTTTAAGTATACAATTTCATGCACATGGAATATTCAGAACTCTACATATTTGCTTTGAAACCCATAGGTTACATGATGCCCATGCTTGTCTTTAAAAAAAATTAAAATTAAAAACTCCAACTTATTATGCATTCTTCTGCACTCAGTGCAACTTAAAACTATCTTTTCAACAGCCCCATTTCTTTCAGAAAGATTGCATACTACCATTTATTTCTTTATGCTCGCAGTAACTAACGAAATAGGATCGCAACCAAACTCATAATTTGACAAACGCCCCCAAAATTAAGGAACATACTGTGAGTAGTGGAAACTTTTTGGAAACATTGCTCTAATATGCAACCACCAGATGACCACACAACACATTTATAACTGTATTAGGAGAGTAACTTAAAATCTGAATATAACCATTGTGATGAATAATGGTATTTGAATTGTCTTAGAAGACAGATTTCTCTTCCACTGAAGATACATCATAGAGGAAGGATTCATGAAATTCACTTTTCATTCAGCCAGTTTTTCTTAGAGCAGCAAGAAAAACACACAAACTCCAGGTCAGCCCTGAAAAGACTGCAGCCCAAGGGAAAGCAGCGGCAATGCAAATTGAACAGAGGACCTTCTAGGAGGAATGTTTGGAGCATTTTGCAAGGGCAGGACACTGTGGGACCCACCTGCTCTCAGGCCACCTTGGCCTCATGAGTACCTCTAACTCCAGCCTCCCACCCATAACCTCATTAAGAATCTGTCAAACTAGAAATCCCACATCCAACTCTCACGCAGGAACCAAATTACAGCCTGGTAGGCAAATGGACAAACTCATCTCTCAGTCACTTCCTTCAAACCCATTGTTTGGCACCTTTATTCAATGTCTTGGGTGGCTTCTGGCCCCTACCTTGAATTTTAAAATTTCTCTTCCAAAGAGTAGAGCCCAGAAGTCAGGCACAGACAATGCACAGGAACACTGAATGGCCTCTTTACATTTGCTTATTGGTAGATAGATGACTTTGGTGTCCAGCTCCGTTTTTTCAGACATAAATTAGGCATCAAGAACTTCAGGATTGACTTGTCTGCAATAAAGTTAGGTCTAACCACCACTGAGGCTTTGAAAAATGTGTTAAGTTCCTTATCTTAGAGTTAACTTTTGTAAATTGTTTCCTTCCTGTCTCTTTTGGAGACAGGCACATATCAGAGGACCAAGCTGAATGAATTTCCATCAGCTGTGTGTGTCTCTGTGCAGAGCAGCATAAAGCAGACCCTCATTCTGTTAGAGATACAGAGATTTCAGATCTCCTTTCCTGCATGATCCATTATCTCTGCTAGCTACATTACAGCATGGCCAGAATACCCCAATACGGACCAAAGCTCTTTGTCTAATATTAGGATCCCATGCAGGAGCTTCCCACTTGTTGGCCAAAATTTACAAGAGCTGGCTTTGACCCAACTCAGTCTAACAAATCCACTGCCTAGCAAATGTATAGACTTTATTAGTGGGCCCCCAGTCTTTCATCACAATATTGCTGAACTTCAGCTAACCAGAGTCCATGCTATGATCATCAACATTTTACTTTCCAGAAAGAAAATTTCCTGGGAGACATTTTGCAGTAGAGGGCCAGGGATGAGGCAACTTGCAGTAGTAAAAAAAAAAAAAAGCTGAAATGTAGCTCCACTGGAGCTGGCCAGTGACTAAAAACCTGAACATTCACAGACAAAATCCTGGCCCTGTAAAAGGCAATGAGCAAATTTTCACCGATTTCAGCAAGATCTGGATTTTTCCCAGATGCACTCAGAAAAATGTTTTAAAAATCAGCCTCAAGACTGAGTCAAGTATTCATAGTCCTGCTTCTGTAAAGAACCAAAATTCTCTCAACCCCCAGAGCATGAAAACCACCCCCATATCTAATATAATTGTTTTTATCTTCAAAAGCATGGCAACTAGTCCAGAAAATGGATCAAGAGGCTTGTTAAATGTTAAACAAGTTATACTCTTCTGTCTCTCCGTTATGTTTCCTCCTGTTTATTTTAAAAGGGAGCTTTATAATCCAAGAACCTAATTCCCGTCCTGCAATGTTTCCAGCAAATGAGTTATGGGCATTACAAGGCCGATAAAATACTTACAGGATTTCAGAATTAGTTTTACCTTTTCTAAAATCATCAATTCTTAAAATAAAGTGAGAGGAATATCCGGTGGAAATGTGTTTTATCAAAAGGAAAAAGACTGTACCTATATTTAGTCCCACTCAATACAGACAGTTTCAAAGGAGTACTGTAAGTAAAACTCTTAGACAACACTATATAAACACATTATTTAAGCTATATTCTGGATATGATTAATTATAACAGGAGATCAAATGTTAACAACTTAAGAATCTTCAATCCCATCTACACGTATGGAGGTACTTTAAAAAGTACTATAATTTCAGAGTAATAAATAAGAGCTCTCACCTAAATTATATGGACATTATCTTTTGATTGCTTTAAGGTGAATGCACAATACAAAGTTTTTATTGCAGGCTCATTTGGTAGAAGTTGCCCATATATGGCTGCTGAGAGAACCAAAGAGGAAAATTATGTCCTTTGTAAGAACATTTAATTCACATTCCTGTTCTGTTTTCTGTTCAACAGTTATGCTTATGACAGGTATGCATTCCTGCAGTACTTACAATGTGTTTTTATATGAAAAAGACATTTATATTCATCCTTAGCTGAGAACATGTCTTGTGTTGCTCTGAGTGTTACAGTAATCCTGTTTCTTAGGAGAATAAGCCAGGCCAACTTTCTCAGTATTTAAAGTCCAAATTCAATTTGTATCCTTACCATTTTGCTTCCAGCTATTTTCTCAAATACTGGAAAACTTCCACTAAGCTCTACTTCTTACAAAAATATATTGAATGTTTATTGCCTGATAACAATTACAGCAATTTTCAGTATGATTAGAACTGCCACATCCTGTAGTCACCAATTTAAGTGAAAGGGAAAAACCATCTCCAGTCCAAACCATAACACAGATAGTCCACACTCATTCCAGATGAGAGAGAGCAGAAACACAAGCATGTGATCCCAAGCTACCAATACACGCTTTTATATGCCACGTATCACCTTATAAAATTCAGTAATGGAAGTGAATCCTTTATTTGAGGTTTCAGCTATTTTCCTTTTTCTTTCCCTTTTTCAGAAGCAGACATACTGGGCCAGAGTTTCATTTTGAATTAATAGTCAAAGTAGTCAACTTTAAGATGGAAGACTTACAAGGAAAGCAAGCCCGGTATTTTGGAAAAATTGCAGCTGTAAACTACGGCTGAAATCTGCTTCCATGAGTTTTCATGGTGCATGCAATCAGACTTCTGGGAGAAACACCTTCTGCTTAACATATATGAGTCTGGCATCAACCAGTAACCTACCCCTGTAACAAGAGTTCAGCAGTACCCAGACCCTGAATTTGGATAACTTCAGGCCATGAAACATGGAAGGAGTGGAGGAACAGGCACACAGCATTGCTTTCACTCTTGTTTCAGTGTCACATTTGAATCAGAAGTAGGCAGGATTCATATCACCACAGCATTCTGGTAACTCCAAAGATATGTCATTTTAAATGCCACTGTATCCACCCTCCTTTTAAAAATGGACACCAGAAACAAAATTTGGTCTTATGTATTGTGATGGCTGTAATAAAAAATAAAGGACATTCCAGAATTCAAAAATGTCCACTTCCCTATAATACCTATCACATCTTTATCCCATTCACCACAGGTAACTCAAAGAAAAAGTTTAACATCTTCATTTGCTTTCCTTCAGAAAGCAGCAATTGAATGGCTGCTGTTTGCTGTTTGACCTGTTAAATATAATATTTTTTTCACCTCAGAACTCAACTACAGTTTCAAAACAAACTTATTTTCTAATGGAAACACAGGGAGAAAAAAAAAAAAAAAAGAGACCCAATGTTTTATCTTGAAAATGGTTAAACAAGAAAAATAAAAGTATATTTCTTTAAAATTGCACTACTCAAAGTAACCTTATTCTTTAGATAAACTCATTTGTTTTCCATTATATGCCATGTTTTCCAACAATAAATGGATAAGCAGAATATATCTAAGGAGGTGTAACTGTTATTTCCAGAACCGATAAGGGAAGAACTTAGATATTTGGTTGGTCTCTAGATACCTTAAGAGGCTACCTAGAAGAGAGGCTACACAGCATTAAAAGAATAAGGTATTTATTAAAAGGCCTTCAAAGGACACACCTTGGGCAGTACAAGACCCTGGCCATAGCTCCACCCAAGATGGACTCCAAGTCACGAGTTTTCACCCTTTTATAAGTTTTGGTCCATTTACACATTGGGGTTAATTGTCCAATTACAGTCTCAGGTTATGAAGTCCCTCCCAGATTGCTCTCTTCAGTTCACTGTTTGTACTTTTTGGGCCTGGAGCTGCAAGAATATCCTTGGTTCTCGAGCTGGAAAAGGATTGTTTTGTCTAAGTAAACTGTGAAGAGAACTTGCTAACACTTTGTATGAAGTTCAGAGTCACACACTAATGCAGTACAGAATCTGGAAAATATGAAAGCTAAAACTTAAGGCATCAGTCTGAGCTCAAACGAGCAGTGACTCAACCACCTTCTATCTCCTGAAATGAGCCTCAAGATAATCAGCCCTGCACTACTGTCCCACCCTCTCCTCTACCCTCCCTAAAACCATCCCATTGCACAGTGATATCTCCAAGAAATCACCTCATCTGCGTGACCCTTCATTTCAGCACCTCCATTACCCTCTTCGCTTCCTGAAGTTTCCATTTCTCACCAATTCCCTTCTGGTCCATGGGCGTGCACTACACTTTCTTTAGACATTAACCTCATGTTTCCTCACACACATGCAATTAAAAGAAACCTTCAGAAAGAAAGGCAGATGATATGATAAAACTCAGGAATTTGGGGTCTTTTGCATTCTTGGTCTTACTGCTGGAGAAGGCAATTTGCTGTAGGTCTGAAGAGGTACTGGCTTTGACCAGTTAGGTGCATATAAATATTTCTGTATAGTACAATTTCTGTCTAGATTATGCTTAATATTTAAAATGTATAACACATGGCTAGGATGGTTAGTGTAGAAAACATATATGAAATGCTACCATGATGATGGCAGTGTTAACTGCATAGAAAACTATCAGTTAATTTTTCTACATTAATTTTAATGTTTTTCAATACAGTATCAGAATGACTTACCACTTCAAAACAGCAAGTGCAGACCCCTGTGGATAAGCATTTTTTCAGATTTCTACTACATGATCTTCATAAGAAAAAGGCAGTAAACCTTCCAAAATGTTGGGTGATGTTTCTAAAAACATCTTTGTTGTTAAGGAGCTTAAACATATATCTTTTGAACATGCACTTAAGCATTTATGAAAAATATCATAAAGCAAATACAAAGAAATGTAAAGTGTTGGAGTCTAACACCTGAACTAAGTTCAAGCCCTGTGGAATATGTTCATTCTTTTAAAGTTAGCTCAGGACTAACAAATAACACTAGTCAGAGCCAGGGTAAAATATGGAAACTGTCTTATTGATAGATGAATGCATACTACAAGCTTACAGAAACAGGCCTGGACTTTTTGCTTATATAATGGGTCAACCAGACAAAAGCTGTAGCTCCAGGTTAAAGGTACATATTTATGAAACAGGTGCCACCTTCCTCCTTTTCCCCTGGTCCCAGAGCATTTCTAACACAGTGGAGTTTTGTCTGCTGCTGGTTTTCACTGCTATAGTGACTTGAAGGATGGACCTTTAATTCTTTAATCTGATGCAGAAACCTTTGGGAGAGAACCAGCCCTCCAGCTCTTTTACTTAATTACTCCATACGTGACTTATAGCTGATAACAGTTCCCTGTTTTATTCTCCCTTCTCAATACTGCTCAGAAAAAAAGCGAGCATATTTCCTGTCCAGCTAAGCCTTGAAAGAATTATGAACTCTTTGGCCTTCTTAAAACTAGGACAAGGCAAGGAGTCCTTTCACTTTGAGGGTTTGTGAATCCTGTCACAAAGACAAGAAATCAGCTCAGAAGGCATAAGCAGGGGTGCTCTGTGTGCTGCACACTTTATCCTGGACCGGCATGCCTGGCCCTGAGACACTGGAGCATGCGGCTGGCTCACGGTCCAGGACAGCCTCAGAGTGCTGGGCTCGCAGGCTGGGAGCTCTTGTTCTGTCAAATGCTGCACAGTCTCACCCCAGGATGCAGGAAAAGCAGGATCCCAGCCATGGTCAGCAGAAACAAGCTCACCCTGTTCATCTCAGCTACAGCGCATTGTCACAAATCCCACTCACTGTGTGCAGGTGGCCAAGTGCCTCCGAATGCACTGCTGCAGCAGAAGGTAGAGCCCTGTCTGTAACTGGAAATGGTGTCTTGTGTCACAACTCAGCAACACTGAGAACATGAATGCTTGGATTAGGTGAGATAATGAGTCTCCACCTTGGAGCACTTGCTGCTGACAGTGTCCATGAAGTAGTTGAGTGGTTTTCTTAGTCAAACAGTTAAAGCTCAAGATTGCTCTGTGTGAAGACTGGATTTGGACTCACTGATCCTAAGGGGTCCCTTTTAACTCAGGAAATCATTAATCCAAGGAGCTGGGACTGGGGTGACTTCATGGTTATGGAAGAGATCTTATTCAGTGCCCTAGTCCAGTAAATGAGCTTCAGATGATCCTTTCATGACAGAGATGATTGACACAAACCCTGCAAGGTCTGTAATTTTTAAAGGCTACTTTTAAAGGGCACAAACTGCTGAGAAGTAGAATCAGCTGGGACAATCGTGTCCCAATATAAATATTTTGCTATTATATGTGAACTGTCATTAACTTCTATATGAATGAAAGTTTCACAAACATAAGTTCTACCTCCTTCAAAAAAATAAAAAAAAAACCCAACTATGGGTGAGCCAGGGTAAAATTCACATTGTAAGCAACGGAGTTCAATGTGCTAAAAACCATTAATCATGCTGAGGTCAAGCAGTGCTTTACATATTTCCTCCCCAAACTGTCTTGTCAGTGTCTGTCTCCTAACAGATTTTGTATTGCTGAGTTGTAAAGCATTCCTGATGAATTGGTTTTGGCACTCAGACCAAAGTCTTGAAAGCCCAAGTCCCTGAAAATGAAAAGCAGAACCTTTCTTTAACATCACTGTTGGACACAGCTCTACATTGTGTGCGTAACAGGAGAGGAGTCTATGGCCAGAGCACTGGTTTGTCTGTGATATCAGGGAGGCACGAGGCTATCAGCAGTGTTATAAAGCAAAGCCATTAGAGAAATGAGAGCACATTTGAAAGAAAAGATATTGATATTAAATTTATTCCTCCTTTACTCTACCCCAGTAACTCTGGGACTTGTTACTGCCTTTCTAACTCCCACCATCAGACAGTGATCCAGAACATTCTTTCTGCTGCCCTGTTAGCTTCCCTGCCTTTCCTTAACCTCTCACTCTTATTAGTTTCCTCACACTTCTGACAGAAATGTGCCTTCACATACTCTCCTTCATTGTTTGAAGAAGAAATGCACAAAACCCATTCTGGTTTCCATCCTTTTATGCTGTCCTTTCAACAGTTGCTATGAACAGTCATTCTGAATTCTTCCCTGCTGACTTCATTCTTTACTCAGTCCAGTCTGACTTCTCCCTTGAAATTTCATCCTTCCAGATACAGTGAAGCACACCTCCTACCTGAATCCAGATGTTCCTATCCCACCTTTACATTCCCTCAACCTTCTTGTTACATCCAGCCTTCCTTTGATATTTGTGTTTTGATTTGGCATTCAACATATCTTCTTCCTTTTCTTTCCAGCTAAGAATCCAAACACTCCATCTTCCGCTTACACCTTTTCTCTTTCAGTTCCCATACCTTCCATACCATCTTAAATTTTTTAAACAGAATAATTTTTGAACAAATTTTTGAACAGAGTAATTTTATCAGCTGTGTATTAAAGAGTCAAATTCATTACGTTCAAAATAGTACTGAATTCTGTCATTCTATACACAGCGATGTTCCTAGACTGTAGAGAAAGCGGAGCCCCTCTTTTTCCTTTTTTTCTCTTTCTATCATATAAAATTACTGAGAACTGCTATGGTATTTTTAAGCAATAAGTATCAAAGTAATATATAATTCACTGTCATATGGCACTGTTATGGTATGCCATACATGTATACCTCATTTACATATACTCTTTCATAATTTATTTTGTCCTTCAGAAGGCCACTCAGAACTTCCTAAGATATCCATAATCAATAACATAAAATCCATATCATAGTTCTCCATATCAATAGCATAATAACAACTCTTCTATTCTCAGAAAAAGAAAAAATTTATATGTCCTTTCATGTATAAAAATTATAGTACTAATGAGCCTCGTGGCTGGGGGTCTCAGTGTGTTTAACTATGCAGGCTAGTTTTTCATAAAGCTTGTAACTTGAATTGAAAGATCATTTCTCTTCTTGTTTTTACAAAGGTCAATAGGAATCTATTCCTGGATTTCAGTAGAAGCTTGATCAGACACCTGTTTTCTGTGATACTCAGCTTCATTCATCACTGTTATCTACTATTTATTCTGCGCCACTTGATTAGGGTTGTGATTAAAACACAACTAAACTAAACAAGTCACAGAAAGTTAAGAGACATTAAAAATCATGGCAGCTTTAATTAAATAATAAATGCAAATAACTGTTTATAACATAAGAAAAATTTAGTCTGTATAAGAATTAACAACCTATAACGAAGAAAAATTTAATTAAATTCTGAAGTCTTCATTCCAACAGCCTAAAACAGCTTACAATCATCTTTAAAAAACAGTTATGGATTGTTCAATGGGATTACAATTTCAGCTGTGAATGAAAAAGCATATTAATATAGGGTTATGAGGATTATCTCTTTCATTCATATAATTATGTTCACTTAGTTATTCCACTTTTTGTTGGATTATTTCTCCATGTCATGTCTTGTCTTTTTTACCATTAAATGCTCAGAAATGGAATTTTCTACTCCATGTTTATAAATAACCTAGCACAAAAGGACCTCAATCCTGATTATGAGATTCAGAAACAATACAACTTCTAATTATAGTGACTTGGTCATTACTCATGGCCAGCTACAAGAACAGTCCCGTTTAACTCTAGTTACATCGGTCTGTGAATATTGCTGTCAGCCCCTTGTTTTTGTGGTAGAAACTGTAGAATAAATGAATGCTTTAAGCATTGTCATTTTCCTTCTCATGTACTAGACAGCACGTTTTTATATAGCTTCTGTCAATAAACTGAATGTAGCATTTAATTCTTCATGGAAACCAGTGATCGATGTTCCAGCTCGAAGTTGCTAAGAAGCCCTGTGCTGGCCTCTAACCTCAGCTGCCCCAGGATCTGCTGGGGCTAAGTGGATGCAGCAAAAAATTTCTTGGTCCTTCGAGCTTGCCCATGTTCTGATTTAAAGCAACCCACGCCACATCTGACCAGCTGTGACCCCAGAGGGCTGCCTGCCAGCTGGGATCTGCCAGAACATCGTGTGCTTTGGCCATTCCCCTGTTCCCACAGTAACATTTTTGTCAGGGGCTGCAGGGAATGTGCTAAGCAATGAGAATACCCAGCTGAGGAGACACAGCGATTTTCCAGACATCTGCAGTGTAGAATAAAGGAGCTCAGACTGACACACTCCAAAGTTGTTTGCAAAAGCAAACACTCTTATTCCAGGATTGCAAGATCACACCATGCTACACCAGCCATGACTCTGAAGGAGAGAAGGGGCAACGTTACCTAAGAAAGCATTTCTATTTTAATTTACAGGATAGCTAAAATAAGCAATGAAAAACTGCAATTGTATTCAGAGAGCACTAAAATAAATCCAGATAACAAGGATTTGTGGTTTTAGGGCACCATTCTGTTTTAAGGCAGTACTATCTGTCTTGTCCACAATTTTACGTGTGCATTTAAAACTGTCCATCCATGGAAAAATAATTTTAATAAAATCAATGTATATAAATCAATGGGATATATTAACGAAATATTTTTGCACCCCAAGTATTTTTGCAAGATAAAATACATACTTGGGATAGGCCTAAACCAATATCCATCAGCATGTTCAATTATGTGTTTCTTAAAAATAACTTTTTTAATGAGGTTAAAAGTGAGGCTCTAACTGCTAAGAGTACTTAAAAGTCCCAACCCATTTCTAGCGAGGACCTAATCAACTACCTTGGTTCATCATCTCCTGCTCATTCCCTTCCTGTCCCAATCAACTACCCAGGATTGCTCAACACCATTGGGTGGTTATTGAATTCCTCTCCCATCGATCATGGTGCTCCAGCACTGGGTTTCTGAAGCTGTGAATAGTTTTGCAAATCCCTGATGAAATGCAAAAAGCACTTTGGGGGAAAGTTGATAAATGAAAGCTCCATAGAACTTTTTTGTTTAGCATAAGAATTTAATGGAGCATGATCGTGGTGGGTGGTGTGCACCTTCGATGGGGGGCGAGGGGCAAGCCAGAAAACAATCTTGCTGAGAAAAAGGAGGAGGCAGAGACAGTAAACATGTAGCCATGAACTTTGCAAGAGATGATTTTTGAAACAAGCGTATTCCAGTATGCAACACATATTTTCTATTGCTTTGAAATTACATCTGCTTTTTATAAGATTATTATGTAAGAAAAGCCTGTTTGCCTGAGTATGTGGTTATGCATTTTCTACTGACTTTACAAATTGTTCAAATTTCAGTATTTGTTGGCTTCATTATAGACCAGTGTTATTACTGGCAGTTACTATAAGGTATTAAAAACCTTTTTTATTGTTACTACAGTATGGCATTAAGGATCAAAACCTCATCTGAAATAAGTAAAAACTGAAAGGGCAGGAGTCAATTTACATTGTACTACATTTTAAAATCTAACTATAATAAATTATATTTTCCCTGAAGGTGAAGGCACAAACAGATCTCCCAGATGTGAGATGGCTTCTGAGGTCTCCTCAATAAGAGAGGCTTCTGTTTCAAACCAAAACCTGCCTGATTATTCTGCTCAGTTGAAGAGGCTCACTTTGACTGGCTTTTGTGCTCCAGCTCGCTTTTTATCCAAGGCACTTTCTGGACTCATTTAGAGTTGATATTCCCCACATACTTTCATATTTTCTATTGGTTTTGATCTCATACTAGCTAAACACAGATTTTGCACCACAATCACCCACAAACACAAGCAGTAAGGAGGAAGCCACAGTGTGATGAGCCATGCATGAAGGGTTGGCCTAGGTCAAATCAACAATAACCAGCCCTATTCTTGACAAATTGCCCACTGCTGGGTGAGATGTTTCAGTGTCACATTTCTGCCAGTGTGGCACACTGACAGGCAGAGGAACCAACAGATTTCAACCAATTGCTAATCTAATTTACTTGCTCAACTAATTGCCCATTTGAGTGGCACCAAGCACCAGGCAATCCTGTGTCAGAAATGCAGGCTCCTTTGTAGCAATCAGAGAGGGAACACTTACAGCATTTCGAGGAAACTGGAAAATCAGAAAAAACTCCCTTCCTAAGTGAGAAGGGTTAAATCTATTCATTGCTTATATTTTACTTTGCTTCATCAGTAACCTGAAACACAAAAAATTGGTTTATAAAATCTCCAATTACACACTCAGGTATTTCCTTCAAAATGCTTAACTAGAATAGCAGATGAAAGTGGAGTTTTAGGGCAGCAAATCTCTGCCTACATTCATCCTGATAAACCGAGACCACAGAATGCTCCTATATGAATTAGCAAGCAGGAAAATTTCAGGCTGAAAAGAATAAACACATATGTGAATGTTACATAAGGTGTTGATATTGAAAACTCTACAAAACATCAATTATTTTTCTGTCTTTGAAAGTAAAGTGCTCAAATAACATGAGAATTGTTTATAATCCAAATGCCCTGAGTATGTACAGGGGTTCCCAACTTTTCAAAGACACACCAAGTGCAGGGGCTAAACTATTTCACTTCACAGAGTTGTGTTGAGTGCTAATGTCAGCAGAAGCCACCACGCACCCCTGAGGGCAAAACTCATCAGGTCTGCTCTCGGGTCAAGATATTCAGAAAAATCAGGTTTAAGGTCAAATGTGGTGGGACAAAAGGACAGTAAACAAAGCCAAGAAGCCAGTAAAATGAAGCTTTCATTTCAATTTATGGCAGCACTTCATGCAGACTACTAGAAATCATACATCCAGTTTGCTAAGTTTTACTGGGGAGAGGGAAGGTCAGTCAGAGGAGTGCATGACTTTCTGCAGCATTACCAGCCTGAATAAGCATCCAGTATCTACTGGTTTCACTATATTTGACACAGCATCTGTAATACAACCACTTACAGCATTGCCATATTCTTGATAAACTGCCACAACATCAGGTCCATTCTTGGGTAAGGACACAAGACCCTCGCTGAGCCCACTCTTCATAAATACTGCACAAGAGAAGAGATGGCACTCACCCATCGGTGTCACACTGCAGTTGTACAAATGACAGGTTATTTTGACACCTACTGGCCAACTTCACGTACAGCATTGTTAAATTCCCAAATTCCCAGGCTGCAACAGTGCCAAGAGAGGGCAGATGTTTAAGCCAGACACAATACAATAAAAACTATTTTTCTTTCCTTTTAGGATTTTTTCTACTGGAAGTCAATATATGATTAGAAACTGTAAAGGCAGGACTGACTAAATATCCTAAGCTAGTCTGAATCACAGGTTTACTTTAAAATAATTTGAAAAGATAAGGACAGCAAGAGGATAGGAAAGAAGAACAGGGGAACTGGGAAGCAGGATGCTGCTTGGAAAATGTAACATTTACTTTGTAAGCACTGGTGTGGTTAATGGCTCTAAAATAGCTCTTAGGCATTGAGGCATGAAATCCATTGCCAGGTCCAGGTGTTGAAAAAGGACTTGAATGATAAGAAAAGGCTGGCCAGAATTGAGAGCACTACCAATGATATAAACAGCTGTCATGTGGGGGGAAAAAGGATTAATCACCACTGGAAGCTAATCAGCACACTGTTGCCCCTAAATACCGTTAGAGGATTATAGTATCAGGATCCATACAGAGAGGGGGTGATGTTATATTACAAGTCAGTTAAAATACATCATGAAAGTAAAACCTCTGGATTTGGGATGAAAAGATTAATGAACCTTGCAAGATTTTGACACTGGGAGTCAAAAAGCATGGTTACTGTCAGTCTGTCCTGACAGGCTAACATACGTAGAGAAGCAGCAGATGCAGACACAAAGTGATGATTCTGCTTAGTTAGTTGGATCTACAAAACGGAGAAATTATTTAAAAAATTACTAAGGTGCAGAAATTGTAATACTTTTTGAGAGGAACCGAGTGCATTCATTTAAGCACAGACCCCTAGACTCTCCAATCTTATTTGCAAGAGCTTCCACACTCCACATTTCCCTGGCTGTGCACCTGAACAGAAAAGCAAAGCAATGCAAAGTTCAGAGAAATGCTCAGTTGAAATTAGAACAAATTTTCCATCTTTCTGCTGTTCCTATCCAGTCCTCTGGATTTAGCTACACTGTAGAAAGCTCAAGGAACAAGTCATAGCATATTTTTTGCAAGTAAGGAATACAAGCAATATATTGCAAGAAAATAAAGCAAACATACTTTCTAATTATTTTTTTTTAACCAATAAAATTTAAAAATTAACACTTGAGTCACCATATATCACATTATGCATGAAAGAGAGGTGAGAAATTGGCAAAAAATAGATTCTAAAGTGTTGAGAGCTACCCCACCTTAGTCAGCCAGACATGCAGCAGCTGTTCAGTTGGAACAATGAAGAAGTAAATTTATGATAAGAGATGAAAAAGTTATTCCAAGCTAAAAAGTTTGTGAAAAATCTTCCTGATGAAAATTGGTAGTTAGAGGAATCAATGTCTTATTTTTTTTTCTTTCTTCCTTCTTTTGTATGTATTGTAAAGGCAATTGAGCTTAGCTGTACAATTAAATGGAAACTTGTCCTCCAATGGAAAAGGAAACTGTTTTGGATTCAGCATGGTGATTGCTCATATAATACAGAGTGCAGATATTTTCATACAAATTTCTGCCCTTCCTAGTCCTATTTCTTTATCACTCTCCATATCTATTTTTCTTTCAGAGAGAAGCACTCCATTGCCTTTTTTTTTAGCTTTATGTTTTCACTTATTTTTTCCCTGCCCTTTTACCATACTCTTGAAATGAAACATGAACCTAGTAATGTTCAAGATCGAGCTGAACCTTGAAAGTGATGATATCTGAACAGGTTTGAAATTAGACAAAACTAATCCCTCATTCAATTGCTTAGGACAAGGTATTAACCTGTTTAGAGAAATGTGGGGACTGACTTATGTTTTCAAACAGCCCAGAATGTTTTTACAAGAATTCTGTGCAGTATTTGGGATACTGAGTCATTGCAGAAGGATTTTGTACCCTACCACACAGAGGGGTCCAGTGTTGAGAGCACTCATACAGAATTCATATTTTACATGGGACTCAGAGAATATAGGCATTTTTTAGGCAATTGGTTTATCACTTAATATCACCTCTGCATGGTTGCTATAAAAAAAGCAAAGCAAAACCAAAAATTAAATAGTATGAGAACCTTTTCTGAAGTTTATCCCTATCTGGCAGAATGTGTCTTTTCAGGCTTTTTGTCCCTCTGAGACAGGGAACATTTTTTTGTTCTCCTCTGAAAATTACAGTTCCAGTCACCTAAAGCATTGCAGCGAGCGTGATACAAGCATAAATACAGATACTAGAGAAATTATGGCGGGAGGATTTAGCCTGTGCCTGTAAGCAAGGGCCATCATTGGCATCTGCAGAGTAAGAGGTGCTGACTGCAGTTTCTCAAGTGTTGTTGAACATATTTTTTTTGTATTTGGCTTCGCTGCAGGGGAAAGAAGTGCTGGACATGGACATCAGTGTGTTAGGTGTAGCCTGACCCTGAGCAGAAGAATGACCTCTGTGACAGAAACATTACAATTCCAGTATCAGACAAGAAGGTACAGAAACTGCATCTGCAAACAGAAGGCGTAAAGAAAATTGATCAAGTCATCTTGACGGGCAGCAATCTCAGCTGCCAGGTGCTAATACTCTTTTTGTAGGCTTCTTGGGAAAACAGAATTTTAAGAACTGATACTTAAAATTCATCTGCATGTAAAGCCAGTGTCAGACTCTCCTACCCAATAAAACAACAAGAAAAATTCTTGAATTTATGCCCTCCAGCTAATTCAGCTAAAGAGCTAGAGGGAGCATCCATTGCATCTCATTTTAGCAGCGCAGAATCAAGGTTCTTGAAACTTTATACCATCAAATGATGAAGCTAAAAGTCCCTGGTAGCCATTGAGCCAGAGGTCAGATATTCCACAGCTGCACTCCAAACACAAAAAGAACTTTTATCTTAAGCCTCCCATGATACTTCAGATGCCTTAAGCAAAATTCTCCCCTTTCACATGCACACTGGGTTTCATCTCTATTGGTTTGTGCTCTCCTCCTGTGGGCACTTAGTGGGATTCCCACTTGAGCAGAGCAGACAAAATAGCACAGTCACAATCTCTTGATTCCTCAGGGAAAGAAGTCTTACTTTAACAATGCTGCCCAGGAAGATCAGAAGGCATATTATTATTATTATTATTATTATTATTATTATTATTATTATTATTATTATTATTATTATTACTACTACTACTATTATTATTACTACTACTACTACTACTTACACCTTCAGCTCCCTCCAGCATCAAGAATGCATGTTACATTCCTGTTACATATATGGAAGAACAGGAAGATTGTGAAAAAATTTTGTGGCTTCATTCCCCCACCTCACCAAGATTTCATCTCCTCATTGTATCATTAACAAACAAAGACAGCCCACTTTTGCTGGATAAGGAGTGATACTGCCCTGGATGTTAACATGTACCTGAGTGTAATAGCTCAGGGATGGGTTAAGAAGACATCCAGATGCACTTAAAAAAAGCCTTTACTTCCAGTGATGAAGGCTACATGAAGGTACTGAAGAGAACAAATACAGGGATGACAAGGCTAGTGTTAACCCTATCATTAGTGTTGTATGCTACTTGCTGTGCAGCTGCAGTTTGTGTAAGTAGAAAGAAGCCATGTGTCAAGAGAGGGGAGGGAAGAGGGAGTCAGTAATTGACCAAACTAAAGCAATTTTGCATCTATATGGGTTGTGTGTGTATATATATATATATATATGGGTAAAACAAAGGAAACCCCAGAGCCCACTTTTCCTTCCACTAACTCTCTGGCCTCTGAAGTCTGATCATATGCTCCCCCTACAGCTATAGTTCTCCTGGATTGTTTGAAGATTTAATTTCAAATTATACATGCGCAAAACCAGACTGAAATCCCATTTTACCACTGGTTTGATCACTACTGTCTGAACTATAATTCTAAAATATAATGACTGTAATGTAGTTATGCTTCTTGTTTGCTCTTTGTAGTATAATAAGATACAGAAGCCAGGAACCCACTGTGTCAAGCAGTGTGCAAACATATCCCCGACCAATTCTTCCTCCATGAGTTTACAGTTTAAATACACAAGGGTTGAACTATGTTAACACTACTGCTACTTCCCTTTTTTTTAACTAGACTCTGAGAGACCTTAA
The DNA here is from genome assembly GCA_032173965.1 of Sitta carolinensis. Taxonomy (NCBI): domain Eukaryota; kingdom Metazoa; phylum Chordata; class Aves; order Passeriformes; family Sittidae; genus Sitta; species Sitta carolinensis. Next base: position 46,555,401 of record CM063285.1, on the reverse strand, counting down.
CACCAAGTTGACCGTATATGTTATAAATATTTTCTAAACATTATTTACTCAAAAGGCAGCATAGAAGCTCTGAAAGTATAAGTACAATGTAGAGTCAGTTGAAACACACACAACTTTCCCATGCCTGTCCCTTGCAATCTATTTAACACAAACACCCACTACTGTTTTCTCCTAACATCATGTTAAGCATTTTCACCAAAACCAGAGCTTCCCTTTACCTTCAAGGCACCCCTTGACAATCACCTCATCCCTTTGCCCAGACAGCAATATACTCTAAATGCCCATTTCTGACTGTGGCTTTTTTCCACACGATCATAAGTTTAGCTGAACTTCCAACTAGACATGGCAGAGTCCGCTTAAAAATATTTCTGATGCAAACCAATTTCACGTTGCTACATTTAATAGAGAGAAGTTTCTGTACTGTGCTAAATTACCATTTTTTGTCTTAGATGATCCCCAAAGATGGCATGTCCTGTAGGGCCTACGAATGAAATGGCTCCAGTGAACAACTTGACACGTGTGGCAAGACAGAAACAAAGCTGAAGTTTATGATAAATATAATGCCACCATCACTTCTGAATTAATTCCATCTTCTTCTTCCCAAATACATAACTTGAAAATTAATCCTTCCAGTGTGTTTCTCAGTGCATATTTTCTTTCCACCTTTAAACACTAAACTGAATGAGCAAGGGACAGGTTCTGTTTTGTATCTCACACAGAACTGAGCAGTTCTGTAATTTGTGATTAATATGTGAAAGTGAACAAAGGAATGTACCACCTGAAGTTTCCATTGCAGACCACTGACTAAATTTGTACTTAGACATTAAATATTGATTTCCAGAACAGACTGGAACAGTTTCTCCTTTGTGACTCACTAACAGACCTCTTGTAATTTAGCTTTTTTCTTTCAGGAATCGCTTTTAGACTTAAGATTTAACTAGTTAATTTAAGTTAATTTATGTAAATTTATGGTCTTGAGGGAGGTTCTCACTTATTGTAAAAATATATCTTTACTTGCCCTATTAGAGAAGCTATTCCAGTCACAAATTATTTAGAAGTCATTATAATGAAATACACCTCAGAATCATCTTTCTATCACACGTGCATTGCTCAGGAAAATTTTCTACATTTTAAGTATTTTACTTTTATTGCCATCATATATTGAATTTTAAATAACTGATTCTGGTGATTAAAAAGATCCAGACATTTATTTAATGGACTTTATTGCTGATGAGGCTACCATTTTAAAGCTATTCATCATGTGTTAAGTAGTTTATTACATGTAACTAGCCCATTCAAAATTCAAGGAGCTTTGATTTCACTAATATTAATATTTGTCCTAAGTTACTACTAATGATGGATACCAGTTTGAAACAATCTCTTTTCCTTTATATATAGGACCTGCAGACACCCAAGCTGGGAGCCTGCTGCAGATGCACCAAAGTATCCATCTTCTAGTTACAGTCATGTCTAGGTTTTCCTCTTTGCTCTATAACTTATCAAAACAGCTGTAGAAGTTTGGTGAGAAACAAGAAATCTAATTTTATTGTGTATTCTAAATAGCTGACTACTCAGCCAAAATAAACTTTGGCCTTCTAGTAGCTTAAAGGCAGTACTGGCATATGTAAAACAAAACATAAAACAATACATACCACGATGAGTGCCAGATGTTCATGGCTGAAAACACACAGCTGTTCAGCTTAGATCACCTGAACTCATTCTAAAGCCAAATACACCGGTCACCTTTGTTGAGCTGTCAGATTAACAGAGGGACTGCAAAGACTGGAAGCAAGGGTGGGTCGTCTCAGTTACACTGAAGAATGCCAATTTATGCCTCATCAGCCAGCTGTCATGCAAAATTCCTTATGACAGACAGAACTAAAAATAACACATTTGTCTTAAATGCACTGCTATGTACTTTGAAATAATCTAGTTATAGTTATTCTTCTATGAGAAGTCGAATGTTTCTCAAGTTAACTGCAAAACCCAATTGACCACAATTCTTCTATTCTTCTATCCAGAAATACCATTGAGCAGTTCAGAGGGAACTTTTTCAGGAAGACCAAATATCACCGTGCCATGAATTACAAGGAAATGGACTGCCAACCCCTGAATTCTATATAATAATAAAATAATAGCTAGGAATTACTATTATCCTGCATACTCAAGCATAAGATAAATACTGGCTGATATATATCCCTGATATGGAGTTTCAATAAAGATTAATAAATTACAACAAACAATTAAACTATTAAAGGTGGAGTTACCCTATTGCTGAAAGAAACTCCGGCAAAACAAATCCCCAGGAGAGCACTTCCCTTAAAAGGATACAGCTACAGGATTTTAAGTCATTTTGATGAAAACCAGTTGTAAGACTAAACAGAATATTGCATTTCCAGCACTGAATTACAGTAAAAGTAATAAATATTTTCCTCAGTTTTTTGAACATTTGAACTGTTGTGATATGTTTGGTTTAATTTCCTAGTTTTTTATTTACAGTTCAATAGTTAATGGCTCATTCCAATGTACCCCTATGTTTTTCCCAAGTTAGTCTATCCCTACTGTTGTGCCCAACCCAAAGTTTCCTAAAATGCCAAACCCAACCCTTTGTTCCAGCTCCTTCCCTGTCCGTCAGTGTTTCCCTGCCCAGCTCCTTTCCATCCATCACAGCTGTCCCATCCCCTGTTCCAGACCCTTCCTTGTCAATCCTCCCTCCAGCCTATCCCTGCACGGTTCCTCCCCTTGGGATGTCCCCCAAACCTCGATGCCCCATTGGCCCCCGTGACCCCAGTCCTCCCTCATTAGTTCAGGATGTTGTCAATCCCACCTTGTACTCCTCCCCTCTCCCTACCTTATTGGTTGTAAGTTTGTGTCCACCCCTGGGATCCTCCCCCTATAAAACCCCCTGCACACCCCCAGTTCTGTGTCTCTTTGTCCCTGACCCTCTCCAAGGAATTAAACCTTTGGGAATCATACGAAGGATCCCTCTCTGGTTTTTGCTCTAATCCTGGATGCCTTTCCCACCTTGGTGCTACAGAGAGCAGTCTTGCTGCCAGGGGATCTGGCAGCCACTGCCTTATCTCTGCCTGGGTCTATTCCAGACCAGGAGAGACCATTCTGGGCACAGTCTGAGACCAGGGCAAGCTGGGAAACACTCTCAAGCGCTGTGTCATCAAACAGCAGGATCGTGTATTCTATAAGGATTCAGGAGTTATAGTGTTTGGATCAGTGATCTAAAATTCTGATAGTTTGCACAGACACAAACATAAACTTTTTGCAAATGACAGTAACCAAGTGAACAATCTGTTTTTAAACCTATTTTTTATATATATTTATCCTATGAATGTATCCTGTGGAAGACACCTAACAATCTGTTGCGTTTACACTTTTTTCAATTTCTTTCTCTGAAACTTAGTTTGGGCCAATTCCACAAGTATGATTATCTGCGTGTTTAATTTTCTCTCTTCTTACTATTTGACAAAATCATCTTTTGTCCTTTTTAATTACATTAGTACATAAAATAAAATTTCCTTTTGGCAAGATATTCTTGCCCACAGTAAGCAAATATAAAGATGTACTTCTGATTACATAAAGAAGAAAAGCTTGAACAAAAGCAATCCTAGATGGCAGCCATTGTTCTACTCAAGATATGAGAGCACATCTGGGATGTTTTCTCTTACTGAAGACAAAAGTAAAATTCATGTGGTGCTAGCTCACAAAAGAGTGAATTGACTCCCAGAGTCCATTAAGTTCCTTCTTCTTGGTGTCCACATGCCCATCCATGCTGAATTTCCCCAGGACAACTCTGTAAATGGCAAAACTACATTTTTAAATTTTGTGTCTCACTGAAGAGAGCTTAGAACAAATACACTCTAATATTTGTCTGATATGCAAATTAGGTCACGATAGAAAGTTCAGGAGGCATTAAACAGTTTCTGAGAAATTTAAATCAGCCTTTATGGAAAGACTTTATGCAAAGAATCTATGAGGCCCATCTGCTTTCCATAGGCTATGAGAGCCCACAAGATTCTTATAGTTTCATATTCTGCTATTAGTTAAGGGCTTTATTGCTTCCTAAATAAATACAGCAATTCAATCCATAAACTTACCACTGTATAACATATTTGGTACGACAGGCCTGACATTACCCATCTGAACATGTGATTGCCAAGAACAGGTGAACAATACTTCCTTCAAAGCACTGCATTTCTACATGCACTGAAAGAAACATTGAGAAAAAAATGAAACTATCGTAAGGAAACATAACAAATATCTTAAATATTTTCATTGCTGTAAAATCTCACGGGTGGTTTCATGGAAATACCCCCTTTTTATTAAGTCTAATAAATTCAATGCTTCCTAAAGTTGTAGCCTCAACTGAAGACTTTAATTGCTATAATAGCACAAATCATATATTCACACATCTGGTTGGAATTCCTTTTCTCTGACAAATTTAATCAGTGTAATTATCTATTTGACAGACACATAGACAAGGAGAAACCTCAACAAGACACACGCTTCATTTAATCTTTCCAAAAATTTATATAAACTAACAGATGGATCGAACTTTATGCAAGTATTCGACCAAAGGCTATAAATCAACAGTGACATGTTTTCTTTCAGACAAAGAAATTAATATTGTTTCATAAAATTAGACATAAAATTAAAAGGAATTGTTACTCTTACAACAGTTCCCTTCCTCATAAAACTATCTACTACACAGAGAATATTAATGATACAGCATTCTTAGCCGTGGCAAAGAACAGATAGGTTTAATATATGTTATTCTTGTTAAATCATTTTCTTTTATTAATGTAAAGAACTTAATATTTTTGTACTTTGCACAGCAAATTCACAGTAACACTGATGAACAAACAATAAAACTCCCCAAAAGGCAGACCCCACAGTTGCCATCTAATCTCACAGCACTCTGTCAAAGCAGAGACGCTGCTCTGGTTCCATATTTTTCATTGTAAAAAAGTTGTTATATGAAAATAAAATTTGATCGGGGAGGTGGCAGTATCCTAGGAAAAGCTCCACTGATCTGTGCTGTACAGGAGAGGTCTGTGCCGTGCTGACCCTCCCTGTGACATTTGTCCGCGCCGTCCAGCGCGGCCGCGGCCAGGGAGCCCCTCTGCTCCAGCCCCGGCACCGCGGGCGCTCGGCACACCTGCACACACGCCAGGCTCTCTAAAGCTGCCCTGGCTGCTTCGGCTGAAGGCCACTCAGTTTAGATCCGTCTGGACCTCCCAAGCTGCCCTCAGAAGGAAAAGTAAACTCTCGGCTTGCCCGCACCAAGCGAAGCAGGCGGCGGCGGCCGCGGCAGTCAGCGGGCCGCTCCGCACGCTGCGGCCGCGCGGCAGCTCCTGCCCTGAGCAGGGACACCCGCACACGGCTCACCCCACCCGCGAGCGGGGTCTCCTTGCAGCTGAGTGCCTGCAGGCCCCGTGAAGAGGATCGGAACTCCTGCTGCCCTGTACACAGGTTTTGCTGATCAGCTGGGCAGTGGCAGCTTCCTGCAGACCAGCTCAAGCAGCTTCAAACAGAGGGAAGAACGCAACTCTCTCCTGCTATGAGAGAGAGCGCCATAGCTAAGAGGAATGCCAAATCCATTCATTATTAAGGCAACCTTCAAACTGAGGCTTTGTTCAGCAGCGGAGCATGCTACCATGTTGTCACAGAGCACCTTAAGATTGGTACCTTGGAGCACCAATACTTCTCACTCTTTTCAGCACAACTGAGAAGCCAAGGGAAGAAAGTTTGTCTGGCGTAAAAATATAGTCTTTGGGTTATGACCTTCAGTATTCTGCTCTGTGAGAAGTAATAGGAGCTTTGACAGCAATTAAGGGGCTGGCAACATGCAGAGCAATCCAGACACTGTAGTGTAGAATTGGGTGGGAGCAAGCATTTCATTTAAATCTTCCACTTGTTAAATACATCTTTCCATCTGTCTCTGAGTCAGCAGCATCCCCCTCATGGCTGACACAAAGCTCAAGAGGAAACGAAACTGCTCCAAAACATATTTGAACTTAACCTATCAAGCCAAAATTTAAAACCATCTGAGGTTCACTCACTCTGAAAGAGAGGGTGGGGGTATTCCTTTCTGAACCATGAGTGGACTTCAAAGGTATACTCTTTTCACTTCAATGTGAAAAGCAGACCTAGTCCTCTAAAGCTACAAAGCCCTAACGCCCTTGATGTCTTAAAGATTACTTCAAATCAAATCAAAATTAATACCAGATGGGGAGGGCAAGAAGGCCAGAAGTGAAAAAAAATTAACTTTCTGTTTTATCTGCAGTTATTTTTGGCATTTCATAAAGGTACTTTAATTTCTTTACCCTTCAGTCTGCTATGACTAACTAATTCCGAGCTTAACTGGTAGTGACTATTGGCAATTTTGCTCGCTTGTCAGATAATCACAGCAGTTAATTTTTCCAGATTTTTTATTTAATAGTGCTAGGCAAATACATAAAAATATATTTGCAAATACTATTCCCTTGTAGATTATGTCTTCTGCTTTTTCATTGCACTGGTATTTGCAACCTGCTTCTTTACTTAGGTCCCAGATCCTGCTGGAGCCTGTGAATAGAACTTGCTGCTCGCACAGAGCCAAGCAGGGGGATTGTGCATGAATCAAAAGCTCTCTCATGCAAACCATGAATACATGTGGTCAAACTTTGCAATTAGAGAAAAAAAAAAAAAAAAACAAGGGAAAAAAAAAAAACTCTTACTTCACAGTGTAGAAATAGCTATTACAAATTCAACTTGGAAACAGAGAACAAGATAGCACATTTTTCAGTCTTATGATTTCCATAAGGAAAGAAAAGAATAATGTACAAAACCAACAAATGATCCTATGGCATGAAAAACTTGTAGTAACCAGCATAAGAAAAAAACCCACAGACTAAAATTAATTTGCACAGATTACTGATGGAACTTTAAGAACATGAACTCATTCCCAACACAACCTGTTTGTGGTAACTTGGAATAATCTTGAGGGATATATTTTAAGATGAAAAGGTCCCTTTTTACAATGTTGCTAGTTCAATCTAACTGAAACCCCAACAAAACTATAATATAATTTGCTTTAAAGTCTACTAAACTTTTCTTGGCAGCCTTGGCTTCACCATAGCTTATTTATTTATGCATGTATATTATATCCAACATATATATTATAATATTATATAATATAATAATCAAGAAAGCCATATGGAAAAATATTAAGGTTCCAAAACAAGAAACAGGAAAGTTAGCAAAAAAGGCAAAGTTGCCTGTTCCAGCATAGTGCTGTCTGCTCATGCCTTTACATTTTGACACCATCTCCCATTACACAACCACTTACTCTTTCCCCTAAAGAAACTCTCACCCAGATATTGGATGAGATATTTTCTCCCTCCCTCACCCAGAAAGGTGTGGCACATTCTGTTATTTACTGCCTGAAGGCCTTGCTGTGAGGGCAGGATTCATTTCCTCAGTGGTGAATGTGGTGTTGCACATCCCCATAGCAACTGACTGCTTCAACCACATGCGTATTTTCACAACACCCCTCTCCATCCTCCATCACTCTGCTTGGTCCCAGTCCCTTTGGCAGCCAGTTACCTTCCACAGTTTCATGCCCCAGTCACCCAATTTCTCACGCAATCTTGGTCTCAGCCACACCTACAGAATGAGGTTACCATCCAAGTCATAACTTAGCAAAAGCAAAATTTAGAAAATGTAGAGTTTAACCCTGACTTCCTTGAATTCCTTCTGATGAGCCCCTCTCCAACTCCAGCAGACCCACTCAAGGGGAGAAACAACCCCAACAGCCAAAATATAGCAAAATTTTTTGAAACCCTGTGCAGAGAATTGGAAGGGAAAATTTAATGTGGTGAATCATTACAGAAGAAGTTGCAGCAGCTCTGCCAATAATTTTTATACAAGAAGACACCAGTTTCTAGGAAAAATTAATTTGAACTGAGGAAAAAAAAGAGCACATAGGGTTAAAAACACCCCTGGAGTAGAGGGAAGTACTCCCAAAGACTACTTTCAAGGTTAGGTATACTTCATTCTGCACCACTTTAAGGATCAGTTCTCAGCAAAAAATGCCATGGAGAAAAAGATAATTTTATAGAAAGCCAACAACATGAACAGTTGTAGTGAGAAGTATTGTTAATGTGTATTTTCTAGTTTAAAAAACAAAATATATTACATATTCTGAATTAACTCTTGCTTCCTTTTCATATTTGAGGTTTTTTTAAGAAATAACAGTAATATGAAATTACACTTCATTACTGGATTTGTTGGGGGGCATGGGAGTTATGTTTAAACACAATGTTAAAACTTCTTGTCTCTAAAGCAACAGGAAAAAATATTCTTGGAAACTTTCTCCCATTAAGATACATTTTGGCAGTTAAATCAACACACCCATGCATGTTAAGGAACAACCTCTGTTGATGACTTGGTCACTCACAAACACATATCCAGATTCTCATTACTAAGGCTGTGTTCCTCTGCATCCCTGCCTGCAGGCACTCCTGGAACTGACAGACAAAGCTGCATTACAGGATGTGATCTGGATAATTCAGGCAAACCAGATGTGGACACACACCTGGGACCAAATATATCTCCTCTGCACTATTCCAAGGTAGAACTAGATGATCTTGGAGGTCTTTTCCAACCTTAATGATTCTATGATCTCTGAGCTCCAGCTCCTAAGAGGAGACCATGGAGCCGCATAGGGAATACTACACTAATTTTAAACTTTACTGTCCAAAAACCTAATGGTCTGTCCTCTGCTGTCCTCTGAAGAGATGCCTCTCCAACCCTCAGAGTATGACCCTGGCACTGTCTCTGCATCTCAGAGTTCATAGTCCGAGTGCAGATGCTCGGGGCCAAGCCTGGTGGCCCTGGATCCAAGCGTCTGAGGCTCCATAGGCCAGTGCTGTCCCCGGAGCTCCCCTGCTGAGGACAGTGCTGCAGCTGAGCTCCCCAGATGTGCTCCCATGGCCAACAACAAAACATTTTCATTTATTTCATTTGTACTGAAAAATGCCATGGCAGCATAGACATACTGGCCTTTTTCACTGTGCACTTTCAGCTCTGGTAGCAAATCCCTCTTACGGGTATGAACAAAACTAACTTTTTCTTTTATCAAACAATTTATACAATAATTGCACCTGCAATGTCAGCTTCTAGAGAAGTCGCAGCAATCAGGACCATTCAGACTCTACAGAAAGCCTCCCCACCTCCAAACATCATAGAACAAGGCAGATAAATATTTTCTACTTGCGGCTTTAAGAGCAAGTACAGTGTGTCAAGTTAAAAAATAAAAAATTAGCAGCATGCTGAAAAAAAAACCAAACTGGGGTTTATTTCAATTTTATCAAATCCCAGTAAATTTCTGGAACATTTATTCAGCTGTTCTGGATAAAAAGTAATATCTTAAATATTTTGAAGTATCATCAGATGTAAGGCTCCCTCATAAATTACAAATTGAAAGGTCAATGACTCTGTGAGTGTAAATGGTAACCAATTAGAAATCAAAGGCAGCAGTCCAACTATTATGAAATCCATCTCCTGACTCTATTAAGTAGGAGATTAAGTACTGTGTAACTCCAAGGATAAACTTTTAGACCTTTATGCATCTATTATTTATTAAAATTTAACAAATGTTTTGACAACCGCATCACCTTAGTATAGAAACAACCTTGAATCAAGGAGCCTCTGCTTTTTGTCCATAATTACTTTATAATTAATACTTTATAATTGCTCGTAGTTTTAACACTGTCTAAAAGAGGCACTCTGCAGGTGAGGGACATAAACCCTCCTTAGGGTGCTGCCAGCCATCTCCTTGGGTTGTCATGTATTGATCCGAAGGAATGGAAAACTTGTAACTCACTGCACAACAGGTACAGAGTTCCTGAGCTGTTGCTGCATGTCTACAACAGAACCAGGGAGGAGTCCAGACCTCCTAGTCCTGATCTGAGAGCTCTGTCCATGGCTCTCTATGTGCCTGATGAATAGCAACTAACCAGAACTCCTTTCTGATGGGGATCTGCCTAGGTCTCACCATTTAGCACTGAAGTAGGGGGTTTTTAGTCAATAACATAGAAGGTCCTGTACAGGCAAGGCATCCTCTGATCCTAGCAGTGATGGCTCAGGCAATCACGTCCCTAGTTCTTGCCTCCTACTCAGACAGTGTTGCAATGCCACCATGTAACTTCATCACATTGAACATATATTGTGGGCATTACTATTCACACTGCACATGAATGAAGAGTAGCAATTTATGGTTAGACTCCCCTTGCTTTCCCTGGGAATCCAGGAGGCCTTGTTTGGCCTCCACCTTGAAAGCAGGAAACTGAAGGGCTACTCAGCCTTTTGCCATCTCAATTAGTTATTTTAATGAGAAAAATCAAGATCAACAAGCATTACAGATCACAAAAGAGTGGGCTGTCTTTGTCAAAATCATACCTACAGAATTTTTCATATCCACATCTAAGGGTGCATCTGAACCTCTCTTCACCTTATCTTTCTGCATCCATGTTTGGCTCCTGAGTGCTACTTACAATGTGAAATCTTTGTGACAACGTGTCGTGGTTTCAATTTGAAATCGGGCAGAAACACTAAGTTTTGTTTTGGTTTAATTTTGCCAATTTCAAAGGTTCGAATTAAGAGCAAAGCAGGCTTAAGCTTAAAAGTAATAAGACTTTATTAACTAACACTAAAAGAAAGAAAAACAACAAGAATGAGGATAGAACTTTCAAAGCACTCTTCCTCTCTCCCAACCCTTTGTTTCCTCTTAACCAACAATGTAAAGACAACAACACTTAGAAATCTCAGTTAGTTTTTTACTTCTACAAATAGTCTTTTTTTTTGGTTTATTTAGAGAAAAAAGTATTCTTTGTTAATGCTATGGCAAGCTTCTTACAAGAAAAGAACTCCTGTGGCTTCATTTTTCTCACAAACTGCAGGTGCCTGAGATCTGCCTTGGTGAAGTCTTGCCTATCTTTCCCAGTTTTTCCTTACAACTGTGCTTTCGGTTTATATCAGCTTATTGGGGTGCATTTTTTAAGGATGAGCTGTTCTAGCATCCTTTCACTCATCTCTGGAAACAGAGGTCTTCCCTAGGGCCGAGGTTTCTCATCAAACTTCTAACACTGGTGCCTCTGCTCATGATAGTGGATAGAACGCTACCACCCCCATAAGTATTTTATGAACTTACTGGAGAAAACTCAAAGTTTGATATATTAATTATATTTGTACCATAGCTTCACAAAAGAATTTCACAGTCTAAGCTTAAGACAAACTTTTCAAAATCCCTTCAATCTAAAATCTAACTTTTTTCTTACCGACTTCATTTTCATGTGGTTGTTCTTACAAAGTTTCACCTCCTCTTTTTTTTTTTTAGCCTAAGAGAGAATTAGTGTTCTTCCAGTACAAAGTTTTGTAATGCTGAAAGAAAAAAAGTTAATTTCATCTAAGTCTTGTATCAGAAACAAGCTTTGCATCTTTCTGCTGGCCACGTGCTCTTTTGCCGACTCCATGTGAGCTGTGCCAGCTGCTCTCAGTCTGGAACTGGGATCAGGGCTGCTCCTGGCTTCAGGACGCTTTAGCACGAACCACGGGGGCCACTGTGCTGGTGCCCATGCACAGCTCCTTTGGTGCCCATACAGGTGCTGTCCCCATGCTCAGCTCCTTTGGTGCCGTGCAGGTGCTGTCCCCATGCTCAGCTCCTTGGTGCCCATACAGGTGCTGTCCCATGCTCAGCTCCTTTGGTGCCCATACAGGTGCTGTCCCCATGCCAGCTCCTTTGGTGCCCATACAGGTGCTGTCCCCATGCTCAGCTCCTTGGTGCCCATACAGGTGCTGTCCCCATGCTCAGCTCCTTTGGTGCCCATACAGGTGCTGTCCCCATGCTCAGCCGCTCCCGATGCCGACACAGCCTCAGCCCAGCGTGGTTTGGTGTTCCACTGGAACAAAAGCTCTGCAGGCTCTGCCGGCTCCTTTGCCCCTCCCGGGACAGGGCCCTGTGGGTTCCTCGGTGAGGGCTCGGCAGCCGCTCCCACCGCTCCAGGAGAGGAGAATCCCGGCCGAGCCGAGCGGGCCCAGCCCCAGCCCGGCCCGCCGCCGCCTCCCCCCACCCTGGGCAGGGCAGAGAGGGCAGAGGTGTGTGCTCTGACAGCCGGGAGGAAAGAGACCTGCCCGGGCTGCTTCCAAAGGGAATAAGAACTAGAAAATGGTTTCCCATTGGTCCAATAAAAAGCCAATCTCCTACCTAGCCAGCCCACTTCCTTGGGCTGGTCAAACTAGGACACAAAGCCATATGTTTCTGCATTTGAACAGCATCGAGTTTTGCTAATTCCAGAACAGCATTGGTGTTTTAGCACTTTTTGATAAAGATAACAAATAGTTTTCCCTAGCAAAGAAATAAAACCCTCCAAATCCCAAAGAGGACTGTCTAGACTTGATTGATTTGATCAAATGTATATCCTTTACATGGCATCTTCACTCATGTGACATAAACATTTACATACATAACATACTCACACAGCAAATACAAATTAATAGACTATTCCTAAGGATTGTAGTTTCCATACAAGCAGGCAGCTTCAGCTTTGGTGCATGTGGACGTAATGACATTTAGTTAGTGACAGCCTTATGCTGAACACATGATTCTCCCACATGGCTGTTCTTTATCCAGGAACAAAACTCTACAAGAAAGCTTCTAACTAGTATGGAGTCATACATGCCAGAGTTACATTCCCTTCCTCGGGTCATTTATGCACCTTCAGATGAAAGAAGAGAAAGGTACACTGAAAACTGCAACTGTTCCTTTTGTGAAAAAAAATGCCAGAAACCCAGAGAGGAATGTAAAATGTTTCTTTGCAATGGATTTCAGATAGGCTGAAAGGGAACTCTGCGTATTTCCTCTCTCTTTCTTTGCTGTTTCAAGAAACCACTGAAGAGGTACAGAAAAAGTGTAGGCCATTTTGTGCTTAAGGTGATTACCTTTCTTCATTTAAATTTATATTTTAAAAGAAAACACAAATTATTTTGTATAGAAAGAAGTTAAAGATATCAATTTTCAAAACCTGAGGTAACCCTAGCCCTGAAATCAGATGCTCAAATACTCATCTCATTTTAGGCATCTGAAATATCTCCTATATGGAACACTGTCAGACCTGTCTTTTGGTGCCAGATATTCTTTGATGAACCAGCTGATTTAAAAAAAAATCTTGAAAATCAATATCTGTTGTTTTTTCCATGAACAGCAACATGAAAGGGAAAACAAATGATTGTTTGAATATCTAGGAGCCCAGGAAAGGATGTGTTTGCAGACTGGCTTTCTGCAGGTGGAATTGATATCAAGAGGAGGTCAGACCACAGTGGTGAGCAGGTTGAGAAAAAATTCACTTGTTTTTACAACTTTTGGATGGCCTGAGGACTGCAGGTCATAGAAGGGTATACATTTTCCCAGGTCCGTGATTCCAGGAGTTGACTTCACCTAAACACAGACCAGTGGTCCATCTGTGCTCCAGCTCATTGTCACCTCAGCTATGCTTAAGGAATGCATGCCAGGCCACGTTGATCCTGTCTTCAAATGCTCGTCTTCCACGTTTCTAAAGCTGGATCATTTTGCCAGTCTAGATTATAACATAAATAATTGTACTGCATTAATGACAGTGGAGAGAGGATTTGAAATACTGCAGTCTGATACTGCTGTGAACATCCAAGTGCTTTGGTGGAATGACAATGAGAGTTGTTGGTTTGCATTCCTATTCTTCCACCATCTTCTCATTTGCCCTACTTCCCTCTGCAGCTTATTGCACCATGTAAATAAAAGAAGGTGAGTTCTGGTCAGGCATGCCATTTTCGCTCCACAGCAAGCAACAACATTCTAGGTCTCTGCAAGGCTCCTTGGACCTGCTTTATTTACTGTATTGATGTAGTCAACATATCTTAGAGACAGATATATCTAATATCTACTATTAAATATTGCAGGTATTTCTAAGCTTTAGCCACGTAGTCTAATATGTGTTTCTAGTAGTACTGAAACACTTGGCTTAAAACAGCAAATAGAGATAGGTGAAGAGAGAACCCAACAACTAAAACTTTGCTAGCACCAACTACCAAGACATTTATGTGCCAAAGTGCATGGAGACTCACATATATTTATATAAACACAGATGTATATGTGTGTATGAGCAGTACAATGTCCTGCTAAAGCACGAAGGGATAGAAGAAACAGTTCAGAATGATTGCTGCAAATGCTAAGGGCACAACAGAAACCACTGCTCCAATGCATGGAACAGTAAAAGAAAAAAAATTTTAAAAAGTGGTTTTGGTAACTTTTGGGTTTTTACAAGAATAATTAGGGAAAGGATTAGAGCAGAAAAAAGACTAACTTTTTTTCATTAATTTAAAAGAATCCCAAGACTGACTAAAGTGATTAAGGCACACTTAGACAAAACATTCATCTATAGCCAGGTTTTGCCAGAATGCCTCAGTGATTACTTGATTACAAGCCTTCAGCTGCCAGTTGTGTGTCTTCTGACCAAAAACACACAACATCTTTTAATGTTTATGGCTTGCGTGATGGCTGGGATAATTTTATAAACTTGGGTCTATTTGTTACCTGAAATACACCTTGTCCAGATTTGTCCCAAATATTTGGCTATATGAGGGATACCATCAGACTGTACATTTGCACAATGGAAGCATTGACAGGAATCCTAGAAAATATTGCCTGATGCCTCCCATGTAAGGCTCCCGTGTCTAAACAAGGAACCAGTCAAAGTTCCCACTCCATCACAGTACACAAGTACAGGACATTCCCACAAATGTCCATGGCAGACCCACTGGATGGAGTACTGTGGTCAGTCTGCAGAGTTCCAAGACACAGACAGCTCAAGTGATTTGTACAAACGTACACAGGGAACATTTGCAGCTCCTCCAACTCAGAGCCGAAGATTCTGCCAAATTTCCATTGAAAATACTGGTCTGCAATGTCCAGTTCCAAAAAAATTCAAAGACATTGTCATCTGAATTTCTTGGTGAATAGGTGCCAATTAGACTTATAAAACCCTATAAACGGGCAAAAAAAAGCAATTCACCAATTTTCATTGCCTACATTTATACCATGCTAGAGGCTTAAGAGCAGAGCAACAATCACAAAGACCAGAATTATCATGAGCTGCCTACAGCAGCCACTTTAAATAGATACTACAGTACCATACCGAATGCTCCTCAGAGAGTTAGCTAATGAAGTGCTGCACAAGGATCTGGATTCAGACTTTCTCAAAGCTGCATCAAAAACTGTGTCCAACCTGAATCAGTATGGTTAATGAGTCTGCACAGCAGCACTGCAACAAGCTTCCCAACCAAAGAGGAAGGAAACGACTGCCCACAGCAGGAGGATGCAGAAACATCCAACCTGTTGTCACAACCAGAACTACAGTAAGCTTACACCCACCTGAAAAAAAATTAAATTAATTAAAAAACAAAGTCAGTTGGTGGCTTATCCAAAAGACAGTGGAAGACTTCCAACTGCTGCTGACATGTAAAAATCAAACTAACCGTATTTCAGTCAACTTACACTTCCCAGCTGCAGTATCTAGCTGAAGCATCTCCAAGCCTGTTCAGCTGCACCTCAGTGTCACCACTACTTGTGACCTCAGTCTCTGCTGCTGGGGACCCTGCTGGCACCAGGTGCCCTTGACAGAGGAGACTGGGAAGCCACCTCAGGAGTTCAGCAGCTGACCAAATGGAAACAGAATTAAACTCTGAACTTTCAAAGGCTAGCCATTTAGTCAGGAAGATTAGTAGAACAACAGTGAAAATAAAAAAGATAGAGAGCACCCTCTTTAAGAATCCTGATAACATTCCAGCTTCATTGGCACAAACACCAGTTGCACTTTGTAGAATGTATAACCTGTTGAGTACAGGCTTATTTGCATCCCTGAATTTCTGGGTGATAAAACCAGTAAAGAGGTTCAACTGAAAAACTTCCATTTCCTTTCTTACATCAGTGTGTGATTCCTGAGGGATATGATTCGTTTTCTTGTAGTTTATGCTAGGTTGTGAGCTCACTCCCTGTTATAAATGGGTTGTCTGTATAATTGTTACCAATTACATGCAAATTGCTCCTAAATGGCACAGACAGCCCATTTGTGCCAAACGTTGGTTTACAATTCGCTCTCTTTCCAAGACAGTGGAGAGATAAAAAAGCAATTGGATTGATGAGTGGGATGTCAACATTTCTCTCCAGTTTCCATTATGCAGTTAAACATTGCCTCACCATTCTTTGACAAATACTGGAATATTTCCAGAAATCACACTTCATTTTTTCCAAGATGGTGATCAAATACCTCCCCAAATCTGAGTAAGAAGTACTAGCTCTTGTTTATCCTCCATGTCAGATCTACAATTCAGACACTACAAATGGGAACTTGATATGTTTTCCTGCACTATCAGTTGGAATTCAGTTTGCAATGAGACTTGTCAAGCGCCTCCAGATTCTTTTGTTTCTGATTCATTATGAAACTGAAAAGCATTTGTTCCAAAAACAGCAACTTGCCCAATGTCAAGTAAATGTTCTGCTCACAAAACTGAACCAATTTCAACTTCTGGTTTTTTCAACTTCCATATCATTCCTGCTGGAGAAAATATAAAAAAAACCCCAACTGATCATATGAGAAATATATTTTTTAATTTTTTTTTTTTAACTTGGGAGTGGCTTCAGTTTAAAGCCTTCACAATGGGTAGAAAATTTAAGAAACAACACTGAAATTCCTGAAAGAACTTCAGCCTCAAAGGCATTTATTTCAATGGAGCCAGAATTTCTGTGTCAGCAAAGTCTGACAGAATGTATTTAGCTTCAAGTGTGTACTTAAACAGCATAGACTTCAAGGGAACTTAAATACATGCTTAATTTTGAGCATATGCTTAAGTGTTTTTGGTGAATAGTATTGAACCACAGCATTCACCTCTTTTTTTAAAGGAGAGAATGCTTTCCAAAGCAACATTTATTTTTCAGGGCACAGTGTGTGTCTTTTAAATCCTCCTTTGATGTTTCTTGGTCTACTTTGTTTTTAAAAGCTCACCAGAAATCAAAAAGGATTAGCAGGTCATGATCCTCCAAGCTACCTGGTATGGATCAGCCCAGGAAAGGACAGAACTGGAGTTCAGCTAGCAAAGAAAAAATGTTTGCCTGAAGCAGTTTAAAGGACTTTTTCTGAGGCATGAATTAATTAAAACCACTTTGGTATTTTGTTTTCTATTTATAATCATTATAATTTTTAAGAATACTTTAAGAAAAGTAGAAAGCAGAATATAGGATATTAAACAGATCCTAACAACCAAATATGATTACTAATGTGTATTAAATATCTTCAACTATGCCAGTGATTTTTCATACAAGCAGGTTTTTCCACTCATCCTTAAAAGAAAAATTTTCCTGAACCAAAGTATACTTACCACATTTTGTTTCTAAAATGGGGACTTGAATTAATATTTTTTTAAAAGCATTGATTGCTAGTATGACATTAGAGAGTAGAAGTAGAGGAAGTCTTGAAAGTGATATTAAAAAAAGGTCTGGATTCCTACTTCCTTCAGAATTCAGTGCTCTAAATGTGGTATCTGAGCAAACACAAGCTCTTGACCTCAAATCTATAATTCTTCTCTGAGGTTCATCCACTAGGATAAGGACTGCTGTGTAGCAGTTAAATACAAAACAAACCTGAAATTTGTACTTTCTGAGGTTTGGTTCTGACCAGCCTTTGAAACAAGATTGCTTTCAGTCAATCGGTTATTTCAGCACTTGACATCACCCCCACATAAAACAAGGCAAATGGCCAATTAGCTAACTGGAAGTTTTCCAGTTCAAAATGGTGCCAAAATGAATGAAGATGGAGTAGAAAAAAAAAAAAAAAAAAAAAAAAAAAAAAAAAAAGTTTAAATTGGCTGAACAGTCATCTCTCTATGGGAAGCTGAAAATAGTTCATGGAACTCAGGAGCTTCACTATCTTCTATTTGGGGAAGATCAAACTTCGGCATTTGCAAGTTAAACAGGGATCCCCAAGGCTTCTAGAGAGTACTTTATAAAGAGAGGTTTTATACAGGGCCTGTGTATTTTGCAAATAAAACTGTAGCACATTAAATTCTAATCACATTCTATTCATAGCATCTGAAATCAGAGCATAAATTTGCTTCCTACAGATAATTATCTGGACTGGAGTTTTAATCTTAGACATATGCCATTACCCCTATGAAAACATGGATAACTTTTGGCTTTTTCTTTTCAGCAACATTCAGCTATTTTGACATTTTAAGTGGTTGAGTTGGTTTTAAATAAAGACAGCCTAAAGAAATCAGATAATATGTTAAGCAGAAGTATTTGAACTGAGAAAGAAAAGAATACAGCATTGTAGAATAACATCTTTGCTTGGGAAATAATGTGCAAATTCCAGAAAGAAATGTAGTTAATCATGCAAGCTTTGTAAATATAACTTTTATAAAAGTCAATGCTGCTTTAAATACATCTATCAGGCCCCTCATACAAATTGTTAAGCTGCATCAGAAATGCATGTAAGTATTCTAAATAGGAAAAAATTCCCTTGCAGAAAATTTCCCATTATTATAAACTTGTTAGTTGTGTTACAGGAGAGCACTTTAATCTTCTGTCAAAACATTAGCAGCACAGTTCAGTCCAAGTTAGATGTACCAATGTTTACCTACTAAACAGTACTCTCTATTACAACTTTGTAAAAATGTGAAGGACATCATGAAATAAAGATTATAAACTTCTGTGGAAAAGCAACCATATTCCTAATATAAAATAATTGCAAAAAGGAAAAATACAACTGAAATTTACCTAAATTGCCATTCTCAAATAAAGGCAGAATAACCAACTTCAAATATTACTATGATATTTTTGTTTACAAAATTATTACATAATTTCGGATATCAGGCCATCAGGTGCGCCTGCTGACAAGCAAATTAGCTCTGCATTAAAAGGGAGCTGCCTGATGCAAAAGTCCTTTTCTTCCAGTGAAAATCAAGCAGTGATTTAAAGGGGGTTTTCAGATACCTAATAATGCAGATAGATAGCAGTGACAATTATCAAATTCCTCAAAAGAGCACATTTCACTTTGTAGTGACCCTGTATGTGTCTAAAACTTTAAAAAAAAAAAAAAAAGTCCAGTTAAAAAGCAGTTTCACGTGTTTTTATGACTTTTATGAACTGTCAAAAGAACAAGGTATTCAGAGAGATCATGAACTCATCACAGGTTCTGCCATTCACAGCATATGGTTGCAAAGGAAAACAACTTCACGCTATTGTTTGTGAAAGAGATTCAACTTGACTCCACCAATTTTAGAACCATAAAAGACAAGTTGCATGAGTCTAACAATGCTTCAGATCTGTGTTTTAAAAGCACTGATACTCGACCATGCAGCCAGGCACAATGAACCTACTGACATCCACCACATCATCAAGACTGACCTTAGCAAGGAGCTGAACTTAGCAACAACCTTTAACTGTGGAGCTGTTACTGAAATGATTAGTTACAACAGCTCTGAGCAGGCAGATCACTTCACCAGTGTGCATCTGTGTAAGATCAGGCCCTGAACATGTTTCTTCCCTTCATCTGGCCTCAGCTTCAGGAAAAAACATGTTTCACTTGTCCCAGCCCACTCCCCATGTCAGTGGACATTAAGCACATGTTGCCTCACTTTTGGAGAGAATTGCATTTTTTTACTTCATAACTGTTTGCTGAATTGCCTTCCACCAGTTCTTACCTTGGGAAAAATTTTAAGTGCATTAAAATGGCACAATTCAACTCTACTTTATATGAATCACATTAATCAGTAGTGGTGGGACATTACTTACAGGAGGCAACAGGACCCAGAGTCCTTACACAGTCCTTCTCTAACTACATTTGTGTCTATTCCTCCAGCCACCAGAGTCTTTGCTTTCCCTGCAGAACACTGTCTATTCCCTCTCTCCATACTGCTTAATATTCCAGAATCATCTCTGACCTTTCTGCTCCGCCTGGAGGAACTTGTGCCATAGCACCAGCAACAGCAGTGCTGAATCTTCAACCACAGCTGCAGCAGCACTTCAAAGGCAGCTACCACAGCCAAGGATTTAGACTGCAGCTGGAATTCAAAGGCTCAAGGTGGGGTCCCCAAGGCTGAGCAAAAAGAGCAAAGCTCATTTGTAAGGATTAAAAGGTGGACAGGTAATGGATCTCAATGGGGCAGAAAGGGGAGGGAAAAGCAGAGAGTGGAAGTCAGTATACAATACAAAAAGCTGAGGAGGTTAAGAGGGGCAGCAAAAGGAGGGGCTGAGGGCACAGAAGAGAGGAGATTCCTGGTTAGCATAAATAATATACATGTATGTTAGAGAGGAAGAATGAGGGCCACAACATTGAAACATAAACAAAAATATCTTCAGAGAAGGTAGCCTTTAACATAGCAGTTGGTGGAAAAGATCAAGAGGAATAAAATACAAAAGGATGTATGAGTCAAAGACAGATAGAAAAATAGTCATTGAGAATAAAAAATGTGATGAGACCAAGACATAAAATCCATCAGTAAAACAGCTTGGACTGGGACATGTATAACATCTTCCATTCTGCAGGACACACAAAATGAAAGAGCAAAAATTTTTTATTATTCAAGGTAATAATGGACTCTGCATATGAAGTTATGAGAAAGCATTTTCTTTTGAAAAGTAAAGTTCAGAAATTTTTAAAAGAAAAAAACATAAACAACCCAAGAATTTGGGTGTTTAAGACCATGCTACATATTACTTGGGAAGCAGGACCATGAAGAAACAGAAACATTCTTTAAAACAACCTCATTAATTTTCACTTGTGATATACAAGTTTCCTTCATAGCCTCATTACTTTCTGGATCTCCAAATGTTTCCTCGTATTTATTAGAAAGCACATTCTAGAGTTTGAACGTGAAAAGATTTCTAGTTTGGGCATTGAGACAGCTTAATTTTTTTTCTCTCCTTAGCTTTCTGTTCAGATGTGCCAGCAGGGAACTGTGCACACTGCTACAAAAGCAACAGGGAAAAAGTGTGACGATCACAGAGCACACAGTTTTTATTTGTCATTTATTCTAAACTCAAAAGAAAAGAGTACCAGGCCAAAAGTCATTCTGTTAGTTATTTAAAGTGACTGATGCTAATTGATCCATCAACAGTTTCTAGTGAATGTTGAATATATCATTCATCATTTACAGACCAAACTGTTGACTGAGATTTAGCCATATTTATAAAGACATATAAGCCTATCTATTACTGCAAGAAGTAATGCTGATATGGTAATAAAAATACACAAAAACACTAGCATTTTTTAGAGCATCCATGGAGACAATTTGAGACTTCAGAAAAATAACTATTTTTATAACAATAGCTTTATTTCAAGCACTGTTTCTCACTGGATACAATTTTTACATTTTGTGCTGTGTATATATATTAATGGAACACTTTCAAAATTTTCCCTAGATAAAATATATATTATGTGCTTAAAATTATTCCAACAACAGCTTTTCCAAGTAACATTTTGCAGAGTGTTAGTTCAAATAACCGAACAAAAAAAAATTTAAAAATGCTTTGGCAAAATACCCTTCCACGGTGATGCCTTTAAAAGCATTTTGAATGCAGGGCTTCATCATCCATTTTTATTCTGATATCAGTCAAATAGAGAGGAGGAAACATAAACAAAGTTATACAGTTTCATTTAAATTTAAAAGAATATAGACCTTAATTTTTCAAGTGTGTGGTCTCATGTTTGAATTTCAGCCAGTCAAAAGCTACCTGCTGCTTCTGAATGGACAATGGTGCAGCAGGTTTCTGAAACCTCCAATTGCTTTGTTGAGCTGGTCCCTGCTAAAACAAAGTTCCTGGTCATCCCAGAGCCTGCGTCAAGGCAGGAGGGCTGCAAAGGTACCAAACCAGAGAAGAACAGCGTGGTCACTGAACTGCACACATGGAGCTTCTGGGGGGATTAACGGTTCTTGTCACAGATTCCTGACTGTAGTTGACAATATCTGCCTTCACCACCCTCTGTCATAAAAGAAAACACAGTAACAATGAGAAAATACAAACTTCATGCTGGCAAAGCATTCAACAGATTTTTATGAAATACAAAGGAAAAAATAACAAACAAAACAGGTTGTTTTCACTACTTTACAGGAAGTCTTATCAGGTGCTAATTCTTGTTATAATTCTAGGCTTATTCATGCTAAGAAGAAGCAAATGCCTAGGTAGGTTATCAAAACACTACAAAAGGAATATAAATTTTTGCTAAAGCAGTGAATGGAGTTTTACTTCCTTGAAAATTGCTCTGTATGAGAGTAATAAAACAATTTACTTGTAAAAGTTGTGCCATTCATTCTTTAATAATAACTGCCTAAATTGTAACTGGAAATTGTTCCTAAGATTGTCTTTTTGCCTTTGCTCCAAGCATTTCATCAGAAGATATGGACAGAATTCAAAGTGAATTTTTAATACAGACATATTTTTAAAAAGCTTTGATAGGCATACTGACTGAAGATTACCTTAACATAAAAAGAAGCTCTACATACTATATTTATTCTCTAATACAGATCTAACAGATATTATGCATTCTATCTACAAAGCATTTGATAAGACTGATGCTCTCTCCTACATGAGGAGACAGAAATACACAATTTTGCATTGCATCCGTTTCCATCTGAGACAGCTATGCAACATTTTGAATGTGCAGCACTGAATACAGTAATATGAGGCATTTCAAAGTTTCTACAAACTACCTGATTATTAGAAACGCTATGTAATTAATTGTTCACAGAGTTCCAGTACGTTGAGTATTATGAGTACTTACACATACAAAAGACAATCTTCCAAAAGAACTTACTTTAACAGTTGTTACTTCATGTAAAAGCAATGCAGCTTATAAAAAGAAACAAATCAAGTTTTCCATCAATACCTGAACTACTGCATTGAGCAGACTTTGCTCTGGCAGTTTGAAGTGTGATGTTGATTATCTTCTTCAGGATATTTCACTAGTTCTGCCCTGACAACATTCTGTTAACCATGTATCAACATGATGGATAGAGGGCAAGGAGAAGAATGTAAAAAGAAAAGAGAAGGAAAACAATGGAGAGATTAATCATTAGTTGAAAAGAATGAAGGGATAACATAAGATTATGCAGAAGCAAAATGAAAGTGCATTTTCAGGCCCTAGGCAGACAGATATAAGAGCAACACATCTGGCTGAAAGCAGCACTCTCAGCACCAGGGCTGCTTCTCGAGCTTTTTCCAGGACATGCCCTTTCAAAGCACCAAAGTGAAAGGGTCATACATGCAATCGGCAAAGTGTATTAAAGACAGAGAAAGAGAAGACTAAAAAGGCAGAGAATTCAGTGGAAGAAAGGATGACAGTGGCCTATTCCTCCTTTAAGTCAAAGATATTTAAACATTAAATACTACATTATCAGCTTGTAACAAGTGCATTAGCCATACACATGCATCTTTTCCCTTACATAACTATCACATTACATCTATATATATAATCCAAAAGCAGTGACCAAATTAAAAATCTCATATCGAAATGCTGTAAGTTTTGATTTTTCTCTTTGCTTCATTTAAAAATAAAAGGTTCCTATTTTTCCCTTAAAGAAAAATTAAACTGTTTTCTTATTATTAATACAGGTAATGGACACGGTTCTCCTTATTGATACAGGGTCAATACAGGGTTCATGCAAAGGGAAGTAAAATTTATGGAACAATTTCAGCAAAGCAAGAGAGGAGGTAAGTCTGCTATGAAAGATACTCTAAACCAGTTTAATATTTTTTTCTTAAATACTTCAACTTTCCTACAATATATTTTCAAGGCTAAAATTAATTAATAAATAATTAAATTCTATTATTTTAAAGGAATAAATATATAAACTGGATTAGGAATATACAAACAGTATATGTTAAAGATTACCTCTGTAAATAAAACCTGTATGTCAAACAAGCAATAATAATTGAATAGGCTGGCAAAGGTCCTGGATTTATGAGCTGCTGAAGTACTCTTCTTGAGCTTAATTGATCACATTCATATTTATCTTATCTAGTGGACAACACTCATGATTTACTGGACTCTTGGCCTGATGTTATCAAGAGAAAGGTTGCCAAATCCCATGTAGGGCAGTAGTAGGAGTTTTAGAATTAAACAGCATTATCTGACCTCATAGGACCCAGTTTCTTCATACCAATCTTTTGACTAGAGCTGAGGGGAAAAAAAAAAAAAAGAAAAAAGAAAAAAAAGTCCTGCACTCAGTAGGCAATTAATTGTTCCTTAAACACTGGTCTAAATCCCATCCTGTAAACAGGCAGGTTAGTGACCTATGCTTAGGTATGCTGTAGCAAAAAAATGATGATCATAAATGACTTGGATTTTCTAATGGAATTTCATCCAAATAAGAGTTAAAAATATAATTACAACATTTCTTTGATTAATTTCATGGTAATTAAAAACTTTGGCCTCTTTGCATCAGATTCTACATCAAGCATATCATTGCCATGGTTCAAATCAGTGTCAATAATGGGACATAACCTTTCTTGGTCCAGGTGCTCTATATTCCAGATCTGACTTATCTGCCAAACATTTTATTGTACCAAGCTGGCACACACACACTGCTCTGCTGAACTGGCATTTAGTTAGAGAGAAAACTACACATCACTTACAAAAACGCTAGCTCTTGCCAATGCCAAGGAACAAAGCCATATCCCATGCAGTTTTTACACTACGATTGAAGGTAAAAAATACAGAAAGAAAAACGTTTGATTAATAAAGGAGCTATTTCTTTACATTTCATGAGACCCTTGCAATTTAAAAGGGAGAGTATTTTGAGGACTGAAAATAACTCAGAATCTGCAATTTTCTTATTTTGGAACTGTTCTATTTCAAAAAACATGCTCTACTTTCCAGTCATGCATGAAGAGTAATCTAGTTCTTTGTTTCACCACAGTTTTGTCCAAATAAAGGTTTGATTAACAGTCAACTCAGCATGTTAACAGACAAGGTTTAGTAGCTCTAGCTGAGATAATTTAAAAACTCACCACCCCCAAATGTCTGTCCTGTTCCACTGCTGGAAATCATTGCTGCCAAATGAGAGCTGGTAGAATGTAACGTGTACTTGCACCTCATCCACTTCAGCACAAAGTGGATGTGCTGGCAGCTTCTCTTTAAAAAAGCTTTCAGCAGCAGTTTAAGCTAAGCTGTTCAACTTCACCCTGATGTAGCCAAAGCACCTTCCATTTTCTAATTCTGATGTGGAGAAATACATTCCAAATAGAGGGCAGTAGCAAATAGCTTGGGCTGCATTAATATCTTAAACTGCTGCAGCTGTTTTCTGAAACAATGCAGAGTAAATATAATTCAATCTCTAAGGCTTGCTCTTGCAGTTAATTAACAGAAGCTGTGCTGCTAATTTGAAGGCAACCAAGAACATCGCATGCTTTTCACAAGAGCTTCTGCGGTTCTGCAAGTCATCAAAGCTCAAAAGTCATGAGCCAAGCCCCACAAATTCATACAAGTTAAAATAATGTGTTATTACTTATTCCTACCCACCTATGAATCACGTCTAAGATCCTCCTAGACTGTGACAATCATAACTGACTCTAAACACAAGAAATAAGATCTTCAGGCACAAAATTGAGTGCTAGAAATAATTTTAAAGCATATTCTCAATACTGGACAATAAAAAATACACATATAGCATTTGAGTGTTGGCATTTTACACAACTTCAGTATTTAATCTTATATTTTGTTACTGCTTAGATTGAATGAACATATCTGATGTTCTCTCACAAACAGATTCAAGTGAGAACCATCTCAATTTTCAAAATGAGGAAATATCACATTACACAAAATATTGAAAACTCAACTATATAATCCAGTGCATAAATAGTGCACATTTGTAAAAACTACAATGTTTTTTTTTTTAAAGATAAACTCCAAGTCACATTTACTATTGTATTGTATTTATTGGATTCTTTTACAGCATTAATCTAACATCTGTCTATCCACTGATCTAATTTTGTAGCCCAGTAGCTAGAGTATTCAATGAGTAAAAATTTTAAGGAATGCACATCATGTAATTGTCCCACAAATTAAGGAAGATATGTACCCATTTTAGAGATGGAAGAGGGAAAAATTCTCACCATCAGCACACTGAAGGGACCTGCACCTGTCATACAAGAGTCTATGGTAAAACAGAAACCTAATAATGGCATCATCCTCTAACACCACTCCTCCTTCCAGCCAAGAGACCAGCTCCACGAATTTGGGAAACAATCTCTACACTGCTTCAATTAGCCTTTTCTACTGCAGACAAATAAATTTCTCTCAAGAGAATCAAGCTTTCTGAGGATATGAAGGTTCAAGTTTTTGCTTTCCAGATTATGTAGAGACTTTCCCTTTTCTATCCTTATGAAGTGATGCAGGTATTTGGTTCCATACAACAATGAGCCTCAAGATACAACTAACAGACATTCCAATACAATTCTCATTGGTTTCTGACTTGTATTGAGGAAACTCTTACAGCCCCTTCAAAATAACACTCCCAGAAGAAGCAAAGGTTTAACTGATAAAAAAGAGCTATTGCTTAATTGGAGTATATTGAAATTATGCTCTATTAACAGAACTTTGCAAATTAAGCAGCTCACACTCTATCTACAAGCGTAGTGTTGCACCATGTAGTGACTTCTGCTGTACCTGAAAGGCAACAGTGAAGTTTCTTTTCTGTCCAAATTCATTTACTGGCTTTGTTTCTTCTTTTGTTGTTATTTTATCAGTGGTGGTATTTTTTCCAAGATATTTTTACCTTTTTTTTTTTTTATTATAATTATGGCATGGATTCACATCAACATTAATGTATGCCACAGTATTTAATTTATGCAAATCAACTATTTATAGGCAATTGCTAATGCAACTTGTGCAATATCAGCTTTGTTTGACCCATATATTGTCTATTCCATTGATCTACTCAACAAAATTAAAAGCTAAATACAATACTAAAGTAAAAGGAAGCCCACTTAAATCTGACACCAATTTGACTTAGAAAGTTATGTACTCTTGAATTGGAGCTATATGGAACGTCTTACTTTACAAACAACCAAAAAACAGACCCTTTCTTTAGAATGATACAATTTTCCATATAACCCTATTATCGGTCTCCTTTATTACAAGCAAATAATCACAAAGCTCAAAATCATATATGGATGGCACCTTAGTAGTAAAAGAACATTTAAAAGACACATTTAGTATTTCTCTGCCTATAAATTACAGCTTTTCAAAACTGATCTGCTTGCTAAGTACACTCTGTAAGTATATTTTACAATTTTACTGTTTGCAATACAGTTTTCTAGTTAACCACTTCAACACAGACTGCAAACTCTGCTGTGGCAAAGCCCTTTCAGAAATTACATACTTATTGTATATTTCAAAAAGAAGGAGACCAAGCTGTACATAAGAAATGCTTTGCCATTTATTTTAAATAAACTTAACTGACTTATTTTGTGGTACTTGTTTAATGCTGGTATTGAAAAGCAGTTCCAGGATATTACACTAGTAGAATAACAACATTTGGGTTTGCTAAGTAAATTTAAATAATTGTAATCTCAAATGTAATTACACAGGGTTGCCTCAGTAGTATAATCTTTTTTGTTTTGAGGTTTCTGAAACTGGGTTGTAGAAAAAATTTCAGTTTAAACCCATGCATATGATATCATGAGTATCTTCCATGCGACCTGTATATGCATACATATTTAAATTCTAACCTAATCTTAAGCACTAATTTTAAACAAACATCCTTAGAACTCATTCTTTTTCTTCATTTTTGAACATGTTTTCTCTTGTTTCAGAGAGTTGATCATGGTAGATAAATAAGGAATTATCATATTTCAAAAAAGCTGTTGTGAAATTGAATTATTATTTTCAGAACAATACATGAAGATCGATTTAAAGAACAGTTAAAAATCCACAACGAGATCACTTTTAATACTAAATAAAATACTAAAAAATCTAAGTATTTGTAGAAAATCACCTGTGATTGTTCCAATTCTGCTCTGTTTAATTTGATGCCTAGTATGTCAGCAGCAATTCTCTGAAAACACAGGAAGACCTATGGAAAAAAAAAATTGCATTTAAATGACTAAAAACAGACATCCTTGAGGTTCTTTCAAATATATCAAACTGTTCTTGAACAGTAAACAACTATATACAAAATTATGACCTGTGCAAAACAGATCTGAAAATAACCTCATCTGGTACTTTCAAATTTGTTTAAAAATTTGAGAAAATAACTCAACAATGGTACAAGGAATGAACAGTATGTTGGATTCTTAAGCAACACTTCTACTCTGCCTCCAGAGACCTAAGTTTAAACAAGCTTTTACACAACCCACCTCTCAAATACTACTCTCAGTGCTATAAAATATGAATAAGGGTATTTACTAACGTTTAGCACAAAAATATATTACCAGTGTATTAGGAAAAAAGAGATGTAGGTTTCTGAAACTGAGAATAACAGGACTGTGCATCGACATCACCAAAATCTCTACTACGTAGGTCCAAAAAATAGCAGTATGAAAGACTTCTGAAGAATCTTACAAAACATACACTGAAGTATCTAGGAACAAGCAGGATGTTGTCCAGCCTGCAGCAGCAGCTTGGCAGAGTTAGATTTTGGGCATGGATTAATACATAATACTGGGTGACAATGCTGTCTTAAATAATTTCTTTAATTCATCTCAAGACAGTCCACCTATCTTACTGTTTAGGTAAAACTGCATTTTAAAGGTGATTAAAGAATTTGACATGTTCAAGAAGAGCAGCTTAAGTGTGCACTGCTGCTGAACACTGTATTGCCAAACTACATGTTATATTTTATCTGCAGGGCTGTTCGTCTGAGCTCATCCAAATTCCTGACAAACATTGGTTTGCATCCTGCAGCTGCAACCTACAAAATAAAAGATCTATATAGACACTCCCAGTCATTTTCAGTGAAAATTATGAAAAATACTATTTACACAATCTCTTCTAACACACAAGATAGAAAACAAAAATAAATTAGTGGCACAACCAACAAAGTGTGGTAGCTTCCAAAATAATTGGTCTTTCTCTCAGTTTCTTAGTGTAGTACCAGTCTGTTCTACCAACATCTCCACAACAAGAAAGAGCATACTGAACAGAGATTCTGAGGCTCAGAGACCTAGTTTAACCCACACCAAGCTCTCAGGTGCTCTGAGCTACATCACCTGCCCTGAGGACACTCTGTGCAAAAAACATCAAGAACAGTGCAATCAGTGCTTCAGCTATGTGATTTGATGGACAGTAACACAGTTATAATAAATCTTCCATTATTTTTTTTTGCCCCTGAGACAACTTTCAGAATTTTCTATGTACACAAAATCATCTTTTGCAAACAAGTCTGTTGAAAAGATCTAACATAAACAAAACAAATCATTTAACTGAGTAAGACTCCTCTAGTCTATATTCACAGTAACAAGGAATGGCCTCTTCTTAAATCACTGTCTAGGATAAACGCTCTATCTTCTGAATGATCAGTGTGCAGAAACAGTGAAAGGGCTAATTCAAATTTATATTGAAACTAAAAATGAAGTATTGAAACTACTTCTTATGTTAGCAGATATTTAGGCAGAGATTTCCTGGTAATGTTTTCTAGGCAAGTTCACATTTACTTTTGTTTTTAAACAGTAAGCTATGAAAAGTACAGTCAGTATACGTAGTGGAATGCTGATGTAATTAATGACTTCTTTAAAAAACTGCAATAAAGATTCTGTCATATTAGCAATGATAAATGTATCCATTATAAAATTAATTGATTTCAGTGGTCTCCTTAAGAAAAGAATATATTTTATCAGATGGACATTTTACTAAGTGTAGTATTATGGTTATTATGATTTAATAAAGCCTGTATTTTTACACTTGAAACAAAAAAATATGCCAAACAAAAACTACAAAGAGAATCAGGACTCACTGCATTTGTAACAGGAGTATTGTTAGACTTTACAGAAAAACCATTATCTTCCAAAATTAGGCAGCTCACTGCACAAGATTCATCAGACCTTAACAAGCAATTCTTTCTATGGACTATATTTCCACGTACTTGAACATGGTCTTACTATTCAATAAGATAAAAATTAAGTAAACTTTCTTGTCAACAGTAATATTGAGGAGACAGATACAAGACTGTTTTATGGGGATGACAAACTCATTAAGCATGAGACAGAAATCAAGCAAAACAACACAGTATGATTTAATTTGACTGATAGTGTCAACTGAAAAAGAACCTTTTCTTTCATACACTTCCAACTAAAACAAATAACCCAGTTAGCTCAGAGTCAAAAGACTGTTCAAAAATGTACTCTGCAAAGCATCTGGTACAAATGCCAGAATGTTCAAATTTCAATGGACCTGCAAAGGGAATTTCCCTCATGGCTCAAGACTCATATTAAAATCTTTTATTGCAACAGGGTCTTGTCACATTATTTACCAATTGTTGGAAATTTCTATATTGATGGTCTATAGATGGGACTCCACCTGGAATGAAGAAATATATTTAACTACAGGCTGACAGCAAACAAGAGATTTAGCTGGTCTCACATCTCACACTGATGTATAAGCCAGACCATTTCCGTTAAAATCTGTACCTCAAACTGAAAATCAGATGAGAAACCACTGTAATTTAATAATACACACTCATTCAAAGATCTATTTCTCATGCAACTAAGGGAGGCGAAAAAGGGCCTGAAGCACCCTAAGTTCTCAACAGTTTGTTACGTGAAATATAATAAAACTGCTGCATGTTGGGAAAAAACAAAAAAACAAAAAAACCCAGACATCTACAAGTTTGGGGTTTTTTTCTTACTTACAGAATCTCCTGTCTTGGCTGACACAAAATGGCTACTGAAATTGTTTTCCTGACACAATCGCTGGTGCTTGTCAGCTTTCACTGTGCGAATATGCTCCAAGTCAACTAAAAATAAGTTGAAGAAATGAAAAATTATTACACTGGAGCCTATTTAGTTACCCACTTTAGAAATTATTCATTGGAAACACATCAGATACTTTACAGGTGTATGCAAATGCAAGTTTCTTTCTCTATATAATAATTTGCTAAAATAAAAGCAATGAATTACATTAGACTAATTTTATTTGCAAAACTAAAATGAAACCAAAATTAAAATTTTATGGCCAAATGCAACAAATTCGTATCTCCAAGTAGAAATTTATTTCTGGGTACACTCAAATACTTTGTAATAATTCTACTGCTAGCTACATACTAAAACAAGACAGAACTAATATTCCATGCTTTGTTTGCAACCAACATGCATACTGGGGATCCCAGTATTATTTTTCAAAATAAATTCACCAAGCACATCTGAATCGACATATTTTTCCCAAGTAAAAATGTAAATAAGTTATAAAGAATTTTATTGCAGAACATGGCAAAGCAAAAACATTCACTATAAGAAAAAAAATTGACTGAGTAAAAACAGTGATGCTTAGTTACTTACATATGAGGCTTTCTACTCCACAAAGGTGTGGTTCAGAAAACTTTAAAAAGTAAAATGCACATTTCAAGACACACACATATTTTCATTTTTATCACTTTATAACCATTGGAAGCAGAGTAGAGCTTTCAAATGGTATTTTATGCTGAAAAGCACTGATTGCTTCCAAAATCTCACAGAACTCAAGTCTTGTGCAGGTTTTATTGTGTACATTCCTGTTTCTCCAATCTGATCCTAAGGTAATTGGAAACTATATTGAACAGTTTCTCTTTTTTTATTGCATTACAGTTCCTATAAGGGTGTTGACTAAATGTAGTCAAATTATAAGGCAAATATATTCAGAAGGATTTAAGGACAAGCAGGCTCTTTGAGTTAATACAGGAAAAAAAAACTTCAACTGATTTCCTGAGGAAGGGACCCAACTGACTTGTAAAAACTTGTAAATTTGCAAATCTAGTAAGCCTGTATAATAGTGTTATTTGATTATCAGCTGAAAAATGCTCTTCTACTACATAAAAGGTTTTATTTTTAAATGATATTGGAGGTCTTTAATTTGTAGGCTCCGGAGATTTTCTCTTGGAGATTTTTAGCCTAACAGGGGATTCCTACACCCCATTTATACTGCTTACCTTGGTTAACGTGGAGTTTTTGACACGTATTACTGTTCCTTGCACATCAGTAAGGCCTTGTTTGTAAGAACAGGCCTAAAATCATCCAGTTACCACAGATATTAATTTGTGAAGGACTAAAATACTAAGCTATTAACACTAATGTTTCTAGTATAGTTTTTCCATAATACTAAATGTCTACTATATAATAAAGTTTCAATAAAAAAGGGAAGAACAAATACATTTACTAAAATAAAGCCTGAAGTCAATAACAATTTCGTTAAAAACTCATGCATTTAATTTTTTTCTCCGAAAAATAACTACCAAGATAAAACACAGACTCTTTTGAAATGGCTTTAAGAATAGAATACAGCATGCTGCCTAAAACATTTCATTATTAACTATTATTTTTATGCGTCACGTATTAGTTTTAAGTGCAGCTTGAAAAAAACAACAGTGAGATTACTCTTTTGGGAAAAATAAAAATATATTTTCTTTATTTTCATTTAATGAACTTTTAAAGGAACTTTAACCCCACCTCCAGATTTCACTCATTGTATTTCTCTAATTATACCTGAACTCCAAAATCCTACGCACAATTACAATACAACTAAATAAATAGATAGATAGATAGACAGCATTTACACTATATTCCTTTAAAATACTATGACATGCTTACATAAATACATAAAAACAAGTTCACTAGTTACAATCTCTCTCAAAATCTCTTTCCGAGGAAGGAAGGAATAGAGTGTACAAAGAAAACAACAGGCTAAAAGGTTGATTAATTTCCAGGAAGAAAATGCCCCAGGCATACTGGAAATCATATCCTCAAATGCCTTTTTCTATGAAGAAACATCAATAATAATATATGGTCAGTGGAGTATATACTTTATTACAGAGGAGAAATTAAAGTACACGAGATCATAGAAACAAACAGACTGAAATTGAAAAATCAAGGTGTAATTATATTTTCAAATTTTGTATACTTCTCAGTCCTTCTCCCCAGTCACAAGTATTTCACTTTGTGCCTCCTGAATTTTGGGCTGTCTGCTCTAAACTGTACGGGCACTGTCATGGCAGGGAACTGACAGGCGATTGTCCATGTGTGATTCATGTTACATTAGCTCTTGGTGAAAAAGGACACATTTTTAGTACAAGAAGAATTTCAAGTGTTAATAACTATTTAACTATCCAAAACTTCAGTTTGAAGTCAATGAAAGGCAACAATCCTAAGTCCAATTCTTTTGCATTGACCACAAGCCAAGGGAATAATCATAGAGTTACTGACGATCAGCTAAAGATAGTGAACAGTTACCCTCCAGTCCTTTAACATCTGACACTGGTCAGCTCAACAGGCAGAATTCTTAGCACACCGGGAGATAAGTCTTGTCCAGCTTTTATTTAGACATCACAGCAAAAAGACTTTAAGGAGAGCTTTAGAGGAGAAAAATTATTTTCTAAAAAAGATGTTTATAAGGAATGCAGGGACTTTACAGAAAGAAAACTAACAGCTGGTCAGTGTGGGCTCATGATGAGCCAATTAACAGCAGGAATAGGCATCTTGGGATAAAGAATGATATGAGAATGCACTTAAGCCATGAAAAGTTTAACAAACTTTTTTAAGCAAAGACAAATATGTTTTGGATAGAAAGAAAGTGAGTAAGATACATAAATACAGTTTGATTTTATTAACCAGGAAAATGATCTTGCAGAATATTCTAAATGACTAGATAACATAGCAATGGCCAAGAAAAAGGCATTATTGAAATTTAGATACAAAATGAGAACATTTAACTCTGGTAATGGCTATACTAGGCCATATCTAACAAAGGTCTCAAAGAAGGAATCCGCAAGATTTGGCCACACTTCAAACACAAACATTTAGAGAACGGCCCAAAGTGAAGTTTATGTGCCAGATGGTACAGTCATCCTCCTCATCGTTAGGGAATGAGAAAGAGGGCAACAGCAGGGCTAAATTAATCGCTTCATTTTTACCAAGTAGAATGATGGCTAGAGATTCACAATGAGATGTATTAAGGACACAAAAGAACACAAGACACAAGTTTGAAAAGTAAAGAGATTTAACTGTTTGCAAACAATGACTCTCTACAGCACACAAATGTTACAAACCAGTATTCTTGGTCAAAAGCTTGAATACGAACTCTCCTATCTGCATTCAAGTGTTTTCTGATCATGAAAAGCTAAGGAAGCCCAAGATGCAGAAACTTTGAAGAATGCAGCTGAGGGTATTTTTTGATGTATCATTTCAAAAGTTCTAAATGTCTTAAAAATGGGATCAACAGGCAGAAAGGGCAGTTAAAAGTATAAATTACCAAAGCAATAGTTAAAATATCAAAGGACTACATTGCTAATTCCCTGGCTAGAATGGAACCACTTACCACTTAATTTATTTGCATTAAATGGAATACTTAAATAAACTACATGAAACTTGTATCAGGAGAAGCAAAGGGATGTCATAAGCAATGGGGGAAAGAGAGGGAGATACATGTCACAGTATTGTTCCCCTGACTAGCCTGATGAGGAGAGAAAAAGGGGGCTCATCAGCCTCCAAAGTATATTCAAAGTCCTTTTCAAAGAAAAGGCATCCACAATATAGGCTGTTGCAGTTTTGCTCATTTTTATGCCTGAAATACACACCAAAAGCCTCGAGTGACAACTAGAAAAAATACATGGCTGCCAGATATTCTCCAAAATTTTTCTGTGTTGCCTTGCTTATCCTCTGGAGAATCCCTCTTGTTGATTCTCTAAAATAAGACTCAACATTCATCTTTAAGCTTTTCTAGTATGAAGAGTCATTTCAATTACACTAGCAAGATAACCTGCTGTTCCGTAACAGGTCAATACACAACTGTATGTACGGGAATCCCATAAAGATACCAGAACAAGAAAAACAGATTTGAAACTTTGGGAATTCAGACACAGCTCTCAGCAAGGCAAACAGATCCAAATGAAAATCTCCCCTTAAAGACTGAGCAGGTAGATCAACATCTGCTGTAGCAAAGATGGGAAGACTTACTAAAATGCTTGTTTCTCATGAATTCCAGGGAGTTCCATTTTGATTTATAGGTGAGATTAAACAGAGATCTAGCAAGGTGAAAAGAGAAAACAGAATCTAGGAGAAAAGTATTGAACTCCCACAGAAATCCCAAGGACACTCCCTCTAAGGCATTCCTGAAGACTTCTTGGAAGAAAACCAACTCTATCCCAGCCAAAACCAGCATAGGAGAAAAAAAATAAATAAAAAAGTAAAAGCAACACTACAGAATTTCGGTAAAGGAAAAGATATAAACACTACCATCTCTGTGGAGAGCAAGTGACATTTCAAAAAAGATAAGGAGAAAATAGTAATTTTAAGTTATAACCAGAGAGATTTCATTAGGTTACATATTCAGGTGATTTATAAAAGGGGTTTCAATAACTACCCTTCAAATTGCTATTATACATCAATTATTTGTAGTGAACATCTCATGGACAATTCTAAATCAAAATGGAAAAGGAAACCACACTTTAAAATAACTTCAAGGCAAGATATCTATCCTATGATTAAAAAATTCTGAGGAAACATTCAAGACAGCATAAATCGTTCTTCAAAGTAAAAAGTCTATATGAATTTACTTGAGAAATTAAGAGTAAAGTCACTGAAATTTTAGTTTATTGGGCTGTGGCAAGGGAATGGAAAAACCTTAAAAAGTACTAGATAAAACACAAATGGGTGCTTTACAATCCACCCACACCCAGCCATTCAACAGCAATTCCATCTTGATTGAATAGTTCTGCTGCTTTTGACTCTGAAACCACTAATGGTAAATAAATTAATGTCAAAATTGTTTCTCTTCCACTATTTAGATGTTTGTGTCATTCCATAAGTTAAAAAATGGCCTGCAATGAGCCACACAGCACCACCATGCACAGACTATCATTTCCATTCCACTACACCATATCTGATGTAGCAGCTTAAACACTACTTTAACTCAACTGTTTCTCTAAAATCCAGGAGCTAGGACCAATATAATTAGCTCAACAGAGTTTGCTGTGAGGAATAAAGTGTGACATCAAATCCCAGAACTGTATTGTCTTAAAATGAAGGCAGTAATAAAACACATGTAACAATTTACCCAATACGACTGGTAAAGACAAAGCCAGGAAGTACTTTAAAATATATATCATCAGTCAGAAGAATGATAAATGTTCTGGCTTTATAATCTTTCAAAACCATATAAGCAAATGACTGCACACACTCTAAAAAGCATCATTTGTGCAGAACATAAAGGCTGCTATTCATTTTATCTCTCTTTCCCCCAGGACTGCCAGTCTCTTCTTTCATAACACCACTGGAGAAGAGCTCCATGTAAAATTACAGGGGGGTTTTAAGTAGGAAAACATCCATTTTGCATGAATCTTTCCTTCCAGGTAACTCTGGAAGAAACACAAAAAGATAACTTGTACAGGTACTTCCAAGCTGCCGAGAAACTAGTGACAGTACTTGCTGAGGATAGCATGGACAACTGAGTATAACGCATGTGAAGCAAATCTGAGAGTTTAATAGTTTGTTGCACTTCCCCTGGATCATGAGATTACACTTGCAAACGTCTAAGCTGTTTTCAATGATTCTATCAGTGATAACTAACCTATCCACTTTCTAAACCATATGCATGGAAAGAAACATGAGAGAGACAGTTTAGAGTTTCAGTAAAGGCACACCTCTCCACCCAAATCTGACAATCTTTTGCTTTTAGACCTTGAATTGTAAAAACTGCAAGGGATTCCGTTGCAAAGGGACAGTTCTCTCTAAGATGAACTTTTTTTTAATTGATAACAGTATTTTCCATTAAAACCAGTAATAACACATAAATGAAGTTAAAACTCTCTGGTTTTTTAGTTATCTTACATATTACAGCTATTTCATATTTCAATATAACTAAGAGTAGTTTTAAAGTTATGAGTAAACATCTTTATTAATCTATGGTACCACATGAAAATATATTCTTTTATAGTATGCTGTGAAAAATGAAATATAAATCTTTCTGCAAAGTATTTGCAGCTGTGCACACAAGCTATACAATTACATAATGTTTAAATAATGAGCTATCATGATTAGCCCACACAGACATGACAAGTAAAATGCTTTAATAATTTATTAATTTGATTTACATGTGCTTAAAATTATGTACACATTTTCTCTTCTGAAAATACTCCAGGGTCATAAAAAAAGGGATCTGTATACAACAATTTCTTTTTCATCCTTTTTTTTGGTGTAATTTTTGACTGATTTCTTAAGAACAAAGCTAGCTTGGGCACCTGAAAATCTAGCCAACTGATATACAGCACTGTCCTCATGCAGTGCATGCTGCTCAATAAGTACAGTCAGTTTAATTCCAGGATGTGATTGTTCTGCTTCCTCCATGTGTAAGCAAACATGTATGAAAAAGGGACTTAAAAGAGGGATTTCTCCAAGAGGTGCCAAATATCCACTATTCTAAAAAATAAACCAGAAATCAAGCTAAACACTGATAACAACATTCTAGGCAACATGATTTACTTTCCAGTTTATCAGACCTCTGTCTCGTAGCATGTCAACAGAGAATAGCTTAGCATGACCGATCGCTCTTGCCAGAAGGACCCCCCTTTCAAACCTCTTCTGCCATAAGCAATATTACCTGCTTTTAATCCTAATTCTACCATCAATCCAAAGAGAAAAGTGAAATAAAAAAAAAGGGAACAAAAAAAACCTCCCTAGTTTTTTATTTCACAGCTTACCAGAACACTACTTCATTCCCACTAAAACACGGAGCTATTTCATTGTCTTAGATATTAAAGAGTATTTCAATAGGTTACTTAGAAGTTCGAGCAACTGCACTTTCATTTTCAATTTAGACAAACGTTCTTTCTGTGTAAATAAAAAAAAAAAATCCAACTGTTATTATCCAATATAACCAGATTTATACAGAAATAACAATAACTTAATTTGTCAATGAACTACACCAGTTCTGCAGCACTACCAGACTTTGTGTATCAGCTAGCTTTTTGAAAATCTATTTTGCTTTGGTACTTCTAAATTACTACAGCACACATTCTCAAATATTCAACCCCAAATGTCAGAGTGCAAACTGCAGCTTTTCATAGTTAATTTTCTGTTAATACTTTCAATCTTTTTCTCACACTAAAATTGTATAACTGCCAAGAAAAGAAAACCTTTTCATGGAAGTCCTGAAAACTATGCCCCTACTCTGATTTAAGGAAGCTCAAAATGAAATATAAATATAGTTCCAGTACAGATTTTCTCAGTAATTTTTTTAGGTTATCAAGAAAACATCTAGAGTGTTGATCTGGTTATACTCATGTCAGACAAACTACATGTCACATTAACTACCTCCAGGAAGTTATTCCAAACACAAAATAAACTGTTTATGCCACTTCTCAGATAGATAGCATGACAGATTGTTATTAATTGAAGACAGATGAAATACATTAATTTGATTGCAAGCATGTGTTTACTTTCTCACTGTCATGCACACTCTACTGCTGATGCTTTCCTATGAGGACATAGTAACAAATCAAATGTATTAGAGGACTTGCTAAGGCAGAATAATAGCTGTTACTGCACTTTAATACTTATAAACTACACTTAACATTTCCAGGTACAACAGGAAATCACTGGTTTCAGAAGGCAAAAAAACCGATAGTTTAAAAACTCTTGTAATTTACACATAACACTGAAACACTTCCTCCTCTAAAAAAATTAGAGCTATCAACTAATATGCTTCTCAATTACAATAAAGAAAAATACAGATTTCTAAATGACAAATCTATGATCTGAGTGCCTTCCAAAAGACAAATTCATACAGATACAAGACATGAAAATGTATGCCTAATATGGGAAAGGAAAGATGAACTATTCCTAGGTCTCTGGTTAAAAACAGAAAGATATCATGCCTGTGAATGAGGTTTGCCCAGTTTTATGCACACCTCTCATACAGGCCTCCACTTATTTGTACACAGCTTAAGCAGAATTATCTTTCTTGTCCAAAAAATGTCTTACAAAGACACAAAATCTGAGCTTCTTGGAAAAAGAATATTTCACAATTAAAATCAAATTGATGAGGCTGACAGTTTGTTCTAATGTGGGAAATAATAAAAAAGAATGTGTTTACCATGACAAGTTCTCTGATTGGCATTTAGGAAAGTAGCTGCAGTTATTACCTTAACGTATTTTTACCAAAAAAAATTCCATATTAAATGAGGCTTTCAAATACTGTTAAACAGTAAACAATTACAGCACTTCTGCTAAAGCTCTAAAACACAGTGATTCTTGAGCATCTTAGGTTAATGATTTAATACTTGTATGATTTAAAATAGGTTTCAACAGAAAACAAGAAGAGCAGCCAGAAGTAAATGCCTCCATCTCAGCACACCAAGTGCAGCTAACTAAAGAGGACACAGTGTGACAGGATTCTTGCCTAATAATAAGCATGTTTAATGTCTGGTAGATGGCAGGTCATTTTTAAGACGATGTTAACCTTTGCAAATACAAACAGCAGGCATCTTTTCATACAAAAGTAAAATTTCTTAAGGAAAAAAACAATACACCCAAGTTTCTTTTCAAAACTAGGAAGACAGATGGCTGGCTTACACAGCTTGAAGAGACAGTTCAAGAGAAAATAAGAATAAATTTTTCCTAGCTAGACATTTCCCATTTTCATTTTTAATAAATTCTTGGCAGGAATTCTTGCAACCATTTCTCATTTGACTGAACAGACTTCACTGACAGCTGGAATCTGATCCTTTCTGTTAGGTACCTGTACCACTTATCCCTACTCCTTTTGGAAACAAATATCCAGAAAAGATTATATTATTAAACAAATTAATACAAATTATTAATACAAATTTGAGTCACCTTGAATATTATCTTAGGAATAAAACATAACTGGAACTACTCTACTTCTTTTTTTTTCTTTTTGAAAGGGCATCATAAGGACACAGAAATCAAGAGAGGTGGATGAAAGGCATTGTTGACTGTCTTCTCCCCACCCTGCAACTCAAGTGGCTAAGTACACTGAGGAGCCATCGAGGCAGCAGACAGTGAACTCAGAATACAGTAATCGAGGCACAAGGAGTTTAGATGCATCTATGCAGATGATTTTATGACATCTCTGTTTACTGCAGTGTACAGACCTAAACTAACACATCCTTAAGGTAAGCTTAACAAATCAAGTGAGGCTGTGAATGAAAGAACATGAAACACTTGTGCATTCTTGTATGGAGAATGAACAGTCTGGCTTCAGCCAAATTAATGCCACTCTCTCAAAAGAATCATCTCACAAGACTTTAATGTTCTCTAATTTCATACCTGTGGTTAATTAGGTTTTATTTTCCACAGAGAAACATATCATAAGATTACAAACTCTGCCTGGAGAGAAGACAATTTTTTTCACTGTCACTTTTTATCCAGTCTTTCAGATTGTTACACGGCCCTAGTGTCAATTTACAAACCCTTTACAGTTAGCAATAGATCATTTGATGACTAATATGCTTCCCAGTAAATTAGACAAATACCATTCTTTTTTTTCCAAAAGGAAAACGAAACACATATGAAAAGATAAATTTAAACGCCCTGATAAGATCACAAGAAATTTCACTGAACAATCAATTTACTGCGTTGTGCACTAAATCATTGTTCATCTTCTTTTACATTTGTGTTCAGGCTTCCTAACCTTTGTGCCAATGAGAAATTTAAGTTATTAAGTTAAAATAAAGGTGTTAATCTAGACTCAAACATCTTTATAATTAGCCATTTCCTAATGGAGAAATAAGAAAAAACCTAGGACAGGAGAACACACCCCAGCTGCATTTTTCTTGCAATATTAGTTCAATTATAGAAATCACAGGACAGGCACAGTGACCAGCACAGGACAGGAACATAGTTGAAAATGTTTACTGAATGATGCTGAGAAGGCAAAGAAAAGAAAAACAAGCAGTTTTCACACAAACCACAATCTCCAATGCCCAATACCATGTAGATTAATTCCAGTTCCCACAGGCACACTAAAACACCAGCATTAGACAAGAAGATGTTTAATGAAATTATAAATTATACAGCAATAGTATTAGTGTGACCATCTCTGAGAAACAGAAATTCTGATAATGAAGAACCATAACTCAAATACAGTAGAGCATGAAAATATGTAATAATTCTTTCGTATCTCTGAAATTCTAGTTGCACCATTTCTTCTCACATCCTTAAAATTTTCTCTAAGTAATACCTATGGTATTTCACTTTTTCGATCCACCATCCTTCATAAGCACATTAATTAAGCACACACAGAAACGTTTCTAGTGAGACATCATTTTCTAATTGCTAACATTTTAGCAATGCCAAAAAAAAAAAAAAAAAAAAAAAAAAAGTTATACCACTTAGAATGAAGATTTTCACTCACCAGTGTAAGACTACCTTTTATAGAGCAACATATAAAAAACACAGAAATATTAGATTCATAATATTTTCAGAGTATTTTTAACGCTGCAATGGCTGCAATTTATTTTTTAAATGTTCATATGTGCTCCTATGGACAAATTCATTTCTGCATGCCTAACATCAAAAACCACATTTCTCTTTAGATTACTAGGTGTGATAGTAGTTTCCAAAGCTCCCTGCAATGAACTTCAAAGACTGCCCAGCACTTTAAAACAAGATTTGCTGACGTAAAAAAAAAAAAGAAACTCTTCTCTGATTCAACATGAAACTATTTTTATCAGGATTACTGTAAGTTTAAGAAAATGCTTAGATTGATTTAGCTGAACTACTAGTGACAAATTGCTGTGCTCAATAGCTTTCTTCAAAAAAAATTCCTCCTTATACTATTAAAGGTATGTTTTAGGATAGAGGTTATTAAAGGGAAAAAACAAAAAGCTCTATTTTCCAAATAGAGAGATACGTTGTTTTGGTTGAATTTAACAATTCCATAAGGTCAACAGAGTGTAAAAAAAGATATTATAGTAATGCAATTTCTGAAATTCTGAGTTGAATGAATATTATATTGTGTTCTTTAGTGCATCATTGAAGACCTGAAGTTGCAATGTATTAAACATTCAGAAGATGGTGCTAGTCCAATATATCCACAAGCTATGGGTGGATAAGCTTTTCTTCATCTCTTTCAAATATTTTCTCTAATTTTCACGTATCTACTATGTCTTTGCTGAATTTAGCTATACCAGGACAAGTTATAGTCATCATCACTTAAGTACTAAGAAGACTACTAAATTATAACATTCTAAAATTCATGAAGATTTACAGGACTGACAGGAATAAAATATAAAGCTCACTATAATTTCATAGACTCAGGGTCTTGGGATCTTTATGAAAACTTATACAACATTTCTTACATCCTGCCTTCAGTCTCCTTCTGCAGTCACAGTCTCAAGACCTACTGATGCCAGCACCAAAGTCTGGAAGGTCTCACCTGTCCCACTCCTGGCTCTTCATCCGCACCATCACGCCACAGTGTAACTATTCTCTCCTCTCCTGCTTAGGAGGCCATGCAGCTCCTGTGAGCTTACGAAGCTCAGTGAGATGATCCATGTTAAAAATAGCCATTTCTTTTTGATTGCTCTCTTTAACCCAGATCAAGTCTCAGATCCGATTTCCCATGGAGCAGTGGTGGTAACTTTAAGCTGAAAATGGGCTTCACCACAAGGCCAACCAATTGTGGAACTGCAGCTTCCTTGAGCATGCAAGGGCTGAATTCCTTCTCAGCATTGAAAAGAGCTGGCAAGTTAACAAAGGCAGTCTCATTACTGCATATGAAAAACTAATTTTTTTCATATTATTAAAGGCAGATATCTATTTATTAAGATATGAGATGCAGTCTGTAGCTACAGACAGAAATCAAAACAAATTCCATCTGCCCTCCCCTCACCAAACCCCTACAAAATCTTGGAACCAATTTCCAGTTCTGCCTATATTTCAAACATTACACAGCCCCTTCCAGATGAAGTACAGTTGGACAAGTACTTTCTTCCAAAAAACAGTAAATCTGGACATATTAAAACATCAAGCAAAAAGTCTTATCCTTACCCAGCAGTTCCTAACAGTGTTTTCCAGACAATGCATAGGAACATATCTCAGAGTAATATATTTCCATGAAGCCATGGAAATGAACTATTAATAACAAACTTATTTCTATAAAAAGCATTTACCTAATAAATAACAATTCCTCAGAGGACCCATGCCAGCATTCTTGATGGCTACTGCTGCATCCATCTACACAGACTGTTTCCACAGGTATGCTTCTGTTGACT
This sequence comes from Sitta carolinensis, assembly GCA_032173965.1. Lineage (NCBI taxonomy): Eukaryota > Metazoa > Chordata > Aves > Passeriformes > Sittidae > Sitta > Sitta carolinensis. Next base: position 46,511,904 of record CM063285.1, on the reverse strand, counting down.
TCAGGCCAACAGCTATGTTTGGCTGTGCTCTCCAGTGTCATGCTTTTATCCAATACTGTGAATTACTTGCTCCTACCAGAGCCAACCCAGGTCAACTCCAGGGCCCTTCCATGCCTGATTCCTTTGTGTAGCAGATGTAATAAGAAGTTGGAGACACTTAGTGCTTCTCCTACATACCCCTCTGGGAACTCTCCCACAACAAAAATTATAAATTAACATGAAATCATTCACTGGGATATAAAAGCAAGCCTTAAATGTTCAAAGATCAGGCCAAGTCAGTATTACTGTTATTACAATAAACCTCCAGTATTAAGTAATTTCAAACATCAGTTCTTCTTCCAAAATTTTTCAATGTAGAGACAAGATTGGCATATCTGAGAGAAATTACTCAGTTACTAGGCAATTTATTACTGCTTAACTGTTCCATGTGTATCAAATCCTGTTTAACAGCAGCCCAGTTTTTCCTCCATTCAGAAGCTTTTGTAACTAATTATTACTAACCCAAACTGATTTCAACGGGCAGTTAAAAAATTAATAGTGCAACTGAACTTTATATTGAATGACTTTTTATAAGGAAAAGAGTGTGGGTGCTCAGTAAATGAACATAACATACTTCAAGTAACTACAAAAGCAGAAATTAAACCCAAGCACATTCAGATCAATGATAGTAAATTTATCAGCTAATTCTTAAACTGAGCCACAGCATTTCAAAGACTACAAAAAACTGAGTTCAAACTATTTCTAATTAACAATATGACGATTTCAGAGCAGACAGTAGAAATGGAACAGTACAAACCTCTTATGCATTTGCCAACTCACATATTTCATTATCGCCATCTAGTCTAGTCATCCATGCAAAAAAACCCACCTGAATTTTAATCAATAATACATCAGTTGGTCCATCACTGTCTTGAAGAACTGTTCTTGCCTCCAAGCAGAGTGAGCATATAGCTCATTTCTCCCTGACATAAATTTCTATCATGATGTGAACATGTGGTCCAGAACTTCATTAGCTTAACAGAAAGCTATTATTGACTCAGATATTGAGGAAAAGCTACAAAAGTCTTTTCCCAAACAAATTTAAAACATCAAATAGTGGACACACTAAGACAGATTATACTAATATTGCAACTTTACTGTATTAACCAGTCTCAGATTAACAGAAGGAACCAAATCATCGGGCTAGCTCTAAGGGGGTGAACAAAATCATTAGCAACCTTGTCCAAGACTTTAAAAGCTATATAATGCATAAAAGAACCAAGAGAATAAGAAAAGTACTTTATACACAATTTGTTACAAATGAGGGCCCATTCTCTTCTCAGAGGTATCCTAGCCATCTGCCTATGCAAAGCAATCCAATTCCCTCTTTTTGTTTCTCTCTCACACACAAACAGAAAAAAAAATTAACCAAACAACCTCACATTCAAAAGACTTTCATCAAGGAAGCAGAAGAAGCAGGCCTAAAATCAGTTAGAAAAATGACATATTCTTCAGCAGTTTAAGCTACCATAATTGCAAATCAAAGGAATGGTCCTGGCTTTTCCTGGGCTACTGGCTGTGCATTTCTAAAGCTTCATGTGATAGCACAACTGCAGAAGGAATCCACGTGTTCATTCAAAGAAATCTCCTGAACTCGTCTTTGTTCTGTTCATTTGAGGCTGGATTAGTGAACAGAACTCGCTCCGTGCAGTGCTGCCATGACTGCAGATGACAAAATCAAAAGTGGGTGAAGTCAACCATGAAACCACCTCACACCAGGCTATGTTGTGGGAAGTACATCACTGAGAACAGCTAAATTTGAACACATATATGCACTCACAAGTTTCTGTCAGGATTCATCTTGATTTGAAAATATTAAGTAAGTTAAGGTTCAGCTGGAAGTTTTTGTAAATCTTTTAACACTTCTCTATAACTTCCTAAAACCAAAGGTGACTTTAATAGTTTCTGCTTCATTCCATTTTTGTTTAACTTAGAGAAATCAGCTACATCTGACTTAAAACAGAACTTAGTTGCTGAAAGTGTATTTTCCCAGACTATTTGGTCAGTCATGACCTTAAACAGTGAAACAAACCCAATCTACTTTTTATAGTTTGGAGTCCTCAAGGATCAGTAGTACTTCCTTTGCTAGGTTTGAAAAAGAAAAGGATAATTTGCATCAAGAAGTTAACAAATCCCTTTTAAATAACCCCAAGATATTATCTACTAAATTTTAGCACAATCCTGCCGATGACCTAATTTCTTAGTGACTTAGAACACTCCTCCTCTTCTAATACACATTGAGCCTTTCCACAGGCACTAATTTCCATGGGTGAAGTGTTCTAAACTAGGATAGTAAAAAATACTTTTTTAGTTAACGGTTAAACATTTGTTTAGGCCATCACTGACCACTCCTTGACAAATTTATGTCAACATCAAAATTCCATTTAAAACATATTAATAAAAATACATTAAGCAACACTTCAGATTCTTAGAACTTTTCAGTATCACAAATCTCTTTAACATAGTCTAGGCAAGAAACAGGGTTTTCAGAAGAGTCTGTGAGATTCACACAGTTGAACTGGTTAAGTGCAGATACTTTAAAGAAAGACCTTGAAGGCCTAAAATTAAACACTAGAGAATACTGAGTGCTCAGTACTTCTCTCTGTCCCCTAGATTTCCTAATTACTTCATCCAAAGACAATTGTACTGAAAAATAAATAAGACTGGAGCAACCACTAGAAGCCAGATCACATTCTCTCACCTGCACTGTTCCAACGAACCAGCTACAAAGTAACACACATATATATAGCAACACAACCTAAGGCACTGAGATCAAAATTGCATGGATGCATGGAGGTGTTTTGTTCACTGTCCTAGAGGGTATCTTGGAGCTTGGAGTTGGGGAGAAGGAGTTGTAACAACTCGAGAGATTGAACTTTTTAAATCCAGTATCTGAAGGTCTGGCATAGTCCATGCCAGCAACTTACAGAGCATTCAGTAGCAGGTACTGAGGCAGGAAAATAAGAAACAGTACAACTACAGTTATCAGACCTTGATATGCACCTCACTTTGAGACAGCCTGAGTCCCTCAGCCTGACTCTCCATCTCCAGGTTGCCAGGAATACAGCTGAAATGTTTTATAGACACTGGTGGGCCAGCCAAGTCTCTGTGGTTCTTTTCTGAAGCCATGTGCACTTCTGGCGTCTACGATGAATAGGACTTTCACAATTTAGTTGTTCACAATGTGAAAAAGTAATTTAATCTGTTTATTTTAAGCTTGCTGCTTAATAAAAAGGCGTAAGATTTCCTTGGGTTTGTATTGAAAAGATGCCATGTAATTGTTCTCTACCCTCTTTTCGTGGTTTTATACACCCATTTGCATACACACTTTTTCTGACTGCTAGGATACGCAATCCATTTTGTCCTTCCTCATATAAAAAAAGCTTTCTCATTCTTCTGGTCATCATTGCTCTCCTGTGTAAACTGGGATCATCTAAATTTTCCTCAATTCTTGAGGATAATTCTGAGATTCATACCGAAAATTCTAATCCCAGTCTTACCAGAGCTTTGCAGTTTGACAACAGGGATACACATTGTGTTAGAAGGAAATTACTCACCTGGCATTTTGCTGGTCCTACTTGTTTCTTCTTTTCATTTCAGAAATGACAGTAGGAAATTTGTAAGGAATTCAAACTAAACTTAAAAATGAGACATCCAATAAACTGAAAGTGATAAGCTTTTTGGGTTCTTGCTTTCTAATAATATGAAGTCACAACATACTCAGACATATAAGGAAAAAACAATGACCAAATAACTTTAAAAGAATTTACATTGCAATCCAGCTCATCTTCACCAGCTGCTCATGCAAAGCAAACAAGGGCATATTGCAAAGACAAATGTGTTAAATGAATGCCACACGAAACCTCTGAACACAAGATATTTGGCTGCACACCACAGGCCACACTGTTGGGAGCTAAAGTGATACTGAAGGTATTTCCAGAAGTGTGGAAACCCCAACACAGCAAAGCAACAAGTACCAAGACTAGTGATGGCACCAGTTATAACAGGCTGTAATCTGCTAAGATTAAAAGTCAACAGACACCCCAACAACCTCAATTTTAAAAATTAACTAAAACTGCAGCTTTGAGGAAACTTCAGCAGCACCTCTGCTGCCATGCAAAACCTTCAATGACTGCGGCCATCCACCTGACATGCTCCCCAGCTGTCTGAAGACAATTCCACACCCAGATACAAGCTCTGAACGAGCACCGATGCAGCAAGCTCTAGCTAAATGAACTCTGTATGGCCCTACCACAGGGTCACCTGGTAACATCTGCTCCAAGTGCCACCAGACATCTGGGAAGGCATTGCAGTGACCATGTATCGCTTATGGAACAGACCAGCCAAAACAGGATAAAAAAAAAAATTGCTTGAACAAATTTCAGAAATATTTATACATGAATATTAGGTCACAGAGCATTTTACACTCTAGCCCCACAAACCTAAATATCAGTAAGACAAAATGTTCTTGAAGGACCTACTTTTTGTTTTTTCCTTTTAGAAGGTGGATTCAACAAGGAATAGTCTAAAATCTTGAGTCTTTCTTTAAAATCTTCAACATTTGATAAACCTTCGGCTTGTTTCTGTCCAACTGATTTTAATCAGATTTAGTAACCTGAATTAAAAAAGAGAAATCCTACGATTACCTCAAAATACTCAAATCATGAGCAGGCCTATATTGACTGTAAAATATGGCACAAGGGAAGTATTATGCTTAGTCTTGGAACCTGGGAATTTCAATGAACAAGATCCCTCATTAGAATCAAATGGGGACAGATGTACTTACATGTGGGTGGGCATGAGTGGACATCAGCCCCTCCAACCTCTCTAATGAGCAATTTCCTCAGATTCAAAGAAAAATTTCATAAAAAGTTAAAGAGAAATGGCAACTTGCCTCCTGTTACCACTAGCCTAACTGCTTGGGCTGCTGGTTCTATAAAAAAGGGTTTTTTCAAAGAAAATTATTGTTAAAACCATTTGGCTGAAAGTGAAGCACTATTGAAAAGTACAGTCAAACTGGCAGCTTGCTCTTAAAACTCCCCCACCACTTTTATAAGTATCGTTTTGCTTGTGGCTTTTAACAGCTGTTCACACACGTCTAAGCTAGATGTGAACTTTTATTTTCCCAAAACTAAATGGGAAGCTTTAAACAGCATCTGATTTAATTTTTTTTTTAATTAAAAGCGGAGGTTAAAAGGACTGTGGAAATGGATGATGCAGCTGTGCTGATGTTAGGGAAAAGAATTCCAGAACAAGAAGTGAGGTAGAGTAAACAAACAAAATAAGTTCCCCTACACTAAGTGCACACCACACTCAAGTGATTTTATTAGCTAAAGGGAAGTTAACTTTATGTTTCTTCTGAAATATTTTCCAAAATTAAACTATATTGTATTTTGCAAAAATAATAGAATTTTATACTACTATACTATTGCACTTTTCCCTCAGACCAATCCTAAAATTAATTCCAGAATGAAGTGGCTTCACAGGTTCCAATCTTATTCACAAATTCATTAACAAACAGAAAACTCAGACACTCAAGTCAGAACTAGTTCATTAATATTGAAATATATTTACTGGTTTGGTTATCAAAAGAATTGACCTTCCCCTGCCTTTAGACATCTTGGAAGAATTAAACATTTAGAGACACATTTGCAATGGTACTGAGAGACTGAAAGGTGAAAGCAGGCATTCCTAGGGGCACTTTTAAAGTACCAAAGTAAATAGGTACTAGTTACTTTGGGCAACTAGGCAATGGTTTAAGCCCATTGGAAAACCTCATCAGACACCAGTTTACATTTTTAAGCAAAAATTCTCTCTTCTTGGCCTAATTACTTAATAAACAGCACTAAATATTAAATTCTAACAAAAAAAACCACAGAAAGAATAAAAATGCCACAGCTTATTTCTACTTGTATGTGTTAAGTACAAAAGCACACAATGACAATATAATAATTCTGGATATCAACACATATTTAAAGGTCTATTCTACTGAAGTTCTTACATAAAAAAACATAAAAGCAGCTCTAAGACAGAAAATTCAGAGGATTACGAAGGAAATGTATCATTAATTCATGTAGATTATGTATCCTGTAGACTGTAATAGCTCCAAAAGAAATCTTCTTCAGTACACTAGTAGAGCTACTATTTAAACCAAAAGAATTTAATAGTTCATCCATCAAGTTTATTCAAAGAAGCTGTTAGAACTTCTTTAAGATGTCTAAGAGAGTAAAAAAAGTATGCAAAATAAGCCACACTTCTCAAAACATAACTATTAAAAAAGAAAAAGAAAAAAACAAAAAAACTGGTATTGGTGGATGAAGCAACACTTCCTGATCATCTATGGATGAAAAGAAAACCAACATTAAGAGCATTCTCTTTGCACCAAGCACAAGAGACAAGATGTAAAGAGTATGAGGAAGATGAAAAAGTGGAAGAGAGACAAGTAATCCAGTCTGGACAGCAGAGCCTAACAGAGAGAGGCAGATAGAAAATTACAGTGATGTAGTCATTTGTTTGTCTCCCTTGTCCACCTGCATACAAGAGGCTCACTACAAATATGAAAATCCAAAAATATGAAAATATGAAAAAAACAAAAATCCAAAACATTGTAGTCAGGTCCAATAAAAATATCGCAACCTGGATCCCTTCCTGGGTTTCCTCTGGGATATTATCTTTGATGATACAAAACCTTGATTTCTGTTGGATTAGCTCTTTGCTAAGTCCAGGCACAAATCAAGTCAAACAAACGAAACCCCAGTCACAGGTGAAACATTTTATGCAGGTGTATATAAATTACATTTGTGCACTTTAACAAATCAAGAAGAGATAATAAAAATTTACCACAGGTAAACACAATTATATAGTAAATACAGCACTAATGTTTCTGACCCTTCTATAAAAAAAAACCCATGTGCTTTAAGAATTATACTGTACACCACTTGCAGATAAAACAATTCGGAGTGCACCAATTCACATGTTCTGTATTACACAGAGCAGAAAGGAAACTTAATTTCCAGAACTGTGAAATTATTATAAGTAATTTTTTACTTATTTATTATAAGTCACTTATTAAGTATTATTTCCTAAAAGTGCAGTCCTCAGCACTACAAATAAAACTAATTATAATAGAAAGACACAGAAGGAACTATCAAAATATTTTGCTGAAATACACAGTTTCTTAATATTCCACAAGTGAGCTGGAGAAAAAATTGGCCAAGCAACTTCAGAAATGGATATACAATACCACCATGACAGAGATTCACTCAGGCTATAAAATGGATGGCATAGAAACAGAAAATGCCTAGCTACTACAAGATATTTCTTTGTCCAAGGAATATCAGATATCCTTTCTTTCCCTGCTGTCAGTTAGTATGTGCCTAAATGTATGAGAAGGTAGCTCCCAAAAAGTACACAGAAATATTCCTGTCCTGAGAATTCTTACTGGAAGTGTTCCCCTCAGATTAAACAATTAGAAAAGCATGTGGTTTTGCAAGCTAATAAATAAGGCATAACACAGTGAAAGTAATCAAATTCAAATGCAAAGATAGCATTCGAATGAAAAGTTACCATTTCAATCAATAAAGCAATATAATCTGTTTAGGACAAGGAAAGTAGTTCTATTGCACGTTTGCTCAGTATTTCTTCTACGCATTGGTTTCCTAATCACAGACTTTGTCAAGAACCTGACTTTGTTTACTAATGGCAGCAGGGCTTTCGTATGTTAGCAGTCTGTACTGCTTCAGAGAAAAACTGATGGCTTTTCAAAATTATCTGCTCTAGTTCAGTCTGAATTACTGGACATGAAGCAAGAGGTAGAGAACAAAATATTATGACCTGTGCTGTGCAGACCAAGCCTGATTATGAAACAAGGCCTGTAGCTAGAATCTTGAAAACACATCTTAGTCACACCGATGTCAAAAGCCAAACAGTACCACTGACAATGGAACAAGACACTCGGTTTTAAACTTGTGATTGTTCAGTTCCCTCTCAAAGCAGATCAGATCTTAAAGCTTATCTGCACATATCAGTCAATATCACAAAAAGAGTAGGGTACCATTCCATGTAAACATCATAATTAAAATAATCTTTCTCTGATCTTTTATTTCAAGATAAGGGGAGTTAACAGGTTTTTTTTATGACTGTGAAAGACCAGAAGAGTGGATCTGTAAGTATGCTTCAATTTTAGAGAAACAATGTACAAGATATTTTTCTATCCAGTTTGCTCTCTAGTCCTGCATCCATTATTGGTTCGTTGCCATGCTCTAAGCTTAACAATATGAAGGAAACTGAAGTCTTGTTTCAGTGCTTTTGAAGGCAATGAGACTGCTTGGAACAAGTGAGGGTAAATGTATATGGTGGGATTGTGATGTTGCTATAGTACTCTTTCATGAATAGTAATTACTCTTCAAGTGTGTAAAGCAGACAGGCCCAGTTGCATAAGGCTCAATGCAAGTTTTATGAACTGAAGAAAAGCATGATTAGTATGGGGGAAAAACATGTTTCACACTTTTATTGTAAAGAACATGAGAATCTCACAGAAACTGCCAGAACAGATGTTCATAAATTGGACCCTTAATCTGCAGCACTTTCCAGGTTTTAAGCTATATCCACTGGTCTGTAGAACATATTCCTCTCTTTTTAATATAATTCTTCTGTTTAGTTTTTTTAATAAATAAGTTTATGACTTTAGTAGTGTTGCCAGCTGTTCAATTTTGATTTACTGTCAGAGTCTGCTTTAATATATAGTGGCTTTTGTGGCTTACCCATATAGATTACATTTTAAGCTTCAAGATATCACTATAAAGCAGCTGGAAAAAGTGCTGGCTGTGCTCAGAAACCAGCATTATTGCCCTAGTGATCAACCACTGAAACATGCACCTAGACCAGTAACAATTCTCTAATAAGTTTTGTACACACCATTCGCAAAATAAAACTGTAAAAGCAGGTCATCTTAACACATGTACTTTAAGAAGCCAGCCCAATAAAATTGCTAAATTATTAATTAGGCAGTATATTAGCTGGCAAGAGATCTCTACAATGACTGCTCTTTATTCTTTCCATATATTGTTTCCTTTACTTCTACTGTGCAGCTTGAGACAACTTAAGAGATAAAAGATTTTAGAACTGCTTTATATAGTGCTTTTTAAATATTTTCTTTTAGAAGTACTGAATATTACTGGGAAAGAACTGTCAGTACTCTTCACACTGAACCATTTTCAACCTTGCAGAATTACAATACAACCAGACTAGGCTTCTTTTCTCCAGCATCTGCAAGTACACAGGATAATGTTATTAAGATAAACTATCGCAACAATATACTTAGAATTAAACAATGAATAAAGCTCAAAAACTCTGGAAATTCTCTACAGATGAACTAGTTCATAACCATCAGTCATAACTACTAGGGATCTTTTATTACACTGAAAATTAATTTTTCTGCTCAAAAAAGATTCCTCTTTCCACATAAAACTACCTACCTAAAAAAAATTCCAACCAAGAGAACCAAACAGTTTGATTCAGAAAGATCAGTATGGTGCCTTGTGAGAGGGATTTTTTTGCTTTCCTTACACTGTTATTTTCTCCCAAGTTTATATTTGCCAGCTGGACAGTATCCATGGTGCATTACTCTCACAAAGTCCTATCATACCTAAGGGGAAGACAGACCTACATCATGGAAGATATAATGGGAAAAATAAAACAAAAACGAAACAAGCCTTTCTACCCAGAGCATCAGGAGCAAAGCCTGTAGGAGAATGAAGAAAGAAGAGAAGCATAAAAATTCACATCCCATGAGACATCGCAGTGGCATCTCCAAAACAAAAGACATCAAGCTTTTCCAGAATGCTTTTGAAGGGAGATTGAGAAGTAGACTCCCAAATCCCACCATTTTCTATGTCATGAGCAGAACATTAAATTATTTTTAAAACAGTTCATCTTAACAGCATGACCAACACCTACACACTGCTTTCTTCTGCATGCCTACACCAAATTACTTTCCAAAGTCTCCTGTAAATGTATGAAGTAAGGTTTTAGGAACTGAAGGTCTCTCTGTCCACCGTATCAAAGGTGTGCTATCTGTACAAATCTTGTTTTTTCCAGCCTTCATGTTAAATTATCTACCACAAAAAAAAAAAAAAATTGTTTTGTTGCCAAATCAAACAATTTAAAGTTGTCCTCAATACACATCATTATTATAACCCCAGATTTTTCCAAAGCAAGCCTTTCCCAAGACATTTGACTGTTCTGTGTGTTCCATTCAACTATTTAGGCCGTAGCTTTTTTTAAAAATTATTTTTTGTTTAGCATATGAAACAAAAAGCAATAGTCCTGATGGCAGTTTTTAAATGGTATGACCTAGCTATGATTGAGTTCTCCAGTCAAAATCAGAAAGAGTTAATGCTATTCCTCTTTCTGTAGACATATTTCAAAACTTTAAAGAATTCTACGATCACATACTAGTATTATACCAGTATGATATATTCTGGTTATCACACATAATTAGGTAAACATAAAGGACAATATTTATAACTAAAGAAAACCCTCTAGTATATAGATTAAAAAAAAGTAATCTGGAAGGATATGAACTAGGGGCTAGCATGAAAACACCCGAATAAAGTATGAGTAGCTCACTAAACATGGTCTAAATTTATACCCATGTAAAGAACAAAATTTTTTATCCTAAGCATTACTTCTGAAAAAAAAAAGTGTTAAAAAACTAAAAATATGTCATGAAAATTTCACAGGGAACTCAGTATTTTTGAAATATAAACTATGTGTAATGTACATAAAGGCCTCCTCTTTACAACCGTATTTTGAATACATAAATTATATTACTAATTTACCATTCATTACTGTACTCTACCCTCCTTACTCAACACATTTCAGTAAATCTTAATTGATTTTTAAGTGAAGTTAATGCTATGTCTTAGATCTCTCCTTCCTAAACAAGCGTATTTTGAAGTTATCCTCCGAACCACAAGGGCTGGAAGCACAGTGTAAATAACAACAATAATAACAATACTCTCTGCATTTAACCAACAGGCAGTTGTTCAGTAATCTGTTTGATATTGACTTGGTAGTTACTCCCGTGGTAACATTTTCAGTCTCATATTACACACACATAAGTAATGACATATCTTCTTTTTTCTCTATACCATTTTCCCTCTCAAAAATTATGATCTATAAAATACACCAAAGTAGAATGCAGAAAGAAACTGCAGCACAACTGGTACCTCACCAAGACATTATCTTCTCAAATACTGGAACAATGAAGAACTCAAAACCATAAGTGCTTAATATGCTTCAAGCTCTACCAAAAAAGCCACACATTTAGCAGAGTACACATGCTCCTGTACTGAAATGGGTATCATAAATCCACAATGTCTCAGGAAGGGAGCTGCAAATGTGAGCTAAACTCAAAATGGTACCATTAATTTCCACTTCTCTTGCAAAACCCCAATAAACATGATGATGTCCTGGCAATTACACAATTAAAAAATATACATACAATGCATTCCCTGTAATTTTTCTTCTTTGTTCTTAAATCTGCATGCACATCATTCGTATTATACCACAAAGAGATTAAATATTACCCATTATGATTATTCCCCTTATTAGCATAGACTATCCCTCATTCTCTAAATTGAACTGAATTGGAATAATAACTGCTTACTTCCAATAAAAGTAGGGGTGTTTTTGGGTTGGTTTTTTGGGATTTTTTGGGGTTTTTTGGTGGGTTTTTTTTGTTCTTTTTTTTGTTGTTTTTTTTGGGTTTTTTTAATTGAAACCAGCAGAAAAAGCTGAAGTTGAGTAGGAATAAATTTCTCTTCCATACTTACTGCCCATACAGAGTATTAAACATATTCAACTACTACACACATTTCAGTTGAAGTTGCAGAGTACACATAAACACTGTACAACCACTGCTATATTTATCAGTCTCACTCTGAAACACTGAAGCTTTAAAAAAAGATTACTTTACTGACTTATCTAGCTTTTAAATAGAAAATAATGCTACAATTGCATTTGTCTTTTTCTCCATTTTGTCAAAAATCCTTATAATAATGTTCTATTCACGCTCAAAATTTGGTTATTCTCTCTCATCAACTTCCTTCAATAATAATATATGATAATATATTTCCACAGTAGCTAATGGAGACATTCCTACAAATCAATGTGCTGCAGTGATACAGAAATAAAAGCTTACTTCACTGTAATGATGCTTCCAGACTTCCCTCAAGTCAGGTGGTTAGTTGCCGTTAATGATCTGTGACATACCACACAAGTAGTCCTAAAAAGACTTATTATCCACTGCATGTGCAACAATATTTGCTTTATGGATGGCTAAATGAATGAAGACATTCAATGTAACTGTAAAAGTAAAATCAAAAGAAAACTTACAAGTAACATGTTTTCTTTGAGTAAAAGAGCTGTGAACATTTTCCATTAATACTTAACCTTTTGCTGGAGCAGTGCAACCACATATAATGCTTGAATCCATAAAGCCCAAGAGCTGCTCAGGGTTAACACTGATTAACTACCCCCAATCAAATGTTATAACTTTTAAAAATTTCAGAGTTTCCCTCCACTAATGAAATCAAAATTGCATTTATGTCATGTGGCAAAGGTAGGAGCTGGACAACTGGCAAAGAAAAGAAATTCTGCCCTGTTTTTAAAACAGATTTTTTTTCAATCCAATAAAACAGACATTAATTTGACTGGGTTTTAAAACTATGTATATTATGCTCCACTGACTTCTATTAATATACTAATAGAAAAGAATAGCAAATTAACCTAAAATAAGCTCCCATCTAACAGGACAATATCTCCCATGACTCTCAGACTGTGCAGACATTCACACATTTTCTGTTTATAATTTTTTTCATTTACTAGACTCAGCTTTTGTCCACCATATGTCCACCGTAGATTAACTATTCCCTTAGGTACAATTAAGGGCTTTCCATTTGTTGTAAGAAGACCTAAGTATGAAGGACGCAGCCAGAAAAAACATTTCTACCTAAACCAAAAACAGAAGCACATTCAGCCTGAACTATCGTTTATGCAGCATCTTTTTTATTGGGCGTGTGTCTAGGTTACTAAATAAACCACAGACAAAATCCATGGAAACAGTAAGAGATCTCTCAGCATTTCGTTTGTGTATTATTATAAAAATATGATACATATACTGTTCTAACCTTTGTATTTAAACAGTTTACTTCTATTTGCATTTTTCAATGACATGTCTACAGATTTTTCTCAATTTAAGCATAACTGTTAGGGAATGAGAATATATTATTTACTGGCACTTCTGTGGCATGGGTGTTTGAGTTCCAACTACACTAACAACTGTCTACCAAGTCCTTGAACTTGGTTGTGGTTCTTGGTTAGTCATAGCAGGCAGAACTCAAGTACACAAAACAAAAACCTCAAGTGCAGCCTCGAGATTTTACATGTAGGAAGAAGAAACCTACATGTAAAATCTTGAATAAGATTTTAAGAAGTTTATTCATTGTCACTAAAATAAAAAAATTTAAAAATTAGCATAAAAACTATTTATTAGTTGAAATAGTTCATGACTATTCTCACTTTCTTGTTAAAGTACTGTATGACCCAAATGAGAAAACATTATTTTCTGCAAATAGTTTGCACAGATCTATACTGCCCTGGTTCAAATGAATGCAAATTCACTGGTTTTCATAGAACTACACCTGCTTATGTCAGGGCTCTGAAATCTCAAACTCGGACACGCAGTACAGCAGTAACGTATATTCTGTGTGCAAGTTGTATATATTGTTCAGCTTCAACCCTGTAATGAACCCCAGACTGCAGCAGAACACAAATGAAAAAGCCAAGTTTACCACTAACTAATGCTATCTGGGTTTAAAACAGGCATTTGATAAGGATTATTTATTATCTTTTGTGCAGCATGACAGAAAGGATTCACCATCAAAAATATACTGTATACATGCTTCAATAATGGGTGCAGCACTCTAAGAAAGTCCAGAAATCTAAAAATTTGCCTTTAACCAGGTTACTTATGAGCTTCTGTATCCACTGCCTTCCCATCCAAGAGATCATCTTATGAAGAATTCTGAAAGAAGGCTCAAAGAAAAACATGGGCTAATTTGCAACCCTTTGCAACAGATACATTTATCACAGCAAGTGACATGAAGACTGGAGCCAGAATGGAATGCACATGTACAGATCCTTGTAATCTTTCCTGCCAGGTGTTTTCCCTTCACAGAGTACAATATGGCAAGGTAAATACTACACGAGAGCAATAAACCTTCCTTCTTTTGTTCTGTATAATGTTCTGGAAGCTCAGATCCTTTCCAAAGAACAGCATTTGAGTCTCGAGCTCCATCTACTAATCAGTTTAGCAGACTTGTCCACATGGCAATTTAACAGACATAATTAAATAGAACTCTTCAGCATGGATGGTACCCAGCACTATTAATGTTAAGCTAAGCATGATTTAGTATCAAAATCTTGCAAGACATATGCTTTCTCAGACAAGCAAGGTAATTTTCTCACTCAAAAATATGTGTTCTCCTAGGTTACTCCCACTGCTAAAGTAATACAGAGCACCTTGAGACACTGGGATGAAAATATAATATTATGCTGAATAAAAGATCATTTCCACCTGTGGTTTTCCCTTCCATTAATTTAAGTTTCTTGTTAAAAGTAATTTTTAATAAAGTTACCTGACCATTGAAACAAATCCATAAGACTATAATTTTCTATTAATCTTACAAGCTGGTTGAGACAAACATTCTATATTTATTTTAAAACACGGTATCATTCTACATTTATTCAAATGAGTTAGTAAATTGACTGTAGCACAGGACAAGGTTTTCTTTCTAAGGGAGTCTCTACATGTAAGCAGTTTACCCTCCAGTCCCAAGAGCTTGTGTAAGGCTCAGGTGACTGGACCTGCTGTTGGGCATACAGGAACTTTAATCATAAGATGCTAAAGAATAGGGGTCTTTGCATTAGCTGCTCAACACTTGTCTTAGTTACAGGGGAAGGACCTTAAAAGGGCAAGTCCACAGAAAGCAAGAACAGAAAACTTTGGGAAGTTGGGAGAGACAATAGAATGAATATATAGCTCTGAATTTAAATAAAACAGATTATCAAACTGAGTATTAATGAAGAAATTTTCTGAGTACAACAGGGGAGACTAAGTATATAACACAGCAACAGAGTCAAAAAGCAGACTGGGCAAGTGTCATGACCAGCCAGCTTCACATTAGTACACAGTACACCAAATGTTAATTTGTATCTGGGCTGGAAAATGTTTCTTTCTGTGCTCAGATAAGATAGGTAAAAACATTTTATGTTGGATGTAAGGGCAAGGTAAAGGGTACACTAAAATGTAACCTTTAAACTTCACAATGTAACAGCATACCACTTCCTGTTCAGAGATAGCACTCCAAGATTAATTAATCATGGCTAAGACGAACAAACGGTCAACATTCTTAATTAGTGTTGATGCATTCTCCTCTGTGCCCTCATCTGTCATGAAGATTGTTTAAAAATCTGAGTTATTAGTCTTTATTGAGGAGTGGATCTGGTTAATATCTCTAAGAACAGAAATCATTCATCTAGCCACCATACACTGGTACCTGATAATTCCTACCCCCTATGTAAGCTACAGATAACCACCGCCCTAAGACCATCTTGGTAGCTATAAATCAAAATGAGTATAGCTCCCATGCAACCTGGGTTAATTTTTGTTTACAATATATCCACTGAAAATGCTGGTATGACACTTGAGGAGACTGCTTATAGATTAGTGCAGAAGAAAATATATAAAGTAGTCAAGGTAGAAAGGAAGAAAACACATCAATCATACAAAACATGGTAAACCCTCTCTAATTCATACTTAATGATTAGAAGATCTATTGTGATCACTGAACTTTATCAATACCTAATTTAAACAAAGATCCTAAGTGCACAAAACACAATTCATTCACCTGATAACTATAGTTTCATCTATACCATACAAATCAAAGCATTTGACAGCAACACATATACAAAAGTTTTTTGAGTTATTATATAGAAACTCTAAAGCATAAGTTAAAATTAGCAGTAAGGTTTACTCCCCAATTAGCAGTGCAAAGCAAGTGATACTAGCAACGCAGATACAAAAGCACACTTCAAATATACTTTGTATTCAATAAGATTAAAGTAACACAACGTAAATTACTATTAAAGTCAAATTTAAGATTCAATATCAGCTGTAAAATTCAGGATTATTACGATCTTAGGACTTATTAGTAAAAAATAGTTCTGCATTAAATTTTATATTTCTTCTGTTGTTCACCAAATGCGCAGACAAAAAAACTGTGGAAACACAACTGATAACTGAACATAGGTGGAGAAAGCAGGTCTGGGCAAGATCTTGATTCCAATCAGTTTTCTACTCTGTCTGACCAAATGTGTAAGAAAAGCTATGGGGAAAAAAAATGTACAGGAAAGAAAAAGGAATGAAAACTGAAACTAAGCACCCAGGAGGAACCCAGATAGCTTAAATAAAGTACTGGTTTTACAACGGAGATCTGCATCTCTGAAGCGCTTGCTCTCCCAATTATTTTTAATAAATCAGTGGGCAATGACAGTCCTTCATTTTATCTACTATACCAAATTAAAAAAAAAAATAGAACCAAAACAAAACAAAACCTCAAAAAAAACCCTTATTAAAAAAATTAAAAAGAGAGGTGGGAAGGTCCAGAATTCAGAATTTAGGTGTCAAGTCATACTGCTCTACTATTTTCAAATAGAACTCTGATGGATGAGATACCAGCAACTGATTGGAGCTTTTTAAGTAAAAATTACCTTTCCAATGTTTCATGAGTAAATCTTAACCTCTTAAAATCACAACAGGACATTTTAATAGTTTGACACCACTCAGCAGTTTACTGTGTTCATGCTGCTAAACTATTGCAATGCACAATAAACCAGAACAGTGAAAATAAGCACTGATTTATTTAAATCAGCACTGAACAATCTCTTCAAGTTCTATGGAACACTAGATAAATCCACACAAACTTCACATTTAACATAATGACTACAAATTGATATTAGAAACCACTAATAAATTATCTATAAAACTGCATGACTTAACAGTAGTAAACAATTATGCACCATATACTGTTATGTATCAAATAATTTGCTTTCAATGACAAAATTACCCAGGGAAATTATTTTCATTTAACAGAATTCAAGTGTACAGTTTTCTGTATCATATTGCATAAAAAAATACTTTTGTTTTCTTCCAAGCTTTATTCCTAAAGAGAATCCAGGTATTTCCCCCAAAATGGAAAAAATACACATGTATTTCAGACAGTTACAGTAAAAGAAAACAGAGGCTGAGCTTCCAAATTCTTATCAAGGTATCGAAAGACCGGACCAAAGCTCTCCAGTTGCTATGAATGAAAATAACTGCATTCTTGGCAAATTTTAGAAGCTTTTATCAGAAAGTTAAGTGTTAGAATAACTTGCCTGTGGATATTGACATTTCTAGTCTTTCAGTGAACTTACCTGGATATTTTCCTAAAAGACATGTACAGCTCAAAAAGAACCAAGTACAATCCTGAGACAGAAACCACTCACTGGAGTATTTCTCCTGAATGATGCATGAGGTCAAGTAAGTTCATCAATTCATCAAATGGCTTTTCCTGGCTCTTAACCTATTATTGCTCTTGCATTGCATATGAGTGTTTTATCACTTACTGAGTAAAGAAGTTGAACAGAGTGATTCCTCCTTAATAATTTGTTAGTACCAGTAGTTTTATCTTCTCATAATATGTAAGTCAACACCATGCTTCTATATAAGCACTGTTTTCTGTTTATGTAATGACAGGCACCTGACTACAGTTTCTTCTCAGTGATTATTAATTTTTTAGTATTGGGGTGGAAGCCCTCCGAGATATTCTTATCCTACCATAGAATTCAGAAAAGCAATATACTTTCAAAATCTAATTTTTATCATGCTGAAATAAAAATTAAGCAAAAAGCTCCCTCTGCAAATAATATCCCCTGCATGCTCACATGTGCAACAGCAACAAACATCCTCAGTATCACATGAAATCAATATTCGTTATTTTTCATACACAGCTTCTGAAGGAAAAAAAGGCATCAAGCACAGTTCCTTCGTCTGCTATTTTCATCAAATGAAAGCCCTTGTACTAGTCAGTGTCAGCCATTATCTGAAAACTCACCTAAAACACCAGATTCTATCTCCAGATGCTCCCAAAGAAACACTTGGATATTAAAGATTTGGAGGCATGCATATGTGAAAAAAACCCCAGAAATAAAACACCTCCAAATCAAAACCAATGTATCGTTTTCTACATCTATTGTGCCAGCTCAGCAAAGGAACATTTATTTTATGCTATGCTACAGGGTATCTCACTGCAAACACTTCATAAGGTTTGCAGAACTCCAGCCAGGAAGACTAATTTTGGGGCAAAATAGAAACCAGTGAAAAATATTTTTCATTTGAATTTTAACAGAATCTGTATTATTGACTCTGGTCTGCTAGAGTACAACACTGTCAGTGTTATACTTTCAGAAGTGCTATTTATATATTGTAACTCTAAGACCTTCTCTGTTTTCTTCACAGGAAATTAGTCTTTCATAATTAATGTCATAAAATGTTACAGCATCACTACTGTAGCAATACTACGATTAATGGTTCTGAATGAAAGTGTTGTCTCTACATTGTTTTCAAATGATTTTAAACAATTCTAACTTGCTGGATAAGATACTTTTCACAGGTTTGTTCATTACATGGTCACTGTAACATAGAAACAAATTATTTGGAAAGTGAAAAAAAAAAGTATTTTTCTGTTGTTCAAATAAACCTATTTATACTGTTTAAAAATTATGTATCTGCTTCTACCTCTGTGTTTCTAAATTTTTGATACGTTGCTTTCATCATCTTCAATAGAAAAAGGAGTAAGAAAGCCAGGATCAAGACATCAGATATGCTAATAAAGATGTTTGTGTAAGATTTTTTTAGTTGGAAATGGGGAAATTTGGAATCCATCTAATTAGGAAACTATCTAAATGATGATTATATAAAGTGACATATTTTGGTGGTCAGAAGAAAACCATTACATCACACTTATGTGACCACAAAATGGAGGTTAAAAAAATTCCCAAAACACCACAAAGTCACCTGATGTGCACAACTATAGATAACATTAAAAAAATCGTCTGATAAGCAACTCCTAAGTATTATGCCTAATGCATAGCGCAGTTTTTTAAACACACACCAGTGGTTAATCCAACAGTCTCTTAAAATACAGAACCATGAAATATACCTTTTCCTACACCCAGAAATGTTCCCCAGTTCTCCATTCCAGACACATGCCACGGCTATATCCTGGGGCCCTATCAAATCCAAACATGGGCGAGTGATCTCTCTCCTGTGTGCTGCTCTCCAAGCAAAGAGGACACAGGAAGAGAGGCTGCAGACTAGGCAAAGCTTGATGCAGCAAGTCCCATAACATAACCTATCTGCCCAGAGCAATAATCCTGAAGTATACCCAAATATGTCATCTGTACACAGCAAAAACACACTAGAGTATTTAATTGCATTTTGCTAAATATATATACACCTTATGTCATTTCTTTAATAGCAAATCACATCCAGAGTACTTCAATTAACATGTAAATATGAGTAACTTACTTTTATTTCCAACCAAGGCCACAAATGGCTGTGTTTCTGATTCTTCATTCACTTTTTTTACCACATTATACCAGTCTTCCAAATTTTCAAAACTCTGGCCATTGGTAATATCATAAACCAAGAGAATACCCTAAATAAAGAGACATGTTTAAAATGTTACAGATTGTAAAAGAATTTAAAACTGTAAGATTTGCATCAGTCTAAACTATCATTGTCATAAAATAAAGCATTAACAAATAATGGTATAATATCTTTCGAGGGTCAGTTAAAGGAAATATTAATTTCTATACAACACACGTTACTACAGTATTTCTCCTGCATTTCATGTGTTCCAAGTTCACATTTCAGAAAAAAATGGCAACACAGACAAGAGCACAATTAGTTATATCAGAAATATTACAAACTGCATATGCTATATGATAAACCCCAAAAAGCATTTCACACTAATAGGAAGATAAAAATTACACTGGAGAAGGACTTATATTTTGAATAATATTAGTTGCAGTTTCAATTTTCCCTTTTTTTTTTTTTTTTTTTTAAAAAAAGGGCAGTTCAATTTTACATTTTTGCACATTGCCTGTCATGTTTCTGTTGTCTTTTAGGAATAAAGGCCAGATTCCATTCCTTCAGTGTTGTAGAAGATAAGTAAGAAGCATTGGCAAGCTTTAAACTTTCAAAAGAGAATCTAAAGACATGGTGGTGAGAACTCCAAAAGGATTCCCATATATTTCAGGGATTTTGGGCCAAGCTACAAGTAACAAATACTCAAACCAGACACTGCTGATGATTCTTTAACACAAATGCCCAATATTATAAAGCACAGCTTATTAACAGTCCAAATCTCCATCCCCTCCACAATTTTAAGATCAGCTCTCAGATCTTATTGAGTCTTCTGCCCCTGCTTTCCACTACACTCTAATAAAGTCAGTAGCTTGTAAATGAGGAATAAAGTAAAAATTGGCTTCAATCACACTTGTTCTCATGGAGTTCACACCTGGCAAAAGAACTCTACAACTGCATACTGTTTCTCACATGAAATCTTCACAAATATTCTGAAAAAACAATATGATCCATACAAAGACAGCTGAGTCAATGACCTACTGTCAATAGAAAAGATTTTTCAAGTTTTTTTCAGGCATTTGTCAGGGCAGTTTTAACTGGCAGTTAAAAGGAGTGCCTTAAATCATAAGGAATGACACAGATCACAAAACAGAGTGTACGCTTACTTAATAATTTCACATTTGACAACAAACTAGTATAGACTGCAAGTCTATTTCAGGAGAGTTTAGATTTTATGATGACAAACACTGTAAAAATAGTAAGATGCAATTCAATAAATTCCATTACAAGTTCAAAGAACGCAATAATCAAGTGCACAATAGGAAGCATCTGGCTTTGTAGCAGGTTCCATATAACAGGATCAAGGAGTTACAGCTCACAGTTGAAAATGTCAAGCTTATTTTGCAAATATCGCACTGGAATAAAACATTCCAGGTGAAATAATGCATCCATTTTTGGGCACTTGAACGTCAAAAAAGGGTACACTAGAAGAAATCAGTAACAGTATCATAGGTTTGGAAACCATGGCTGACATAAAAAAAGTGGAAAAAACCCTTGACTGCTTCAACAAACACATGAGTTATGGCAGGCATGATGCTGGTACAAGTTTTAAGAGAAGATAACAGGAGTTCTCTTTGTATATGCTTTTATACAAAGTTTGCAGAAGCCACTAAATTGGGAAGACCAGCCAGTGTGCCCAAGGGCAGGGTTACTACAAAGAGGTATGCAGACATGCTCAAGGAATGGGTGAACAGGAACCTTCCAACATTCAACAGATGTAGCAATGTGCTTTTTAAGTTTTTGGATTTATTATATTGTTATACAGTTCGTTCTGTGTACCCCCTATGTTCTTCCCCTATTTGATTCATCCCCCCAGTTACTGTTACCTGTCAATCTTGAGTTCTGTAACCCCCAGACCCTGTCTGTTACTCTGAGACCTCACCTTCAGCCTAGAAAGTTCTGACAGGATCACAGAGTGATTGGACAGAATTCCCGCTTTCCCCCCACTGTATTCGGGTTTGTTCCCCTACATGTCACTCAGTTACAGAGCCGTCCCCCGCCTGTCCCTAACTGGTCCCAAGTCAGACCCTGCCCCGAGTTCCTCCCCCCTTTATCAGCTGCTGTGCTCAGGTGGCGCGGGGCTTTGCCTGAGCTGCCGCCTGTGGCTGAGGTGTCTCCGCTGCGGGACGAATAAAGTCAGTGGTTTAAGCTCAAGCGGAGTCTCCCTCTTTCTGTCCTGCCATCGCCGCTCTCTACTCGCAGACAAGCCAAGACCCAAAGGTTTGGCAAAGTTCGCCTTGCTACTGAGCCGTGCCCTCGCTGCAGCGGTGTCAGGGCTGGCCGAGGCAGACACTGTAACAAACAAGGATAAGTGCAAAGTCCTGCAGCTGGGAAGGAATGAACAGGCTGAGGGGAGCAACACATGACTGGATGGGTAGGAACTGAAAATGACCTGCAGGTCGCCAGACAGCAGGCGAAATCCAAGCCAGCAACATTCTCTGGAAGCAAGGATGGCCAAAGTGATCCTGGGCTGCATTAGCAGAAGTAGAGCCACTAGCCCAGGGAACTTTTCTCCTCAGCACTTGTTGGATCATATATAAAAGAATACATCCAGTCAGAACAATTCTTTAGGCCACTTAAGACATCAGAAAAGTGGAGTAACTTCAGCAGAGGGCCAGCAAGATGATCAGAGCCTGAAGCACTTCTTTTATGAGGAAGTGATGAACAAACCCAAATTCTTCAGCATGGACAGGAAGCAACCCTGGGAGGACCTAAAAGCAGCCTTCCCATACCCATGAGGAAGCAATGAAGCAGATGGAGCAAGCTCTTCACAGTAGAGCATGGCAGGATAAAACTCAGTGGGCTTAAGCTGAAATAAGAGAAATACAAACCATATCTAATTAAAAGCTTTTTCACCATGAGGAAAATAAAGCAGGTTGACCAGAAGTTGGTCAGTCTCCATCCTTAGAAGTTTACAAGCAGGAATTCAATAAATCTTTGAGCAGGCTAGAGCTGACCCTACTTAGTGTTTTACTACCAACCTCCTGACATCCTTCCACCCTGAACTTTCTTACAGATCTGTCATGAAAAAAACATATAGCAATAGATTTAACTCACAGTAAGAAGATTATAGCAAGGGTACATACTAAAAACGAGCAAATAAAACAAACAAACAAAAAAAAAAAGAACAAAAAAAAAAAACTACAGAGACTGTAAGAATAGCAAAGCTCTGAAATACACCACCCATAACAGTCACTAACTCTAAAAATTTTTTGGAAGTTCTCAGAAGTCATTACACATGAATAGCTTTGAAGAAGAGCAACAGATCCTATTGAGATCCCCTCCAACTCCTACTTTCTTATGATAGCAATACCAATCTATCTTGTTTTCTCTAATGTTATCCATTCCTTGGCAGACTTGAGTTTTTGTTCCTTATATTTATGTAGTTGCTATTAATTTCTGAGGAACAGATTTCATCAGTTCCTTCAAGGAAATTAAGAATTATGACACCCAACTTTCCCCTTGCTATCTTTCCTTCTTTACCAATCAAATCTAATATTAAACATCCACTTCCCTCTTCCAATTTTGGTGCAATTTATTTCTTAATATCTTGCATCACTAAGTTAATCTCAGTTAATTCCTCCTGACTATTTTTATAACTACTCAAATGCCTGGGCACATATGTAATTGTCTCACAATTTTAAGTTTTGCTCTAGGAAGGACATATTTGTATTATTAAATGTTCAGTGGAAAAGAAACATAATCTAAAGGATAGATATGGTAAAGGTTGAAATAAATGCCAGACATAATGCTGAAAGTTGTGAATGAGAAAAGTGCACACAGCAACACTTCTTTCACCAGCTGTTGAGTTCTCTCACCAGCTTGCAGAAGAGCAGATTATTTAAATCATCTCCAGCACTAATCAGAGTTCAATGGAGAAAAAATAAGAAAGTGTGAGCATTTAAGGTTAGCCAATTCTTTCTAACCAATTCTTCATAAAAACTGTACTCTGCTTCATGTCCTCTAGACAACTGTACCTATGTCTTTGATGAAAGGGTTTACCATCAGTAAATCGTTTGGATTTACCATCAGTGGATTTACCATCAAAGAAATAATTTAACGTTTACAACTAGAATTGACTTAACTTCCTTTTGGTCCCTTTCTCTGTGATCTAAAATACTGTTTCTAAAGCACATTCTTTTCTTAAACACTTTTTTTTTTTTAGTCTTGTCAATATTTGCTGCACTTAAGAAACAAAGATGGCAGGTATAACATCACAGAGATGCAAAAAAAGGCAGCATGGCATCAGGTCAAAGAATACTTTCTGCTTAGATTTTCACCACAAGAGCACTCTACAAGCATGATACAGATAATTAATGAAGGACTAGTCACAACTCCATGGCTAAAATTGATTTCACCTTTTTCTTTTACTTAGAGAAATCCCATAATTGCTAACAAAAAAGTACATCATATTTTCCACAAACTTACAGTATATGGAGTACAGACCAAGTAGACAGCACACAAGCCGTTGTTTCCCTATTATGTGTGAGGAATTAAGGAGGAAAATAAACATTGGCAATTTACAAAAAAGTATTGTATTTCCCTGCCATGAAAAAGGTTTGAAACACATGGTAGATGACATGCCAAGAACAGCACTTTGATTCTCTAGTCTCCAGCAACATGGCGAATAGTCCCTGCTTGCATAATTACGCTCTAGTAAGAGAGACATTTTGTCTACATCAGTGCATATGTGAGTGCTTTTTGTTTTGGAATTATAGAGCATTTTCAAAAATAGGTCACTGGAAACTGAGAATATTGCAGAAATTATTTGCTGCTCCCCAGAGAAAGCAGAGTCCGCAGTATTCCTATTAACAAGCCAATTTATGATGTAACATATGCCAGATCTTAAAGGTAATTTAAACTAGATATGTGGGTAGGGGCAGCAATTACAGGTAAGATATGGGAGTGCTTCTGAAAGATTTACCACGCATACAGCAGCAGCACTATTTCAAAACTGAAGTGCTAGCATGGAAATGTTGCAACCAGGCAATATAATCATACTGATAATCAAAATTTAAGATGTGTCAAGTTTACATCAAGATCTGTCACAATAAAAGGAAGCTAGAGAAAACAGTAATTAAAAACATGTTTTCTTCTTCATTTATCCTCAGTTACCCTCACGTGATAACTGACTTTTTCCATCAAGGAACTAAACTTTCATATTTTCACTAATATTATAAAATAAGTCAGGCCAAAATACTAGAGTATTTTTTCTAGTCACAGAATATTAATAGGAATTCAGAAGTAGGCCTACCATACACATAGATTTCTGAGCACAAAATTAAGAATCCAGTAGCTTATGATTTCGGAATCTCACAATGATTACATAGATGAAAATCACACAAGGCTACGAGCACGACACATACCATAGGTAGGTTACAAACAATTCCATACATGTATTTTAAATCTGGATTTATATTTGAAGAATACACAGACAAACACAATTTCAGATCCAAATCATATGCTTTATCTGTATCTGTACAGCTTGTGTACTTTATAAACAAGATGTTTAAAATCCCAGCTGCACGCACATGCTGACCAAGTGCAACATATCATAGGCACAAACACTTTTTTTGTGGCAACTTTCACTCGAGTTACTTCAATATTTTAAAGACTCTCTTGCCCTAGGGAGCCCAAACTGAACACAGTACTCCAAACGTAGCCTCAAAAATGTCAGAGAGCACAGTATTCACTTTCTTTGATTTGACTACTTCATTCTTACTAACACAGGTCAGTACTTAATTAGCTTTCACTTTGCAAACTCGTATTCAACTGGTTTTTACCTCAATAAGATATCCATCCAAGAGCTTTTTCCTCCAAAACCATTTCACAGAAAGACTGAGGTTGGAAGGGACCTATAGAAGTCATTTGGTTCAATGCTTCTGTTCAAGCAGTGTCACTCAAAGCCAGCTGCCCAGGACCATGTCCAGACGGCTTTTGAGTATCTCTGAGGATGGAGACTCTACGACCTCTCTGGTCAACTTGTGCCAGTTCTTAGTCATCCCCACAGTAGAAAATGTGTTTCCTGGTATTCAGAAGGAATCCCCAGTGTTTCAGTTTGTGCCCATTCAATAGACACTGTGCCCATTCTGTCAATAGACACTACACAAAAAAAGCCTGGTTCTCTTTTCCTTGCATCCTTCCTGCATGGTGTATATATATATATATTGATTAGCCTTCTATTCTCCAGGCTGAACAGTCACAGCTCTCTCAGCCTTTCCTCACTGAAGAGTTGCTCCAGATCCAGCCTTTCCTCACTGAAGAGTTGCTCCAGATCATTGATCACCTTTGTGGCCCTTCACTGCACACTCTCCAGTTGATTCCCAGCTGCATTAAGATTATTCTGTATCAGGTGCAGAACTTGGCATCTATCATCAGCCAAACCTCACAAGGTTTCTGTTGGTCCCCTCCTTCAGCTGGTCATGGTCTCTCTCAGTAGCAGTCCTACCCTCCAGCACAGTGACCATTCCTCCCCAGCTTGGTGCTATTCATAAACTTACATACAACATTTTGTTCCATTATAAAAAAAATTAGTAAAAGTAACAACCCCAGTACCAACCCTTTAAGAAATAAAACTTATAATCAGGCATCAGTAAGACATTGAGCTATAGATCTTTAAATCCAGCTGTCCATTCAGATTTTCAGTAAATGTATAGTCCACCCATCCCACCTGTCTCTCTACATATTGTAATAATATTATGGGGGATTATGTCAAAGGCCCTGCTGAAGTGAAGATAAATTACATCCACTGTTCTCCTCTCCACAGAGCTAACCATCTAACCACAGACAGCAATCAAGTTGGCTGTACACATTTTACCCTTGCCAACTCCATGCTAACTCTTCCCAATTACTTTCTTGCTGTTTTGTTGTTCATTCACAGGAATTTTTATCCATACTTCAGAGGATTTTCCTTTATAAATATTCCTACTTGTTCTACTTTGCCTTTCCTCTTTTTCTTGTAAAAGGCTACAGATGTTCAACATGAAATAACCTTATGCCTAGAAATAAGGTGAAAGCAATGTTCAACATTAAATAACCTTATGCCTAGAAATAAGGTGAAAGCAATGCCTTTCCAAACTATCATGGCATTGCATGAACAGATGAAAATAGAGGCAGTTTTATGCATCTTTAACAGGCACTGTTACAAAGCTAATAGAAAAGTGAATTACAACTCTGATGATAAGAAGCTTCTTACAGACACACTGGCAATACATGCCAACACTGGGAGAGAAAAATCACTGGTCCATTTAAAAAATTTAGGATTAAAATGAGAACTGGAGAAAAAATAAAGAGATTGTATGAAGCGGGTTTTTGTTAATGTGTTCTGAGTGACTAAAAAAAGAAATCAAATTTTAATCTTACTTGTATCAACTGTTTATGCATTTTTGGGCTCTGGTATCAATTTTTTGACCTGCTATGTTTGGTAAGAAACTCCTAAGCTTATCACCAACTTCAATACAGACAAAGCTAATAGCCTTTTATTTCCTTCATTAAATTTACTTTAGACATATGGCAACAATTTGTGATTAATCAAATTCCCTCTGTCATGGAAGCCACTTTCTCTTATTGCTTGGCAGATCTGTAACAGGTCAGCTAATAAGTTTTTATAAAAAAAAAAAAAAAAAAAAGAATATGCTATAAAACAGATGCAACAGCTAAAAACATTGACATTTTTTTAAAATGACAATGTTACATTGACAAGTTTCTCTGTATCCAGGTAACTAATAAATCCCAATCTCTTTCATTAGCCATTCCTGTGTTGTATAACATTATCTAATAGCACGTTTTGCCTATTGTTCTCAATACAAACTCCGAATTAAGGAAGAGTACATTTTAGGATCACTCACGCTAAGAAGTCTAGCATTTATAATACAACCTCCTAAATCATCTCATGACTCAAGACACAGTTATAATACTTAGCTCTTAATCCTACCATCCACTTTAAGTTGCTTAGTTACCCTGAAGATAAACTCAATTTTCATTGGACAGGAGATCTGCAAAAATATTTAGCTACCTGGCTGTCTCCTTTTGTTTGCACTCTTATAACCCCAGTTGCATGTATGAGTTTAATGGTGTAGGATTGCTCTTAATTTCCTCCTTCTACCTTTTCCCCCCAGGAGGCAGCTGTTCTGAAAGCAGCCACTCTATCTACCATGTGGATATCCAAATAGCCTTTACTATTTACTGTGATTACTTTTCTTAACTCAAGACACAAAGCCTGGAAACAACCATCTGTTCTAGTTATGCAGTTCTATAAATGCACTTCCTTTGCTTTTTATGTCAACTCTAAAAAATTAGCTACACACCAAAATTAAAGTAGCATATTAATATCAATTAAGTTTAGATTGAACAGGCATTCAACATTTTTGAGATTTGTGAAACAATCAACTAAAAGCTAAATATAATGTATGTATGTATAATTTTAAGAACAAAGTTTCAGTTAATTTTATATCATTGCTATAGATACAATTATCAGCATTTATACTGTACCTGAGCTCCATAAATATATTTATCCAGCATTTTGCCTCCTATCGTTTGTCCCCCTACATCCCACACTTGAAGAGTAACATTCAAATTTCCTGAAAAAAAAATTATACAGATATTGTGTAACCTGGAAAATTTAGATACAAGTATATTCAACAACAATAGCTTTTAACAAGTATACCAGAAATAGGAACTAAATTTCAAAACAAAAACGACTGTATCATCTGAGGAAAAAATCACTTGTATCTAGCTAAGGCATACAGTAAAACTATAGCTAGTTATTAACATATCTAATATAAACAGAAAATACTTGGAGTTTCATAAAGTATAACAGTATCAATACAGAATACTTAATATCCTACAAATCATACATATTCTGCAAGACAACTCAGCAACTCACAGATCAAAAATACAAATGGAAAGGTATGGTTCCATATACATAAAAACATATTAAAGTATAATTTCTCACATTTTCCATGGTAAGAACTGTTTTCAGAACTGTAGTGATTTCCTGGGAGCACCAAACTCTAAAAGAGTATGAACTGACAATATTTTTTCTAATCCACATACAATTCACATGACACATGTTAATACAAATTCTACATACTCACAAATAATCACAACTGCCTATTAATTTTACTCCTAGATTTAAAAACATGCAAAAAATTTCACATCACAATTGCAAATTGAGTGAAAATGAACACATTATTTTGGCTTGCTAAGAAAGATATATTCTTAACTGAACTATTTTATGTAGTTGACAATCTGACTTTACTCCATATGATTCATTCAGCTGTAAATTTATAACTGGCATCCTCACATTGGTTACACAAGGGAATGTGCTCCATGGAAATATATCACAGCACCAGGTGAAAATAACCAGCAAATTATAACCATATAACTGAATACATGCTACTCACGGTATTATATACACCACATCAATTTTTATAATGCACCTTGCTTTCATCTGGTTAAAAGAGCACATTTCCAAAACTGCTACCTTGGTCTCAAAAATACAGAGATGAATTGGAAATAGTACTATTAAACTATACTCATTTTTATGAAATACCAAGATACCAAGAGTACTTCTACATGGAGCTTAGAGAACACATGATAAATACCCCAGTTCAGTAAAGGCAACCTTTTATAATCAACAAAAAGCTTACTTGTTTTGATAGTTCATAGACTATGTATTAATTAATTAAGTTAAAAGCTTAGAACAGAAATGATTGCAAACAATGCAGGACAAAAAAGCATCCATAAAGCATCTGGCATGGATAAACTAGTGCATCCACTGAAAAGACTATACATCCTCAGTGGGTAAACAAACTATGCAGGCTCAAAGGCTCACCATGCTACAGTATTTACCCCTATGTATTCTGCTGGAAAGTCACCATGTCTTTGGAAAAAAATAAAAAAAAATTTAAAAATATCACTTTCAAACTCAGTAATTTTCAGATGCCTAATTTTGTGTTCAAGTGCTCTAAGAAGTTTCAACTTGATTTTTTCTCCTAAGGAAATAATCATGCACAGTATACTGGTCTCAGCATCTGGACAACTGCATGGAATGATCTGAGAAATTTTAGTGCACTAAGATGACTCCCAACAAAAAAATCTCCTTCTACAAATTATTTATTCTGCTTCATTAACAACAGAAAAAAAGAAACGGGGAAACAAAAGATCGGTATGTTCATTTGAGGTGAAATGTGCAAAATGCTTCATTTCCCCTTTTCTTTCAATTAGGTTCTGTAATATTTGTTTTGTGTTCAGATTGATTCTGGGGGAGAAAGAAGGATGTTAGGATTATTCTGACAAAAGGAAAAGCAGCAGGCAATTACCTAGCAAGTATTTAATTAACAACTGGGATAGTAGCACATGAAGTTTTCTGCAAAAAGTTTGAAATCTTTTATTTTTTTAATTTAACAGGAACATAAAATCTAGAGACTTAAAACAAAACAAAAGGAAACCCTACATAATAAGACAGTTCTTAGAAACAGTCTTAACACTCCAATAAAAATAATGGAAGAATCCCATCAAAATAACACGTAATACACTATTAAGGAATAAAAAAAACCGCAGCACTCCTTTACTCTGTAGAAAACACACACGAGTGCAAAGCTGAAATACACAAGGCAGCACAGTGACAATGTGTAGAGTGCTTCTGGTATGAACCGAAGCCACCGGGCTGCTGCAGCAGTGACCCTGCAGGAGGACATTGGTGTACTGGTTAACCTTACTTGACTGCTGCTCAGTCAAGATGGAACTAAAAACAAAAGTCTGACCACTTTTTACACCAACGACTTTAAAAAAAAATCCTTTTAACAGAAGAATCTTGTTTACTGAACTGAACCCATAACCTCCCAAAAGTATACAACTATGGCTCTTAAGAATATCTACCAAGAGACCCTCTGACTAGCAGATACACTATTTAAGCACGAAAACCTACACCATGGTTGCGTCCAGACTATACAAGATTCTGCATCAATAAATATAGTGAAACTGATTTGCACTTCCAGAAGAAGTATTTTGAACAAACTGCATGAAGTGAATTTGATATGTTGAACACTAGACATGAATAACACTGAACACATTCAAAATTTATAAAATTATTTCTGATTTGTATTAAACTGTATTGTTTTACTGTGCAAAATATTTACTATTTTCACTGCAAAACTACATTAGTTACTAAAAAGATTGGAAACAAATGCCACATTTATCTTAAAAATATTTTTTAAAAAACCTTTTTTAAACAAAAAACATAAAAAACAGAAAAACAGTACTTTATTTTGTAAGTTATAATGTATTTCAATGTGGCCTAATGTAAACTTCTGTGCAATTCTAGAAATCTGTAATCTTAACTTCTGGAATCTTTGCTTACATTGAAGAAGAAAAAAATCAACTACTGAACCATAGTTGTTCATCAATTCTCCTACTGAATAAAAGAAATCCTGATGCACACATAACTTCTGTGCAGTGGTATCAATTAACCTTTCAAGTAAACACAGCAGTTCTGCAAACCCAGAACTAATCAAGAAATTAGAAAAATCCACTTATTAAAGTAATGCTTCCCATTCCGGTATTTAGAAATGTTACCTCCTCCCTCTCACTCCCCATGACTAGTCCAGCTTACCTATAAAATAGAGAGCTATATATACCTAAACACAAATATAGGCATAGGCAAAACCAGATGATAACCTACAGAAAAATGTTTCTCCCTGAATATGAACACAAATCCTACTGCTTTGAGGAAAACAGATGTACAGACTTTTTGATGCTATTTTTACCTGCATTGTGATTTTATTACAAAATAAACTATGGATGAACGAAATTCACACACAAAATAAACTATGAACAAAAATGAATGAAGCAATAGTTGGCAATTTTCCAAATTTTCTACTCAACAAGAATATTTATAATCCCAGTAATGTACTAATAGCATCTGTATGCTTAACAGCTGGAAAAAAAACTTGCAAAATTCAAGTTCTCAGCATGCACACCGTATGATTTGTGAACACATTCCACTTGCACGTACTGCTGTTAAGTATTATGCACACTAGTATTTTTAGAGGCAGGAGCAGGACAATTAAAAAATTATTATATTGATTTTATAGAGAAATAAGCACCGGAATTTGGTACTTTATCACCATACTAAAAAAAGTACACATTAAATAACAAAAAAGTTCAGCAAAATGGCCAAACCAGACAGTAATAGTCTGAAAAGATTATTCTGTTTCACTTAAGAAAATATAGAATCAATCAATAGATTTATATAGATCAATATAGATCAATCAATTAATCGGAATCAAAAAATTATTTGCAATATAATTTTAAAACAAAGAAGTTCAAGAATTGCATATATTTTCTTATAACTTCAGGTTAGAGATAAAATGCTTAATTTCTGGGTTTGCTTCCCTCCTCACCCTTCACAAGAAGTCAGAACTACAGAACTTGTATCAACTTTAGTAGATCTCACTACACCTTTTAATAATTACACATAATTTTTCTAACTTCTGATTTCTGAATCCAGAAGTAAATATTTTAATTAAACACTTGCACACTTAGAATATGAGCACACACAAATCAGTGAAAAGACATTTTAAACCCCTATTGTTCAGAGACAAACTTAACCAGCAATTACTCTTTTTTAATTATTTCTTTGTATTTTCCATATAGCGTGCTGCAACTGGCATCTAAATAGTTTCTTTGCCGTCGTGAAGTGAAACATCTTGAATGCTCAAACTGTACTTTTATGAGTGCCAAGGGACTCTAAATTTTAGTGGTCTATTAAATGCCAGCAATTTCATGCTGCCTTGCATAAAACAGCATTCACGTATTAGAGCACTGCAAGTCCATAGCTGCATTATGCTTCTCTCACACAACTCAAATATGAGTGTATTTCATTAAAATATATATATATATTCTTTCAAAACATATATACTTTTTCAATTAATATATCTAAAGTTCCGTTTCATTGTTGGGTGTTACACTATCCACATGGAAAGTGAGGGCACTCAAGCAGGGAAAATGAAATTCATCAATATAGATAGCATTCCTTTTATTTGAATTCAGTGTTTTACTCAGAGATGTAAGTTGCAAATGCATAACTCTTTGACACCTGGCAAGAATGTAAGAACAAAATATTCTCCAAACAACCTAATTTACTTTGCCATAAAAATAACTGCATTAAGCTTATTTAGCACACATTACTCTGAAGAAGCTGTTTCTGCAAATCTTGCTGCCACCCAGCTTTTCAGCATTAGTTTTTTATTCTCTTACCTGGCAATAATATCCTTTTCAAGAAGAAGTCCAGTCCTATGGTTTGTTTATACTGTTTTCCAAATGTTTCTTGGGCAAAACGTGTAACTAAGGATGTCTAAAACAGAACAGTATCAAATTAAGTTGTCATTTTTAACAGCAACAAACTTTATGTTAACCCAGAAATATGGAATACAGTTAAGCACTTTTTAAATCAATGAATGCTAACAGTGTTCATGAATTTGGATTGACAAGCACTCCAGTCAGTTTCAACATAATAACAGGAGGTGGCAAAGGCTACTAAATTATGCAAAAAGATGCAAGGTGCATATTTGCTTTGATTTCAAAAATACTCTAACAGTCCTATTACAAAATATTACCCATATGTGAAGGCAGTATCATTGGCATGCTCAGACTGATGCAAATCTAGGTGACACTGTCTGTACCTGAAGATCTTAGTATTTTTAAAAAGCATTAATTTCCAAAACAAAGGTCCTCCCCTGGTAAAGAACACAATGATCCCAGACCAATTTTCTGGGAGAGAACAGAGAACTGCACAGTGCAGAATCCCACAGGGGACTCCCAAGTGTGACAAGATTTCTGCCTCTGTACATCGGTTTCAGGATCAGGGATTACAGAAACTCTAAGATGGGAAGAGTACTTTCTTGCATGCAAAAAAAAAAAAAAAAAAAAAAAAAAAAAAAAAAAAAAAAGTTAAACTCATATTAAGAATGCACATTTACAGAATCGTTCCTTTCAGCAGAACTTTAAAAAATTGTTTCTTCAGTTGGTATTCTGTGGATTTATGAAAGCAAACCGATACACTCTTGACCTAATAATAAGCTTTTACTATATACAGCTGAAAGGATACAAAACTAACCTAGACCAACTACAGAAGGAAGGCATTTATATTCTATCAGCAGCTATTTAGTAGCAATTTAAGGTCTCCTCTGAAGAGAAAAAAAAAAAAGGGGTGGGGTAGAAAAGGAAAGAAAGAAAGAGAAAGAAAGAGAGAGAAAGAAAGAGAAAGAGAGAAAGAAAGAGAGAAGAGAGAGAAAGAAAAGAAAAGAAAGAAATAGAAAGAAAAGAAGAAAGAAAAAAAAGAAAAAGAAGAGAGAGAAGAAAAGAAAGAAAGAAAGAAGAAAGAGAAGAAAGAAAGAGAAAAAGAAAAGAAAGAAGAAAGAAAAGAAAGAAAAGAAAAGAAGAAAGAGAAATGAAAAGAAAAGAAAGAAAAGAAAAGAAAAGAAAAAAGAAAAGAAAAAGAAAAGAAGAAAGAAAAGAAAAGAAGAGAAGAAGAAGAGAAAGGAAAAGAGAAAGAAAGGAGAAAAGAGAAGAAAAGAAAAGAAGAAAGAAGAGAAAGAAGAGAAAGAGAGAAAGAGAGAGAGAAAGAAGAAAGAGAGAAGAGAAAAGAGAAGAGAGAGAAAGAGAGAGAAAGAAAGAGAGAAAGAAGAAAGAAGAGAGAAAGATGAGAGAAAGAGAGAGAGAAAGAGAGAAGAAGAGAAAGAAGAGAAGAGGAGAAAGAGAGAAAGAAAGAGAAGAGAGAAAGATGGAGAAAGAGAGAAAAAGAGAAGATGAAGAGAGAAAGAGAGAAAGAAGAGAAAGAAGAGAAAGAAAGAAAGAGAAAGAGAAAGAGAGAAAGAGAGAAAGAAAAGAGAGAAGAAGAGAAGAAAGAGAGAAAGAGAGAAAAGAATGAAGAAAGAAGAAAGAGAAAGAGAAGAAAGAGAGAAAGAGAGAGAGAGAAGAGAAGAGGAGAGAGAGAAGAGAAAGAGGAAGAGGAAGAGAAGAGAAGAAAGAAAGAGAGAAGAAAGAGAGAGAAAGGAGAGAGAGAAAGAGAAAGAGAAAGAGAGAGAGAAAGAGAGAAATGAGAAGAGAGAGAAAGAGAGAAAGAAGAAGAAAGAGAGAAAGAGAGAAGAGAGAAAGAGAGAAAGAAGAAGAGGAGAAGAGAGAGAGAGAAAGAGAGAGAAAGAAGAAAGAGAGAAGAGAAGAGGAAAGAGGAGAGAGAAGAGGAAGGAGAAGAGAAGAAGAAAAGAGAAGAGAGGAAAGAAAGAAAGAAAGAAAGAGAAGAAAGAAAGAAGAGAGAAGAAGAAAGAAAGAAGAAAAGAAAGAAAGAAAGAAGAGAGAAGAAAGAAAGAAGAGAAGAAAGAGAAGAGAAGAAAGAGAGAAAGGAGAAGAGAGAGAGAGAGAGAGAGAGAGAGAGAGAGAGAAAGAGAGAAAGAGAGAAAGAGAGGGAGAGAAAGAGAGAGAGGGAAGAGAGAGAGAGAGAGAAAGAGAAGAAAGAAGAAAGAGGAGAGAAGAGAAAGAAAGAAAGAGAAGAGAAGAAAGAAAGAAAGAAAGAAAGAAAAGAAAGAAAAGAAAGAAAGAAAAAGAAAGAAAAGAAAAGAAAGAAAAGAAAGAAAGAAAGAGAAAGAAAGAAAGAAAGAAAAGAAGAAAGAAAGAAAGAAAGAAAAGAAAGAAAGAAAGAAAGAAAGAAGAAGAAAGAAAGAAAAGAAAGAAAGAAAGAAAGAAAGAAAGAAAGAAAGAAAGAAAGAAAGAAAGAAAGAAAGAAAGAAAGAAGAAAGAAGAAAGAAAGAAAGAAAGAAAGAAAGAAAAGAAAGAAAGAAAAAGAAAGAAGAAAGAAAGAAAGAAAGAAAGAAAGAAAGAAGAAAGAAGAAAGAAAGAAAGAAAGAAAAAGAAAGAAAGAAAGAAAAGAAAGAGAAAGAAAGAAAGAAAGAAAGATCACAAAAAATGTAAAGGAGAAAATACTGGTACAATCATAAATAATACAAAAGTTTGTATTGTGGAAAAAATACTAAATATTAAAAATTATAAAATACAACTAATATCAAATTAGTGTACACTTAAAAATCTCTTGTCGACATGATGTTTGTAAATAAAAATACAAGTTAACTACAGAAAAAAATAATCCAAATATTTATTTATCTATATAGAGAAGGAAAAATACTAAGAGGCTCACAAAACCCTGACACTGTCTGAGAAAACTCAAAACAAGCCAGAAGGGTTTTTTCTTGCCAATTTTTTATTCATTAAAACGTGAAGATGAGTCACCAATTGTTACCAGAAATTGCTGTGAAAAGCACATTTAGTAAAAAATGCAATATCAAAATAATGGCAGTAGTTCTGAAATATAAGAATAGGCAAGGTCCATGAATAGAAGGTTATAACAGAAACCTAAATTAGGCTAATGTCAAATGTACACAGAAAAAAAAAGCCGTTTTTTTGCATTAAAACATGATCTCCAGAGCTCCAGCATTAACACTCTAGTATGAACAGGCAAACGTTTATTCAACTATTAGATTTCCTATTAAGTAAATAAAACAAGATTTACTGTTTTCATGTTTCAATATCATATTTATATTCCTATCACCGCCATATATGCAATTAATGATATTTTGATATCAGAAGATATGTTTAGGAAACAATCCAATAAGTCAGTGTTAGCCTATGGCAACATTTTCATTTACTTCACCGAATTCAAGCCCCAAGAGGGTTAAAGAAAAAAAAAAAAAAAAAAAGAGGAAAAAGGAAAGTAAACTAGAAATAGCATGAGTAAGCTTATATATTTATATTCCTGTAGAAAGGGGGAAGACCACAGGGGATGAATCATGAGAAGATTCTTCTGCCTTCAGCTATGTGACAGTAATACTACCAACATGCAGAAAATAAAATTCAATACAGATTCAGACTACAGTATGGAAAGAGTCAGTAGAACTGATTCATTTAATCCCAATAATTAGCATGTCAAGATTACAATGACATCTTAAATCTGTCATGACCTTAAATACGTAGATGAGAATAAGACAACTGCAGGAATACACCATTCAGTCTTCTTGAAATTTTCCTTTTTGGAAAAGTAACTAGTGCCTAGAGTACAGATTCAAGCATCATCTGACTATATTGTAGTATTCTATATTCTCCAACACGCTAATTTAGATCCTCATTAAAATAAGAAACCACTTCCTTCTTGTTTTAAAGGCTCAATAAATACTAGTTTATCATTCCGTGACACTCAATATTCCCTGAGGACTTCTAGGGCTGTTAGTAAAAAGAAATTACACGCATTCAATTTACAGCCAACTTCTAAGAGCAGCAAGTAATCAACAGCATGGCAAAGTCCTCTCAAACAGTTTTTCTCCACCGTGCTCTTCAGTGCAAAGGAATTTATAGCACAAAATCACTGACTAACTCCTTCTTAAATTTTTTCCTAATATATGTTAGAGCTCAAGGAAGGTGTTGGATTACCAGATTGGGGTCCTCTATTTATTCACAAAACAAACTTTTATCCACAAAATGCTAAAAGCAACAGTTCAAACTTCAAACAATAAAGAAAGAAGTTATGTCAATGCATATTCAAGTGTCTCTACAATGCAAATACTGCCTACAAATCACAGAAGTGTTTGCTGCCATGCTTGCCAGAAAAGATTTTGCTCATCAGCTTTACCTGAGGATATGCTGAATACAATCTATATAAGAATTAATGAAAGTTGAATAGTGGTTCAGAAGAACTGTAGTTTTAAATTAAATTTGCCTTTGTTTCTTTGTTCCTTTGCAGCCCTACGAAACAACCAGGCCAACAGCTTGCACAGCAGAATTTCCAGCAAAAATTCCATCAGTTTGGAAAGTTCACACACTTGCCTTAAATTTTTCAAAATGAATGTCAACATCCTATTCTAAATATCAATACTCTACTGAAGGTCGGTGTTAAAAAAGCCCTGCAAAAAACAAGAAAATGTCTTTGGGCTCTAATGTATAGCAACCAAGACAGCAGTAAAAAGAAAAAATTGTACAGTATTTTAAGTTCAAAATACAATAGGATACTTGGGAAGGTTTTTTTGAAAGAAGCAAAGATGGAATTTAACCTTACACGAAAGGCATGACAGTACCTTGGTTCTATTTTTCAATGTCAACAATTCATATAAACATATATACTGAATATATATATATATAGTTATAAACTATATATATAGTTTACATATAGTTTACAGCTGACATGCTGTTCCTAAAGACCTAAATAATGAGTAAAGAGCAAAAAAAGCAAGCAATATCTATGAAATAAACTAAAAAGTCAATATATTGAAAGTCAAAGGGAACAAGCAATTACAGCCAGCTCTGACAATGACTACTCACCAGGGCAACCAGAAATTTGTACAGAAAACCCCACCAATGACAACTCTTTGAATAAGGTCCTATAGAATTTAGTTTTCAGAAAGCAGTACCAAAGTGTAGTATCAGAGTTTTAAGAAAGAAAACTAAACCCAAAATTCAACTAGATGCAAGCATATAGTTCTGAAGCCATGAATTTCCATTCACACATGAACTTTAGCCACTAATTGAAAATCTACTTTCCAAAAACCACATATATCTATCCCCTCCCTCACTCCCTTCCAGAACATCAATGCCATTATCTAAGCACAGCAACGTTCATCCCTCAGTCATGTCCTAACCCATTGGCAAGAATTTTAGGACATACAAAACTAAAACAAACACTATAGGCTAAATAATTAAATGCTTTAACTACCATAAAAAACACAAAACTGTCCAAGCTAATGTACTTCCATCCCACTGCTAGCTACTGATGCAACTTTATTCACTGAAAAAGAGAAAATTGTCATACTTCCTGACATTTGATGTAGATGTATTTGATGCAGCTGGGTCAAGCTGCACAGTGCACTTCATTCAATTTTCCATTTGCAAGACTCAACAATGACAATATTTTCACCACCATCGATGAAGTTTTTGAGCCCAAGTGTAACAAGACAATTCAGAATTGGCACAATGCTTAAAAATCTGGTATCCTAAAAAACAGGAAACTAAGCAGGACACTACTGTTTATGCCAGCCTAGGCTTTAGCTCCTGCAAACTCCCATACCAGCTTGAGCATTCATTCTTACATTTTCATTATCCATTGTTAACAGAAGGTAAAGTAGGATGTTTCTGCTACCATACTCTAGTTCCAGCTATAACAGACAGCAAATACACAGAACCTCAGCACACTCCTATTAACAGCTCTGAGATTTGCTTCCAGAGGCCAAAACCTTTTTCAACAGTAGCAAATCATAATATTCTATCTTAAATCAGCAGCCTTGTATATTTCAGTATTAAGCAAATCTACGCCCAGAAAGAGTAGAAATATCTGGATCATAACACCATTTTTTTTTCAATCCATACTAGTAATGTTGGTTTATTTTAATGTAAAATCATTATGGCTCAGGAAGAGTGGGTCTATTTAAAACCTAGACACATAAGGCTGCTGTGTGTATATATGTCCTTCCTATACTCAAAATCAAATAGCTAAATGTTATTAATAATTGCTGTTTCTTTTCATCTCACATTGCCCCCACTTTAGATTGCTTTTCAGATTGTTTTCCTAGTTTCAGTAGTTCATTAAAAACATTCCCTATTATCTTCTGACTAACCAGTCTTGCATCCCTCAAGTTTGCTTTTCCACAGTTCACAATTACCATCTCTATTTTATCCTAAAAGTTTTACAGATTCTACTGTCTCACTTCTCTTATACCTCCTTCCACTTTTACTCTTCTCTACTTGAGTCTGCTCCAGCAGTGCTTATAAAAAGCAGTGCTTCTTTAAAATTCTAAGTACCCAATTATCCATTCAACCACCTCAAAACAAATTAATAGAAGCACAGCATCCCTCCCTTGCATTATGGACAGAGCAATTCCTAGCTAGTGTAAGTACAAACATCACCTTTAGCTTGAACTGACAGATTTGTTTTTAAGCTGCTACCATTCCTCGCACAGAACCCAAGTCCCATTGCTTTTAAGTAATGGGTGAGGAAAACAGCAAGTTTCCACCTCACTCACAACAACTTTTTATTTTTTAAAGAGAGGGAAAAAGAAGCCAAATGTGAACACCTCACACTAATCACAAGATACAGTATTTCAGATATATCCCATAATTTTCTATACACATCCTGTCTCATGATCCCAGAGTGACAGGAAGAGAAAAACCAACACCTTGTACAGTAAAAGAGGTAAGTATGTGTGTAAAGACCAGCTGTGAACCAGATGTGAGAGCAAGGCAATTCAGAGTTGAAAATATATAGACACACAGGTTTCAACAAGCAGAGCGAGTAGACAACAAAAGAGAGGAACCTCAACAATTTAGTCTTCTGAGGTGCTAGAAATAGCACTAGGTACATTATATCCTTCCATTCCATGACCTAATTGCGTCTTTATTTTTACAAGACATTACAATCAATCTGTGTGTGCTGCCAGGCCATTGGGAGGCTGGGAAGGAGCCTCTATTACAGCATCATCTAGGGGGGATGGGAGGAAAAGCAGCCCACCAGAGTATTGCTGCTGCTCATGCCCAATAACCTGCCTTGGAACCGTGAGATTCCTAGTCAGCAGGAGATGCAGTGAGTGGCAGCTCCTGTGAGAGCGGTAGGAACCAACAGGAATATACATCAAAACCCAAGAATGCTTGAAAATCCATGTTTCGCGGGAGGTCTTCCCACAAGCTGCTCAACAGCGGTAGTGAAAGGATTCTTCAGTTTGAATGGAAAACTCCTGGGAAATGCTACCCGTGAAGCAGCACTTCAGCTGTCAATGCTGTGCGTTTATTATGCTCTCATCACACAGCTGGTTGGAACTGCCCATCTACTGACTCAGATGAACACAATACCACTTCAGACTGGGCTTAGAATCACTGGCGACAAAAAAAAATGTTTTGCTTCTTTACGGAGTTCTGAATAAGTGAGCAAAACCACATGTACTTTCACTAAGAGCATACTCCTATTAATGTAAGGCAGTTCATTTAAATCACCTCTATGAACATTTCCACTTTTCATACGAACCAGGAGACAAGCAGAATTTCTTCTCCCTGTAGTTTCAAAAGTTAATGACAGAGGAAAAAACTGTATACTTCAAGCATACAATATATTTACTATTTTCAGCTGTGTCTCACAAAATTATTCAGGCTACATATGACAGTAGATTTGTTCAAGTGTAAAGTTAAGATCAGTGACTGTTTTAAATGGTTAAGAAAGCAGCCTCTCTTTTGCCTTCTTTGTTCTCTCCTTGTCAAAATTTCTTTTACAAAGAGAAATTTGTTGGATTATTCTTTGGTTATTGTTGATAACTAAACTTTTACAAACAAGATTTCATTATGGTGATTACAGATGGGGGGAAAAACTCCAAAACCATAAAAGTTACAAACGAAAATTAAATAGACCCAGCAGCGCCTTTCCAAACTCTGGAAGAGTAACTCCACTGGATGCAAATTGTTCTGTCCAGCTCGGGAGGCTGGGAGCTCTGTATCCGAAACGAGGAGCGCCTGCAGACCCAGCTACGCGACCTTCCCTGCTCGTCCCTTCCGAGGGGAGCCGCGCACCCACGTGCTCGGCCCCGACCCCAGCCCTGCACGCCCGGGGCACTGCAGCCCCGAGAACGACTTGGGGCCGTTCCAGCGACTCCAGCCGAGCGACTCCTGCCTCCAGCACGCGACCGGCAGCGCATGGGGACCAGCGGGAAACTCCGTCAGCACCACAGGAATTACGTTATTCGCCGCTCCTTTTCTAACGGCTCAAGAAAATTGGATTACAGGCGTGCACGTCTGTTTGTTGACGATACCTCCTCGGGTGCGGAGGCCCCGTCAGAGGGTTTGGCTGCCGGGCACGGCGCGGATACCGGCGGGAAGAGCCCGCGTCTCCCGTGCAGGGCCCGGAGCCGAGGGGGAGCAGCCAGCCAGGTATCGCGACAGCGGCTGCGCGACAGACTGGAAGCCGCCGCGGGCTGCTCCCTCCTCAGCAGAAGAGCCAGGGGCAGCGTGAGTGGGGAGGCCTGGAAGGGGCTCGGGCACCGCGGCGAGGGAGAGGAGCTGCCGGCGGGGCCGGCACTGACCTTGCCAGTGGTGCCATCCCCCAGCACCACCAGCTTGAGCTGGCGGTCCGGACTCTCCTCCTCCTCCGAGTCCGACATGATCTCTAGGGCCCCGGCGAGAAAAAAAAAAGGCTGAGAGCAGCCGGGAGGAGCCGGGTGCAGGAGCGAGGACGAGACAGGGGGACGAGCGAGCGCCGCGCTCACGAAACCGGCAGCAACGGAGATGCCAGCACCGCCATCTTCCTTCGGCGCGCCCTCCGTCGCTATGGTCCGCGCGGGACGAAACCAATGACAGCGATGAGTGAAGGGGGGAAAGCAGTAAATTGCGGGCGGAAGCTACAGCAACAAGTCCAACCGCTGCGTCGAGACACACCCAGTCTGCCCCCACAGGGTCGGGAGGTGGTTCAGCCCAGCTGCCGGCCGCACGCCGCGGCAGCTCGGGCTCCGCAATGACGCTCCGCGCGGTAACCAAGCAACGCGGGCGGGGCTGGGCCCGGCCACCGCCGTGGGGGCGGGGCCGGCCCGTGTGGGGCTGGCCGGAGGTTTGTTACAGTAGCTGCACAGCGAGTGAACAGAGAGTCACGGCAGGCGAATCACAGAGCCACGGAATGGTTTGGGATGGAAGGGACCTTAAACATCATCTCATTCCAACACCCCTGCCATGGTCAGGGTCACCTTCCACTGGACCA
Source organism: Sitta carolinensis (assembly GCA_032173965.1). Taxonomy (NCBI): domain Eukaryota; kingdom Metazoa; phylum Chordata; class Aves; order Passeriformes; family Sittidae; genus Sitta; species Sitta carolinensis. Next base: position 46,469,284 of record CM063285.1, on the reverse strand, counting down.
GGCTGCTCAAAGCCCCGTCCAGCCTGGCCTTGAACACTCGCAGGCATGGGACAGCCACAGCTTCTCTGGGCAACCTGTGCCAGTGCCTCACCACCCTGACAGTGAAGAATTTCTTCTTGCTATCACTCTAACCCTGCGCTGTTTCAGTTTAAAGCCATCCCCCCTTGTTCTATCCCTCCATGCCCGGGTATGAAGTCCCTTGCTGGCTCTCATACCCCTGTTAGGGGGGTACATAAAGGCCTGTACAGTAGGGTCACTCTGGAGCTTTCCTTTCTGCAGACTGAACAGTCGCAATTCTAGGGACTCCACCACTTTCTTGTACAGTCTCAGAGCTTTTCTACCCATATAGGCAATCAGTAAGAAAACTTGTCAATGTAGCCCTAGAAATTTAGACCATTACTTTATCACATACCATGGCCAGAACCTCCTCTTCTGCATCTGCCTTCCCTGAGTTTGAAAACTGCCAGGGTCCCTTCAGCCTGCCATCTTTCCCATAGACTAAACAACTCCTCTTCAGTCAGTCTTTCCCTCAGCTGTCTTTTCTAGACTTCTGATTATTCTTGTTGCTTTCCTTTGGCCCCTCTCCACTTTCTTGCAGTACCGTGCCAAAAAGTGGATACAGTACTTCTGTTGAGGCCCTGGGAACACTGAGTAGAGTGGAATTATTACTTCATGTGTCTTGCATATGAGACTTCTGTTTATATATCCCAGTATGATGTTTGTTTTCTTGACAGTATGATATTGCTGACTCATACCAATCCTGAATTACTAAAAAAGGCTCTGGATGCTCTCCTGTTATTGGCATTTCTTACATGTTGAAGCTTTATTTCTGTTTAACTGTAGTGCTTTTCCCCATTGAATTTAATCCTATGTTTCAGGCAACTCGCAACATTTGTCAATATAATTTTATTTATAATGTTGTTTTTTAAAATTCATGCCAGCCATCCCAACTTGCTTATATCTGTAAGTCTAAGAACTATACTTTCTATTCAGAAGTCATTAATAATAATATTCAATAGTACCAAATCTCTTCAAGCCTCTATTTGACATATTTTTTCCAGTATGAGTGACAACAATTCTTTGGACATTGTTTATATGACAATTTGAACAAAGACATCTGGAAGTCTTTAAAGTATAGATGTATTTTAATGGATTCAGTAAGAAGCTAAGAATCTTTAGAACAATGGTGTATAATGCCTGAAAAGCAATCATACCTGTTTCAGTCTCTTTCAGGTTTTCTCTATGAAATGTATGTCTGAAATGTTCAATATTACAAGTACACTGTTTTACTCAATCCTCAGCAGGACCAAGAAGTTTCCTTATTGATCATGTATTCCTGTGTGTGCACAATTGAGGCTAATGCTTTTCCAATTACATTTCCAATTTTTTTTCTGGGAAAAAAAAAAGGCGGGGGTGCAGATACACTGTAAAGTACATTAAATTCTAATGGAAAACAAGACACACACCTTTGTCACTCCGTGCTTTGAATCAAATTAAACGTGTTGTTCATTACTTTCCACTTCAGATCATCTTTTAGCCCAATTGTACTGCAAGTTCTCTTAACTTGGCACTTTGGCAAGATCAGCATCAGAGCTCAGCAGAACAGCTTTTCTTGGAAGGAAGAGCAATAGGGACAAACGTGGAATTTTCCTTTATGATTTCTGACATACTGAATACTTGTACAATTGGCATTGAACATTTAAAAGCTCCACATCTCACTCCATGCAGACACGTGACTGATAAACCACTGTTGGTAGAACTGCTCATATTTCTGAAATTCTGCCTCAGTCACATTAAGAAAAATATAAAAGATTAATTTAAAGTTTTCTGATGCTTTTGAGAAGAAGCAGGTTCTATTTAACCCACAGATGAGAAGCTGTGTGTGCAAAAGCAGGATGATGAGAGAGCAAGGTCCTCCAGGTATCCAGACTACATGTATTTTCATTTGAAGTGCCACAAAGAAATGCATATGTTATAATAAACATCCCAAAATTTAATTAACTTCTTCTCTTTCATCTTCAATGTGGTATTCACGGGCTTAAATTTGTCTTGAACCTGTGTATCTGATCTTTTTTAAATAAGCAGTTATATATTAAAGCATAATTTTGGAAATACAATGAATACTTGGTGTGGATGAACATGCATGCCTGCTATTGACTAATAAGAAAAATGAATGGAAACTACCCCAGAAGAGGCATAGTAATACAATTGGACAAAGCTTCCAAAAGCATCCTTGCTTAAGTCTATGAATGTATTAAAATAATTTTTCACTATATAAAAGATCAGTGTACAAGAAAAAAGCTGCCTGGTGGAGTTAATGCTCTAACAATAATACTACCAAAGAGTGTTGTTTACCATTATTTAACTTTAGTAGCATAACAGGGCAAACATCCCGACTGCAAATCTTTACACATCTTGCTTGCAATGTTCAGCAAGCGCATTAACAGCATGGTGTGGTAGTTTTACACAGAGTGGTACAAATTTTTGCTATTAACACATCCCCTCTAGGAGGCTTTCAAATTGAACTGTTTTTGTCATTTCCAAATTTACTAAATATGGATAGCATTTTATAGATGAAAGGAAGCTAGTCTCAAAGTGTTTGATACTTCACAGTTAAAGGAAATATATGAAGTATGTTGAAATGCACTGGAATTAACAAACAGAACACTGCAGAAAAAAAAAATCATTGATGGTAGTATAAAAATAATTTGAAACTCTTATATATATTTTTAAATACTAGGAAAAAATCCTTGAGCAGTTACTTTGAAAGGAGTTTTTACTGAAAAGTGCCTGGGTCACCCAGTGACACAGAAAATAAATATATATTATTAAATAAATATATATTATTTGACATTCTGCCTGTATCTTTATATTTGCTCTTTTGGGTTTTTATCATACTTTTTATATACTTTATATTATTTCTTTATGATGAAAATTCACTGCTAATTCACTGGTAATTCAGAATATTGTGAATAATAACTGAGATCACAAAAATTTTTTAATTCCTGTATTTCATTTAGGCTACAAACAAGAAAATAATTGTGTCCTCATTTTCTGTCAAGTTTTGGCCCAGTACTTTACTTGTCTATTTTCTACTGAGTTAAATCCACTTCTTAATACATGAAACAAATGGTATAGATAGTTTTCTGTATCTGTACTTCAAAAAAAAGTGAGGGAGGAGCTACATGGCTTTGTTTCAATTCACGTCACTTCAATAGTTTTTGATCAGTGGAGCTATGAGAGTTTGAAAACACCTCTCAGGAGTCCATGGAAGGTTGCTGAGAAAAGCAAACGCAGATCTAACCTACACAGACATTCACTTTCACTTGAGGACTTTGAGGAGTCTGTAAGATGGATTGTTGGTGCTTTATGCCATTACTAGATCTTCCACCTTTATCCGCTGAGCAGTGAGTTTAATAAATGTTCTCAGTTGGTTTTGTTCTTCAGAATGTCACTGAAGTTGTTTCAGTTCTGCTTTAGTTGCAAAGGCTCGACAATTTAAAGGCTTGGCTCCCTAAGTAGAGTCACTGCAACTGCTGAATGAGTTTTTGGGAGACAGAGGTAATAGTGTGACAGGATAGGACAGAGGTGTTTAGGGGATGAGACAGGCAGCAGTGGAGGAGTCACAGCTTATATGTAGGTAGGAAAAGAGGCTGGAAAGGGAAATCCCTGGGAATTTCTGAGGGTCAGAGACAAGTGTGGGAGTTTTTAGTATTCACTCTTCACAGTCCACATTTTTATGCAACATATTCATCCATCTCAAGAGACAGAGCCAGGTACCCAGCTCACCTCATCTGGGTTTAAAGGAACTTTCCTTCCTGGCCCCTGTGAATTTTTGTACTGGATTCCACTTGTTCCTTTCTTCACATTTTCCCCTACAAACCCCAGTTAAATGTGATAGTGCAAGCCATTTGCTTTCATTTCTGCTTATGTTTTGAGCTGGCAGTCAGAAATACTCTCTTTTTTTCTCCTGTAATTTTGTACAGTTTAATTAGAAAATCATTTTTGGTAATCAGGTTCAGTTTGAAGAAGAAATAGCACAGTTCCAGTTTTGGTTCCTTTGCCCCCTTGTTCTTAAGTTACCCTGGCTAAGAAATTGTGGCATACACAGTCAACCATATTTGCAAATGCAAACTGTACAAATGTATACTAGACTCTGAATTTGGGAGGGGTTTTCTTAGAATATAGTATAAGGTTGCATTCCGTAGTGCAAGTATCTACAAAAGCACCAAAAATCATTGCCTGCAATCATTGCCTACATAAGAAATAGATGTATGCTTCTCCCAAGCTCTGAGAAAAGGTGTGAATCAAGCTGAATGAGGTGGAATCTGAACTGAGAGGAAAAGGAATAACACATGTGAGAGCCTTCAACCTTTTTGCCATCCTCTTCAGGAATGCAGGGTCATGAGCTACCAAGTCATCTGTGTGTCCACAGCACTTGATGGAAACAACACATTTCTCAGAGCGATTGACACAAACTGTTCTTGTTACCAATACAAGACATTCTTTTAACTTTTGTTCTGCTTTTTCTGCCTATGCTCACACAACAATACTCATTCTCTTTTGAGTTTCATTCATATAAATTTTTCTATTTCAAGTCTCTGTAGCTGGGATCTGTAGATGCTCTTCCTCAAGGTGGAAATTGACATTACATTTGTTTGCATGAGGAAAGTGTTCTTGAAAATAAAAGCAAAATTGTTGCCACAAAAGTGGAGTGTGCATTTAAAAAGAAAATATATTTACTTCAATTATAATGTTGGGTTGCCACTCATCTCTGGAGCAGAGTAGAGAGCAGCTGTTGGTTTTAATTGCACTACAGATTTGCAAATAAAACCCAAATTGTTTCTGCATCATCAGTATCATCTCTAATGTCTTTACCAGACAGTGTTTTCTTCTGCACTGCTTGATGACTGTGCCTTGGGTGAAACTCAGTGATTAATGTGCCTGACTAGACAGACAACTGAGTGGAAATGGTAAATAATGACTTGTTTTTATACATGTAAAAAACAGTTCCTACTCAAGTTGGAAATCCTTGCTTTTGGAAGGGCATTCTTCCATCTTGTTTCCTGCTAACCTAAGGTCACTTAAGGAGTAACTGTTTTTAATGCTGTTGATTACAGTGATGTAAACCTCTCTGGCCCAGACACTGCAGTGAACAAGACTTTCCACACTGGAATATGGTTAAGCTGAAGGCCACAACTTTTATGAACTACATTGCCTAATAAAACAGGGAAGTAGCACTAGCCAGATGTTCCCCACAAACTACCCAGTAAAACAGGGCCAGTGAGGTTCACCAAGCACAAGACTGTGGGGGCCAAGCTAAATGTTTAAGAGAAAGCTGACCGCATCCTCCCTCTGGCAAAAGTGATCATGGTATGTGGTCCCACTGAAACTATCTCTTCCTACATTTTCTGTGCTGGGGAGGAGAGAGAAATGTCAGCAGGAACTTTTTAATTTGTGTTAGGTGCTACCTTTTTCCCTGTATTGTGGAAAAGGAAATAGCTCACTGACACCTGGCTAGTATTTAAGACATGAGCAGTAATTCTAGCCACAGCTAACATGAAAAACCCATGCTGGAAACCTTCTCTCCAGTTGAGCGAGTGGACAAACAAGTTCTCTTGTCTTTCCACTAGCTGAATTTACTGTTAAAGCCACACTACATTTTCAGTGTGGTAAACACTTTTTCTCACTTAAGTACACTGTGTAACTCAGAGTATAAAGTCTAGCAACAGCCAGGCTAATAACAACAGTTACAGAAAGAGAAGGGGTCAAAAAGACCTGCAGAATAAGAACTAATTTATAAAAGAAGTACATCTAACTTCTACTGAGACAGTCATGCAAATTTGGAATTTCTCACATGAACACAGAGGATCACTGGGAACTCCAGTTTCTTGTCCCCAAACCACAATGCTTGTTGGAATAATGGAGAAAGCCGTCTTTCTCACAGTCTTGACCTGTTACCAGTTCGAAAAAAAAAGCCTTTTTTTCCCTTTTATAACAACATGGAAAATCTAGAACTGTTTTCTAGCCTGTACTGCAGCTTTGGAAGGGCCTGCCTGAATCACTGGTGTCATGTTGTTGAATTCCTGAAGGAAACCATTAAGTTCCATCACAAAAACAGGAAAGCCATTTGCCCTCACCATTCTTCTTGGATGTTTGTTCTAGGGCCTGGTGGTTTCATTCTGTGTTATGGGTTTACCCCTCCATTTCTTTCCCCAGTCCTGCTGATGGTGGAGTGTGCAAGCAGCTGCATAGATCTTGGCTGCCAGCTGGGGTAATCCACAACATCCCACCTGACAGAGAAGCATACACCCAATCTCCTGTTCCCTCTCCCTCAGCAGTAGAAGGGAGAGAATCAGAAGGACAAAAAGCAAGAGATGAAGGTTGAGATAATCACAGTTTAATAAGTGAAACAAAGCTACACACACAAGCAAATTCTTTTTTTAAAGGGAATTAATTCTCTGCTTCCCATCACCAGGCAGATGTTTAGATGCTTCCTGGAAGGCAGAGTCTCAGCATGCTTATTAGGAAGACAAATGCAATAATCTCAAATGTCCTCTTTCCTACCCCTTTTCCCTGGGTTTTGTACTGTGCACAATACTTGCATTTGCTTTTTTCACACAGAAATCACATTTCCAGTAGATCTAGTAGGCATCTCATTCTTCTCTTAAACTATTAGCTATTAAATCTCATCTTCTCTTGAAGATTTAGTTACTAGTTTCCAAGTGTATGACTTTGCACTCTATATGGCTGAATCTTACCCCACATCTAGGGTTTTGGGCCACAGTTATCCAGTTCTCTTGGCCCAGTATCTTGAGCCTCTGCCATAGCTTCCCAAAATCCTCTTACCAGTTGATCAGCCTGATCCTGCTTTTTGTGGGCAGCTCTTTAAGAAACGCATTACACAATGTTGCACCTAAAACTTACTGCTCGTGTAGCCCATCCCCTGCAACCTGATACTTCTTTCAGTAACATCCATCATAATTTTCTCTAATTCTTCCATCTTGACCTTACCTACCTTTCCACTTTTCTGCCTTAATGTGTAGCTACTCTCTCTGAAAATCTGCCCACAGATGATATCTTACTGAGGTGGATTGACCTTGGCTGAGTACTGGGTGGCCACCAAAGCCACTCTATCACTCTCTTCCTCAGCTGCACAGGGGGCAAAAAATACTATGTAAGGTTCATGGGTTGAGATAAAGGTAGGAAGAGATCTCTCACCAACTAGCATCATGGGCAAAAACAGCTTGACTTGGGAAAATTAATTTTATTTATTTTCAGTCAAATCAAGTAGAATAAAGAGAAATAAACCCAAAACTTAAAACACCTTTCTGTCACTCCTACCTTTTTCCCAGGCTCATCTGCACTCCCAAATTCTCTAGCTCCTTCTCCCGAGGGGCACAGGAGGATAAGGAATGAGGGTTGTGATCAGGTTATCACACATTGTCTCTACCTCTCCTTCCTCTGCAGGGGAGGACTCCTCACACTCTTTCCCTGCCTCACCATGGATTTCCCAAGGGTCACAGCCTCCTTCAGGGATCTGCCTGTTCCAGCATGGGGCTGCTGGTGGATCTCTGCTTACCATGGAGGTGCTCAACAGAGCACCTGCCTCTCCAAGGTCTACAGGCTTGTAGACCTTGTCCCTCTCCAGAACTACAGGCTGCAGGGCATAAATCTCTGCTCCGGTGCCTGAAGCACCTCCTTCACCTACTTCTTCACTGACCTTGGTGTCTGCACGTTTGTTCTTCTCACATATTCTCACTTCTCTCTTCAGATGCCCTTGTGCAAGCTTTTTCCCCAGTCCTTAACTCCTGGAGGCACTGCCACTGTTTCTGTTGGCTTGACATTGGTGGCAGGTCCATCTTGGAGCCAGCTGGTATTAGCTCTGTCAGACATGAGGGAAGCTTCTGGCAGCTTCTCACAGAAGCCAGCCCTGTATGTCCACCCCACACACTGCTACCAAAACCTGGACAAGCAAGCCCAATACACTGTCATATCTAAATTGCCCATGTCTAAAAAATCTTTCAGCAAATCAACTGTCATGTTAATATGACACATGAAGTAAACCCGTGTTGCAATGTATCCTATTTTTCACTTGCCTAGAGGTCCTTATTAACATTCTTTTTCACTCTGAAATATACGCCAAAAGACATTCCTTGGAAATATGTCAATTAACATCTTTAATCTATAAGTCTGTGAAGATTATATGAACAATTCAGAATACAAAGTCAGCTTTCTGAATAAATTATTAATTGCAAATTATTTTTACTATGATAGTAAATATATCCCTTTAAGCACTTTTATGATCAGCTAGCACATCAATAATTATTCACTATTGATCTTCATCCGAGAAACTACACATACATGAGTTGAATGAATCTGGACATTGGAAATCTCTGCAACCCCCCTTCTTCCAAGTCTAGACAACCTGCTCAGAGTCATATATGTTGTCAGCCTCAAAGGCAAGAAAAGAGCTCAGCGTTTCCTACTTTGTCCTCCCCAAACATACATTTATCTCCAACATTAAACTGTACATGCCATAGTCGTGACTATGTAGCTCTGTGTTCACTGCTGCACATGACAACCATGCTTTCAGAGGGCTCAAGGCTAATTAGTACCCCAGACTCCTAGACTTTATTATATTGGTTGTGGTAGAGCCCCCACTCCTCTGCTCCTTCACTGTGCAACCTCATCTATAAGTACTTTGCCAAGTATCAACTGGAAGGTACTGAGGATCCAGTACAGTTGTTCATCATATTGTATGAAATTGTCTCATTGTTCTTTCATTGTCCCCCAAGACTGTGGCAATTTTTTTTTCTCTTTTCCCTAGATTGCAATTTGCAGTTTTTAAGGAACAAATATGATCTATTGGCTATTCCTGTGTACATCGCCTAGTGAACTGAGATCCTCATGTATGACTATGGATTTTAGCTGCTGTGAATATTCAAGCAATGCAGTCAGGTGTATAGCTCAGTCTGGAGTTATTGGATGCACACTTTCCTGTGAAGCTTTCATGCGAGGGGTAGGTTTGCACTGACTGCAGACACCCAAGACTTGATTTTCTTGAGCAGACAACTATTCTGGTCCAAAATTACTTTGAAATATCTGTGAAGTCTCATTTAGTATCCTCCAACTCAGCTATGTCCTGTTGATAGAGTCTATATGACACGCAGTACTCCAGAGGATGAAGCCTAGCATTTCCTCCACAAACCATCCAGTCAGCCACCAGCTGTGCCATTTCATTGCCATGTCAGCAAATGAAGGCAAAACATTAACCACCCCAGTGTGCTTTGCCAGAAAATGATCCCCATCTGAATAGCTTAATGTAATATCTGAATCAGCTTTGAAATATCTTCTGTACCCAATAGACTTCCATGTCACTACCCACTGTGGCAGAGGGCTGACTGTGTTCAGGAGCCAACAGCTGCAGCAGTTCAGTGTCCCCATCCACACCCTCTCCATGGTTTGCTCCACCATGTGGCACCCACACCACAGACTCACCTGAGCTCAGTTCATCAGCCACCTAAGCCACGAGTGAGCAATCAGGCTGGGCACAAGGCCCTCGGCTGATTCAGCTGCTGTGACATCCAGCAAACCAGAAAGCTGACATCCTGGCTGGGAGCTGGGTACCAGTTCATTAGCTGGTCTGTCATAGCTCTAATAAACATGCTTTCTTAGATATTATTTATACCATTTAGCACAGTAAAATTCACAGCTCAGTGTCAATGTGTCTTAGCTGGAATGACAAAGAACTAATATTTCTGATAGTTTCTCTTTCCGTCTTTCTTATTGCACATGACAAACTAAAATCAAAACTATTTTCCATAAGGGACTATGACCAGAAGAGCTACATCTCTGGGATAACTGGTTTTCAAACCCATACTTTGTATCAATTTTCTTCTGATGTGGTATCAAAAGTTGTGACTCACTCAAAGTGTTTTCCTCAAAGCTAGCCTATGTGCTTCCAAACTAATTTCTTCCCAAGAAACTTTACATCTTGAGGGCAATTCTATTGCTGCTGTCAAAACTGTAGGTGTTTCTGATGGAGATGAAGTGCTTTATGGCATTATTATCTCAGATATACATTGAACCAAACCATAGAGATATATTAGCAAAGTGATAAATACAGAAAATACTAAGGAAGAGAGAATTAGGAGAGGTACACCAGGAAAAGCTTAAAGAAAACTTTCAGTGGCAGAATTTGCATATCTAATACTGTACTCAAGTAGACCAAGAAGAAACGTTGCAATTAAGGTTTTGAGAACATGCAATTATAACTACTGAAAGATTAGGTATTATTTTCTGTTTCCTGAGAATTCCACCACATACACTTTTAACATCTTATAATGGATCAGTTTCTGGTGTTTTTAACTTACTTTACTTAGGTAAAATTCTTGCCAGTTAATAACACGCTCAAATTCATCTTCAGTTTGACAATATATTCAATGAATTGAGAGCTTACTCAGCTTACTGCATAGACTTAATGAAATACTATAAAAGTATCTAGACTGCTATGAGAATCGAGATTCAGACAGCATTCGATGTGGTTTCTCTTTAATTCTTCTCATCATTCAACACAACTTGAAATGTTTGGAGTGATTTTCTATTCTGACTTGTAACTAGAATACATGTTTTTTAGAGGAACTATGATATTTGAGTTGCTAGTGTTCCTTTTAAATGGATAAATGTACACCCACGGACACAGACACAGACTGTATCTATGACTGCTGGAGAACATCAAGTGAAGTGGCTGGATTTTAGATCCCTCCTGGCAAACATAAAACTGTTGGATGCTGTGCAATTCTGTCACTTCACTTTTGCCATTCTTCGATGGCAGTTGTAATCTTCTAAAAAAAATTGGTCTCATAAATTTCTGAGTTCTTTGGCTGAGTTCCTGCAATCCTGTGCCTATGCAAAACTGCCTTCTACTCAAGCTTTGTTATCCAGTAAAATATTATGAAAGTTCTCCGCTGATCTCACTCTGTCATGCAAGAACTTTTCCAAGATATTGCCTGCTAGATTTCAGCTTTAACTGATAGGTGTTAGTATGTTTTCATTTTCCTGAATCAGGCAATGTCTGTCTCAAGAGCAAAACAAGGATCCTTGAGCCAGACTCTTGCACTGCACATGCAAAGAAATTTTTTTTTAGATCAAAGGAAAAAATCTGGCTGGTCTGAAGGGTGATATCACTTCTAATCCTGTTTCATTTTCTGCCTAGTGAGAATGAAGAGCAGAAAACTTTATACAATATACAATGTGAACATAACAGTGGGCATGGGCCTGTCAGCCTATCATTGACATGAGACATGCAGACCTGGATCCTGACATGGATATTTTGTAAGCAAAGGCAGTAATGAGGTTTTGAAAAGCACACATTTAAGAGTAATGGATGCTTTAGAGCTGTGCTCCTACAAGTTGTGATTTAAAAGGCTGGAGGCATCAGTTTGAACCACTAAAATTCAGAATGACAGAAACTTACAAAATTTTATTGCTCTGCATTAAATAAAATTTACATTTACAAGCTGTCAGTCTAAAATGCTGAATAACTCATAGTTTAGAACACTGAAAACAAGTTTGAATTACTCTTGCAGTCCATTGCTTCTTACTCACAGTCTTTCTCAGATACCCATAATAATCCATCCATCACACTCTTTTCCTCTCTCTTAATTATATTTGGCCCCAAAAATATCTTGACTTTTAAGGAAGGTCAGGGAAAGAAATGCATCTTGCTGTCATAAAAAAAAAAAAAAACAAAAAAAAACCAAAACAAAACAAAAAAAAAGACAAAAAAAACCCTAGGCATAATGAAAAGCTCCCTTTCTGCTTGCTTAACATGCTCATATAAGAACATTAAGGCTAATGATGTACCATCTACAGCTTGGTTGCTCTGGCTGTCTGGATTTTTTTTGTTAATTTACAGACTCAATTATGTAGACTCTTAAATTCACAGCATTAATGGGTGGGAAGGTTAATGAAAAAACACAGAGTAGGAAACTTCTGTTTTATATGTATCTTGGGTAACATTTTTAGAAGAACAAGGATCAAAGATTGTAATTTAAAGAAACCCTCAAGACAGGAATAAATGTACATGACTTTAAGGCACCCCTAAAAATTATGGGATAGTTAATATCCCCATGATTCTGTGGTCTGTTCTAAAACAAAAATATTAAGCCGAATGTTTGGCTCTATATAATAAAAACAGATTATCTAATGGTTTCCAGTGGGAAATATGAGAAAGAGCATTCATAAAGACTCTGTAATAGTTATGAATTATAAAGACTTCCTCATTTTCAGTATGAACTGAGACCCCAATAGAAACTGTTAGATATTTATTCACATGCCCTCAAAGGGACTGTGCATGGACATTTTTAATTAACATTATTTGCAACACCTTACTCAAATTGTTCATTATTAATTTGACATGTTTTGAAGTCCTGACCAGAAAGTTTTCATCACTTACTCTAATAAAATCATTCTTACATGATTTTAATACTTTTAAAGGGTTGCAGTGATTTGCAATCTATACTTGTTTTAATGAAGAAAGAAAACAATGTTTAAGTAATCAAGATCATAACATTAAAAAAAGTAATCAGGAAACATAAAATAAACTTTGGCATGCTGTTAGGCCTTCTCTGTGAGAAAAAACGAGTGAAAAATAAAGATAAAATTTAACTGAACTTTTGTGTTTCCAGAGATTCCCATTTTGTTGCCATTTCGCTCTTCTCTTTTCAGCTACCCAAAGTGTTTTCACATTTATTACTGGGTATAAAAACCTATATATCAGCTTCACTTCACCTCCATCTGTCCTCACTGGCCTGATGTCTGTGCTTACCAGTTCAAATGATTAAGATAGGGTTAAAATGTCTTTGTCTTGCCTTATTTGAATTTTTCTTAGCTTTTCTCTTTCATGCAGTTTTATCTATTGAAGCCAAAACTGCATGGTGAGTCTGCAGAGATTTGTCTTAGGTTACAGCATGGGTAGCAAAGGCAGAAAATATGCAGTATTGACATGACCTTCATGTTTGTGTTTTCACAGGATAAATTCTACTACTTTCTTCTTAGACAATTGTAAACATTGCTAGAAGAAAAGTGACAATGGAGAGACCTGAGGGTACCTGAAAGCTGTACCATGACAGAGACAGAGAAACCTGCTCATCTTCACAGAGATCTCCCAGGCTCAAATATGTTTAAACTTTGCTCTTTAGCTAGAAGCTAAAATGTTGAAATTTAGCCTTTTAAATAAAACGGGCACTTAGCACCTCCCTTTGAGAGCATGTGTTTAACTGTCTCAGCTATACCTTTTATGTTTGCATCTACACGTTTTCGTTGAAATTGGTTTTGTAAATAACCTGGAACTGTAGAACACAAGATGGCAGTGTCAGACGCCACGCACCAGCAGGGGACTGTGGGACGGTCCAGCGGGATCTCCTGCGAGACGAGACAAGTAAGAAGTGTTGAGGTCTTCGTCCTTTCTTTAACGCCACTGTGGAAAAATTGCTAGGAAGTGGAGACCTTTCTGTTCCAACAATGCCTAGAAAATACTCTGAAGAAGGAATAAAGATACAGTACACCCTGCAGAATAGATTTCCACACAATTCGCTGAGATCTCCAGGTCTAAGGTGGTGTGTTAAGACATAAAGTAATATGTATCTTATAAAGTCATCAAGGAAAAGGACCAAGGTCATCAAGGACCTTCTGCCTCTGGAACATTGTTTCTCTTTCCTTATCCTAGCAGAGAACGAACATATAGGTTCTCTTTTTTCTCTCCTCCCCTCTCTCCCCCCCCCCCCCCCCAAATTTAAATATTGCCAGTCTCTAGATCGATACATATAGTAAGAGGATAATATTCGTCAAAAACATATCGGAAATTTTATTTACTAGTTCTTGAATGTCATGGTGTTTTTCCTGGTTTTAGGAAGCTTACTATAATCAATGAGAGTGTACATGTGAAGGTCAGAGTGGAGAAGGTGCAAACGTAACCTAAACCATGGTGAAATCTTCGGACTGAACCTGCCCGAAATGGAGCTATCTGAGTCCAGGAGCCTGGCAGAAACTTTAAGGAAAAATAACTTTAAAGACCCTTTAATTAAACCTGTATATCCAAAGCGAGGGAAAGTCATTAGCCATTATTGTTCTGCTGAATTTGAGGAATCCCTCATGACTTCCTTAGTACTACCGAGCACCTGAGCCCCAGTCCGCTCCCACTGAGAGACGTACGTCTATTCCTTCGCATGATGCAGTTCGGACCCTCAGTCTTGGAACTACGGGGTTCCCGGCCGGAGTGTTTGGCCGCGCCTGAGGAAGGGCCGGTTCAGCCCAGCCTGCCTTGCTCAGGCGAGGAGCCCCGCTCCCGGCAGTCAGTCAGTTGCTGTTTTTTTAGTATATACTGGGCTAATGATTTTATTTTTTTCCATCATCTTTACCTCAAATTCGAGGGCTGAGAGAGTACTTTGTTTAATTCTTGGGGAAAGTGCAATAACACCTCAGACATGCTTTGGAAGTTTAACTAGAAATAAACCTCCTCATCAAAATACATCCTCAGGAGCCGAGAAACCTCAAACAGGCAATCCCTCTAGTCTTTATTTTAAAGTATATGGACGGCTAAATCCTTGCACTTGCTCGGTTAAAAAGGCTGTGAGAACCCATTTCCTGCACGTCAGCTGTCCAAAGCGGGGATCGGTGTGTGTGCCCTTTGCGGGGCCGTTTTGCTGCCGTGGTCGGTGCAGCAGGACCGGGCCGGTGCCGGACGGCGGCCCGGACAGATTCAGCACTTTCCCGACGATGACAGTTCCCTCTCGCCACACCGAGCCGGAGTCCGGCGGCTGTGGCTCGGCGGTGGTCCCGTCCGCAGCCCTGTCGGGTCCTCTGCCCCGCCGCGGCCGGCAGTGGCTGGGTCAGTGCCCAGCGGAGACACGGGCTCGTGGGCGGGTAACAGCCTGGGCACTCGTCTCACCAGGGTTACTGAGGAGGCCCGCGTAATGCCCTGACGTGCTCCGATGTGTGATCTTCACGCCGGTCATCGCCAGCCCCCTGTCTGTCCCACTGGAAGCACGCGTGCCTGCTTGGCCCTGTCACTCTTCTCTGTCACTCTGACTACTCCTTGGGCGATGTCAGGGAGCATTGCAATGAGGGGCAGAGTAGCACAACCTCAGGATCTTACTTTGCTCCCTGTCAGCCCTGTCCAGCCCCTTGCAACTGTCGCTGGGGTATCCGCAGTTATTCCTGACGAAGGAAATGTTTCGTGTGACTCTTCAAACATTAATGCAGCAGAAATAACCAAGGTTTAGAAAGCAGACGATGCCTGCCGCTCTGTAGAAACGTGGGGTTTCTGCCTTGCAGCACTCGGGCAGGAATGTTGTGCCATCGACATTGCGGTGGCGCTTCCGTCGCGCGGGGATTAAAGTCAAACAAGGGCGGCTTCATTCGTTTATTCACGGTAACAAAACCACAACCAAACACAACTAAAAAAACCAAACAAAAAAACAAATAAAACCAAATAACCCCGAAGAAATCACCCAGGCTGAATCCTCACACTTCCTTTTCGTCAAACGAGACCCAGTACAGGGGTGCATCTGTCCGCAGAGTGTGTGGGTGCCCCGACGGCCGTGTCGTGCCGGGCAACCGTGACGGAGGAGCTGCCGATTCTGCTTCCATTGGCCACACCAGGTCCCGCAGAGACACCTCACATCGTATGCTTCTTGTTCTAGGTGAACTGCGGAGGTAAATACCCCAGGAAACGTGGTGGAAGCAATGAAAGACATTGCGCGCCCTATTTGCAGCTGAACCTCCCCATTACGCTTTGCTGTCCCTGTTCAAGGCCGTGGGTCGCGGAGGATCGAAGGACACATACAAGTGTTTCCCTGGCCGCGATGGTGGCAAGAGCGGCAAGAACTACGCGTAGGGACGGCCCTGTCTCCTGGAAGAAGCCGCTTTCCATCTGGGATTCCCCGATGTGTGTAAGCGCCTCGGGGGCGAGCACAGCCCGGCTGTCCCGAAGGTCGCCAGGGCGGGGAGAGGACAGCCCGGCTGCTTCGCGTGGGACTCGCTCCGTCCCCCGGGCCAGGAGCGGCCGTCCGGGGGCTTGCGATGGCGAGCAGCCGGGCTCCGGGGGTACCGGGGGATGGGTGGCATCCCAGGTGCCCCGCTCAGAGGAGAGGAGCTCGCTGCAAATGTCATCAGGACCTCGCCGCCCAACCCGGCGCGTTTCAGCCACATATGGTGGGTGGATTTAGGTGTCAAAAGCCGGCGAATTAGAAATGGTAATTGTCCGTCATTATGGGTGAAACGCGATCTATCACAACAACTGGAACATGTCTGGGCGCTAGCAAAAATAATTTGAATGATTAGCGATCATTATGGATGTCAAGCCGCGTCCATTAAGTTGTATGAAGAAATTATCCTTGACGTGCGAAATCAAACTACAAATACACAGGCCTGGCATTGAGAAGACCCTCCCTGCAGGGCCGCGGGAGGCCGGGACCAGCCCCACGAGGCGCTGGCAGGGCCCGGGAGAGGCATTGTTACTGCTGCCCCACCGGGGCCGGGCGGCCGGGAGCTCCCGCCCCGCTGTCCGCTACGGCCGGTGACGAGAGCTCTGCCGCGAGCTTGCATGGCCCTGCTCATGGCGAGGGGTCAGGGGACAGGCGCTCGTTCAGTCGGAGAAGGTTTTGCAGGGAGTGGAAGGCAAGAAACAGAGAGCCGGGCGAGATGCGGCAGAAATGGGAGTTTGTCCCGAGCAGCTAGCAGGCACCTCCCGGAGGTGCAGGAGAGAAAAGATGGGGAGATCTGGAATATGTTTTCTGCCAGGCACATGCTGCATCTCCCGTAGCTGCTCCTGTCCTTGGTATGAGAGGATGCTCCGGTCCCGCGTGGGTGCAGCGGCCCCGGCCTCTCCGCCTTCTCCAGCCCTCAGCCCCTCGCTCAGCCCCGCCATGTCTGCCTGGCCGAGGGCTTTGCCACCCCACTGAAAACAGCATTCTTCCCGAGGCGAGATCAGTTTACAAGTAGTTTCCATGTTGCAAATCTTGCATATATTATTTTCCAAGATATAAATGTCGGGGGTTTCCCTTTTAAGTTCGCCCCGTTCAGAGGGCTTGCAATAGATTTTTTTTCTTGCGCCTTCGTTTCTGTTCCTTTTTAGTGAGATCATTTGTTCGCAAAAACGAAGTAGTTATTTCAGTATCTTTTGGAGGTATTTTGGGTAAAACTATATTATTGCGTTCCCACGAGCCATGACCTGACATGGACACCTAAGCACAACTTCCCAGTAGCCGCGAATCCACGCAACAAAAAGCAAAAGCTCTCCTCGAAGACCGAGGAAACCCGTCTGCTTCTTCCAGACTTTTTTTTTTTTTTTTTTTTTAATCCGGGAAGTTAGTAAAATTTCAGACAAATTAAAGGAACCTCCACAGTTACTTGACAAAATCACCTTCTGCACCCCTGCAGAATGGGGTTTATAACCAGCGAATGAGCACATGTGTTCTTTTCTTGTTCTGATCTCTGGAAAAATGTAGTACGTCCATAAAAGTTCCCCCTTCACCACCATTTTTCATTCTTAACTGAAAAAAAAAAAAAAAAAAAAAAAAAAAAAAAAAAAAAAGATAACCGCGAATAGTCTATTTTTTATTATTATTAATAAACCAAGTAAAGATTTTTTTGTCTTATGTGGTCAATTTGAAGTACTGTGCTACCGTGCAAAACAGAGTGGCAATGCCACCACCTCAGTAAATCCGCGCACGACACGAAGAAAAACGTCCCCGTGGCTTCTCGCGGTGCCTCCAGGGCTGCGTACCCCGCCACCCTCCTGCCGCCGCCCGGTATCGCAGTGGAGTGCCCAAAGGCAAGTCCCGAACACGACCTGTCCCTCGCTTTCGCCTCCTGAGCAGAGGAGCCCGGCACAAACCACGCCACCGAGTCCTAGCTCTGCCGACAACGGGCAGAAACGCCTTCTCTTCCTCCCCTCCCAGCCTACCCAGCTTAATTCGTACAGTTTGCAAATCTGTATTATTCCCCCACAAGCCAAAAATAATATTAGCCCTCTCCATGCGCATTTCATCCCTAATTATCACTCGAGTCCTTTGCGACACAAAGCGTTTCTCTGGCCAGTTTAAACGCGGCGCAGATCCGTGGGCAAAGTGATTTACCCCGACCCGAGAGACAAACAGCGGGGGGTTCGTCGTCAGACGGCTCTAAGGGAGAGCTGATCACCGGTGCCGAGCGGGGTCCTCAGACCCCTGGAGCCGACAGGCAGAGTCGGGCTCCGAAGCAGTGGGCAGAGGTGTTTTCCATAGCCGTCACCGCCTGCAGGATTTGCTTTCCCCACAGAGCAATTTAAGAAACAACGCCGTAACCCGCGCCCCCGCCCCGAGCAGCGGCTCCCGTCCCGTGAGTGCTCGCCCCAGCGCCGGGCCCCTCTGCCCGGAGCCAGCGCCCCTGCTCGCACGCTGATACCCTCCAGACTCGGAAAGCTGAAAATCAGACCCGCCTTCTCCTTTCCACCCGTTTTATGGTTTTCTACCATTTTTGTTCGATGTGGAAGCACTGTTTTACTTGTCAATCGGCCGTGTATGAAAAGGCTGCGTGTAGTCTTCCTAGCTCCCATGCTTCTTTTCTGTTTTCCTTACTTTTTTTTCTTTTAATAAGGAAAAAAATGTTTAAAATATCTACGAGCATTTTAACCTGTTGTTGTTGTTATTATTATTATTATTATTATTATTATTATTATTATTATTATTATTATTATTATTATTATTATTATTATTATTATTACTATTGTTATCTGTGTCCCGACTGTGGTGGGAAGGTCATCGTTCACCATGGTGGCTACTTGCACCCGCCTGTAAGCATCAGGTAATCCCTGCGGGTCGCCTACTGCGCCCTTTTCAGTCTCTCCCAGCGCCGAGACACTGCTGCGGGAGAGACTTCCCTGGCTAGTTTCTGTTTCAGCAGAGAATGTGTTGCTGGCTGCCATCCGTGTCCTTGGGGAGCCCAAGCCGTGACCTTTTTACTACCGAGTCAGATTTTAGGCAAGAAGCCACAAGCGCACCTGAGAACCACAAAACGGCTTAACCTGCAGCTCTGTAGCCATCTCTCCCCACTCTAATTTTTTTTCGAGGATCACCCCATCACTTGGGATGCCAAACATCTCCAGCGGCTCCGGTATGGGGCAACAGGCCTGGAGAAACACCGGAAAAAGAGCCGGGATGCTTCTTCAGCCACTCAAGGGCCTCGGATCGAGGAGGAGCCAAACCCCTCATCCTCTGCCAGGGTTTTCCTCTGTGGTCCGTAGGACCTGTCTAGAAGGGAGCCAGGGAGGTGTCTGCGGCTGTGGGTGGTGGAGGGCAGCCCTCGTCCCTGGCCTGCCCCAGTCACCGTGACACCTCCGGCCCGAGCCGGCCCGGACGTGAACTCGCCGTCTCTCTCCGCTACATCCCTCCATTAAAAAAAAAAAAAAAAAAAAACAAAAAAAAAAAAAAAAAAAAAAAAAAAAAAAAAAAACCAAAAAACAAACAAACCAAACAACAAAACCCAAAACAAAACAAAACAAAAAACGCGCACCACAAATACTAAACTACTAAACTCGTTCTAGAAAAATGGCAAGCCCCACCTGCGGATAAGAGTCCGCCCTCTCCCGCGGTCCCTCGGCAGGGAGCCGGCCAGCCGCGGCGCGGAGCCGCGCCGGTGCCGGTTAGTGCGGCTGTCCCGGCGCGGAGCGGGCCGGGGGTCCCGCAGGCGGCAGCCCCTGCGGGGCCGGAAGATCCCGGGCTGAGCCTGCCGGCCCACCGGCGTCTCTGCTCGCCCCCGGAGGGCGGGAGCGCGGCCTGTCCCGGAGTGATGCGGTGTCCCGGCACTGACACCCAGTTGGGAAACTGGTAATTTGCTCCCTGGTTCACCTTGCTCCCCGGTTAATCACGTTGTTCTCCGCAGCAGTGGACAACGCGAAGGAACAGTCCGCTTTTTTACGGCTCTCGGAAAAGTTGGGAGAGATAATATCCCCGATTATGTAGCCGGGACAAAACAACCTGCCCTTTAGTTTTTCCCATCACCTCGGGAAAAGCCAGGCTGCTCGATGGAAACACTACTGGCAGCGCCCTGGATCTCCAGAGGCCGCGGAGTCTGGATTTCCGGCCGTGCGGAGGAGCGCTCCTGTCCTTGTCTTCGGAGCCGTCCCAGGGAGCGGCTGCCCCGGTGGTTTGGTGCTGCAGACCCGGGAGAGCCCCTGGAAAGGCGGCCGGGATTCCATCCGCGGCCCCGGCCCGGGGCCGACCTCGGGGCGCGTCGCCGACCCACTGACAGGAGAAGCGGAGCGGAAAAAAGCCTGCCAAGGCCTGCCGGGGAGAGGCCCTTAACCCCGGGCCACCTTTGGCCCCTGCTCCCGGGAGCCCCTGGGAGGCTGGGCAGGTGCTGCACTGTCGGGGGGGGCTGCCTGTGCCCCGGTTCCTTCTGCTGCTTCTCCTCCTGCCGCGGCGGTGTCGCTGATTTCTACCTGAGGGTGTTTGTGTGTGTGTGCGGAGGGGGGACAATTCTACGTGCTTTCCTGTCTTATTAGCCCGCGAGCGAGCGGGAGGTAGCTAAATATAGGCAGCCTCCCGGCTGCAGAGCTGAACTCTGCGCCTGTGCAACTGTTTAATACAGAAACACAAGAACCGATGGAGACATATGCAAAGATATACACAATTTACATTACATGTCAACAATCGAATATCTTTGAGCTGCGGTATTTCCCCCCCTCTCCCCTGTCTTCATAATTTTATTAAGACTAGAGCTCGCCCATGGTCAGATGGAGAATGATTCCCACGGCCCCTGTACGATTCGGGATTTGTGAGAGAGGCCGAAATTAGGACACATCGTTAGGGAGATTATTTTTACGTAGCAGCCGTGTATGTTCTGATGAGCCGAATGTGTGTTTGAGGGTGTGTGAAGGGAGCATGTTACAGCCCAGGTTTTGCTGATGACTTAAACGCCGAAAATACAAAGTAATTCCTTTGGCCTCGGCACAGTTACACGCGTGTTACTCGGGATTTTGCCATTAAGAAAAGATAAGGGACGCAGAGAGTTTGCTTTATATTTCAAAAATCAAAATTAAAGAGAAAAACGGGAATAGAAATTCCAGAAAAATTCCATTAAATTATCGATTAAATTTTTCGAATATCAAATACTGACGTTTCTCAAATATCGGATTTGTCAACGTCAAAAGAAGACACTATCGATACATAAACGTTCGATATTAAACACCAATACTAAAATTCCGTGAAACTTTACTCGGATCAGCTTTTCCAGCAACTTCTATTTCGAGTAAAATGCACGTTAGTTTTACTTGGTTCATAAGAAAATAATTTGACACTTTATTCTGAGTCTGTTACCTAGAGTTACAACCCAAGGAATCTCTAACAACCGTCGCTTCCCTTTTATATCAGGAGGCTCCCTAGAGCACATCCGTTAGCGAGCACGAATCAAAATAATACAACACGGTGACCTAAGGGGGAAAAAAATTAGGCTTAGAAATAGTCCGCTCTCTCGAACAGGGGGCCCGATAGGAACCACAGCTGGCTTTGCCGAAAGCCACCCCCGCCGGGGACAAAGCCTCCGCTGATGTGAACTGTACCATCGAATCCGAGACGGGAGTCAGCGGCTCGGTGTCTTGTCGGGGCTGCAGGCAGAGAAACGTCCCCAAAGGCCAGGGAAAAGCAATCTGCGGGGCAGCAGTGGCACCTGTTTACCTTCCTATGTGCACGGGGGTCCAGATTCTGCCATCCAGAAGTTGCGTTTTTCCAGGAAGGAAAGTGTTGGGAATATCGGAAGTAAGTAGTTATTACAAAAAAAAAAGGAGAGGAGCTTCGGGATCAGGCCAAATAAATGTCAGTTCTCCCGTATCTGCCAAGGGAATGCTACATCTGGAGCACTCTTTTCGGCAGCAGGACCGCCGACACGCCCGGCAGTGCAAAACCAAACCCAAAGCATTTCCCCCGGTGTCACGACGGCTGTCGGCTTTAGGAACAGAGAGCTCGTCCCCAGCCCGTGCTGGGGTGGGGCAGCTCACGGGCCTCCACTGCCGCCAAGCACGGCTGGAGGAGCCAGCCCGGGGACATCCTGCGGAGTGCCCGAGCTTGGGGAATGAGAAATGACGCGAGGGAGGGCCAGAGCGAGGGGCTGACAGGGAAACTGCCCAGCTGGACTTTTGGGGCGACTTGCAAGCATAGCGGCCGGGAAGCCATGCGGCAGCACAGGCTTCCTGCGAGCCGCTCCGTGCCCGGGAGCCGCAGCGAAACCCCGTGCGAACCAGCGGGAAAGAAACCGGCAGTGATGAAGAATCAGCGGCGCCCAAGCAACGCGGCCGTCTGTGAGCGTGGTCCGGGCTCTATCGGCGCAGAGAAACAACTGCAGCCATCACCGGATCCGGTCCCGGCCCCCCGGGTGAAGCTGCCCACCCCACGTCAGCCTGCCTTCCCCGCTGGGCAGCGCTAGCCTCGGCGGAGACGCCCGAGGACAGCAGCCGACGGCAGGGAAGAGCTGCCAGCACCGCGCCGAGGGCCCGCAGCAGAGGCTTGGAGGAGATTCGGTCCAAGGCGGGAATCGGCTGCCCCAAGCGGCTATCGCGGCTGTGTCGGGATACAGACGGCATGGGCAGTTTCGTCAAACCCAATCCTGAGCCCGCACCCTGGTCTCTCTACCAGGCTCCAGCAAAGAGAAAACAATCCACCAACCCTCGCACTTTCCCCAGGATCCGCGGTAGAGGGGCCGCAGCCTGCACGGTGAGGCCCCCATCGACCAGGAAAAGCAGTTCGAGGTCCCAGGGGCTCCTCCGACTGCACCGCGTCCTCACCGCTACCAGCACCCGTAAATTCAGCCAGTGATTCCGGCTCTCCGGTGGACGGGGAATCGCTCCATCCGGGACAGGCGATACCAAAGAAGTGATTAAGGCGCCCGGCCAGAGCTCCTGGGTCCCCCTACACTTCCCGTAGAGGGAACAGCCATCAGCGCTGACCAGATCTCCACCAGGCCCCACGATCCTCACCGTGCAAGAGGGAAAAGGAGGGATGTGGTCTGAGCTACGACCTGAGGTCTGCTGCAGGGAAAAAATATCACTGGGGAAATCCGTGTCCGCCCTCAAGGAATGACACAAGCAGCAGAGGTAAGTGTTAAACTGAAGTTTATAAATTAAAAAAAAAAAACAAAAACAAAAACAAAAACCAACAACGAAACAAGTACAGCGGGTAACTTACAAACATTCACAATTCATTTGAAGTAAATAATCTAGTTGAGTGCACAGTGCCATTAAAAGAGAAATGGAGGGGGGGAAAAAAGAAGGGAAAAAAAAAGCAACGAGTTACCTTGGAAGAAAGAGACTGTAATTACATTGCTGAGCAGATCAGAAATCCCCACCCCTGGAGGAGAGCTCTGCAGAAGAATTGCAAAAGGCACTGATGGTATTAAAGTTTCCCATTACATTAATTTCTTAAAAAGCCTGACTAGAAATATTCACATTGAATATAAAAATAATGACAACAACTTTAATACATCTGGAAAGTGCGAAAAATCCGTAACTCCTCCCTCCCCGAACACGGAAAGATCTCAGGAAAAAAAGGAAAACAAGAAGTCAGGAGTTTTGATGTAAGTCTCACCCTTTTGTGACCTATTTATCCTTTGCCAGGGATCATGGAGTACAGGAATAACATGGGCAACAAGAGCAGGGGGACCTGAAAGAGGCTTCCATACATTCAGCACCATACAAGGCACACTCAGTTTGCAACAAGTCGGAAGACCAAGGACTCAGATGAAAAATAATCTTCCTTACAATCCACTGAGGGAGTCCTTGATCTCCTTTTTTGAGCTGCATTTGGTTTTGCGGGTTGTACTTTTTTTTCCTCTCCTTTGTTTTCTCTCTCTTTTTCTCCACACAAGATCGAGTCTCTACCGATCCAAAGCAAAATAAAACAAACAAAAAGTCTACACCAAATACACTGACAACATGGATACCATGAACAAGTTGTGCCGAATTGTGAGAGTCCTCAGCTGGCGGGATGGGGACAGGGTGAGGGTCAGGGTGGGGCTGGCCAAGAAGTCCTACGTTGAAATAGGAGAGGGTGAGGAACCATTCAAAAATATTATTAATAAAAATAACAATAAAATAATAATAAATACTGTCCGAAGCACTGAGAGCTGCAGCTGGGGCTCTGGACTCGAGAAGTTGAACGGATGTATTGATTGATGAGGGGGTAGCAGAGGGAAGATGGGTTTCCTGGCTGCCAGAGTGTACGGCGGGGGTGTCGGGGCCGGGGGGCTGTGTGTGTGTGCCTCTCACTGGGTGCCGGCAGCTGCGGCGCAGGTGGACAGAGCCCACCCGGGAAGGCAGTAGTAGGGGTAGTAGTAGGATGGCTGGAGGGAGAGCAGCGAGGGTGGCCGCAGCACCTCGCCAGGGTGGTACTGTCTCTGGTCGTCGCGCACCAGCACCTTGACGGCCACCTTCTTGGCGGCGGGGGCGGCGGCCAGGAGGTCGGCGGCCATCTGCCGCCGCTTGGTCTTGTAGCGCCGGTTTTGAAACCAGATCTTCACCTGCGTCTCGGTGAGCTTCAGTGAGGCAGCCAGATCGGCCCGCTCGGGCCCCGACAAGTAGCGTTGGTGGTTGAAGCGCCGCTCCAGCTCGAAGACCTGCGCGTGGGAAAAGGCTGCCCGAGAGCGCTTCTTCCGCGGTTTCGGGGCCGCCGCCGCCTCCTCCTCCCCCGGCAGCAGATTCCCGCACTTGCCCGCTCCGTCTTCTTCCTCCGGAGGGCTGCGATCTACGGGCAGGGCGAGAGCACGGCGGTCAGGGCAGGCAAGCTCCGGGACAGCGGCATCCCCGCTCCTCGCGGGGCCCGCCCCCGCGCACAGGCGGCCAGGCGCGCTGCCTGCGGCCAGTCCGCAGCGACGGGGCGAGCAGAGAGCCCGCCAAGCCGCTGCCCGCCCCGTCGCCGGGACAGCCGCCGGCGGCAGCCGGGCTTCCCGCTCTCCTTTCAGCGCCGGGCGCCCTGGCTGGCTGCGGGCTCAGCCCGGCCAAAGGCCCTCCCCGATCCTCTCTCCCTCTCCCTGCGGGACGCGTTTCGGGTTTTTTCTTCCCCCTGGCAAAACCGAGCCTGTCGCACAACCCCGGGGAGCCGGCAGATAGCCACGATCACCTCCCGTTCCCAGCCCTCCGGGGCTTTTCCGCTCCTCGCGTGGGTGCGGAGGACCCGCCATCGTGGCCGCCCCTACCTGAGACGGCGGCCGACATCTCGCTGTCGCTGAGGCCGGCGGTGTCCCGCTCCGCCGCCTCCGGGGGCTGCGCCTCCTCCTCCGCAGGCCGCCCCCCGCCCGTGCCTTCCGCGGGGCGGGCGCTGCCACCGGCGCTCTCCTCCTCTGAGCGTCGCTCGCCCTCGGGGTCCTCGCCGAGAGCGCAGTCCGAGTCCCAGCCCGCCGGCGTCCGCAGGGCCGGGGCGCGGGCGGCGGGCGCGGGGAGCGGCGCGTCCTCGGCGGCGGCGCACAGCCGCCAGCCGCCAGCCGCCCCCGGGGGCGGCGGCCGCCCCGCAGCGTGGCGGGCGCGCTCCTCCTTCTTGTTGAGGATGGCTTGGATGGAAAAAGGCGTCAGGGAGTTGCGCCGCCGCGGACGGACATGGCCCGGCGGCGGGCAAGCCCCGCGGACGAGCAGCGGACCGCGCCGCGCCTTCAGCTGGGCGACGGCATCGCCGGCCGCCGCCGCGCCGGTGCCGGGCCCTGTTCTGCCTCCGGGAGGGCGGGCGCCAGCGGGAGCAGCCTCTCTGCGCCACTGCCGGCCCGCCCGCCCATAGGGCCGGGGCCACCGGGGCCACCGCGCTGCGCCGGGCGCCGCCGCGGGTCCCTGGCGGCACGGGCGCTGCCTCCGCCCCGCTCTGTCCCGCCCCCGCCCGCCCTCCGCTTTTTCTGCCGGCGGCGCTGCCATCCCTCACGGCCGCTGACAGCGCCGGCCCCGCGCCTTCCCATTGGGCAGCCCCCGCGCGGCCCGCCCGCCCATTGGCTCCCGCCGCGGGCCGAGGCGGCTCCGCGGGGCGCGCGCCGGGGCGCGCCGCCTCTTAACCCCTTGCGGCCCGCGGGGCGCGCCCGCCGCCCCTGGCGCCCGCGGCCGGGGCACCCTCGAAGGGACGGTCCTTCTCCATGGCAGAAAGCGGCGGCTTCCACCTGGAGAGTGTGGGAACGTTGTTCAGAGGTGTTTCGGGTGTTTCCCCCTTCGCCGCGCCTCAGCAGAGCGCTGCAGCCTGGCGCCGGGGAAAGGTCCGGTCCCGACGGGAAAAGTCGCGGGGACGGGACCAACGCCGCGTGCATTGATGCGTGCCTCTGGGGAAGAGCATCGGAACTCGCCTTTTTTTGTGTGACTTGGGCCGAGACGCCGTGCTGCTGCGAGGCTGTACTTGCGGCGGGGTCGTCGCCCAAGCCCCCGGCCGCCCGCGCTGTCGGGGTAAACGCGAATCGGCCTCGGCCGGTTTCGGAAAACAAGCTTTTCACCATGGCGTTTGTTTAAAAACATGGTCGGGTTTGTGTTAAGTACGGTCTTCTGTCCACGGGGCTTATAAAGCCCGTACTAGGAAAGCAATTTCTCGCAGATTAAACTCTTTTCCCTAAACGATGCTTTCTCTAAAAGAAAACGGCCCTACACAGGAAGACTTTGAAAACTATTACACGCACGTGAATTGTACATATGCGTCTTGTTGCCAAAACAACAATATGCCCCCAAACTTCATGCTTTTATCTTTTTAAAATACTATTGGCATTCTTGGAGCTAATAAAAATACCGCCAAGGGTATCAAGCAGGTACACGAGAAATGAAACGCCTGTGCTTCACGAACACATGTTTGGTGCTGGGAAAACGCGGCAACATAAGGAGATAAAGCATATAAAAAAGATAGTCGCAAACCCGCTTTGCTCCATGAACTAAACTCCCAAGGTGTCACCGAGCTTCTCCACAGGCGTGTGGCCACCACCAACACCTCCCTACTCGATCTCACAGAGATGAACGGCTGTTTGCAGTAGACTACGAAGCGACAGTAATTTATTAACGACTCTGTCAGGAATTAAATGTTTTCAATAATAATTTTTACCTCAAAAATAAATCAATAAAATAAATAATCCCTCTTTCATACCCAGCACGAAGCTGGAGAATACCTCTGCATGAGTAAGCGGGAACTGTCTTTATCTTTCTGAACAAACTCAGACCATTTTTGTAACCTTGCTTGGACTCACCTTTTATCTAAATTTTTCCCAAGAAAGTCATCCCTTTGCCGCCAAAGACTTCGGTGTCACGATATAATAAGAAAATATCCAAAGGGGAAATTTTAAGAGCTGGAAGTAAACAAGAAGCATCTAGAGAAGCTGCGAGAAATCCACTTACGGAAGATACGTAAGAGGCTAGGAAGGGTTCCATGCGCGAGTATTTTAAAGGCTCCTTAATAAGCCAAGAGATTATATTTGGGATGTCAGAAGAGATGAGTGGCCTCAGACATGGGGAGAGAGGATGTTCTCCGCTCTTCCGAGGGGAAAGGCTGGAGTTGCGGGTCGTGGGAGTCGTGGTTTGGGTTGACGGCCGGAAGGGGGCTCGGGGCACGGCGGCAGACGGGGAGCTCCGGACAGGGACTCTCTTTTGTCGGCTCTGCTCAGGTGCGGCAGAGCGCCGAGAGCGAGGCAAAGCTGCCGGGGGCCGGCGAGCGGCGGAGGGGAGGACGAGCCTCTTCCAGTGAAGCCTCCCTCCGTGCTCCAGCGCAGGGAGTTCCAGCCCCCGAAGACCCTGATTTACAGAGTTTCTTGTCCAAACTGTTGAAAATACCTGCATATGGTTTACAGTGGCTGTAATTCTTTGCTAATTTACTCAGCTCTCCTTCCCACACACACCTTCTTTTCTCTTTCTCTTTTCTTAAGTTTTTTTTTCTTCCCCGCCTACTCGGGCGATCTTTGCACCCTCTTTCTGATCAGAAAACCTCTGTTTGGGGGAGGAAATGCCTGGGGAAGAGGTCGGGAGGGGTGCAAGCGGCAGCGGGGGTAAGGCGCAGAGTAGCGGCGGAGGGAGGCCGGGCAGGGCCGGCGTGCTGGGGCCGTGGGCGCCGGGGGCCAGCTGGGTGGTCCGGGCTCGCCCGGCCCCCAACCCCGCCGAGGAGACGGGCAGCGGGAGGGAGGGAAGGAGGGATGGATGGGGAGAGAGCGGCGGCCCGGCTGTGCACCGCCCTGGCCTAGGGCTGGCGGCCGCTGCTGGCCGCGTTCCGCCGGGGCAGCACCGGAGGGCAGGGGCTGCCCGTCCACGGCGTGCGGGGGACACAGGGCCCCCTCCGAGTGTACGAGGGAGAAACCGGGCGCAAACTCTCCTCGCTGAAAAAGGCTCGGAGTGGACATGACGTAGTCGAGAGGCAGGGCAGTGCCTGAAACGGGGATGTCTCAGGGGGCACGATTCCCACCTTGCCTCCACCCTTGACAAGGGCTCCGCAACTCCCATTCCTCGCCGTCTGGAAGCGGCCGCAAGCCTTAATACACTGTGATATACCACAGCACAGGGATCCGCCGTTTCCCAGATGTGTATTACATTTCAGCGGGGGGAAGCCCAAGCCCGCCGTGCCCCACAGCTGCCTCTCCCCGTGCCCGCCGGAGACCGCCGGCTGGCTGTGCCGGGGCCCGGCGGGCTCCGCTCGCCCTCCCGGCGCTGCCGGTGGCCGGGCTGCCCCCCCTAGAGGCGGCCTGGCCGCACTGCCCGGCCGGGGCTGCGCTCGGCGCTCGGCGCTCGGCGCCGCCCTGCCCGGGCCGCCCGGCGGGGCCGTGGTGGCTGCGGGGCTCGGCGGGCAGGGCACGGCCCCGCTGCCCGGTATCCAGTGACGAACCACGGCGTGTGCTGGACAGCGGGAGGGGAGCCTGCCTGGCGGCCGTGTGAATTGGCTTCTCTCGGCCACCTGAGCCGTTTGCTGGCCAGGTGAGAGGCAGCCGTCTCACAGAAGCACTGCATATGACGTGTGGTGATGAAATGGAAAAAGATGTGTTCTGCTCATGGACAGCTTGTGAAAGCCTTTCTATCACGTGAAAGCCACAAGGAAAGGTGGCTGCAAAACCTTAAAAAAATATGTGTGAAGAGCACAGACTTTCTACATAATGTGTAACGTTGTATAAAAAGTCCCAGATGATCGCCTGGGTGGGAACACATTGCACTGGGAAAAGGAAACGTTATAACTTTTCCTTCTGGGTAGGATTTGCCCAAAATGGGAATATAATTAGTGGTGTAATCTCCATGTGCCAGTTCTGGGGCAGAGCCAAGCTGCTGCAGTACCACTTCTGCCTTCCAAGCTCTTCTCAGCTCTGAGGCAGGCCAAGGAGTTTCATGGCCAGGGGCTACCACACACTGTAGCCCTCTTGGCAGCACCTCCCAGAGCCTGCATGGTGGTAGGTATTACTTTTGCCATACCTTATTAGAGGTGATTTTTTTTCTAGACACAAGCTGTCTCCCCAAACTAGTTTACCTCCTGATAGAGCAATACAAATCCTTGCTGAGTCTCCTGCTGTGTCTTCCAGGGATTTAGGTGGAAGATAGCAGTGGTACAAACAGTGCATCGTTCTACAAGGAATTTGAATCCCTTGTTGGTAATGGGGAAGATTTCTTTCATGGCTTTTACATCAGCTGTGCTGCTCTCTGGCTGTGCAACAAAGGCACACAAACATATCCAGGACAACTTGCTGGTTTTGCAGGAAAATCTTAGGTCATCTGCTTTTGAACAGGTTTTAATTCCATTTCTTGAATAAAAACAATTTATTTTCAACAAATGTAACTGTAACTACACAGTAGGTGACAGCTGAACATCTCTAAACCACATGCCTGTCAAGATTTCTCCATGTATTTAATGAGGGACCTCATATAAGTAACTGCTGCAACACTCAGTCTTCAAATTGCTTTTTGCAGTCGACATCAGGATCCTATGTTGTTGCTGAGATGTCAACTGTAAGATGCATCCAGACTTGAGTGAGAGGATTTACCTAAGGAGAAGGATTAAGAGAAAAATTTGAATAATTTTTAGAATTCAACTGAATATGTGCAAATATAATGACGACAATGAGAACTTTATTCTTACTAATGGGAACACCTTTTAGCAAATTAGCTCGGTGGGTTTTAATAGCTGCTTTACAATCCCCTTCATTCTTTATATGGGGAAAAGCCCATGTCCTTCAGGCTGGGAGGCTCAAACAAAAACACTCCTACAGGGGTTTACAACCAAACTGAAAAGAATGCTTGAATTTTGCTGGTCGCATATATACAGTGACACAATTTCTCTCAGTTTTATTTCTCAGAGATGCTGTTTCTGTGAAAACCAGCCCGAATCTCCCTCTTGTTGCTTCACCTTTACACTAACAAGTGAAGGCTTGGCATGCAGACTACCAAGCATGAAAATAAACCTACCAACATTTAATTTCACTGCATGGCAGTTTCTTCTGAATTACTCCTCCTTGCAAGACCTTGAAGAGGAAGAGACATATGGGCTGTCTAACCACATCATGATCTCAGGAAGGAGTGAAGCTGCATGGTGGTGTCTGATGCTTAGTGCCAGGAGGCAACAAGTTCTGTACACACTGAGAGCCCTGTCCCACAATTGCCTCCAGGCACTTCCAGTTTTTGAGATAAATCTTCCCTTTGACTGTCTCCTTATTTCTATGCTAGGTTTCCTACTAAAGAAGTAAATGGCTATATATTCCTTATCTTCTGATGTAGTTATCTGAAGAATAGCAATACAACCAGGATAAGATTAGTTTGTTTTACTAACACAAAACAAATCAGCATATGCAAATACCTGGTGCTTCTCACAGTCATTAAATAAAGCTTTTGTAGACCCTCTATTTAGCTTTTAATCTTTTATTCGCAGTCCCTGATAGAAAAATTGAAGTAGAAACATCATGTATGTGTGTCATCCATACAGTATATTTACTCGATCTGAATTTTTTCTTATTATTTAGTAGAACATTTTAATGTTCACCATATTACAGTAGATGCATTTGCTGTGTGGAAGTCTCTAGGCTTTTAAGAACACTGCTAGGACGGATTAATCATTTGATGTTTATTTGGCACATCATATGAAGTCCAGGTTTCCTTTACCACTGCTCTTCCACCTACATAGAAATAATAACCTTTCCTACTTTTTTGTTTGAAGTAGTTGAGCTTACTTTTCACATATGATGAACTAACTTGGCAGCTTAATCAATGGCTTCATTGGGGTAGCATTTAAATATTTTCATTGCTTCTGGTGTTTAGATAAATCAAGCAAGCCTCTCAGGATACTGGCACCATTTATGTTTCTAAAGTGATTTTTATCTCTTTGGCTAAGACTCACCTCTTTATTGATAACAAGTCAATAGTAATTTTATATATTGTTTCTATCTCTCTATTATTCATATCAGGAGTAGACACCCACCAAAGGCAAAATCTGGGAACATTCGGGACATATCAGTTATAAATTTACACAGATCATCGAGTACTCAAAGTTTTTGGAATTTGAGATCAAGCACTTGTTTGTTTCACATTTCCTCACACAGAATAGGAAGCCTAAATTGTGGAGGTGGGTTGTGGCATTTCTGTGTGTGTGTTTTGGGCAGTCTCCTGCATGCAGTGCTGGCCATTGTGATGCTGCTTTGAGGAGCAGGCCTGACTCAGGAGCTCCTGTGCTGACTCAAGTGCCTCAAACATAGTGTGTTGTGGGGATGAGAATATTTGTCTTGTTTTGGAACCAGGTCTTTGTGATTGAATTCCTGTGCTGGAAGGGCAGTCTGAGTTGTAAGAGCACCAGCAGTTGCACTGAGTGATGGGTCTGGTCCCAGGAGTGCCCATCATGCTGCCCAGCAGAGAAGGAAGCCAGGCAGTTTAGACCAAGAGTCTCACTCCATGTGAGACCCTGTCCTTTGAAGGCACCCCTGCCTCTTTGAGGGCATTGTGGCACCTCTGGTGGAGGGAAGGCCCCCAGCTCTACGTGCTGTGCAACAGGGGTCCATGCCTGCAGCTGCCTTGCGAGCTCACAGTGTTGGCCTTGCCCAATAACCTGTGATGGAGCAGCCAAGCCAAGCAGTTTGAGCATGGAGAGCTTAGATCCAGAGCTGAGTTTATGAAGTTAGGGCAATTAGCAGGTTCACTGTGTGAGTTGTTTCCCCTGGCAATGATTTTGTATGTACAGTGACTGTACATTTCATCTGAACACAGCTTTTACATTAAATCATTAATTCTTTTGGCTTGCTCAGTTAGAATACAAATACTTAGAAATGTTTTGTTCAGTACACCTGCAGATTTAATTGGCTGCCTGAAAATTACAAACCAAAAAATCAAACATGACATAAGTTGACTGCAGGCAGTACAGGTATTGTTCATATTTTCTGAGTGTTTCTTAAAGGAAAGAGACTTTGAAAATGTTGGTAGTGGATGACTACAAATAAGCACCCTGTCTTTTCCTTATGATGCTAAATTCTGTCCTCTCAGAATTTCTTTCATTAGTATTTTTTCCCCTAATTTTAGATATTCTGAATTTTAGGTTGTCTCCTGAGTAGGTTCTTAGGGTATTTCTGTCATAAAAGTAGCTATTTCTAGAATTTATTGTAGCCATGTTTTGGGATTTACCTAACCAAAAAAAAAAAATATTAAGGCAGGTGACAGATGACAAATAAAAATGTGTAATATGACAAAAGCAGTTTGTACCTACCCATTGCATGACCAAGTGTAAATGAGATGGTTGGAAAAGTATCCAGTACCAAAGGATTCCTGTGACTTAGTGGAAAACTCTTGTGACGGGAGATGGACAGAAATGTTGTTGGACAAAACATCAGTTATGGATTCCTTGGAAAACCAAGAAAATCCTTCTGTTTCTCCATTTTTTTTTTACAACTAAAGGATACAGAAACTTGCCTGCAAGTGAAACAGAGTAGAGGAGCACTGTCTGGAAGGAGTATTTCCAAGATGACGAACTGTGATATCTTGCACTATGAATGAGGTTATTTTTGGCAGGACAGATGAAATGTTTCTGGTCTCCCTGCTTTGGAAGGAGGGTAGTCTCTGATGTGACCTTCTGGTACTTTATGGTATCATCTGTATTTTATGAGAGCTGATTAACAACCCCATGTTTTTATCCATGTACTCTTAGGTTTCCAACACTGTACAGGACCATAGTAAACTGCTGCCTGTAGGAAGCATTAAAACACAGGCTTTGGTCAAAAGTGTTGCTATCAACCCTCCTTTCATATCTCTGGAGGACTTCAGATGTGTCTGTAGTTCTTTCACACATTGTACTCTTCGTGCAACACCTCTCTATCAAAGACTATTTTGCACCAGATATGCTCTCTCATGAGGAAATACAACTCAATAAAATTATTTTCTATGCTTTATAGCTCCAAAAAGATGTCTGCAGTATAGTCAATCTTCAGCAAAATAATAATAATAATAATAATAATAAAAAAAAAAAAAAAAAAAAAAAAAAAAAAAAAAAAAAAAGATAAGCTCCTGTAGTAGAAGATCTTTGTACTGTTGTGGTGATTGGGTCTGGCTGACTGAACATTCCAAGCACAGATGGTATGTTTGTCTATGAATCAGTCATGAATATCCATACCTCTGACTTTACCCATAGTTGTCATGCAGGGAACAAAAATCTCCCACAGGCAAAGGACCTTCATGTATAATAATGTTTCTTCCACAGGATTTAATTTATATATTTTAGTGTCTCCTCTACACCTAACTGCAAAAAACCTCTGCAAGCATAAGACCTCAATGTTGACCCCGAGTCCCTGTGAGCTATTGGCAGGCTCTGGAAGAGCAGCAGCATGCTGGAAGGAAGAGTGGACATCCTGCAGTCTGTGGAGGATATGGAAGAACTTCCACTTTCCAATCCTAAATGCCTTGCTCCTTGTTCTG
Organism: Sitta carolinensis; assembly: GCA_032173965.1. Taxonomy (NCBI): domain Eukaryota; kingdom Metazoa; phylum Chordata; class Aves; order Passeriformes; family Sittidae; genus Sitta; species Sitta carolinensis. The sequence goes on along the minus strand of CM063285.1, from coordinate 46,435,398 downwards.
CATATAGCCAGGTGCACCACTACAGCTCCTGGGGCTGCTTTCTTCATGGTGACTTCAGAAGCAGCCCCAGGCAGCCCAGGTACCTGTGTGGTATAAGGTAACAGCTGCTTTTACAGAGGATATATTAAATGTCAGAACACCTGGATAATAGGTGGTGAGTTCCTTTCAGTGAGGAGGAAGCAAGTCTGGCAGCTGTGGAGCTGAAAAGACAAATCAATGTCATGGCAGGGATCTGTGCATTGTTTTGTTCCAATAGCCCCAGTCTTTTGGACACGGTATGCGGTAGTGGTACTTGTGAACATCTCAATGCCATATTCTTGCATTTAATAAGCTACTCTTCAGAAAGTGTTGATTCTGAGGCTCATGATAAGACAAACTTGTGAATGGGTTGTTTCTGGCTGTAGCTCGCTTAGATCCCTTGTCATGCGCCCCAGTTTCTGGGCCCCAGTTGATAGAAAAATCCCCTGTGCGTTTTCTCCAAGAGGCAGAGAGGGTTCAATTATTTCGTTGAAGAACAGGCTTTATTTTCCCAGCTTCTGACTCAGCTGCTTTTGATGTTGAGTCTGTTCCAGTCCTTGTTTTCTGCATCCTGGAAGCCCAAAGGGGATTTTAGTCACATCAGAGTTAACTGAAAGAAATGAGGAATAAGGATTTCTAAGGAAAAGGGAATTGTTATTGCTTGATATTTGCACAACTTCTCTCATCATATTGACTCATAGAAGCTAGTACAAATAAGGTAAAGGCTCTCTAGGTAAAGGCTAACCTGGTTCAATGTCAGTACATCCATGTTTTGCATCCACAAAAGTTATTGGTCATGCCAAGAAGACTGGAGGGGGAAGAATGGAGCTGAAGAAAGGATTTTTTCAGAAATAAAAGGAGGACAAGAGCAAAGGGAGAGGTCACATTATATGTGATTCAAGGGTATGCAACAAACTGATGAGGGGAAGGGAAAGTGAAATGAAAAGGAAAAGGAAAAGAGGAAAGTAAGGGAGAACTGGGGTCTAAGAGGGGTCCGGTGAGAGAATTGAAGTGCATGGATGGGAACAGATGGACATTGAGCAATGAAAGTCAGGTCAAATGAGAAGTGAGGATGGTGGGAATTACACTGCATAAGTTCTAGGAAGAGGGGGCTGGAAAATTAGGGAAATGAGAAGGACCTAAGCAAGGAAACAGAATGGAATGGATGGCTTCTATTAAACCACCAAATCTAACTCATTACACTTGAGAAAAAATGTTAAATGCACTGTTCCTGAAGAAGTTTGATGTGCTTATGAAGTGAGACCCATGTCATATGGAATTTAATATTGTATCTGTAAACAAAACACTTGGTGGATTTGGACTTAGGCATGATATGCTGCAAAGCATTTTCATGGATGCAGAGTTGAAGAAAAGTGTTTCTTTTTCTGCTCAAAGTGGTGGATCCTGCCTGTGCTGTGCATGGGTGGCTCAGGATATTCAGGAGCGGTGGCTCCAGGACCATGGCACGCCAGCCCTGCCTTGCTCCTGTCTTTCGAGCTCCTGTTTAGCTCGCCCCGGGATCCGGGCGCTCCAGCGGGATCCTGCCCGTCCTGCCTGCCTGCGCCGTGCCCGCCGTTCACCTGGCAGGCACCCGTTGCCATCTAGTGGCTGTTGTGGGACTCTCTTTGCCTGGAAAACAGTTGTTTTCCAAACAAATTGCAGTCCAACAATTGCTTTTCTAGAGAAGATTTGCACGGTTTGCCCCTAAAAGCCTCTGAGTTACTTGCCCAGAAGCACAGGATCTGATGCTTGGAGGGTGGGCGTCCCTTTCTGTAGAACCCAGAGTTTGGTCTTGCTTTGCAATTAGGCAGGTTGTTCACCTGCCTTCTAGGTGTGCATTTTACAGGAGGAGAAGGCTGGGAGAATTTCAAAAGCAGCCGAATGAGGCCTTAGCTCTGCTGGGCTGGCTCCCTGACTGGCATATGGGAGCTCAGCAGCGCCAGGATCTTCACCTCTCACTTTTGAGGATTTTGGCCAGATTATTGGAATAGGCTGGAAGTCTTTGTCAGTATATTTTAGTATTTTCACCCTTGCTAGATCCCAACTGGACCAAGACTCCAAATACTCTAGCTGTTGGGGAAGCACAGAGCAGTGGGTATGTCGTACTGGCTCCAGACCATTCCTCTCCCCTGGTCCCTGAGAATTGAAGACATGGTGCAGATGGACAGCTTAAGACTGGTGCCCTTGAATAAAAGCAAAAGTAATTTGACTCCTTTTCCTTTTAGAGCTGCCAGTTGCTTTCCATTTTTTTTTTTTCCCTGAAGAAAAGAGATGATAAAAGCTGAGAAAATTTGAGAAAGGTGAGGAAAAGAGGGAGAGGAGTGAAAGAATGGGCTCTGAATGGGCATCTGAAGTATGCCCTCTATTCACTTGTGTATTTGAACAGTCCCATTATTTCAAGAGATCAAGTGGAAAAATCTTAAGAAAAGAATTAGGAGAACTTGGAAAAGTGGAGTACCTCCCTTGCCCTTTACACTACTTTATTGAAAGGGAGACCACTATGAAGGAATGGAAGAATTTTCCTTCCCTGTCTCAGAGTGCCTCAATACAGAACATCCCCATATCCTTTACTGTGGTAGCATCTACTTGTCTTTGTGTTCACTTGTGATGGATTATTAATTTTTGAGTTATTTCCACTGTGGTGTATAATCATCATAGAAAATAACAACCAATTGTACTGTAAATACTTATCACTTAGCACTGAGCCTATCATTGTTTTCAGAAGAAGAACTTCCCCAATTCTCAAAGTACAAGAGAACTGTATGAACATCCATCACGAGGTGATAGTGGTAACTGAACAGTATTTGTTCATGCAAGAAAGATGAAGCTCACAATATGTCTGCAACAGCAAAGCCCTGTGTATGTGTTACAGCACACAGCTGCCTTTCTTCTTTCTTGGATGCACTTGAAGAGGATCCTTGTGTCTGCTAGCTCCAGGCTAAGGCAAACCAATATATTCCTGCAAAGCATGACTGCAAGGCAAAAATCTGAAGCTGTTGTGTGAAAATCCCCCACCATAGATTTTTTATAATGAAAAATCTCCCAACCTTTTTTTTTTTTTTTTAATGCAGAACTGGTTTGTTTTTTTTATATATATATGTTTATTTCAAAACAGAAGAAACCTTTCCTTTATGCTTCTGCCTAAATTGAGGGTTTCATGCTGTTCTGCTTTTTCTTTTTTTTTTTTTTTTTTTTTTTTTCTTCTTCCCAGTGCAAAAGAGGGAAGGAAAATATATGAGCCACTGAAAACTGAAAATAAATACAGCTTTGATTTTTGAAAACAGAAAAGTAACAAAAGGAGATCAAGCAAAATGTGGGTTTTAAGGGGGTGGGACCGTGCTGTGAAGAGATATGGTCATACAAGGAATAAAAGGCAAAAATTGCAACAGTGAATTTCAGGTTAGAAAAAAGTTCTTTAATCAGCAACAAGGCTCGAGTGACATGGGGGTGGTGTGTGTTTTGCCATCACAGGGTATCTGTGGGATCTGTTTAGACATCACATACTTGGAACAAACTGGAGCAACCTGCCCAGTGGGTCAGTCAGTCTTTTCCTCCCCCATGAGAGTGGCTATCCTGTGGCTGACTCCAGAGGTGTGGGTGCCAAAGCTTCATAAAGAACAGGACCAACTTCCCACAGCCTCCTCCCCCTCTCTGCTGGTCCCATTCCACCCAGCACTGTCAGCAGCGGGGTGTGGAAAGGGCATAACCTCCAGGGCCTCCCTGGGCTCAGTTCCCCTCATGTTTCTCTCTGGTGGCTCCCCTTTTCCACTTTCATGTCAGCCTCTGTCCCCAGGTCCTCCTCTGATCCACAAAAGGAGGTGACATCTTACTGGGAGCGAATGACAACCATTTTACTTTGATTAGAACTTCCCCAAGAGGATATTTCCTGTCATTGAGGGCCACATAGAGTTCTAAGTTCAAGATTAGTTGAAAGAAATTTTACCTTAAGTTTTTTTTTTTTTTTTTTTTAAAGTGGCCTTATATTGCCTATTTACTTAGCCTGAAAAATCCTGAATAAATAGAGTTAAATAAGCACTATATTACTAAGCAATTCTTAGGCTTGTTTATATAAAAAGAGCAGAGTGAACCTATCATTGTCTGAAAAGAAAGTCACATTCCAAATCTCTGCTTGCTTTGGGCACCAAAGCGGGAATGACTATTTAATTTTAACATTTTCAAGTTTATATACTGGAACTGATGCTGGAGTATCATGAATATGAACACAGAGCATTTTTCTTTCATGTATTCCTCTTTATTAATTCATTTTAATGTATGTTGACTTATATAAATCATTGCACAGCATGTGTGACATGTTAAAATGAAATCTAGAAAAAAAAAAGACATCATTGGGAGGCTGAGTTGTCCAGTTGACAGTGGGACTGATAGCTTTGATACTCCTCTATTATTCATTCTCAGTTACATCCTCAGTACACCTACAGAGGTACAGCAAGTGCCTGTGCTGTCCTGCTGTGTGATCAGCAAAGGAGCTGCGTTTAAAAATACAGCTCAATTTTGATCTATTCATGTGGTTTGTGAGGGTCCAAATTGTTCTGAAGTATGTTAAAGAGCTTTTTCTACTTCAGCTATAATCCCACCAGCTAGTTAAGCTGGATAAGAGCTGCACTTTGTGTATGGTTTAGCTGGAGCCACATGTAAGCACTGTCCTTCCACAAGGAAAAGCCCCAGATGGAGCTCACCAGGACTGCAGCAGGTACTTGATCTCCAGACTGAACCGACAGAAAGGTTTATGTTTCCCCAGCAGAAATCATAGTTATTTTCAGTGCATTTGGTGACATCAGGGACCAGGGCTCTGAGACAGCTCTCTTACATTTCAGGGGACCTGAGCTTGCTGATACGAGATGTTGATGGTCTGGGCAGGGTTGCACGCCTTTCAATTGCTAGTATAATTTATGGTCAACCGTAAACAAATACACAAAATAAAAAAAACCAAACCTCATCCTTGGTGGTGTGTAATCCATCCTTCTTTCAAGAAGCCTCTTTGTTTTATCACTAGAAATGATAAATCCCACAAATTACCTCACTGTTCACTTATACACCGATTATTGATAGAGAGGTACCACAAATGCATGGGAGAGCTAATGGTGCACCTGGATGATCAACATAAGGGCACTCAAATCCATGGTACAATGGGAAGATGATTTCACAGCCTGTCTCTGCCACATGGACATCTTCTTTGTGCAGGCAGCAGTGTTTGCCCAGTTTCATCAACTGGATGAAACCATCAAATAGATGGTTTAATAAAACAATCACATTAAAAACTAATCTGCGGTTTTGTTTTGTAGAGGTAATTTCAAGGTCACTGATCCTGCAGTCTGAGACTGTACAACTCAACACTGGTATGGAGAAAAGCACTGGCCAAGGGGCAGAAAAGGGAAGGTGAAAAGTGCCTTGCAGTCACAGTCTGACTATGCAACTCCACCCCTTTGACAGACAGTGCCAAAAAGTTACGGCCATTTCAAATCATATTTTTCTTCCTTGGTTGTTTGGCAAGAGTGTTATGTTCCTAGCTTTAAATACAGCTATCCAGGGACTCACAGCAAGACATTTATTTTTATTATGTTTTTCTTTTGGACTTTATTCACAAGCTAACAAGGATAACTAAAAAGCTGAGATTTGAAAGAGGAAGGGGGTTTAAATTAGAAATACCCTTTCAAGGAATTTTGGTGAAATATCTTGAAATGGAGACTAGAATGAATATAGAATTTCCTTGGTGTATAAACTTACATGTTTTAGTAGAAGAAAACCCACCCTGTTTGAAACAGGCCCCAGATTTTTGAGGAGCTGATGGAAGTAATGGAGTGTGACGTACATAGCTGGGACAAGGAATATACTGGAAGAATCGAGCACAGTATCTTTAAGAAGTTGCCAAGACCTGCAGAAGGCTGACATGGGCAATTTCCACCAAACTGAAGCTACAAGCAAATGAAATAGATGGAAGGTTGTTGAAATTGAAGGTATGAGTCTTCTGAGCTCTATACAAAATGAATGAGCAGGCAGTTATGAGGATACCAGAGTTATCATGAGTTTGGAGTAGGTGTATGCTGTATGAATGTGTAGTTACCTTTGTCAAGATGGGCCCATTAAACCTTAAAACTGAAAGTTTTAATGGGAAGAGAATAAAAGTATACCAGTTACTTTCACTCTTTACAATATAAACAGGTACAGCTTCAAGGAAACGAAATGCTGCTTTGGAAGGATCTGTAAGGGCACTCAGTGCATCCCAGATTCAGGGCAGCAACTCTCTCTCTTCAGACCAGTGATTCTCAGTGTTGCAGAGGTGCCACTACCTCTTCCAAAAGAAAGGAGTACTGAAAGTCTGTGGTGGCAAATTATTTTTTCCTAATGCAGAACCTGATACAGGTATCAGACTTGGGTCACTTTTAGGTGTAGACATCCAAGCTGGTGTTGGACTTGAATCACAGTGGACATCTGCTGATTCACTACAACCAGGAGCACCTGCTGCTCTTGGTTGCCATGTGTTATGTGACAAACTTTTACTGAGTTTTGGAGAGATTAAAGCAGCTCAGAGCGTTATGCAGCTTCTGAGGGATCAGGGCCAGAGACTGTTCTGTATAGGAAAGCCTTGGAACATTGGTTGAGAGAGAAAACAGTAGATGTGTATTTGGGATGGATGTCACAGATTAACCCCTGCCTCCCTCAAGAGAGAAGTAGATGTGTTACTAGAGAAGCTGTTGGAATAGAAATCTGAGGTACTCAGAGATCTGCCAACATCAGCAAAGAACTTTCCCCAGTTCCTGAGTGCACCTACTGACTTCAGATCAGGCTCTAGAGAGAAATTTCATTAGTTGCAGGACTTACAAGCTTGCCAGACCCCACCTAAAAATTAAAACTGCAAACTTGTAACTGGTGAGCCTTTAGCTGGTTTAAAAACCCACTGCAAAGTAAAATAATAATAAAAAAAAATAACAAACCCAAACTATTTGTGTGATTTAAAATCTATATAGTACATAACCCCATAGTATTTCAAGTTGAAAACAGTTAAGAGGTGTAAATAGCCTTTAAGTAGAATGCATCAGAAATATGAAGAGATCCTGAGAACTAGCCAACAGCCAGCTGGTAACAGGCAGCTGAGATATGGCAAGCAGGACTCAAGGTCCTGTTCTGTAAAACTCTGTGATGAGTTGAACTCGGTCTTCCACCAGCACATCTCTGCACACTCAGTATTTTAATATTCAGAGAAATTAACTTGTTCCAAGAGAAGAAGAACAAACAGCCACTAAAACATAAAAACCAGCCAAGTGGTTTAGAAATTTCCTGGGATTGAAGCCTAGCCATGTTACTGCACCAAACGGCCCCGAACAAATCTCCCCACAAAACACTTTCAGGACATTCTGTTTCACCACAGTCCAGGACAGTATTTTTCTCCTGACCTCTCTAAATTTGCATGGGCTAGAAAAGTATAATTGCTTTTTACATACGTCAAGATTCAAGCCAGAGTCCTTTCACCTAACTTCTTCGGAAGATTGGTGTGTGACTGGCAAAAGATAGTCTTCCTCACTTCCTCTCTCTCCCACTTTGCAACTGTCTTTGATGGGCAATATGATTTGTCCCAGGTGAAACCAGGTAAGAATTGCAGGAGGAACTGTCACATAAGGAGATAAATTCCTCAAGTAGCTCCAGAGGTGCTTGTTGTATTTTAAGTGTGTATTCTGCAAAGCCAAACACTCTAAACACTTTTAGCTCTTATATATAAACTCTTTAGACCTGCTTGTCTAGCAGTAGCAGTATTTAGATACTGTATCAGCAACAAATCCAGTCGTAATCATCCACATAACCAGTGTCACACTTCTTGTGCCTGAGTCTTCTCTCTACGACTCTGCCTTAATGTGACTCTCGCTACACCAAAGAACAACTGATTGTTCTTCCCCCATCTTGTGCTCTGGGAGACAGAAGGTACAAAAGAATTGGCAGTTGTGAACATGAGGGCTGGAAAATATCTCCAAGATCGAGTCCCACCCTTGACCAAATGCTGCCGTGTAAATTCAACAATAACACAGTGTCATGTGCAGTCATTCCTGAACAGTTCCAGGGATGGTGACTCCCCCACCTCCCTGGACAGCACTTAACCACCCTTCCAGTGAAGAAACTCTTCCTTATGTCCACACTGAACCTCTGAAGTTTTGCTTAACTTCAGCAGACCAGTACTGCCCCTGTAAAGTACAATAGTAATTTAGATGACACTTTGAAACTATAAAGCAAAAAATGAAAAAATTCCCAATAGGGGTTGACAGTGATGTGGCCTAGCATCAAGGTCTATTTTGTTGACAAGAAAGAAGCTGGCTGCAAGTGAAATATGCGTAAGGTGAAAGTCTGTGGAACTGGAAGTTTTTACCCTCTGTTTAAGTAAAAGTGGCTGTCCTGCAGAAAGATATTTCCTTTAAGGCTTTCATAGTATAGAATGATCAAAGATACATTCCACAGGCAAGATGTCCCCTAATGTTATTCCTAAATGTTATCCATCACTAGGGAGAAGGACAGTAGGCCACCTCCTAGGAGCTTAGCTCTGCGAGACTGGCACTGATCTTCAGAGCTGTTTATCTACTGAGATACCAGACAAGAGCGAGTCAAAAGGATCTGACACAATTCAGAGCTTGGTCAATCATTATAATCCATCACAAGAGCTCTGCCTGTGACACAGGCAAAGATGTCTCGGGGCAGAACAGGTACTACCAGCAGGGAGAATAAATGGTAATAACGTACAGGCTTCCTTAGGAACCTCCTGAGCAACCTCACTACGGGAACTCAGGTGTAAGGCAACAAATGGACCAGGTGCAGGGAAAGACTCCAAACCCCAACTAAAGTCTGGAAAGCACTCATGGAAAAACAGGCAGCTCGGCCTGTTTAGCCTTACAGAACAAGGGTTGAGACAAAACTGCAGGGGCAAAGGGAAAAAAATGGAAAAAAGGAGATTCAATTTATCTTACTACTGTGCACAAACATCAGTATTAGTAACATACAGGAATATATCAATCAGTATGCTAGCAAGGTATGTATTAATATGGTGGCAGAGTTCAGGTAAAAAGTAAAAGGAATTAATTTTAGGAGCTATTTTCTTCTTTCAGACTAATTTGCTTAGAAAAGTTTTACATGAGCACTTTTGTAGTGTACTAAGGCAGGCATACAGTCACACACTTTCCCTATAAGCACCTGTGAACATTTTTTAAAAGACACTAACCAGGTAAAGCTTATAGACATGACTCCAACCAGACACATTTGTAAAGACAAGTTCCACAGTAAAACAATTAAAGAAAAATAAAATATGGCAACTCAGGTTTTTGGCAAACATTTTATATTTTTTATATAAAAATCTCAGTAAGAAACCTAGCAGAATATCTGACCGAAACACCTGCCTTACAACAAATTAAAAAAAAAAAAAAACTCACAAAAAAAAAAACAAAAAGAGAAAGAAAGAAAAAACAAAGGTAAAATTCCAACCCCCCCCCAAAATTTTAGTTATAAACCAGAATATCAACAAAACACTTAAAATAATCTCAGATTGTTTGGCAATTCATCACATCATAACAAGAGACACATTTGATCATAAGAAAAGTTTAACTTTATATACAACTTCACTTGAACATTTGCTCTTACCAGAGTTAATATACATTAAAAAAAGATTCTGGCAATAATACCAGCTTCTATTTTTAATACCTGTGTATAAAATGTAACATAAAATGCTGAAGCTCTATAGTTAGGAGAAATGACATTTGATTTCAATGGGTCCCTCTTTGTTGAAAAAGATAAAGATTGAAAGAACATGTGTATAGTTGCAAAATAAAACTGTTTCACTTTAGGGTGATATTGGTTGACTGTGAATAAACCTAATCTAGTACTATTTATTTCTTGAAGTTGGTAGTAAATTTACAAGTGAAAATATAATCTAATAAGATTACATTTTAAATGTTATACTTTGTCACAATTGTGAACAGAAAGGAGCCAAGTCTCTTTCACTAAGCTAAACTACCATAATGCATGCGAGAAAAATATTTTACCAACTGTCTGAGCATACTTTAGAGAACTTCAGATTTTTGACAGACCTGGGGGAGTGGAAGGGAAGTTTCCTACTGACATCTGCATAGAATGTAAAATATATAATTAAAAAACCCTAAGGTATATACTAAAGTTTACAGACCAATGCTTTCCATATAATAAATAAAATGTCCATCATTGATTAGATTCATACACAGAGTAAAATACAACCTATTTTTACAAGTTTATGTACAAAGTGTATTAGTAGGCACATGGGTGCCTTATCGGTTGGAAGCATCTGCATTAGCATGTCACATTGGGAAACTCCGACTTTCCAAGTCAGTGATAAAATATATAACTACTTTGTTTTTCATTCAGATACAAAGTAAACTTATTTTTCATCTGAAATAAATGTACATAATATTCTGTATAAACAATAGTTTATAAAGCTGTTTAAAATGTAACTTAAAAGTACTGCATTGTTTTACTTAGAGCTCTGAAACAAGCACGTGCAAATCCCTTTGCTTTAAAAAAAATAGAAGCACAGATGTTTGTTTTCCTTCTGACTCTTCCTTCCAAAAACAGTACTGGCTGGTAAAGATTATCGTTTTGCTTTCTTTAGTGGTGTCTCCTCTGTTTTCTGCTGGCCTTTTCTCCGTACCACTGTTGGGCTGTCCTCCCTTTTACGCTTGGCAGACTGCACCTTTAACCTGAAAAGCATATTAACAATTATTTTCACAACGGTAGAGCCTGTAAAAAAAAAGAGTGGTCAGGCACAATTCTGTTCAGAGGGCTGAACCAAACTGTCCATCTCTGATGAACTGTCCATGTCTGATATATTATATAAAAGCTTACTACTGAAACACACTTCTTAATAGGATATGGGATACCAGTTGTGTATGCTGGAGAGCACTCCATATCTAGAATTTGGGGCTAGAATTCTCACTCTTCCTTCTTCTTCTCTGGAAGGATTTGGGGATTTATAATGGAACATAATGGACTTCATTACTCTTCCTCCTGTCTCACAAAGACAGAATAGCAGCAACAATGTCTCAAGCCCTGCATACACAAGAGGGAGGAAAGGGCAGACATGTGCCCTTACCCTGTGCATTCACACACCCATCTACCTGCTCACCGTATTTCAGCTGCAACTAACTGTAAAGGAGCTTAAACTCTTGGCCATTCATAACCACACAAAATAATGGAGCTGAGGTGAACTGTGACAGCCCTCAGTGCACAATGCACTTATTCTCCAGGTTCAGCCTGAAGACACTGACACATTTCAGAAAGGATGACAGCTACACGTGATTTGCATACAACACATTTTACAGGTAAACTACAAGATGCAGAGCAAGTGTGCATCACATTTGTTACTTATTCCCTTGGGATTCTGCACTGTGATCTCAGCTTCACAAATTAAAAGTACACCAGGAAAGAAAGGAAAGGGAAATATATTCAAAACTTGGTATATAAGGGCTCTCCGAGCTTCTCCTCTTTTTATCAGCTGATCTTAGAATCATGTCATCATATCTAGCTTTAACCTGAACTACCGATGATCTTACCCCCTACCCAGGAAAGAATCACAGCTGAAGTTAAAATACTACATAAACAGCATTTTCAGATTCTCCCAAGAGGTTTCCAAGGATATAAAGAAAAAAATCTAGTCTTCCAAATGTCAAATAAAGGAAGAAAAAGAAAAAAATGTAAACAGAAGAAAATCCTTTAAAAGCTTTTATATATCATACAAGAAGAGAACAAAAATTAGTCTGCTGTTCAGATTTTGAAGCAGTATGTTACATATAAGGAAAGGATCACTGCAGTGGCTTCCAAAACAAATACTCAAAGTAGATTCAACTTTAATACTTACTGTGTCAATGGAAGAGATTTATTAATTTTTGTATCACTTGGAGATCTTTTTTTAGCTGCTAGTTTCTGTCGTTTTATAGGAGAAACTGAATTTGGACTGCTGCCTTTAGAAGTTGCACGTGTGGTTGGCTTGCTGGGTTGTTTTCTGTAATACGAAAGAATGATAAATTCATATATAACAAAATACGTTTACCAAGTCAATTTCTTCTTGTATTCCAAGTGCAGATAATTAAGACTGCACAGAACTTGCAACAAGTAAATCAAAGTTGCCAAAAGAAACAGTGAAAAAAACATTATTTGCCTGCCTCAAGACACACTGCAATGCCAAGCTGTGTATTTTTGTATCAAATGTAGAAACGACAGGCTGCTTTACTGTCAGTATTCGGCATTTACAAAAAAAAACCCACCCCAAACCAATCCATTCCAAATCTTGCAATAATCTGTGTACACAAGTGTCTATGTTTAAAAGAATATTTTTTTTAGTCTGAATTCACTCATATAAGCTTTGGTATCCATAAGTTCAGAAGCATTAAAACTGGTTACTGGCGATTAATTTCATAGTTTAGAAAACAGGTGACTTAAGTCAGAAATCCAGCAATGCTGATTATGATGAAGCATCCTCTTCCACAGAATTATTCCCAAATGCTACTTAGAAAATGCAGACTGTACGCAGCACCTTAAGGCAGAGATACTTTGTTGCAATTAGAGCTAGAACAGTAGCACTGGAAATCAGAGACACAACCCCAAAACCATAAAAATGTACATGCTTCCATAAGCAAGCAGAATAAACCCACAAATACCTAAATCTTTATTACAATTTTAGAGTTAACAATTATGTGAGACTAAAAGAAGTTCCTTTGCCTTTACCAAAACGAAACTGTTGTTTACTAAAAGGTAGTGGTAAACCTTCACAGTTTTTATTTAAATGAAGAATCATGTAAGTACCTTCAGATTCAGTTCTGAAATTATTACTTCAAGAGCACGGTGGCAACTGTGCTGCAAGTACTGCCCAAAGGCTAACATATAATATATACAATATTATACATAATATCCTTAAGAGGGAAGTAGATATGGTCAATTGAAAGTCATCCCACCACCAACATAAAAAAAAACCCCCTGGACTCCAATTATTTTCTAAAAGACAGCAACACAAATCAAAACTTCCCAAATATGCTATGTTTCACTGTTTCCACAATAAGATCAAGAGGATGAGCACTGCTAGAATTCAGTATGTCTACAACAAGGCAGACCAGTGCTAAGGCAGATGAAGAACAGCTTCCTGAAAACAGAACTCTTGCTACCCACACTTATCTCTTGCAGCAAGATTGCTCTCCAAGCTTGCAGATCACCATGTCAGAAATTACACCCCCCAGTACTGCAGATTCATGTATTTAACTTGGTCAGTACTTAAAGAAATAGACAGGGATAATTCTCACCTTGTTCCAATACCAAATACCAAATGGTGAATTGTACAGTCAACTCTGATGTCCCATTTTACCCATCAAAACCAAGTGTCCTTAGACTCAAATTCTGAGGCATCCTTAGGATGAAGAGTGCCAACAGGATCAATTCTTATCTTGTTACATATACAAGTATGCCTTTTGAGACCCTAACAGTTTCTCTTAACCTCACCTTTTGTCTCTTCATTCCTAGAAGAGTGGTACCAGAATTAGAATCAGAATTACTTGGGAAGCTCTTATCAATTTAAAACAAACAGAAAAATGCAAAAAGAGAAAGCAACAACCTCTTCTCTGCAACAAACCCCCCAACAACTGAGAACAATACAGAAAAAAGCTTTGATTAGTGTCTCTGCACAGTTACCTTTGAGCCTCTAATCTTGTGGCTGATCTAGTTGTGGCTCCAGAATGTGCATCATCATCTTCCTCACCATCCTCTTCCTCACCTTCCTCTTGCTCTTTTAGTTCATCTTCAGAAGACGTTAATTTCCGACGTTTCTTCTCTGTCTCCAGTGTTTCTGTCCATTTAAAATTTTACACATATGCTATAATTTTCCAAAAGGCCTCCAAAGGACATGAATGCTTAATTTAGAAGCGGTATTCTAGTCACAAGTCACATTTTTCAGTGAGTAATTTTCCATTTCCTTCATATTTCAACATTTTTAATTCACACTTGTTTGACTTAATCTTGCTAACACATTCACCAGAGTTTACTTATGCAGCTCATAGCCAGAATTCATAGAAAATTCATGAGGCTTTATAGAAGCATCTGGGATGTAGCAATTCTGACATGAGATTACAGCAATTTACACGTATTTACATAATATTTACACTAACTGTAACGCAATGATTTTTCCTCAAGAAAGGAAAATTGAATAAAGCTTATCTTGTTGCTATTAGTAAACAGAAAGGCACACCAGTATTTTCTTATTCTGTTAGGAGTAGCACAGTTTCTCATGCTTTTACCCGTTTCCTCTGATTGAACCAGAGAACGCCTGGGCTTTCTTCCTCTTTTACGCACAACCATTTCTGCTTTCTCAGCTTCATCTTCCTGAAAAAACAAAATGGAACTATGTAAGTTAAGAACTATTTACTTTACATAGAAGACAGACGTTTTTCATTACATACTGGTTGTAAATTTACAAATCACACTTACATTTGTTGTTTCTTTCTTATTAGATATGTCAGTACCTAAAAAGAAAGGAAAGAACACTTGATCCTGAACTTCAAATCTTTCACCAATCAATTTAAAAGGGAGTTCTTTCATACTTTCTCAAGTTTGTGCAAACATCACAGTAGCTCAGAAAACATTTCAAGTTTCTTTCTAACTTAGAAAATAGCTTTGTAGTACTTTGCTATATACAAAGACTGGGACAATGATTAATTTTAAGTACTAAGGCTTGATATGACTGACAGTATTTACTGCTTTGTTGCATATGCTGTTTTGCTTTAATGGAAAAGCAGAAGTTACCTCCTTTAACTACTGCCAACCAATTACAGAATCACAGAAAAATCTGGCTTAGAAGGGGCCTCTAGAGGTCACCTAGTCCAATCTCCCATTCAAAGCATGGCTAAATTAATTGATCTAATCATACTGCAAAAGACTTTTTTCAGTCCAATTTTTAAAGTCTCCAAGAACATGGTCCCTCCAGGCAATCTGTTCCAGGGCTTAACTGTGCTCATGTTAAAGCACCAAAATGGCTGAGCTGAAGCTCAAAAAGACACTATTTAAATCTAATATGCAAATTACATGACTTCCTCTGCTGAAATACCACTTACTTCCAAGTCAGTAATGTTTACAGGCTATACGTATTAAAACAAATTTTTAACTCTACATCCCATGTCTCAACTTGGCTTCACTCCATGGTTGTCACTTCTACCTTAAGTCTGTGATGAGAGAGATTATTTTACAAAGCTTTTGAACTCTGTCAAACGGAATTATCTCTAACACCACCAGGATAAAAATCCTTAGCAACAGAAAAGAGAAGCAACATAAATAAAAGCAAGTTTTTATATCTTTTTTAGCCCTGCCATAAAACTGCAGACTAATTTCTGGAAGCTAAATAAAATAGGACATAAACTCTAAAACCCTCACCAATTAGACTGAGAGAACAAATAAAAGAAAGTAAATGCAAAGGATCCAAAATAGATCTCAAAGAGCAGAAACATTCTAAAACTCATACACAAGCTTTCTGACACTCCTTTGTACGGTTATGGGAAAAAACTTTTACACAAAAGCAAATGAAGGAAAACACAAATATGTTTAGTTATTCAAAAAATTAGTGAAATAAAACATAAGGCTGCCCACTGTATTAAGCTCTTCACACAACATAAGCACATACATAATACAACCAGTATGTATTAGCTCTATTGTGTTCAAAAGAGATACTTCATAATTCTGGTAAGTTTTGGCAAATTTGTAGCAAAGGGGGTTTTGACTGAAGAATAATCCCATCAAGATCCACGACATGCCTTTAACAGACAACCCTCTAAGATTCTAAAATGTAGTACTTTTGCCTAAAGATTAAATATAAAAATAATAAGACATAGTATCTAGAAATCATACTAATTTTAGAGCAGCAACTGTTGATTAGTGCTAGGTAATTAGTTTCAAGTTCAATGTCAGTGTTACGGGAAGATGATACCTTCAGAAAACATGTTTCTTAACTGCATGTGCTGTAGTGACCAAAACTGAAACTCTGCATCCCACTACATATGTGGGTCTGTTCCTACTGCAAATCCTTATACAGAACACCCAGAAACTACCAGAGTAAGTGAACTGCACAGAGGGATTCAACTTGGTTTCCTTTTCATCACCAGGGGTTCTCAATCCCTTTATGCCTATGAATGCTAATACGGGATGAGAAGTTTAACAGTTCATTCCACTTTACACACTCCTCATGACATTGCTGTGATATCAACAGCCTTTTACCTGGAAAACAGAAATGTTACATAACACACTCAAACTTTAAGTACACAGTCAGGTGTCTGTCCTTTTGAATAAAAAGCAAAGCAGAATGCACTTTTATTTCATTCTCACATCTTGTCTGTTCTCTTTGCAGTTCACAGAAGTCAAGCTAACCCGCCAGAGGCAATTCTGAAGCATATGGATTAAAGCTGACATTTTTACAAATGCGGAGAAAATAGGAAACAGTCCATATGTGCAGTGCAGCCAGACTGGCACATTTGTAGAAACCTAAGCTTTTGGAAACTCTAGATTTATTTTGAAGATTTGGTTTCTCAGATATTTTGCATGTTTGTTTGTGCTTGTTTATAAACCACTTTTCAACCTACTTTTTGGTTCACTTGCTTCCTAAAATGGATTCTTAGAAGTTTTTTTTTATGAATGGTCTTAATTAAAAAGATGCATTTAAACAACCAGTGAGTTCAGACTCTATACACAAGAAAAATTACGAAAGAGAAATAGAAAGGTATTTCACTTAATTCTATTTTAGTCTGAGGCACTTAAAGTACATTTTTGAGTCAAGCTAAGCAACCATGTTCCAAAGATCTTACAGCAGTTGTGAAAACAGAAAGAAATATCCCCTCGAGATACCCCCAAGATCTTTAAATACATATCCACAGATAAAACAATTAATTGAACAAAATTTGAAATGTAATGTAGTAAGCGTGACTGACAGTCACTGTATGAAAGAAAACACATGGACAGGGAAAACAGTTGCTAAGAGCCAGTCTGATGGGGCATCCACCTTCCTCTGAAGCTCTGCCATGAACTTAGCCCACTCAATCATTTGGCATATTCTGCAATGCATTATTCAGCACTGAGCAGGGCTGCTGCACCTTTAAATCCTTATCAAGCTGCTCTTTTTTGAAAAGAAAAACTTGGTAGCAATTAGAGACAAGTCTTCACTTCATCTCTTTCTTCAGATGTTTTTCATGAATAACACTGACTGCCAGAGATGATGTCAGGATGAAGAAAGACCTATGTGATTTTTATGAAAACCCTCTTCTATTTCTTCCATCTCTCATTTTATATGTCAAGGCAGGTATCATTTGCTTACCTGTTTGAGATGTTTTCCCTCTACTTGCAAAGGTAGGAGACTGCAGCTGAAATTAAAAAAAGTGTGGTTTTTAATTTAAAGAAATAAAAAATTCAGCATTGTGTTACATAATCACAGAAACTTGCTCACATTCGTTGTAGAATGAATCTGTAAATCTAGAAAATGTGAACACTAATGAGGACACAAAGTTTGTACCAAGTTTAAGAGTAGGATGCATTTTTCCATTTTGATAAATAACTGAAAGAGGTCAAATCAGCCCATAAACAAATCACAGCACTTTCAGTAGTGGGACACGGAAGTAATTGCAATAAAAGACACAAAAGATAAAAGCAGTTTCAGTCAAACACATTTCTGTATTTAATTATCAACAAAGAAGTTTAGTACAGTCACTTTATGTAATCCCGCATACATATTTACAGAACTAAAAGTCACCAGAAATTGTTTATTTACTCAGAATGCAGAAGAAGCTATATGTAATTACACAATGTCCTGTGATGACTGTCCAAAAACTTCAGTGCTTTCACTGCTCAATGAAACCACTACCATGATGCCTAAGATTTCTTTAAAGTAGCAATGTATTCCTAGAGCAGCCCTGGGGAAACTGTCATGCAAAGGCATCTCACCTTGGAGAACCCCTGTCTCAGACGGGGGGCAGGAATCACTCCTCCCTGAGCCAGCCGCCAGCTGACACCAAGCACTCACTCAGCACTAGGAAGTACCAGACCTTTAAACACTTGAGCCACAACAAGATGATTCTGTTCCAGTACTGAGGGTGCCAAGGGACATCTATTTCTGAGGGTGACTTTAAAATTAACTTGAATCCTTAATCAGACCAAAAAACACCCCAAAATCCAGCCAAACCAAAACCAACCCGCAACGCCAAACCAGAAAAACCAACTAAGAAAATCACACTAGTTCAAACAACATTTCATTAAATTAATATTGGAAAAAAAATCAATTAGGAAAGACTAAGAATTCTGAAACAGAATTCCAGCCAACCTGTACAAAGGGACAGGACTCAAGGGGCTGCCTGAAATAAGAGGACAGAACAAGCAGAGACAATAATTCCTTTTATCCATGAACTAGATAAATTCCCAAGATTTCCAACAGCCATACCAGCTGGTGCCTCGCCAGGCAAGCAAGAAGAAAACATGTGTTTCAACACAACTACATTTTTAAAATCCCCCCTTTTCTATGCAATAACGTTGATTCTGAAATAGAGGAATTCCCCAGAGAGAAGCCTTTAACCACAATAAACCCAACTGGCTGTACTCCACAAACATGCCTGACCCATCACTGCCCTGTGCTGTAATCCAACTGGATTGCAGAAACAATACCAACAGACCACTTTCTTAGCTGTGAATATCCTTCACAGTGGTTAGGAAATAAAACTACCACTTAGCTTTAAAAGACAGGTTTCATGAGCTCCTAGGTTACTCACCAGTTTGTCTCTATCTCTTGCATGAACTGTAATGTTGCAATATATACATAATACAACTGCTTTACATAATATTTTACTTTACAGCTATGAAAAGATTCTATGTGCTATTATCATGATAGATTCAGTACAGAGAAAAAAATTAGTTTTGGAAATAGCCACCCTTGCTCTTCAGGCCAAAATTACTCTCAGCACAAAAGACATACTCACACCACCAAAAGTTCACCCTGTACACACAGGTATATATACTGCTAGCTAGTGTAACACTTAGATCTGTATTAAGTGAACTAAGTTGATAGGTAATTTGCTATGTTCTGACTTAACACTGTATTTTGCTTATAAAGTTCAGCTGTATCAAGAGACACTATCGATAATTTTCATTTGCTTAGACTAAATTCAATTATCAAGTTTTCCATAAGATGTTTCTGAAATGCTGTTAACTGTTAAACAGATAAATGACTCTTGAAATACTGTGTTTAAATGCACCCAAACAAAATAAAGGCACTTACATTCCCAGTGCTCATATCAGCTTTTGACTCCCCACCTGAGGGAAGAAATATGAGTTCAGAACTTGAATGTCACTATTATCCTTGTTTTTGCACACAGATATTATGAACTACTTACCACCAGGCTGTACTGCTTCAAGAGGGTATTTACGAGGCCGTCCCTTTTGCGTTTCACCACTACAGGCTGATTCTCCTATTAAAACAAAGGACAAAAATATTTTACTTACTGTAACTGACATTTGGCATTTGAGCAATATAATACAAAGACTGCTAACTGAATTCATGTGACAGTAGCAGTAGTAGTACTTTTCAGTTAAAAAAAAAGATGAAGCAAGTTTAATAGCAAGAGACACTGCCTTGTTACGAAATCAACTAATACAGGTGAAAAGAAACACGACAACTCCCAGTTAGAGAAAATTCTCAGTGGTTTGAGACTCAGGCACAAAGCATGACTAAGAATGCAGTGCCTTCGGCTCCCTTGGCCCCAAAATCTCTATCACTTGGTCTCACACACAAATGCTGCTGGTTTACCCCACACAAGAACTCCAGACTTTATATCCCATGAGCCCTTTTTCCTGGTGCCACATAGCACAGGCTACAACCTGTATGTTGAGCAAGTGCTTCAAACAGTTAATATCCTAATTATCACAATACACACATTGCTGATATTCTTTATATAAACATGATCTTTAGCATAAAAGGGCCTTTCCTTTGAAGTTTTAAACTTTGAAAGTGAACTTTTAAGTAACAAATATGGTCAGAGGCTTGGACTGCGAAATCCACAATAAGACTTTTTATATACACAAGGAAAGATTAAATGCCTCATTCAGCATTTACTGAAATTTAGCAGTATCTCCCCCAGAATGGTTCTTAGAGACTCAAGCCTTGAGTGAACAAATATAAAAACGTATTCTTCAACTTTTCTTCTAAATTTGAGGCTAAACCCCTCAAATTATGAAACCAACACCTTTCTGAGACCAGTGTCTATTTCTAGCAGCTAGTATCAATTTTAATCCCAAGGGTTAAGACATTTGTTTATGACCCACACTGTAGAGTATCTCAAGTATATGCCTAGAAGATAATATAAAAATTTATAAAATTGTTGATAGTATTTTTTAAAGGCTAGTTGTATTTGCTAATGACTAAACTGCCCACATCAATTATTAAGTTTTCAGAAAACATGATTTCTATACATTCAACTCTATATAATTGCTTTCTAGAAAATTTGTAAGCCCTATTAAGCCTAGGAAGAGAGTTAGTCCTACTTCAGTGATGACACTGATGTCTATGGTCTGTGAGTTTATGCTTTATGACTGAGCTGCACAAGTCCTTGGTACTTTACAGTATCAAACAAATCTTCACAACTATTTCTTAGTAGGTGGAAGACAATTTAAATTTTGCTGTCAACAAAATACAAACAAGTTATGTGCTGCAAAGACAGAGGACTGTGAATCTGCACTGTCTCTAAGTTAACATGAGTAAGACCACTCACCTCTGGAGAGCTTTCATTTGATTCTAGACTTTGCTTTTTCTTTTCAGACATTTCCTGTTCAATGTTAAATTCATCTTCACACATACAAAACAAAACAAAAACAAAACAAAAAAAACCAAAAAACAACAACAAAAATGAGAAATTGTATACTTTTGTTTTATTAGGCAAAAGAAATAAAAGCCACAATTGCTACACTGAAAATGTTATTTCATTCTTTAGCCCAAAATTCCCTAAAAACACCCATCAGAAATCAACAGTTTGCCTTGTAGCAAGAGCGTATTGGTCTGCCAAAATGCTTCCCCCTAACACCAGGTGAGTTAGGGAGGTCTTCTATTTTAAGGTAAAAACAAAAGTTCAAAACTGTGACATACTATAAAATGGTGGGACAAGTACAAGTCCCTATTCCATTTTCTCACATGTTCCATGAAACAGGAAGCTGAGGATACAAGCACAATGCAGAAGAGATTCAGACTTGTCAACTTGTTCACACGAGAAACAAAACTATGAATAGATCAAACTAACATCAGGGAACGTTCTCAGACCATTTCCACAAAGAAGGACTGAAGTAACTTCAAAGCCACATTAATAATGTGGTCACACCATCTTTTATTATTTATTTTAGTGCAATTAAGTCAATTACAACAGTGCAACTTGCACTCTTTTCTGGATGGTCATTCTAGAGAAACAAAAATAACTGATTTGATGGTTATGTCATGTTTTTATAATAGGACAGCTCTTGTTTGTGGTCAGAGCTAGGAGATTTCTTATCACATAAGGCTGACTGTTCGACTTTCCCTGACTACCTACCCAAGAAGCAATAATGGAGCAAATGGGTGGTAACAGCAGAAACATCAAAACTCTTCTCACCATTAAAGAAACTGAGATTAATGCATTATTTGATAGCAGTAATAGAGCAGAAATCAACTAGAGAATAAATGCAAGTATATTTGCTGGGATCAAGTTCCAAATTTCTACCAAAAATCATTCAAATGGAAAGAAATGAACATTCAGTATGGGTTCAGAAAATCTGTTATAATGGACAGTTTAATTACCTTTTTCTTCCAGAGTACTTCTAGGAGGTGTTTGTGTTACATAAATTTCTTTGGACACTTCTGCTGCATCACCTGAAATAACTTCCTACATTATTTTGAAACAAGAGAGGAAAGATGCTTTACTACGTATTAAAAATCATTGCCAATTACACTAAAAAACCACCCCACCCCGATACATGAGTAGTTATTTTACTCATCAAGATTTTGTACTGTCCCTTAAAAACTTTGATTCTGAGAAGTTTCATCACAAATCAGCAGGTGAGACAGTCCCAAATATACTGCATATAGTCCTAAAAGAACATCTATTTTGTCCTAATTCCTGTTTTGATTTAGCAGAAATCAGTACAAAGTCAGAACTCAGGTAAAGTGCAATATACCCCCTGGAAGACCTCAGCTCAGTATGTCCATGTAGACACAGAACTGACTAGAAAGCTGGCATCCAACAATGCCCCACGATAAGCTCCTAACTATTGTGCAACTCAGTCCTCAGTCTTCCACACCTCAAAGAGATTCAACACAGACCCCTGCCTTTTTTTTTTTTTTTTGTCTCCCCCACTGAAAAGAATCATCTGCTAGTCAGTTTTTTTGTATTCAAGACAATGCAAAAGTAGCTTAATTAAGGAAACACCTCCCAAAATAAACTGCTGAAGAAATAATGACTAAGGTTTTCATCTTATTTACAACTGCAGTAATAAAAGAGTACTTGAAAATACCTTGACGTTACTGGGTTTCATTTTGGAACACCGACTTTGTTCATCATCTTTTAGCACATCCTGAGCTATCAGCTGGTTGCCTGCAAAAGCAATTGACAACCAAAGTGTAAAAAAAGTGTCTTCTGCATTTGTCATATTTTCCTGTCACTTTTACACCACTTTTACTGAGATTCAAAAGCTCACTATTACTGAGATTCAAAAGTCTGAAAAGTAGCCTCTTACTTACAAAAATATGAACAGAAAGTTATTCTAACAACTCTGTGAAAAGGGAAGACAACACAATAACAAACAAGAATTACATGTTTCTTGTACATTACAGGTGTGGTTTGTTTTGTTTGCTTGTTTGTTCTTAAAGATAAGCTCAACATTGAAATTTGGTAGGTAACACATCAAGAAATAGAACACCAACCTCAACCTCAACTCACCCAGAGACAGGGAAAGCAGTTAATGGGACACTAATGAATACATGACTTTTAACCAATCACTTTATCAAATCAAATCAAAATTCTTAGAAGAGGAATAAAAGGCCTTATAAAAAATGCTATTATTAATGATACTAACTTTTTTCCTAAATTGTTCTGGGAAAGACAAAATTAGTTGAATTCAGAGCTTGAAGAGGTATTACGCTGTCAATCTTGTAATTACTATATCAACAATATGCCCAACTTATTTCAATGTTAACTTCATCTAAATTTAATTTAGAAATATTTATGCCATTCAATGGACTGAATTCCTTCTCATTTTTTGCTTCCAGACAAATAAAAGGCTACACCAACATTTATTTCTTTCCATCCTAAGAAAAGGAAGCATCCATCCCCACAAAGTCTATCGAATGTTTAGATTCTCCTCATGATCAGCTTCCTTATCTTTTTTTTTTAAGGATAAAATTAGTAATTTTTTTACAGACTAAACAAAAATGTTTCTTCACTTATGACTGAAAAACTGACTATAATGCTCTTCTTTGCAGTAATTAAATTTGTTATAATATTTTTATCAAATACATTAACTATAATATTAGAAGTTGTTTTAGGAATATAAGTTGGAGTTTGGAATTTTCCCTATTCCACTCTTTTCTCAAAAATACCATTTTATGGCCTAACTACAGTAGAACCTAGTTTTGACACAGAAAAGCTTTGCACAAATTCGTGTACTTCCAAATCACTTACATTTTTCTTTATGCATTGTTTCTGAAGATTTACATTTTATTCCTCCAGATCCAAGTTCTTCAGTTATCTGGGTAGCCAAGTTTTCCACCTACACAGAAAACACACAGGAAAAAAACTTCTTTTTTTCCAAAAAGTTTATAAACACAGAAGGGAGAAACTTTTCCCTACTTGCTACTTCCAAGTACAACATACATTAAAATGGAAAGCAGCCGTTACAAAGGAATTATTCCTAGAACTTAAGTAACATTCCTACTACAGAACAGCATGATCAAAAACTTCAAACTTGCAGTATTTTCAGAATTTTTGACTGATATTTTTATTGAAAGAAGTCTCAGAACTTCTAGAACCTACTACATGTTTTTAAAGTAGTTCATTGCAGTAAATCACACAGAACATTTCTGGATTTAAAGGACATTCTCTTACATGCAGGAACAACAGAATTGTCTGATTAGCATCAGAAATGTGGCCAATAAGCATTTCAATATTTTACCCAAGTTTAAGCAACCACAAAGACAATTTCAGCCTGCTACCTGTATTAAATTTCTTGGTTTTGCTC
The DNA here is from genome assembly GCA_032173965.1 of Sitta carolinensis. Classification (NCBI taxonomy): domain Eukaryota; kingdom Metazoa; phylum Chordata; class Aves; order Passeriformes; family Sittidae; genus Sitta; species Sitta carolinensis. The sequence goes on along the minus strand of CM063285.1, from coordinate 46,411,101 downwards.
CATAAGGTACACTTAACATTTGCAAGTTTCCCAGTTATCCCTCTTATAAGTTCTTAAAGTGAAAGACAGCATTAAAATAGGTTTCTTATTGTGATCAAAACTTCCAAGAATAATCCCTACTTTTTTTCCTCTACTCTCATGGACATCAGTCAAGCTTCTTTTTTCTGCCAGTTAACAGTCTTGAAATAGTCACAGACTATGGAACAACAATACAAGATTTATTTACTGGCAGATTTGAAAGAATAATTAGACATCAACCTACACAGCTGCAGAGTCTCAATAAACGTAGGCTCTGCATATACAAAAATAATATTTTCCTTCAGAGAATATTTAATGTAAATAGAAGTAAATTCAAGTATGAGAAAAGCAGCACAGATTTACAGAATAAATTTTAAAAAGAAATACTTACATGAGAAGTTTCTCTTTCTAAAGGAACATTCCTCTGCAGCATATCTATTAAAAATAATTTTAAGACAAACAGAAAAACTAAGCAAGTGCACAGTATCACAGCATCCTCTACTTCACCTCCATGAAAGGATTCCAGAGAACCTGAAACTATGTAAAATTTACTTTCAATGTCAGAAGCAAAAGATATCCAACCTTCTCTTTATCACAAAACAAAACAAGAATATGAATTTCCGAGCACAGGATAACTAAGAATCACTTTATGGTTGGAATACAAGCAATGAACGAATGAAGGGGGCTGTCATCTTTGAAATTTATGTGACTTTGACATCTCAAATATAGTTCTACCATTTGAATCAGAATTTCATCTATCACATAAAAGCACCAAATTAATACCTTGATTAAAAAAAGCTGCTAAAATATTCCAAACAACTTTCCCTTCAGCTACAGGAAAAACATAAACCTAAAATCTAATAAAACCCCTTTTTTTTTTTTACATAGAATTTTATGCATTTTGTAGCTTGTTTCTTAAATCTCCATGTTTCAGCAATGATTCTTCCACAGCTACACTGCTGTGCTGCACATCTTTCAATTTTTAAAGCAGTGTCAAATGAAGACTTAGTTCCTACCCACTCAAACAGCAATGATTTGCTTACATTCCAAAGAATCTTGGACTACTAAACTACTGTGTCTGCTGTTCATACTCATGACAGGAGACACATTTGTCTTTTAAACAACTTCCTTTTACGTATGTTGAGCTGTATGTATATATGCATGCATATATACATACAAGAGAGATTATTGTGGGGGAGAAAAAACCTCTCTACCAAGATCTACAAAGCATTAGTCTTCAATATGACATATCCAACATGATTTACACAACAAATGGACTTTTGTTAAACATTTTACAAGAAACAAGATTATCTCAGCTGGTTCAATCTGCACATTTAAAATTTTAAGTATTGTCTGTCTGGGTGACTGCGTGATGGGAAGTGGCAGAGTTTTAAAGGCACTTCAAAGAAACCTCACAGTACAGAAAAACCTGTTCAAATTTTAGATCTGCCATTCTCAAGTCTACATTCTTCTAACCAATTCTCAGGGTTTACGTTTTCTGTCTTGTGAACAGAGCGTGTCTCTGACTCGGCTGAATATACACCACCCTATAACCAGCTATATGAGTCTGACCTAGCCAGAGAATAAAATAAGAATTCCAAAGTTTTATACCAATGCTCATATCTCACCTTAATGCTGCTTTTGTTTTCTATTTGTTATATGAAAAATTTAGAAGTGAACTTAACAGTGTGTCCCTTCATAGCACATAGGCTTTCAGCTGCAGCTTTCTGTCAGAGAAAATGCATCTTTAACCTCCCTGGACAATATAAGCAGCAGTAATACTGCTATCTCTTGGGATTCATTTTAGTTCTGCTTGTTACTCCACTAATTGAGGATTAGCTCTCATCTGGCAGTGTTGTAAACATCTTTGTAATGCATTTAGAGCACAAAATCCATCAAGATGGGCACAAAGCAGGCGTTTGTTTCTGCTTTAACAGGAAAGCCAAACAATTGCAATGCATAATTTGGGTTTGGGAAGAAATAATTCTTTTTTAGTTTTCACCCCACAGAAGATTAGTTTAAGTACATGGACAAGGAATAACAGAGGATAGATCCAAGTTGACTAATTGAGGTTTTTAACTAGATGATTACCTACTTATAACTGCTCTTCAAATTTGAGTGGATGGCCACAATTATTTTAATCTTTTGGAGAGTAATAATAAAAAAAAAAAAAACAAAAAAACACCAGAAATTTTCTGTAAAGTCTCTGTGACTTGTCATATAGTACTTACTATTTTCATATCCTCACAAGGCCTGTCACTGCACCCTAAAACCAGGATGTTCTAAACCTATGAGGAAGAAAGCTATTCCTTGTGGAAGTTTCTTTATCTTTCCTGGATAAATGTTTTTCTTTACTTATTGATTTTAAGTAGAATATTAGCAGTCTACTTTTCTTAAAATCTCAGATTTTAAAATCCTTTCCTACTTTCAGCATATCATGTTGGAAGAAAAGTATGACCCTCCTTTCCCACAAACCAAATTCAAGGCCCCCTGAACTCCTAGATACATTTAAATATTTCTGAAGGCTTTCTTCAATTCCTTTATACATCATATATAACAAATCCACAACCCTCCCATGATAAGTAATAGTCCCTTCAGCATGAAAGTAAGTTGCTATCAGTATAAAAATCACCTTTTTTCAATTCTTTAGTTTGAAGATCCACACATCCCTCTTCACTTCTTGCGCTTTCAGGCTGTTGTGACTAAACACGAAATCAAAAGAAACAAAATTGCAGATATCAGAACAAATATGTCTCACTCTGCTCCTTTGTGTCATGATGAACATTGTTTTATCATGAACTATAACAGTCTTTAAAAACTTTCTTATTAAGATATCAATATATATACTAAGAAGGAACAGTCAGAGCTAAGTTCAACAGTACAGTATTTAGATTTGACCTCAGAGTTAACATTAGTACCAGAGCTGATCTTAAAACAGCAGATTTCAGGAATTCAAGATGCAACACCTACTCTGAGTAGATCTGGATTCAGATTTGGAATCTACTCAGATTTGGAACATCTGAGTTCCAAATACAAGCAATAGCCTAGAACTGTTCATCTATACAAGGAAAAAAAAGGATCTGCTATGTATAATGAGGCACAATGATCTCCCTTCAATTTCTGTTTTGAGTGGATTTTTTAGGTTTCCTTGTTTGGTTGGTTTTTTTTTAAAGCTGCAGATCAGCTCAAAGTTACCATTGTATAAATAATGCTCTACAGAGCTAAGTGTATTAAGTCTGATCTGAACATTGTAAACTCAGCTACAGTTCCACATTATGGCTATACTGACTCTAGAACCATGTTATACTGTTAAACAGTGCAGCTGTTTGCAGGTGGAAAAATCAGTAATTCCACCAGACTAAAGCTGACTTCCACTTTCCTGCAGTCCACCCCTTCACAGATACTCGAATCTCTGAGCCATATTATCCTTCAAAAACTTATTCTCAGAGCTCGGTGAGATACATGCAGGCTCTCCTGCATCTGAATGAAGAATTAAACCACGTGGAATCCTGCCCGTTATGGAACACGGCCCAGCACGCAGACTCAGCTTTGCTCTTACACAAGCTATAGGTGACCAAGAGCCCAAACATCCTGGATTATCCAGGGTGTCCCACTCTTTGACAGCAGATAATGAGCTGTAGTTATCAGAACACAGCAGCAGCAAGTGTTGCTCAAACACACATGGATGTGAGAGCCTGAAGACTGGCCAGGGAGTGATGCAATGCAATGAACAGCAGTGTAGGTTTGTTTACTGGTCCAAAGGACTAAACCAACATTTGCCAGCTCTAAGAGCTGGGCTCTGGGTGACTATTTTACAGGTACACTATCAAGCAACGTGCACAGAGTATGACCAGTTTTTAAAAAAACAAACTTCAATGTCTCAGTCACAAAAGGAGTATGGCTGAAGGAGGGAATTATTCTTAATACAGAAGAACATGGACGGCCCAAAATTTAAAAGCCAGCTGCTTAGAAAACTACACCTGAATAATCTGAAAAATTACTCTTTCAAAGTTCTCCAGTTTAAATTTTTAAATCTCCATTTTTGCTGCACAAATATCAAAAGGTACAAGAAGAAACCCCAGAAAGATGTATGATATGCAAGAAACAGTGCAGTAAAAATTTTCAAAATAACAAATACCTTGTCAGCTGTCAAGGTACTTTCTAGTTCTTCTGCCAACTTTGGTAAGGCTGCATTATTGCCTAATGAAATACAAATATGTTAAAATTATCCGATTACATTATGCATTTATCTCATGCTACAGTAGAATATTATTTCTCAGTACTACCTCGTGAATACAGCACATGAATTTAAAACCCTTCCTGTGGACACAGAAACAATAGCCAGTCTGTTTACAACAAACCACCTCAATAAAACCCCAACTTGCATCTGCAAGAACACAAGTACTGCTATGTTTTCCTTAAATACAAAAGGCTTGGAAAATATGGGGTATCAGGATCTACCACAGCCTACTTATGAATTCTGACTTTGGCTTTTTTTCCTTGCTTGTTTATGAACTCGAACTTTGTTTCTTTCTTGCTTTTCAGTCAAAAAGAAACCATCAAGAGATTTTTTTTATCAAATTCCAAACAGCAAACTACCTCTGTATTAATAAACGCAGTGCTAAGAGTCAAGGATATATTTTGCTTTAAATGACAATTAGATATAAATCAGTCAGCTCTAGAACCATAACCACTGAAAAGGTCCAATTTCTACAGAGACTGAAAACTCAGTATTCCTGTTAGCATCAATCTGGTTTCAGAAAATCATAAAACCCATTCCCAGTTCATTCCCTAGGGGAAAAACTGTATGGCTATAACACCTTAAAAACAGTCACAACTTCCACAGCAGTTTTGGACACCTATTTCAGAAGCCTGTTTAGACAGCTTTTCGCAAACAAAAAGAAATAGTTGCAACCTGATAATTCACCAATGATGCATCTGCACTGATTAAATTATGGTTGCAGTTCACAGAATAAGTACTATTACCATTTACAAAAGCTGCATCAATGAACAACAAGGACTGAGGCAAGACCCGAGACAGGAATACTTTACTGTGTAGCATTTTACACTTTCAAGGCTCATTTGCCTCTTGAATAACAGTAAATAACATTTTTCAAGCTTACTAAACCAGCGTCTTTCCTAGAAAAAATCCTAAAATCCCAAAATCTGCAGAGACCCAAATGTCAATAAAACTAGAGAATAAAACCATTCTTTGAGAAACTGGACCTAAACCCACAATGTAATTTTTGAAATTATAGCAAAGACAGGCATGAGAAGGAAAAGTTTTAAAAAATAGTACTTGATCAGCATCATTCCACTTTTTGTGGCATAAACAGATTTTTCTACAGTTTAATTTCTCCAAAATTTATAATGAAGAGACAATCTTACTTCATTATAGCATCTACACAATTCATTAATTAAAAAAAAAAATAAAAAATTGGTGCTTCAGCCACTTCAGAGGGTCAAAGAGATGCAAGGTCAAAAATAGTAGGATGCACATTACACTGTCTTTTAGGAACCAGCAACCATGCATATTCACTTCAAATGTTCGTGGAGAAAAATAGATCTGGATATAGAGCATGATATCCTCAATGCCATACACTATCATTTTCTATTTAAAAATTGACATCAATCACTCACTTAAAATACTTATTTAGGGTAACTGGCTGATTCTTTTGTAACACAAAGCAGAACCACTTCAAGTGTATTCACAAGGCAAAATTAAATGTAATACAGTGAATCTGAACATGACCACTAAATAATGACCCAGAGAAAATCTACAGTTACAGTTAAGAATGGCAAATCTTAACCCCCAAAATTACTATGAAGTTACCTTTCTAAAATGATAAACATATGTCAAAATGAAATGCATCCTCTTTCCTAAAAAACCTTTTTGAATTTCGTAACACATTAATAACAAAACCCATCTGTACCTCCATAATAATTATCCCTTGTAAATAACTCAATATATTAGCTGACAACTTTAAGTCAATGTATTTTAATAATTTTTTGCACTCTAATATTTGTTTTCCAACAACTCAGGTAACTGCACTCAGTTGGTCTTGTTCACACAGAATCATATGCTTATTTGTCATCAATTCTTTAGTCTATTAACAGCCATTTTGCAACTGACAAAGAAGTGAAGTATATTTGAACAGTACAAGTTATATCTAACTATAATGGTAAAATCCATTTGTTTATGACAACTTATAACTGAAGAATTAAAAATAAAAAAAGAAATCCTCACCTGAATTAAAGGTTGCATTACTTTTTTGAAAAGGAACTTCAATGTTAGTATCATCTGTTTCAACTAAGTTGTTTTTGTCATCACTGTCATACAGCTTTTCTACGTTCAACAAAGTGAGGTCCCTTTTTTTCCCTAGTTCTGCTTCTATTTTTGCTTCACCGTGGTTGGTGTTTACAGTCATTTCATTTGCAGAAACTAAGGAAAGAGCCTGTGTCTTAGGCAGGGGAGTCCTTATTTCAGAAAAGTCACTTTCTAAAAGCACATTTGAATTTAATTTATAGTTTACATTCGTTACTGCTTCACTCTCTCTCACCGCTCCTGAAATTGTACTAGAGAGTTCTGATGTAACATCCTCATGCAAAACATCTTCAGCTTGTTCATCATCCTCATGTGCCTCTGGGGAAGGACTCTCAGCAGTCTCCGTACTGATCTCCACACAAAGGGCCTCATCTACACTCATGAGGTTCACTGTATTTTCATCTGTTTCTGTGATTTCACTGTCTACTGTGGCCTGAGATGCTGCTGATTCTGTCTTTACCCCACTCTCATGTGTCTCATTCCCTCTACCAATAACAAGCAAAGAATTCCTGCTTTTTTCTGGGTCTGTAGTTGAAAGGATGCATTCAATCTGGTTAGGGCTATTAAAAATTTCTTCTCTTTTGTCTTTTACTTCAGTACTCTCAGCAGTAAGTTGACTTTCTTCTATGACTGTAAAGGTGAAGAGACTATCACATTCTTCCATTGAGCTCAGAGTGATCACTGCCTCCTCCTCCTTATCTTCTTCTATATTTGAAGCAGTGTGTTGATCTTCACTGTCAGTTCCAACTCTTAGCACAGGAGCTCCACATTCTCCCACAAAAATCACAGAACCTTTGCTTTTCCCATCTGCATTGAAAGCAGTTAGTCCAAACTCTTCATCTACGGTTGCAGTGGTCTCCACCACCCTACATTCCTCTGATGCATTTGGAGAGAGAATGGCACCTTCATCTTCTGCTACAACAAGCTGACTCTCAGCTTGTGGTGCTGCACTGATCAGGACTATCTCACATTCTTCTGTCATGCTTGTAGTGATCATAGCAGCTTCATATCTTCCTTCTGTTTCTGAAGCAGTGAGTTTACTTTCATCTTGCATAGCTACACTAGACATAGGAGCTTCAAAACATTCTGCTGTACTTGTAGAGATCATCAGTGTTTCATTCTTTGACTCCGTGTCTGAGATATGTTGAATCATCTCTTCTGTGACTTCACTTGACATCAGGATTACTTGTTCTTCCACAACACTTGTGGAAATCATAGCACACTCATCCTTTTCTTCCTTACCACTAGCAGTTGGGTGACTTCCATCATCACTGTTATCTCCTCCTGTGCTGGATCCACTAGGCATGGGAACCTCATACACTTCCATATCTACAGAAACCATAGCATTCTCATTTATTTCTTCTGTTTTCAAAGAGGGGAGCTGATCATCATATTCAATAGCTGCACTTGACATAGGAGCCTCAAATTCCTCCACAATACTGGTGGAAATCATAGTGCACTCATCTTTCTCCTGCTTACTTCCAAAAGTATTCACACACTCTTTAAACTCTGTAGCTGTACTGGGCATAGGCACTGTGTCTTCAGCATCTATCAAGATCATGGAGCTTTCCCCACTTTCATTTACTCTTGCACCAGCAAGTGGACCTTCTTCAGCATCTGTGGCTGAATGTAAAGGAGCATCCTCCACTGTGCTGGTAGAAATGACATCACCTTTTACTTCTCTGTTGGCAGGAGTAAGAGAAGTCTCATCTTTCTCTGGAACTGCACTACTTATAGAGGCATCAAGTTCTCTGCTGTCAAACGAAGTCATGGCATTCTCATGTTTGTTTTCAGCACCAAACTGTGTCTTATCTTGCACTGCCATAGCACTAGTCATGGGACCCTCGCATTCCTCAGCATCTGAGGGAAGTAAGGTATCTTCATGCTTCCCTATCTGTGCAGCTAGGGCACCCTCATCTGCAGCACTTGCACTAGTCACACTGCTTTCAACAATGCCTTTATCATTTTTGCAGTCTGTGCCACAATTAGCTTCTTTCTCTGCACTTGTCATGCTGTCAACAGTAAGCTTATTTATATCTGTGCCAGCCACTCCTGATTCAGCTTCCATTTGTTCAGCAACTATGCAGATAATGGAACTTTCACCTTCTTCTGCACCTATACAAATTAGTGCCCTTTCACTTTCCACTCCTGCACAAGTGGAGGCATGCTCATTTTCTTCATTTCCTCTTCCTGTACTGGTTACAATGTCCTCACCTTCTTCATCCTCTTCTTTTGAGCCTGTACTAGTCACAAAGCTTTCATCATCACACAGACCTACACTGACTGTAGTGATACTGACTTCTTCCTTTGCCCTTGTGCTGTCCATTAGACTTTCACATTTTTCAGCTTCTAAACAAACTACAAATCCCTCATTGCTGTCTTCTAGCCCTGTGCAGACTGCTGAAATTTCAGCATCATCTTCTGGGGTTATGCCTGTGCTGGTCACTGCACTTTCACCATTTACAGTATCCTCGGATTTGTCACCACTAGTTCCAGCTGTGGCACTGTTGTTTGTGACCACTGCAATACATGCACCAGTCACAGTGCTTTCTCCTTGGCTATCTGTACCAGTCACAGAGCAGATGATGAAGTTATGATTTCTTTCTTCTGCACCTGTGCAAGTCACAGTACTTTCATGTTCTTTTACTTGGCCAGCTGTCACATTCCCCCTAAAGTCACCTGAATTATCACCACTGGTTGACCCTTCACCTGTTTCTGTCCCTGCACTAGTTACAGCTCCATCGCTTTCTATTTCACCTAAGCAGGACACAGAACTTTCAAATTTGCCTGTATCTACACAAGTTGAAGTTTTCTGCTTTTCTTCAGAGCCTGCACTAGTCACAGCATCATCTTTTTCTTCTGTCCCAGCACTATTCACACTGTCTTCAATTTCTACTCCGCTTGGGTTCACTGAATCCTTACCACCTTCTTCTGCATCAGCCATGGTACAGTCACCATTTTCTTCTCCTTCTGTACTTGTTAGGAAGCTTTCACTCTCTGCTAATCCTTCAGTGACAACACTGCTGCCACCTTCTTCAGCTGCTGCAACTGTACAGTCACCAATATCTGCTCCTGTGACAAAACTGCAGCCCTCACTATGTTTTACCCACATGCCTGTTGTGAAACCTTCATCAGCTTCTATGCTTGTGCAGATTACTGTCACCTCACTTTCTTCTGAGCAAGTGGTTGTAGCATCGCTGTCCTTTCCAGAATGGGATGTACCCTCAGCTCTTTCTCCTTCTGTACTAGTTGCCATTGCAGTGCTCTCAATGACCTTTTCTGTGCTAGTTCCTATCACACCGGCTGGAGTCTTTTGTAGGCTGCTGTACAACGAACTAAGTTTACTACTTCCTGCACTGGTACCTACGGCATTATTTTCATTTTTGTCTTCCATGCCAACCACATTAGTCCCTTCTAGCCCACTGGCTATAACAGAGCCTTTGAAACTTTCCTCAGGAACTCCTTCAGGCACTAAAACAGAGGAAGACTGGATCATATCATCAGTGTCATGCACCTTGCTGTCTTCCACACTATCCATCATTGTGCTTCTTTCTCCCTTTGTGGAAGGATCTATATTCAAGCACTCTCCTCCTTTTCTTCTTAGGGTAAGTTCTTTTGTTGTTACATCTTCACGATCTTTGCTTCTGTCAGACATCAAATTTTCCTCTTTTCTTTTTAACTTCCTATCTTGAGAGCTTTCTGACTTTGCTGCCTCATTGTGATCTTCTTGCCTACATAACCCAGCTGTACTGTATTCCACTGCCTGTTCATCAGGCTGGGACACCTCGTTAACTTTTTCCATACTGTTGGCCATGATGGTGCTGTCACCATCATCTTTCATGACAGAACTCGGCACTGCACTATCTTGCTCCATGTATACAACCTGTGCTGTATCATTCTTCAAAAGGAAAGCATCTTCCAATAAGGAAGTCCCATCTGAATTGTGGCATTCTTTAGACATGGTACCTAAAGAATCTGTAAAATCTGAGATATCCATATCCATGGACTTTGAATCAGCAGCATCTTCTCTTGAAGAATTAATTGCTAAAGGAATACCATCTGAATTGGAATTTATCACAGTTTTTAAACTCTTTGGTCTTCTGCTATCTTTTGAAGCCTGATCCTTACTGGACACATTCTTTAAGGTTCTACCACTTGTTTCATACACAATACTTGTTTTATAGGCCCCCTGTTTACTGGGTCCTTGAGCCATGGAAGCTTTTTTGGACAAAGGGTCTAAGGCACCAACTTGTTTATTAGAAGTATCTTCTTGTTCAACAGTTTTTTCAGCTGCAGGCAGAAACTGTGATTCACAGGCCTCAGGACCTGCCAAGCTGTGCTTTAACTCTTTATTTGAAATAGAACGAGATCCTTTTTGTTTTACTGCACACTTTGCATCTGTGGCTTGGAGAGAGTTTTGAATGTTTTTTCCATTGGTGTTAGATGCTTCCTGTGCTTTTGTTTTTTTCAAATCAAGTTCCATCAGCTCTTCCTCACAACCAGTGTGCAAGTCATCATTATTCACAGTTGCTTTTTGAGGCGCTGGAACCTGGCTGCTTTCAGTTGTGCTAGCTGATTGCTTTTCCACCTTAACTAAATCTTGGTTTGATATACTGCCTTTTCTATTTTCACAGGATACCTTCTTGCTTTGTTTTTTATCCACTGCCATTGTGACATTAGATAATCTTTCATGACCACTATCCATTTCTTTAGTATCTTTATCTTCCAATTTGATGCTCTCTTCCTTCTTCTTTATTTCCTTGTTGCTGTGCTTTAAGTTTTTGCTTTTATGACCTTCTGCAAAGAACCTTCTTTCTAGTTTGGAATTACTTAAGTCTTTATCACCTCTGTATTTCTCTTTTACAGCCCCTTTTTCTCCAGAATGTAACTTAACTCTGTGACTAAAGTCTTTTTGTGATCCCTGAGTTGACTGTGGGCCACCAGCAAGCTGAAACTCAGCACCACTCTCCTCCAAACCTTTATCTTCATTCCTGAATTTGTGTTGTTTATCTGAATCATTGTCTTCCAGGCTCTTATCTTTGTCTAATTTCTGTCCAGTGTCTTGTTTTGTTAACTCCTGTAATTCTGTTTCAGATGCTTTGAACTGTTTACTATGACTCTTGGACTTGGACTTTAACAAAATCTTGTCTTCTACAAGGCTCTTAGATCTTCGTTTATGAACACCATCTTCAAGTTTTACATTACTATCAGAGTTAGCTGACTCTATTTCATGTTTATCTTCTGAGTAGCTTTCACTCCTTCTGTGTGATGCTGAACCAGGCTGCTTTGAGGCACTTAGGGAATCCTTCTGGGGCTTGGAATCACTCAAGGACCTTTTGGTCTTGCATTCTGCTCTTGGTTTGTCTGTTGAGTGATGTCTTTCTTTTTTGTTTTCTCTTCGCAGCAATTCTTCAGCTTTTAAGGTTGATTCAGAAGGGGTTTTTCCATCTTTTCCTGTTACTGATACTTTCCGTTCACTTCGGTGTTTACTCTTCCTTTCACATTTGTCGTCTGAGGAAACCTTTATTTGTTGATTATGTTTCTGGCCACCATCCTCTCCTTTCAAACTTCGCTCAAAAGAATGAAGTTCAACATCTTCACCTGACTTGTGAATACCATCTCCTTTATATTTGTGCTTTAAAGAAAGTTTATCTTCTAACGCAGTTTTTTCCTTTTCATTTTTATCTCTGTAAGACTTGGCTTCTTTTTTGGCAGAATTTCTTATATGTTGAATTTCTGTGTCATTATCTTTTTTGGGGTGTTTTTCATTCTTAGATATGGATTTCTGCTTCTGTGGTTCTTCAGTATTGACTTCTCCTTTATCCAGTTGTTTTTTCGGATCTCTTGTTTCACTGTCCTGCTGAGCTCCTTCAGCCTGAAGAGAAGTGGAGGTTTTTCTTTTATGTTCTTTTTCTGCTTTAGAATCACTTTTGTTTTCCTCAGCTGAATGACCCCATTCTGAAAGTTTCCTAAGTTGTTTAGAGATTTCATTTTTTCCATGATTGTGCTTCAATTCTTTGGAAGTATTTTTTTCAGAAGTCTACAAAAGAGATTTTTTAAATATATGTAAGTACATATTACACAGTTCCTTCAGTTATGTGCTGAACAGAACTGGCAAACCCAAATTCTTGGAAAAAAAAAACAAACCCAATACACTAGGGAATACACTTAACATTGTAATAAAAATTCACCTAAAATATAGTCAGTCAAGAAGTTAAAACTCCCATTTTCATTTCACCTATTGGTTATAGTGGAAAAATCTAAAGCAAATGAAGTTACCCTTAAGCGGTCTGAACTTCATAAGGTAATTTTTCTAAAATTACTTTAAAAAGTTTTTGAATAGACAATCACAATTTCAAGTACTTTGTAAGCTACTTTAAATAGCTATTTTTGTCTGGTAAAACAAAACTTTTTTTTTCCAAAACTAAATAATACACCAAAACCTAAAAAAGATACATCTAGACCTCTACTTGAACTTCCACTCTCGTCTTTTTTTAAATTTAAACAGTGTTATTCATAAAATTCTCACCCTAAAATATTTTCTTTCCTTTTGTGTTTGGAGCAGTCAGTTTTCCTTTAACTTTCTAGTGAGAAGTTGAAACAAATAAAGCTCAAATCTTTACATATAAAAGACACTGCTCTTTTTAAAAACCCAGCATGCTTCACGGATTAGGGCTCAAATCTGTGGTTCTACTACAACATGCATCAGCACTGAATACAAGACCATATTTCACTGGGTACTGGAATTCAGAAAACATTGCTACAGTGATGTCAGATCACGAGTACAACTGAAGGAATGTGCAGGGAAAAAAACTTATGAGTGAGAACGAATGCAATTACATGCAGTTTGGTGTGCACATAAGAGAGAGTACTATCAGAATTAAAAAGATCATAAGATTTATATATGAGACACCTACCTCATTTATCTTTTGCATTTCTTTAGACTCTTCTTCAGATGGCTCATTTTTCTTTCTGCAGCTATCTTCAGCATGCCTGAAAGAGGTATTTGGACAATTTAACAAAGAACAATTGGTACCAGCCTAACATTACTTTGTAAACTTTCTACTTTCAAAGCTGAATGCAAGAGAGAAATGCCCACTAAAAATACAGAAACAGACTATGATCACAAAATTCTGACTAACCAATTCACTGAGGCTTTTTTCTCTTGTAAAATTATCTATTTCAGCTTCAAAAATACCCAGAATACCAGTGCTTTTAAGCAGTATTAGTATAACAGTACTGTTGTTGTCTCTGTAAAATGGGTAAGAGTTCTCCTTGCTCCACATTTACACATTTTATTTGTAGACAGTACACAGGTACATACCCACATGAAACATCTATCTAAAGATGAAGCTGACTTGACTTGCCTATTAGAGGCACAAACATGTAAAAGGTCTCCATTCTCATGCCTTTATCACCATTCTGTGAAAAACCACAAAAAGACTGCTACTGCAGTCTGAGCTGCAACGTATTTAATCAGCTGTACATTTTCTTAATTTTTCTTAATTTCATGTTTATTGGTAACAACGTCATGCAAATATTTTGAGAGAAAACTGTTTAAATGGGTAAGGCTAAGTACAAAGTTGAAAAGAACCTATTCAAGCAGCAAAAATGAATATTCAAACATTAAGTAAATGAGCAAATACATTAAAAAAAAAAAACATTAAAAAAATGAGTAAAATAATCTTTTGAGCAAATACATAAATACCTTGAATCTCTTTTTCTTTTTCTGCTCAGGGCCACTTTCTTTTCCAAAAATTTCTGTTCTTTAAGCACATCCTTAATACTAGTACTAGTAGTTTTTGACTCTAGACTTTTTGATGAAGATTCTTCTAATTGCAAGCCATTTTTTCCTAAAATAATACACAAATGGTGAAATACATACACATCATTATATTAGTGTTTCAGCTACAAACATGACAGAAAGCAGTACAGAGTACTAAGGTATAGCAAAAAATAGCAGTTAGATAGGTATTAATTGAGCTTAAGCAGTGTAACGGATATGGAAAAAATGAAGAAGAAATTCCGTATTAATACTCTGCATTATAATTTTTTCTGTTACATCACTGTTGAGATGTTGGGTTATTAAGGAAGGCAGTGACTACAGACCTATATGACCATTATTCAAAGCTGAATGTTTTATTCTATGGAGAGTAAGCAAGAGCAGGCTGGTGTAGGCTACTCACAGCTTTTCTTCTCATACCTTTAGCATTTTGATTTCCATTTTTTAGGGATTTTGTCTTTTCTGCAGCCTTCTGTTTACGTTTTTCTTCAAGTCTCTCTCTGTTAATTCGTCTTCTAAGGAGTCTCTCTTCTTTTTCTTTGGCCTAGAGATACAAAATCAAGGAAAACTATCATTAGATAATCTTTGATTACAAACATAAATCTAAACCCCATAGAAAGCAGAACACTGTAGCTTAAGGCAAACTAAAACATAAACACACCTTAGATATCATATAAAAGTTAATGGAATCCTCTAATATTTCTGTGAAGTTAAATTAGCCGAGTTCCAGAATTTCCTTGCTGCTCAGCATTGCAGACTGAAGTGAAGCAACCTTCTCAAAGAACTTATGTTTTAGTTGTATGTATATAAAATTTATACATATTTATTATATGTATAACAACTATATATATATAATAACTATATAACTATACATATATATGGCCAATGGAGAAAATCTAAAAGAACTGCTGCTCCCTCTTCTCTGTGCTGGCCCTTCTGCCACAGAACAGAGTGCACATGCTTAAATAAATCTGTTTCCATTCTCAGTGGCTGCAGACTTGCTACAAATACTGATTACATGGTCAGCAAAGACTACATTTGTAAACGGTTGGGGTAATGAAGTAGCCTGCAGTACTCAACACAAGCCTGATCTACTAAAAAACCCCACTGAAGGCAGGCTGCAGGTAGATATGGGCCATGTTTTTCATTCAAATTGTCACTGTATTTTGGTGGGAGAGGAAAGAGATAGAAAACTCTGTCCTTGCTTTCACCTCCAGAAGCCTTCAAACTACAGCCAGCAGAGCGCTGTGCTGGAGGAACAGATCATACAATACTGATGGAAACCTGAAGAACGGACAGCTGTTGTTACGAGGGGAAAAAAACCCTGAAGGGAGAAGGAACTAAAGACTCCTCCTTACACAAACCACCGACCAAACCAGGAGTGGAATTCCTGCTCTAAAAAGTTTTGGGGCCAGAATGTGAGCAGCAGCAAAACCCGCGCTTACAATGGACTGACGGCGCTGTTCCACAGTTCGCTCGTCATCGGAATCACTGAAGTATTTGGAGTACAGGAAAGGTTTGCGAACATAAGCGTGGCGAACAGGCTTGGCTTTCCCATCACTCAGCTCATTTGCATGGGCCTTCGTCTTACTTTGACTGTTCTTCTCCTCTTCATCTAAAGAAAGGGTAAGTGTAGAGATATATTGATAAATTAGGGCAGTGCTTTCAACATGACTTTTGAGAAGGCAAAGTTACTCAAACAAAATGTATCAACAATTATTTACTCCAAACGCATAAACAGTTAAAAAAATTAAACCCTTTTAGCATCAAAATATCACTTTGAAAAATTATTTTGAACAAAAAATGATTTGAAAATTGAGAAAGATGATGAAAAAAATCTGCTGTGTTGTGTACATCACTCAGCCAAAAATTTGCATGACACAAAGGTGGTAACAAACCAGGACACAACAACTGAGCTTACCTCTCTTGTCTGTGATCCCACTGCCCCTTTACATATATACTATTTAGTAGCTAACTATGCATGAGAAGTCAATACAATTTCTGCTATGCATTAAATTATAAGTCTCCCCACACCAAAGATATCAGTACACTATTGTGAATCCATAAAAAATAGCTGGCTTACTGAAATACATACACAAAACACACTGTTTGTTACACACATCTAAGTATTAATCAAGTAAAAATAAATAAATCTATTTCAGTTTTATCAGGATTACTAGAAATAGTGCAATACTGTACAAATTATTTGTATTCCTGAAACATGCTTAAGGCTTGCTTTCATTTCATAAATAATTAGTCATAACTGAACACAATCTGTCATGTTTCAAAGTAAGATGAAAGCCAGAGAATACACAAATGATTCAGTGCTTCTAAATAATTTTTAGAGCAGAAAAGGTAAGCTGTGAGCATACTATAAAATTTATTCAGGTACTAAGGCATTCTGCATTATAAAGTGTAAAGTTTTATTAACTGCCGAAATCAGAGTCTGGAGTCTGTACTAGACAGGGAGAACACAAAAAGGCAACAGTCAGTGAAACAACTAGGTGTTTCTGAACTTTTAAAGCCAGATCCATTTCTTTTCTTTCTACTGTGGCCAAGTTCCTGAATCCTAAAGCTCTAAACCAAATCTGATCTACAAAGTCAGCTACAACCACTACCCTAGCTCCACAAAGCACCAAGTTATACCGAGTTCACGGCAGAGGGGAGGGGAAGAAACCCTGCAGAACAGTGACATTCACCATTAAGTGCTTTATCTATGGACTATTGTAGCATAAAATACAATTTACAATCTTTAGAAGATACCAAACACTAATATATGAATAAAAGTATTCAAAAAGTAAATTCGCTACTCATCTTTTGAAACTGCGCAGATACTATCCAGTTCACATTCAAAGTCTCTCTCATAGGTAGGTACAATGTTGCAAACCTTCAAATTTATGACATGGTACTCTCAACAAAAGCATTACATACTCCTTATTGCCAGTTAACAATGTAATTATTTTACCACCTGATATGATCTCCCCCTCTTCGGTACTGTCAGAAATTACAGGCTCCTCTTCGCTCTCCTCTTCAAAGGAAGAAAGGTCACTGGTATGGACAGAGCTGACTGTGATGTCACTGAGTACATCCATATCTGAATCTATTAACATATTTTCTTGCAAAGGAAAAAGTAAAAACAAAGAGCTGTAAGGCAGCGCACTGAGTTTGTGAAACTTTTCCTACCAAAACATCAATTTTGTCACTGAGAACAAAACCATGTTGAGAATTAGAAATAAGAAAACAAAATTATAACACCTTAATTAAGTAACTAGGATAACTCTGGTTTATTCAAAACAAAACCTGCTCCAAAGTAAAACTATAAATTTTAAATGAGGACTGAAATTGTTGAGAGAACGTACCAGATTAACACAACCAATCACACACCTGAGGAATTAAAGGTCATCTGGCTACAAATTCAGGTACCTCAGTTAAGAGACACAGATCAAGTCCAATTGTCACTAGCAGACCAGTTTGCCAGAACTAGCAGAAAACTTAAAATCCAAATATACTGATTCAACTCCTGAATAAACTTAAAAAATCTCACTTCATGTGCATATTTTGAGGAAGAGCATTGCCCACACCATACCTTCTTTAGCGCTTTCAGCTGTCTTATGTTTATTGCTATTTTTTTCTGGAACTAACTGTTTCACTGGTTCTGACTCCTTTGCTTGCTTTTCTTCTTTTGACTTTGTAGTATCATCACTTTTCTTTGAATGATCAGACTTTTTGTCAAGCTTTTCCTTCTTTTCTTTTCTTTTTCACTGCTCTCTGGTTTCTTGTCAGATTTATCCAATAATTTACTCTTTACATCTTCACATTCCTGTTGAATATCTTTACTTGTAGAAGTCAAAGTATTAGTATCCTTTGCTGAATTTTTTATTTCTTCACTTTGGCAGGGAAGCTCATTTAAATCTTCACACTTTGCAAGCGTTTCAGCTCCTTCTCCAGAAAGGTCACAAATTGCTTTCTCTCTGTCTGTCAAGTCCTCTGCATTTCTCTCTTTATCAGTGCTACCATCCACACTCTGCTGAGATGAGAGTTTTTTTGCAACTTTGTCGATGTTCTTGGGATTTGAGGTCTCTGTTGAAGCCCTGGCAGCATTTGCTTCTTGGTTAAGAGAAGTTATTGTTTCCAAAATGGACATTGCATCACTAGCTACGTTAGCACTTGGAGTTGTAGCAGAGACACCTTGAACAGTAAGAAAGAACAGAGTTTTACTTCATCCTAGTTTCTGTAATTCTGTTCAGACAGGTTAAACAAGTGAAAAGAAACAGAATAAGCACTCTCTACAAAATACATATAGTTAACTCAAATATTTGACTAATTTTGCCTTCAGAGATTTTGTTTAAAAAAAAGGACCAAACAAAAATCTCCAAGACATTGCACTCCTGCAGCAAACAGTGTATGATTACTAGAGATTAATTTTGCTCTGTGACACACCACTGCTCCTGAGGTCTGCCTAGAGAAAGTGAGGATTGTCAATGGGAAGGACATCTGAACACAGCCCTTGTTCAACTTTACCAACATTCTACGTAGGATGATGATTCTGGATAAAATATATACGTATATAATATACATTCTATATATACATATACTGCAGGACAAAGTTGGTAGCTCACACTTCTAGCATCTCCATAAATATAATGGAAAATCAACTCAGCAGATTGACTATATGACAACAGGACTATCAGAAACACCTTATCACTTTTCCATCATTTTAGAACCAGGTCTGAAGATGGATGACTAAGAGTTAACTGGACTAGCACTAAGAACTGCAGCTGGCTTGTTAATCGATTTTAAAGGAAGCGGGCCTCACAGGAAAAAGGCTTGGATTTAAATCAAGGTTACAAATGGATGGCTGTGGAGTCTCTTAGAACAGGAAAGAATGGACAATTACATGCAGGAGTGTTTAGAAGTTGATATAGGTAATATTAGGACTTCTCCCATCCTAATTTTATGGTACACAGCAACTGCACAGGTAACTGTCTTAAGTAATTTTTTCGTCTCTACTGACAGCCAAAAATTTGCATCATTCTTCTCTTACAGCAGTGTCTTTTCTGATCCTGTAATACTGAGACCAACTTCTCTCCCTACAGGCAACTGGCCCCTCATAATCTCAAGCAGAAGTGAAAGAGTGACGTGGTCATAACAGGGTGACATCTCTTTTGCTTTCTACCTTTATCCATAGAGTAAGAGACGTGTTCTGGTGTGCTGGCTGGAGCTCAGCTTGCTAGTACCGATACTAACAATATTACAGGAGCAGAAAACCTAGTCAATGATTCTGCCCTCTTAAACTCAATTCTTTTGTTAACAGACTGCTTAGAGAAATGGTAGAATACCTTGTACTGTAACAGAAGCATCTGCTTTCTCATCACTTGGAGATGTACTGGGGCCTGCCTCCTCTTTGTGATTCAACGTGGCTAAAAATTCATGGACAGCTTTTTCCACCTGAGGTCTGAATGTGTGGTTGATCTTTGGGTCCACAACCTGAGAAATAATTCGGTCAATTCCCGATTCCAACATTCCAGACCTGGAACAAAGTTGCATAAATTAGTATGAAAAATTAGTTTTCAAGCATGCATGAATGAAATACAATCATTTAGATGTGCTCCAATGAAGCACCAATGCTTTTTGAGCATTTCCACAGCTATACATTTAGTCTGTGTTACCCGTAAGTAGAAATGTGCTAGATAAAAAAAAACAATCCAAGTGCATGGAATTAATACAACAAGGAGCCTGTTGTTACATCTGTAGTTGTTAAACTTACAAGTGTTATTTAACTGCAGAAACTGTATTTTGGAAAAAACTTAGAAGAAATCTTGTATTACCAATTAGCATAGCAAAAAAGAGATGAATTATAAAAGGCATGGGGCATAAATAACTACTAAACCACTCATCACTACCCTAAGTTACTTTCTGCCCAGTATAAGGTCGCAAGTTCTGCCATACCTATAAGCTTTATAGAACACACTTAATCTTCCAGTAAAATAAAATATAAAATAAACCCCCCAGCTATAAAACTTATCTCTTTAGATCCCTGCAGTCTTTCCTGGGACATACACAACCTCTTGTCCCCATTGCTTCTTTAACAACAAAAGAACAACTGCTCCCCTTCCTAAAAACCAAACAGTCTTCAGTATAAGTTATCAATGCTACCACCATGGCACAACTAATTAAGTTTGCTCCCAAATCTGTGGTCTGACCCAATTTAATCACCAAACTCATGGTATTTTGAAGAATTTTCCTAATGTTTCTTATGACTCTACGATTTGAGAAGGAAGACAGGAGGAACCTTTATGAAATAATACAATATTAGATTAAAGTGTCGGATATAACCTTAACATAACATCAGTTCTTAAACCTCTTCTCTGTCCAGCTAGATTTAGATCCATTTTTCTATTTTGTGACTTCAGCTTTACACTCTGCTGAGTTTAGTTTGTGAAATGCTGCTTCTTAACTCTAAAAATGATAATTGCAATTTTACTAATATCTCCCATAAGAGAAAAAGTAAAGGTAGCCTTTAGCCAGGGGGTTACATCTCAAGTCAAAATCAAGGTTTCCACCCCTGCATAAACTTGGATCAGATCAAAGAACATCTGCAGTCTAATTCTCATTAATACTGATGGTGAATTACTACCTCAAGGAACTGCACATTTAAAATGTTGAGAGGAGAAAACAACCCAACTTCTTCAGAGGTTTCTTTAAAGAAAGCAACCCACTTTACATTGACCCAGAGCCTTTGTCACCTATCGCAGTACACGAACAGGTTCAGAGAAATCCAAGAGCTCTCACTTACTTGAGAACCTGCTGCCTAATGTTATTTCTCAGCTGGTTCTTGTTGAGATGAGGACTCCAGGTATGAGTTGCCAAATGATTGGAAACAAAGTTGTCAACGCGCTGTCTCAAATTCTGGTAGGCAGGCTAGGAAGCAACAGCAGAGAGGTTGGACTGGAATGATAGTGTAAGAGGCTGGTTATCCTCCCGGAGAGCAGGCTGGTACAGCCGGGAGCCCGATCGGACCCCTCCCCGCCGGGGCTCTGCAGGAGCAGCCGCTGCCCTGCCAGCCCCAGGGGTGTATGCGCGCCGGCCGGCCCGCGCTCCCCAGCGAACACGGGGCTGCGGCTTCGCCCCCGCGGCCGCGAGCACAGCCTGGAGCCCCGCGCGGGCCCGGCGGCCGCTCCGCACCGCCGAGCGCGCTGTCCCGGGCCGGGCCCGCCCCCGACCCGCCAGATCCCAGGGCGCTGGGACCCCCCCGAGCCGCCGGTCCCGCCCGCCCGCACCTTGGTATCCACGTCGGCCAAGCAGTCGCGGCGGAACTGGTCGAAGAGCCCCTGGCTCTTGAGGTGGTTAACGATCATGGAGACCAGCTCGGGCTCGGCCGCGCCGCCTCCCGCGCCGGCCCCGGCCCCCGGCAGCGGCGGCGGCTGTTGAGGGGGCGGCGGCGGGGGCGGCGGGGGCTGGGGATTGGTGGCCATGGGGGCGGCGGGGCGGCGGCTGCTGCCGGCGGTGCCGGCCGGGCCCCGGGACGGGGCTGCTCAGCGAGCAGCGGCGGCGCTGACCCCGGAAGCGGAAGGGGACGGCGGGAGGAAGCGGCGCGCGGCGCGGGGGAGGCGGAGGCGCCGCCGCCGAGAGCGGCGCCATGGGCGCGGGACGAGCACTGGCGGGGCCGCGCGCAGCCGCCGCGGGCCCTGCACGAGGGCGGAGGGGGCGGAGCCGCTCGCGGGCCCCGGGCCGCTGCGGCCCCGATCCGCCGGGCCGAGGGGGAGAGGAGCGGCCGCGGCGGCGCTCGGCCCCCCCGCCCGCCGCGCCCACGGCCCCCCGCGCGGCGCGGCCGCCGCTGGGCACGGCGGGCGCGCCCCTCTCCCCGGCCGCCCCGCGCCGCTGCTGCGCTCCCGGCGGCGACCCGCGGCCCCGCCCTGCGGCCCGCCCCTTCCTGCGCCCGCCGCCATCACGGTGCGGGCGGCGCCGCGCGCTTCCTCCCGCAGGGGCGGGGCGGGGCCGCGCCGGGCGGGGCGGGGCCGCGCGGGGTCAGCGGGGCGGGGCGGGGCCGCGCGGGGAGCGGGCCCTGCCGCCCCTCCCGCCCCGTGCCGCCTCAGGCGCGGCTGGGAGAGCGTGTTTAGATTCCTTGAGTTTTAGCTTGCCACCTTTAATATCAGTGCATTCTCCTCTGCTCTTGTAAAAGACATGTTTTCAACCCGTTTCTTGTTTCCTGGTTTCCTTGTTCGCCGGGTTTTTTTCGTGTGTCAGTTTTACGGTCACAACTGTCCGATGTGCTGAGGCAAGGAAGGTTCAGATCTGGTATTAGAGAACATTTTTCGCTGTCTGGGTGGTCAGGCATTGCAAAGGGTTGCCCAGCAAAGTGGTGAAGGTCGCGGTCCCTGGAGTTGTTTGCAGCGTGTGGACCTGGCGCTGTGTGGTACCATTGCCTGTAGCCCCTGCTGTATGTGTTTACAAACTGGTTATGACTACAGTTGCTTTTGCATTCTCTTTTAGGACAGTCTAACTTTTAAATATTTTGACATATTCAATACAAGAAGTCTCTGCAAGTTTCCTAATAACTTCTAAATAAAGTACATAATAGATACAGTTCCAGATGCAGTTCCTAAACTTCAAACAATATTTAAATTGTTGAGAAATTACTAAGATATGAGACAAACAGAAGTGAGATTTATATGATATTGTGCAAACAAATTGTTACATGGCTGCCAGCTGGATAAATACGTGAAAGTACAAGTCAGAAAATTCAGGGAAGGTGCTTGTGGCCCAGAATGTGTGTGCTCTGAAGGCTGCTGGGGACTGGGAAGGTATCTTTTTTTCTCTTTCTATCTCTAGGCTTGCTTTTTGTCCCTGAATATGAGAACGACTCTGAGGCTGGACAGACCCATTTTAGCCATTGCTGTCAGGTCAGCCGGCCACACAACCTGTGATTTCAGAGTCACATGCTTACATCTCAGGTTTTGTCTCATTTTTAACTAACTGTGGGTATAAATAGCATGATTATGCCACATCTGAAGCAGAAATTCTGTTCCTTAATAGGAATAAAATACTATGATGAATTTAGAAATGATGTTGCTTGTAGTAGCGTAAGTAAAAATAAAGCACTGGCAATAGCTCACTCTTTTTTTTAAAAACAATGTTGTAGAAATCTTATTCTATGGATGCCTACCACAGGCATCAAATTTGGAGTGGCCATGATTCTGTGTGTTCATATACTTAAACTCTCTTGAGGTCAGTTCATACCATCATTGATAAAAGTGGTAACTGAACTTGACAGGTTAGTTGATTTTTTCTTGTTTTTGTTTTTCAGTGGAACACTCTTTGTGTAGTTTTTTTCCCCAATAATTTTGTTCATGCTATGTGTGCTGATAATGAATCTGAATTTATGAAGTGTCTGAAATCCAGGTGACAGCAGGATTAAGAAAGTAAAAAAGAGAAAGGTACTTCACTTTGCATGGGAGTCAAGGATTAATCTGAACAAGGATTAATCTAGTGATAGGAGATGCCCTTCCTCTGTGATGAACTTTTGCAAAATTCTGTGCTCTCCAAAGATAAAGTATTGCTATCAGTGTTGAGTTTACAAAGGTGATGTTCCTCTTTAACTGCTGTAGTCTTTTACAGACAAGGGTACACAGAAAGGGGAGCTCTTTAGTAACATTTTGAGTTTTCTAATAAAAATAAAGGCTTTTCACCAGGGATAACTGAAATGCCTGAGCAGATTCTTGGACAGTAAAAGCTCTAAAGCTGCCCAACACCAACGAGAGATCTGTTCTGGATGAATTGCTCACTTCTTCCTCTACATATGTGGCAACATGTCTGTGCCTTGCACCATCTGTGTTACTTCTGTGGCTCCATTCTCTGAGGTTTATTATATTTTAGTGTGTAGCTTATTGGTACGTTGTTTATTGTGTCATGATAAACCCCAGAACTGTGGACGCTGAATTGATTTGTTGTATGAATGTGCGTTGCCTGATGCATATTTCATTTTTGTTTGTCCCTGTGCATAAACAGTATACTTTTATGATTGTCTCTAGTTAGAGAAAGCCTCAGATTTTCTGGTGCTTACTGTTATGGGATTTTTCTAAAAAAGGCAAAATTATTATGCCTAGGAGCAGCACTAGTAGTCATAATCTAGTCCACTCTGTTTTGGAGCAGCAGAGAAATGGTGCCAGCATTGCTGAGGTTTTATGCTTCATCAATAACAGCATATGTGGCTTCAGCTAAGCTGCAACATGAAATGCTGGAGTTGCAAGACTGAAACGTAGCCAAGGTACAGACTGTACCTTCAGCTACGATGTGACTGGAGTGATGTCCATATCCTTACATGGGAATAATTGCAGTTGATAAAATGTTATTGGACTGCCATAAATGGAGGCTCTGATCCTGTATTCCTTTTTTATGGTATGTAAATAAGAACATTTGGATAAACTGTCATTTAATAGTGCATGCTTGTAGTGCTCTTTCTGGCTTCGTAACCATGTTTCCTTCCAGGTGTCAGTCTTTATTTGGCTTTATTTGTTCGAACAGGTATATACATGTATTTATATTTTCTATTTGGCTGGCAAGTAGGCTCTGTGTAAAATGTAAAGCTTGGTGGCTTAAGTGAATTATGTGTAGAACAGCAAATGTATTTTGCTTCAATGGGAGGCCGCCTGTCCCAAGTGTTTTCCACAGGCAAGCCTTTGTCAAATGCAGAAATGAAAACAGTGACTAGACAACACATTTTAAAGTGATGAAAGGAAAGCTTTTATTTGAGTAGGCTGTCATGACCTTGCACTGACACCTCTAAAACTTTTCGGTTACTTCTAAAGAGATTCTTTGAGCAAAACTAAAAGTACCATAGGTTCTCCCTCTGTAACTGAGCAATATAAATGTTGTCAGCGGTGCTTAAATTCAGTAGAGATGGCCATTTGGCATCTCCTCAAATTGGCCAGTTAAATAGATAGACTGAAGTTCTTTGTAAAAATACTAAAGTTTATGTGTTCAGTAGCTAATATTACTGGTTGTATTTGCTGGGAAGATTGTCTGATTAAAGTTTGAGAAAAAGTTGTGAAATCTTCTAGGTCACATTTCATCAACCTGCATTTTTCAATGCTTCCTTATTGATATGCAGAGACCTTAACTCATTTTATGTATCTTAACATGGTAGAAGCTTTAACATTTATAGATCTGAGTATAAATTTATCTGAAAAAAATTTTTTTTTCAATTTCAGAACTTCAGTGTAACACCAAAGTTGCACATAATGCTTTTTAAAGTACATTATTTTGAAGGTACAGCTATGCCTCTTCTCCCTTTTTTTTTTTTATTTTTTATTTTATGTCTCTGTCAAGGCCAAGAAATTGAGTTTCTGTATGCCCAAGTTTTGTGAGATAGAATAGAACCTGTTTAGAGGGTGACATTTGAGAGCAAAAAAAGATTACTGTCACAAATAACTTTAATACAGAGTGTTGATGTGTGTTTTTGTTGCTGTTGTTGTTGTAACCGAGAAAGGAATCTTCAAGGGCAGATGGAGCCTTGACCTGCCTGGGAGAGGAAAGCCCATCTGTGTGGCCACGGCTGTGCCTGGTGGTGCAACATTTGTGCTGTTCCCTTTCATGGCAACGAGAGATGGACAGACACACTAGAGCTTTCTTACCTCTTCACAAGCAAACAATGATAATGGATGTAATATTGTTGGGATTGTTATTGGCGTCTAGGGAGCTGGACATCTAATTCCTGCTAATGTGATTGATAATCTTAGCATATATTTTTTTTCCCTTTTTTTTTCCTTGCTTTTTTCTCTCTTTTTTGAAATGTAGAATCCTGCATGCTGGAGAAATACCACTTTATTTCTCCATTCTGGTGAAAAATGTTAGAATAAGTTACTGTGCTCCTTTTAATAGAGTTTTTACTTTGGTATTTGTTTTTGACTGGAAAATACATATTTTTGCTATTTGTGTACAGGGAGACACAGGAAAACTTAATGGAAGGTTGTTCTCCAGAGAGAGCACAAGAGATTATACATTCTTTCTACACTCTTTCACTTTTGCCTAAATGTAGTTTTAATGGTAAGGTAAAATGGTATGGCTTAAACATGAAAGCAGACTGAGTGGATACACAAAAGCATGACACATTTTATATCAGTGTTCTTTGCTGACTACAGCAAGGTGAAATCAAGGTGGAGGCATTGCTTAAATGGAATGCATGAAGTTTAAAGTAGAGCTGATGGACTGACTTTTGCTTTAATTTATACCTGGTGTAGTTTCATTGAAGTCAGCAGGGAGATGGATCAAAGCAGGACTTTGCTACTAAATAACAGGGTGCTCAAAATTGCTCATGCCATCATTTCTGCAACCTTGGTTGTAATCCTCAAGTAAAAATGAGAGTTATTGTATCTAGTGCAAAAATAGTATTTCTGTGGAGAATTTTTAAAGTGTTATTTAGGAAAGTAACAAAAATAAAAAAGTAATAATTTGAGCTTTTGTCTTGTTCTCTTGTGTTGGGGGTACCAGAGGTCTGGAGGAGTAGGAATGGTGAGTCACATTTCAATAGCATTCTTTTAGAAGAGGTGGGGTGGAGGGAGGGAAGGAGATGGGCCATTTTATTGCTGTTGACCTACCTTCTGTGCTTGGTTCCTGGTGCTGCTGGGCATCGAGAGAACCCTGTCTGAGGTCACTGGTAAGGTGGGCGTGTGTAGAAGGGGCTGTTGTGAAGGCGTTGTAGGTGAAACCCCACCTTGCTGGGCCTGGCTGCAGATTGAGGCAGTGGCTCAGGTGCAGTCAAGGTGCACCCATTGCCAGTCTGCTGCAGATCCCACTGGATACTCCAGCAGCATGCCTGGCATCCTTGCCTGTCTCTGCCGAGGGGCAGAGAGGAAGGGGTGTGTTGCCTGCCTGAGGCTGGCACCACTGTAAATTCAGGCGGAGTATCTGAATGAGAGTTGAGATTTACTGCCTACCCAGAGGAGTATCCCCCAGCTACTGTACTTCAAAGACAGCCCTTGGGACTCTTGAAGAATGTGAAAAATGTGAGGAAAAAAATGAAACAGCAGAAATGGTAATGCTTGTTCAAAATCTTTCCTCCTCACATATTGATTTGTACAAAGATGATATGAATTTAATGTCTTTAAGATTTGTGCCTTTTTTTTGCCAGATTTCATTAAAATTGGCCAACTGTTTCAAAAGTTGTGGGGCAGGGGTTGGAGAAAGACTGACAAATAGTGAAATAATTGTTTCCTGGGGAAAAAAAAATAATTGACGCCTGGATCGACTATGATATATTGTGTGTGGAGATAACCAGCTCTGAATCTATTCAGAGACCAGCTGCTTTCTGAATAGGAACTGATATAGGAGTCAGGCAAGGGGAAACAATCCCAGACTCACACTGGGGAGTGTGAGAAATGCAAGGTTTTCTATTTAATTTGTTTAACCAGAGGAGAATGGAAAGTCAAGAAAAAATATTAACAGTATTACCAATGCGAAGCCCCAACATTCCCACATCCCGATTTTGATCCTACAGTAGGAAAAGAGCATTTTTAAAATTTATTCTCATGAATATCTTGGGGTTTTAGCTTTTATTTGCTCATAGCAAGGTTTTAAAACTTCCTGAAATGGAGAAGTGATATGTTTCCTTCAGCAATGGGATTAGTAAAAACACATTTGTGCTCAGTAAAAAGGAGCTAGTGAGGCTGAAAAGGAAGAAAACAACTTCGCAAGAGCCTTTTTTTTCCTGTTATAAGGATGTGATGGCTGGAAAGAGGATGGGTGGCTGAAACAGCTCTGCTGTCACAGAGCTTCTGGATCCAGCTGGCTTGGCTGTAGCCCCTTCTGAGAGGAGAGGGCAGGACTGCTCTGTGTGCAGCCTTTTCTGTGCCTTGGGTATGACAAACAGGTCCCTTATATATTTTGACCCATCGTCATTGTTGCTGTGTGTTAGTGATCATCACCTGACCGTCTTTGTTAAAGTCATAGAGTTTGTTTAGTAAAAGGAATTCTTAAGAGAGCAGAACTGCACTTCAGTGGATTTATTTTTAGGTGCTTTTGTAGAGGGAAGGGAATGCTTCTGCGTGCTGCAGGGGTACAAGGTTGTTCTGGCTTGCTGAAAACGTGTGTCAGGTTCAGAGGCTGGTAGCTGAGGTGTCTAACCTGAGAAACAAGCACCTCAGACTGCTCTGCTACCCTCTGGTGATACACACAGTGGGATGTTTTGCAGTGTTTATCACTGATAACAAAATATTCTAGTTCTACCGGGACTGCTGGCATCAAAGGAAGTGAGCTAAAGTGGTGAGAGTTTTCTCATTCTGGGTGTTGAAAATAGATTAAAATTTGGGGTATTTTTGATTCTACATAAGTCTGAATTCCTTTCCCAAGACTGTTTGATTTCTCTTGTGAGAAAACAGTCCAAAATTTTCCAGAGTTTTGATTGTATTTACTTCTGTCCATTAATGAAAAAAGCAGTAGTTCCAACTTTTCCTCCACAGAGACAGAATGAGCAATTGCTACATTAGACAAGGATACTTTAGTCTTCCTTTCTTGATTTCTGAAGGAAAAAGGAGCGATAACATGAAGCTGTGTAGCCATTGAGAAAGCTAAAGAGGAAAGGAACTTCTCAGGACTGCTACCTACAAATCAGTCTGTTAGATTGTCCCAAAATTTGCCTACTCATATGAATAGAACAACTCTCCTGGCATGAGCTTGGAAGGTATTTTTTTCAACTTTGATTACTAAGTGATTTTTAATATCAGTTTTATTTAAGAACTGATACAAATATCTCTCTGGAAAATTTGGAGTTTAGTTTGGTTTAGTTTATTTTAGTTCAGTTCAGTTTAGTTTAGTTTAGTTTAGTTTGGGTTTTTTTTGCTATTTAAAATGTCTTTCAGTACTTGCTTGTTTTAGCCAAATTTGTGATTTGCCTCTTGTTGAAGAGTCTGAAGAGACAAGATTATAAAAAAATATGATCACTCCCCATAAACTAAAGTCCTATGCAGCATAAGAGAACTTTCTTCATAAGCCTGTAATAAACTATCTTGAGAGAGAAAGGGAGTCAGGAGAAAGATACATGAACTTTCAGAACTCAATAAAAGCTGGTAATAGTGAAAGTTTGTGAAATCTACCATTCCTGAAAAACATCTGTTGTGCTAGATTATGCCTTGACTTTTCCTGACACTAGTTCCATTAGTTGTGGTGGTAGGGTACTGCATGTAAATCAGAGTGGGATTTTACCTTTACGTAGCAGAGAAGGGAGGACAGAGTTGCCAGATGCCAAATTTCTCACTTTACCTGAGGGAAGGATTAAAATAATTTATTAGACAAGTAATCCAAAACTCTGGGACAGGTGAAAGTATTTCTAGATTCTCCTGGGATTGTATATTATAGATTACTCCTCTGCTATTAAACCAGGTAGAGTGAATAGGGAAGGAGGGGCCTCCAATATCAGTTTCCTCTATAAAGCTAATCTCAAATTCTCATCCTGTCACAAAATCCCTCCCTCCCTCCAACACTTCCAACACTTCCTTCCTTCTTTCCCCTTTTCTCTCTTTCCTCACACCCTATCTATTTATACTCCAATTTAACTGCACCTGGAATTTGCTTCTCACAATTACATTCTGTTGAGATACTGCTCTGTATACTTGTGGTGCTATTTAAGATGGCTATTTGCACTAGCATATGAGCAAGCTAGGAAAATGCAAATAGTGTATTAAATGAACAGGGATTTTGGTAATTTAAAAATATTACTTTTATACATTTTTGGGTCCTCTTGCTCCTGAGCAGACAAAAGAAACAAGTTATGGATAGCAAAATTATTCCATGTATTCATCTAGGCTTATTCTATTCTTCATATGAGCACCCCAAAGACACATTTGTATAAACAGAAGCATCCTAATTAAAATTGCTAGAGAGTCATGATCTATTTAAAGTCTCAAAGCACAATTTTACTTTCAGCCTTCATATTGTGATAGTGTAAAAGAGCAAAGTTTCTCTTCAAGGTTTAAACATAATGAGGTTAAAAATTTTGTTAAGTATTTGCTATTTGGCTGAATGCTGCTCTTATCTCCGCTAACATGCACCTGATTTCCTTTTCTATCTTGCCTTTGTTTGTTTGTAAATCTCCAATGGTCTTTCATGTTTTTTAAAGGACTGAAAAACTCATTAAAACTTTCCAATTGTTTATTTCCTTGTGCTTTCTCATTTAACCCTCTTTCACAGTTCCTGCAGTTTGACATAAAGTAACAAATTTTAAACAGTTCAGGCATACTACTGTCTCTGCCAAAAACAGTTGCAGGTCTATCCATTGCCAATATTTATTTCTTGTGCCAATGTACAGGCTTCTGTTGATTTTTTTTTTTTTAATCTAGTGTGTTTATTTCCCAAAAAATGACCAAAAAATTCAATTTCTTCCAGTTCGTAACAACAGTCTCCATATTTTTTTGTAGGATGACAGTTCTCTTAGGTTTTTCTTCTTGTGTCTTCTCCAAGATGCTGTGTCAGTCTTCCATTGAAGACACCTGTGTAACTCAGTAGCTACATATATTTGAACCTTGTCTTTACTGAAATAAGTTTTCCAATGTTTATACAAAGGGGCACATTCCCTCCAATATGCAGAAAACTTAAATTTGTTTTTGAGGAAAGTGTTCACACATTCGCTGTAAGAAGAGATAGGCAGTAATCCACTGAGCTCATCCAACTATTCTCAGCCCTGAATTCATGTTTACAACAAATCACTTTGTTTGTGCATTAGTGTGTGACCTACACATTTTGGCAAGAGTCTGAAGCAGGCAGAATTCTTATGCCTTCATCAACAACACATATAATAGCCAGTTTGGGATTTGTGTGCCACTTGCTGCAAAATGGCAACTCTGAGACAAACATCAACAGCTTCTTTAGTGGGTGATAAGTCTGTTGGCTAACAAGGAGAGCAGAAAGGTGCAAGAGAGTAGTTGAGTGAATGGCCAACACATTACCTGTACAAAATAAGTAACTTGCTTAGAAGTCATGAATACAAGCTAGCAGTGAGAGACCAGCAGGTTCAGTATGTGTGTTTGTTCCTGCAACACAGAAAAGTTCTTTTCACCTTGAGCATTATTGCAGCAACATTTTTTTTTCACAATAATAAATTATTTTCTGACAATTTGGGAACTCCTGGTTTTGCTTAACGTACAGTTTTGAATAGACTAGACTAGACTAGAATAGAATAGAATATTACAGTTGGAAGAGACCAACAAAAAACTGTTCTCCAACTCTTACCAGTTCAGGACTGAATAAAAGTCTTTAAATGTGTTGTTTAGAGCACTGTCCAAAGGCCATTTAAACCCTGACAGGCTTCTGGCATTGACCACCACTCTGGGAAGCCTGTTCCAGTGTTCAGTCATCCTCTTGGTAAAGAAATACTGGCTAATGTCCAGTCTGAACCTTCCCTGGACCTACTTTGAGCCATTCCCACATGTCCTGCTACTGGATACCAGGGAGAAGAGATCAGCATCTCCCTCCCCATCTCCCCTACTCAGAAAGCTGCAGTGAGCAATGAGGTTGCCCATCAGGGTCCTTTTCTCCAAACTAGAGAAAGAGTCCTCAGCCACTCTCACAGGACATTCCTTCCAGCCCTTTCCCCAGCTGTGTTTCCCTCTGGGTGCATTCAGAGACCCGAACTCCCTTCTTGAGCTGTGTGCGCAGCCCAGCTCGCAGCACTCCGGGTGAGCCGCCCCAGCGCTGAGCACAGCAGGGCAGGCGCCTGTTCTGCCCGGCTGCTTGCGCTGGGTTTGATGCCCCAGGGTGGGGTTTGCCCTCGGGAATGCCAGGGACACTGCTGGCTCACACTGAGATGCTGTTGGCCAG
This sequence comes from Sitta carolinensis, assembly GCA_032173965.1. NCBI lineage: Eukaryota > Metazoa > Chordata > Aves > Passeriformes > Sittidae > Sitta > Sitta carolinensis. The sequence continues at coordinate 46,379,167 of CM063285.1, read as the reverse complement.
CACCACGAGACCCTTCCTGCAGGGCAGCTCTCCAGCTGCTCCTGAGTTGTGGGAGAAAGGGAGGAACTCCTTAGGACAGTTGGGAGTTCAGCATGGTTCCTGCACTGTGGTTTAATGCAGAGGTTGGGTGCTGATGACATGGTGCTAGTCCACACAAGGTCTTTTGGGGCAATACAAAACTAATTTCTCTCCAGACACACGTTAACTTTGTGTGATTTGACTGTGTTCTCAGAGCCAAATGAGGCCAGGTCCTGTGTCCAGTGGCCTCTTGCAATTGCCCCTGAGCACATCAGGCTGTGTTTTCAGGTTGGAAAAATGTGACATTTTGCTTTCAGTTCAACCCTGAAAGAAAAAAATCCAAAATAAGGAAAAAAAAAAAAAAAAAAAAAAAAAAAAAAAAAAAAAGGAAAATAAAAAAGAAAAAAGAATACCAAAATTGATATTTTAGGTTTTATATTTTTATGTGTTTCTAGTTGTGTGTACAATGTATGTCTTGTTGGATTAGACTGTTTTATTTCAGAAAGAAAACAAAGCAAGTATTTCCTTGAGTGTTTATTCTCTCTTGATGGTACAGAAAGGAATTAGCAGCATAACACAATGCCGCCTGGTCTCCCTGTTAAAGTGTGAGGCACTGCTCTGATGTAGCTTGATTTCCTTTGGATTATCCATCAGTGATTAGCTTTGGTATTTGAGAGCTCTGGTTTAAAGCTTGCCTCTGTGGTTGAGGCATTTGTAAGGTTTCCATAACATAATTTCGACTGAGCCTGGATGTCTCTGCGAGGCCCCGGCGCTGCCCTGCGTTCGGCCAGGAGGTGGCAATCTCTACTTTCTGTGCGAACTTTGGGGAAGTTGTGCCCCCGCAGCACCAGCTCTGTGTTCGAAGAGCCTCTGCTCTGCGTCGCGTGTTCTGGCTGGCGGCGGGGCGAGATCTCATTCCAAATCTCTCTTAACATTTGAACGCTTTCTTAGTCATCAAAGTATTTCTAAAAGCAGAACTTAGATAGCCTGTTGCTTTATAAGTCGTAGTTGTTCCTTTCCCATTCCCAGATCTCAATTACAGACAGAAACTGCCACAATTCAAAATTCAGCTATATAAATCTAGGTGTATGTATCATATCTTTTACTGTGAACCACAGACATTAATTAATATGCCAGTACTCAGACTTCATAAACTTATCGTTCAAACATCCAAACTTAATGTTACATATTAATATTTTAAATTAATCTTGTAAACAGGTAATGGAATGAGAAGAAAAGAAGCAGGTATTTTCCATCCTGTTGTTAAGTGTTTGCCTCACTTATTAGGTCCAAGCGATGTAATGTCCTTTCCTTAAGGAACAATTGGCCAGTAGCTGTACCCAAGGTCAGCAAGTCCTTGAGCTCTCTGCTGTGTAAGTGCAGTGTTGCAAAGCAGCTCTAAGGTTCTTTCAGCACGGACATTCCCCCTCCCTGCCCCATTCTGAGACCTCTTTTGCATACCAAAATGTTACAGCAGTCTTAGTTTCATATGAAAATGAATAAATGCTGATTTTTTTTTTTTTTTTTTTTTTTTGCCTTAGCTTTGTGGAATATTTGAATTCCTCTTTGAAATTGGGAGAGACATATAATAAATCTTTTCACAACAGGTATTTTGATCTTAGCCTTTCTGTCTGAGATACATAAGCAAACTAAAATACTGCAATTGTTTGTCTATTGTCAGTGTCAAGAAATAAAATCGGTTTTTCATTGTTTAACTGCCATTTGCTTTAGACTATTAATACCTAGAATTTGCTATTTAAATACAATCTGTATTCTGTCAGCTTGAGGAAATTTGATGAGGAGTATTAGGAATTAAGTTACAGTTAAATAATTATGCTGAGGGCATGCAGTCCACCTGAACAAAAGACCCTGCACAGGTTCATTCTGTCTGGTGGTCAAAAGTATGGAACACTATTTTTGCTCAATTAAAGATGTATTTGCTTTGTTTATGACTGCCTCATCACTCCACCTACACTTGGGTGTATCTCTGTGCTGTTTTGTGACAATGAACGAGCATCTGCAGGCAGCCTGGGAAGTGCTGATGGCTTTCACCACAGGCAGGCAGCTGGAGGTTTCATGCAGGAGTGGGGTCACCCATGTTTAAAGAGAAATAAAGAGCATCCTGCTAGCCCTTGGCAGTCTGCAAATGCACTGGGTATTGTGTTGTCCTTGAGTTCTCATAGCTGTGCTGGGAGCTGCCTTGCAATTTTGGTATTGTTCCTTAGGTAGTTGTTTCAGGTGCTTGGATGCCATGGTGACGACTCCTGTCAAGTCAGGTAAGTAGGAAGGGTTGCTGACTTAAAACCAGTGGGATATTCAGCCCTGGCATAATGGCTGTTCTGAGGTAGCACTTGAACAATAGATGTTTTAAATACACATTTTGGCTAGAGAGGTTCTACAGTCTCTGTCCTCTGAGGTTTTCAAGACCCAAGTAGCTAAATCCCTGAGCAACCTGGTCTGATCTCACAGCTGGCCCAGCTTTGATAAGGAAGTTGGTCTGGAGCCTGCTGGAGCCTTCCAGCCTGAGTTGTTGTGGTCATTCATGTAGACCCCTGCAATGCCTCAAGCCTTGAACCTGGCCAGGCCCTGCTGTGAATCCTGGCCCTAAGACATCTGCAGGTGGTAGTCATTTCCAAATTGTGCTTCAGACAACACAACCTTCAGTTGTGCTGTGAGTTGTTATCCTATATTACTGTTGGGAAATCCATGAAATAGGTGACCCTGGCTGAAGCTCCAGGGTGGCCTCCATGATGGCTGAGATTGAGATTTGGTAATACAGCTGGAGAAGGAACATTTTCCCCATTTTTCCACTCCAAATTAATTTCTTATCCAAGAATAACCAATAACTGAGAGGTGCACTGACAGGACATGTGGTAGATAAGGTTACCATCTCTGGGCCAACGAGAAACATGAAACAAGATGTTTTTTTGACCTATAGATATTCTGGATTTGCCTAGTCTTTTTCTAGAGGTTACTAGAAGCTTTTACAGCTTCTACAAGCTTACTCAGCTTTTCCCATCCTCCCCCTTTAAAAATTATCTATCTATCTATCTATCTATCTATCTATCTATCTATCTATCTATCTATCTATCTATCTATCTATCTATCTATCTATCTATCTATCTCTACTACCTACCTACCTACCTACCTACTACCTACTACCTATCTACCTATCTACCTATCTACCTATCTATTCCTATCTATTCCTATCTATTCCTATTACATTTTTACCTTGTTGCTAGTCTGGCTTTTTATCAGAAAATACCTTTTGTTCCTTTCTATAACCTCATCTAGCTGGGAAACATCAGTTCCTAATTGTGAGCTGAAAGCAATAGACAACATCGCCTCTTTTGCAAATGACATTGTTTGAACTGAGTGGCCCATGCAGGTGGAAGTCACAGTTCACTTGAACTAGGAACTCTGGTTATCCGTGAATGAAATCCAGACTCCACAGAGTCTAGCAAAATTTGCATTCAGTGAGTTAACAATCCTTAAACTCAAGTCTTGTTCCATTTGTAGTTGCTTACAGACATTTAGTGCTGTAATAATTTTCTCTGAGAGTAAACGACAAAACATTCCTCTTCTTATTGGAGCAATTTTCCTGTAATGCAAAGTAGAACCATCCCAAAACAACCGCCTTTGACTTTTATGCTTTATTTTTTCTTCTTAATTTTGTATTTTCCTTTTAAATGTCATGCTTGGTACAAGAAATTGTCTTAAAAATTTAATAATAATCATCCTCATCCTCATAATTCTGTCATCATCTTTTTTTCCCAGCAATTTGTTCAGGCACATATTCTGTCTAAGCAGTAGATCAGATTCAAAATCCAAGTCACAGTAGTGTTTCACTTTTGAGACTGTCAGGCTCCACAAAGATGTTTCAGAGTGTTGTGAGCTCCAACTAAATGTGCAATAAATGGCCACAGGTTTTTCTCTGTTATTGTGACCTAAGAAGGCAAGTGAGGTGTAATAAAAGAGGCTCAGAAAAAATAGATTGTGCTGGACTTCTCTTGTGTCACCCCTTGATAAAAGCAAACTTTAGTATGGTCTTGAAGCACAGGCTGCTGGAGTAGAGGCTACCCAAAGGAATTGGAGGACAGAGACCATGCTAACAGTCATCAGTGCTGGATAAAGAAGTACAAGAGAGATAATCAAATATTGTTCATGGGGCCATTCCTATTTCTTCCCTTCATGGTGTGTTCTTTGAAACATAGGGATCCATGCTGGTTGGCTGGAGTTGGGCAACACTGTTCATACAGGAAAAGGCTGGGATACAGGACGGAAATGAGGTCTGGAGTAAAAGGAGATGACATTCATTAGTTCAAAATGAAATATTATTCAATTCTACTGTACCTGAAGCTGTTATCATGAGGAAATTCCTGAGGGAGACGAAGATCTAAGCATACTACCTGAATGGATCATGAATCCAGTTTTCTAATATGATTAATCTATAAAAAACCCCACATGTTGTGTACTAAAAGTGATGCTTCTAGGTAAGCCAGGGATTCCTACAAAAGAATTAAGTCCTGAAAAGGAGTATGATTGTACTGTATAGCTACATGGTCATAATAGTTCTGTGACTGGTTCGAAACGCTGCTGTAGCTTCCTGTTAGAAATAATGCCACTGAGAACTCAAGCCCCATGTTTTTGCAGAAAGCTTAATGGAGCCATTTGCCTTTGAAAAGGAGACAGATTTGCTCCATGACTTACTAATTATTCTTTTTTTAGAGCACATTCAGGAAACTTTGCAAGATGAGCCTTGCAGAGTTTCATGAAAATTTCTGTCCCACTGGAGAAGAGCAGCTTGGCTAAGCATGAGGTTCATTAACTTTTGGGTGACCTTTTCACAGTAGATACATGGATGTTGCAGAAGCAGGTAATGAAATGCTGATAATTTTGTAGAAAACATTCCATAAATGTGGCTAGAGGCAGCGATATGAAATCTGAAGAAATAGGTTTCCTGCTTCTAACTTGGAGTTAAAAATGAAGCTGAATTCAAAGACAAATCAAATTGTGCAAGATTATTAATATGATTTAAAGAGAAACAGTTTTGTTGCAGGTTTTGTTTTGTTCTTAGCATGGAGACATGGTATTTTCATTAAATGGATGAATAATAAACGGATTAACCTGTCAGAGAGGAAAGTGGTCTACTATGCTTAAATTCTGCAGCTATTTTGGGGAAGTTGACAAATGTGTGAGTGGAGATTAGGCTGTTTTTCTTTTAACTCTTTATTTTCCCTCCAGAAAATGCATGTAGCTGCAAGTAGAAAAGACAAGGTAGGTGCTTGCAGAAGGGCAGGTTAACTGCGGATTTATGTATTCTTTTTTAGTGTGAACACTTGCTTTTAAATAGGGGGTAGTATATTGAGTAACCAGGGATTCCAGGACCACAGGAACAGAGCATTCTGTGCTATGGCACATCTGATTATGTCCTCCTTGGGAAAATGTGCTCAGATTTCATCTTTTAGGGCTTACCAGTTGTATGTGTCTATCAGTGGGCCCCCAAAGGATTAGTTTTGTCAAAAGCTTAAAATTCCAAAGGAATGCCTCTTAGTGGGATCAGAAAATGAGCACAAATGAATCAGAAATCATAAAATTACACCAAATCTGCTGCAAACTGTATTTTTTAAATGAGAGGGGTTATTACAAATTGAAGAAGTGAGACCTCCACCCCACTTTTTGTTTGTGGTGGAACTGGGAGGCGGCTGAGAAATTCCAGTCTGACTCATGAACATTTTTTTATTCAGCTTCTCAAGAGTTCAAGCAAAGATATACCTTTGTCATCTTCTGGTTCTACAAGAAAAAGTTTTGAAGGGCTCTCCTCCATCAGTGAAATTCGTTAATGGCATCATAAGTACATGTGAAGACTTAGTGGGTTTCAGGTTTTAGAGTTCAGAGGCCTGCTCTAACATTTGGTAAAGACATTCACAGGTCCTTGGGGAATGGATCTTTCTCTCTAAATTCCACAGAATTATCATAATGAAAGCTTAGTATTTCCGCTGCTGTAAAATTAAATACCTTCAGCCTGATTATAATAAAATTTCTGTAATCAAAATATTGATATTTCTGCTTTTTAAATTTAGTCTATTATATATATATATCTGATATCTCAGTTCTAAAATGTAGGCAATCAGATGTGGGACTGAGCCCACCCTGACCTCTGGAGAGAATTGGGTTGAAGCTCTGTGGATCAGCCTCCTCAGCAGATGTTTTCAAGCATGAAAACAATGCTTTTAAGATGGGAAGGAGAGGAAAGGAGATTATGGAAATCCCAGTGACTTATCCTAGCATTCACATTAGTTATTTGCTTTACTTTTCTAGAGTGTTTCTGAGGAGAAATGGCTAAGAAGCTTTGTAGGTGTCATCTTTTGTGACCAGAGAATTATCTGTAACTTGAATTAATTTAAGAATGAGTTACACAGTGATAATTGGCCTTTTATAACATTTTATCTGACTTCCTACTCTCCTAGGAACATTTTGGGTTGAATTGGTTGCAAGGAGTTAGTAGTCTTACAGGGGGAAGCTTGAAGCTTCCACTATCTCCTTCACTAGCATTTTTCTTGTTATATTGAAGACTCATAAATTTTATAACTTCCTTATTCAGAGTTCTAAACTGCCATCTCAGAATATTGGAAACAAACCGAACTATATCCAGTGCCTGTGTAAATGTGCTCAGCCACAATTTAGGTTATTTGAATTTTCTTTGTGAAGTGCAGCAAGGGCAAGTCTATAGAGATGAATTCTCTGCCCTCACAGGTGGGCCATACAGCAATGCTAGTAACTTGGCCATTGGTTGCAGTGCTTTAAGTGTTGTCAGGATGCTCTGAAGATTAGAGATAGTTCATGTTCACACAATTCACAGCTTTGTGAGTGAATTTTGGGGACTGGAAGATAAACATGGGCCAAGCATTTACTTTGAGTTTGTTTGTACCATGTGTTGAACCTTAGTTTGGGCTCTGGACATTTGTCTAGCACCAATTTTGAAGCACAGGTATTATTACATCCTCAGCTGGGAGGGAACAGGTACCTATAACACACATGATGCAGATGTGTCTTTTAATATTGTAGAAAACAAGCTTCATACTGATTTTTGGTGCATATTTGTAGATCTGAAATTTGTTTGCATTTTGGGTTTTTTCCCTTCTTTGCAAAAAACCCTAGTTATAGCCAAGGAGAGTATTTAATGAAACTAAGCTGAATTCTCATTGTATTGAGTTATTTGCCAGATTAGCTCTCAGAGCAAGGATATTGTCTCTAGTGCAATGAGAGGTATGTGTTTGACGCGTTCAACTTTTTCTTATTGCCTTGATTTATAAAATAATTCCTAGTTACTACCAGAATGAAATTCTTTAGGAATACTTGTTAAACACCTTCCTTAAAAGTTAGGAGAAAGGTGCATAGGAGATGTTAATATGATGAATACTATAAGCATATTTTATAAATGCTTTATGCATGGTGGCAGATACTTCTTTATTTTTAGGATATACTTGGAGTTGATCATAGACCCCTTAATATGCCAGAGCAGGGAAATGGAATTGAACTGGAAGCATAGATGAGTGAATAGAGAACAGAAACTCATCTAATACTGTGATGTCCTAATGGACAAGAGTTAGAGAAGACAGAAGAAATCAGTAGGTGACTGTAAAAAATAGTCTTTTCTATTTAAAAAAGGATTGTGGAGCACTGCCATGTGTAAAGGGATACATGTGTGTTTTACAGTATTTGATTTACAGCAAAGAATGGATGAAATTTTCTCATTACCATCCATTACTCATTTTAGGGACTGAGAGAATGGAGTTCATTTTCCTTTTGGAAGTTGCTTCTTCACAGCTGAAAATCCAGCCTATGGCTCTCTGTTTCTGTTGCCCTCTGATTCTCGTGCTTCAGATTGCAGTCTAGTTGCCTGGCTGAAACTGGAATTAGTCTTCTGACCACAGATAATGTCAGAGAGAATGAGGTTTCACAGTGTAGTAAACTTACACAGGCAGTGCCAGATGGCTTTTACAGTCCAGTTTGGCCCATGAGCGTTTGCTCGTGTGAGTGCATGTGTGTGTTTAAAAAAACAAAAACAAAATCTAGTAGCTGCTGGCAACTGGACCATCTGGTAGCTGTTCCATCCAGTATAATGTAATTTACTTTTTTGCTTTTCAGGCAGGTCTGTTTTTAAATGGCTTATTTTAATCACCAGAAAGCACATATGTGCCAGTCAGTCGTCTAGTAGTTCCCAGCACTCTTCCCTCTATGCAGCCTCCTTCTGTCAGCTGGGGTTTTCCCCAAGATGCCACTCACACTGATATCAACTTTGTCTTTTCCCCTAGGCATCTTCCAGCTTTGCATATGCAGTGCATTTTTTTCCAGCAGAAAGCAGTTTCTGTCTATGATTTCCTCTTTGTAAGGATGAAGTCTATTCTTCCTAAATACTATTATCTTGTTCAGTCTTACCATTGTTCACTCTCATTCTCTCTTACGATGAGATCTGATCTCACCTGATGCCAATGAATACTTAAAAAATTTAAACTATGAAACCCAAGTCACTTATAGCCTTCCCCCTGCGTAGCTGAACTGGTTACAGAGCTGTGCAAGTCCCCAAAGCAGGTGCATGGAAAATCATGCTTAACTGCCTTTTTCAGCAGGGAAAAACATTTCAGTAAGCAGATCGGGAGGAAGGTGTAAATGGCCATTGGCTAGATGGCTTTTTCTGGGTCACCCCAGAGCAAGCTGAGCACCTGAGGCTTTAGAAGATGATATTATTTAATTATTAATGCCCTTACTTAATTGAATGGGATTCAGGGTCAGGAAAACAACTGCTAAACTCAGTGTGGTTTCTTACTTGAACTGTTTTCTCTAGCTTCTTCACATGTCCTGTGTGCATTTAGTGTCCATGAGATAGTGTGATTACACTCTTCATTGTGGTAGAAAAAGCTTCCAAAGTGGGGATTCTGCTATTAATACTTATGTTAGTTTTCCCCAAATATATATAGGGAAAAGGACTGAAATTGTATGTATGTATGCAGATGCCTTTCTCAAATTTTAAAAGCATCTTTAAATTATTTCAGATTGTGCTTACCCTTTTAAAAAACCCGTGGCTGTAGAATATTTTGTTAATGTGGCACAGTGTAATCTATATTATCTTTTCTGTCTCGCTGTAATTTTTATTGGTGAAGTACTGTGAAGGGCTTTTAAATGGGGCTGTACCTTTGGTGCGCTCTCATCCTGCAGCATCCCTGCAGTCTCGGCGCTGGGCTGTGTGATGCAGTGGTTGTAATGCGCAGTGTTGTCTCTAAGATTTAACAACTCTGCATTACAGCTCACCCATAGGCTTGTGTGAACTCTCTCTGCCACCCCAATATATCTTTCTTAAACTAAAAGTGATTTCTGAGCACGAGTGGGGTGGATGGTGAATTGAAGTAGAAAAACAAGAATGTAGAATTCTTTGTTTTTAGGCAATCTCTATTGGACAGCAGGTAATAATAATCTGAATTTGCTACTCTGCCAATATTTTCTATGTTGTATTTTATGTAGTTTTGTTTTAATATATTAAAATAATTCTTTAGCTTAGTCAAGTGGTGAAACTGTGCCATTTTGACATTTATTCACAGAAATGCATTTCATAAGATGCATTTTTAATTTGTGCTTCCTCTGAAAAGCTAGCATGACTGTGTATTCTGGCATTGCAAGCAAAAGTAAAATACATAGTTGCAGTTCCATGTTTTATTTAAAAATGTATAGTATTACATATTTTCATGTGAAGACTAAGTTTATGTTGAATGAGTGCATGATTAGATAATCATGACTTCAAAAACATATCCTAAGATAGAGCTGTATGAAGTCAGTGTTATAAAGAGGATTCTCAGCGACAATCTTCACTGTTATTAAAGAACCATGTCATTACTATAAAATGGGAATGCTTTGTTTTCTTACTCCTCACAGCATTGTCCAAGACAGTCGGCTGTGATCAAGAAATTGGATTGGCAAGGTATTTTATCTATTCACATAGTACCGCTATGAAGGCTGAAAATTATAGCTGATTGATTTACAGACAGGATTCATAGATATTTTCACATATGAAAAACAGCATATCAGTAACTCTTCAGAAAAATACACAAGGACTGATGCATTTACTGGCACCTGGAAGAAATCTATGGACGTGGGTCTATTGCTTTGTACAGGTGCAAGCTCTTGTCTAGCAACTGCATAAGTGCCTCCCTTTCATCAGAAGGTCGTTCCAGTGTTAGAAGAGAAATCCAGTGATGTGAGAAGTCACCAATTTAAAAACATGCTTTTACTGGTTTTGGGTATTCATGAGCAAACTATCATTGGTGTGTGGCCTTAATGTATTGTCAATAACAAGATATAAAACCAAATTTTCAACATCCACTTTAATAGGGAGAACTGAAAATGAAGAAAAAATGAGGTTTTGACTGCCTCTTTTTACAAAACATGAAGAAAAAAAGAGGAAATTACAGATCTTAAATACATTATTACATAAACTTAGAGCTCTCAAATGAAATAAAACGTCTTAAAATAATAATCAAACCTATATTTATTCATCAAATACAATTTTTCCAGAATTTGAAGAAGAAAACAATATTTGGCAGATATATCTATGCATCCTTGCTGCTCTTTGTTTCATTGCTTACAGGAACCTCAGAATAAAAGGTGTTGTGTAGCAGGATGTTTTCTCTGATAAATATATAGGAAGCATGGAGAAGGTTGGCACTCTGACTGTTCCAGCACATTGCAAAAAACAACATGAACCCACACAGCATAATAGCTTTTTTCTTTCCCAAGCCAACCTGCAAAAGTCCAAATAAAATTCAAGGCTTTGGACTCATGCTTCTGACCTCTGATGGCTGGGGTTCAGTTTACACACAGTGCTAACAAAAGCTTTGTGATAAGGACTACGCAAAAGGTTTCTATGTCTGCAGCAAAACAGAACTTCCTACAGATAAAGGTTATGTTGACTGTGTTGAGAATAGAGGTTTCTTGGCAGCCTGTCTAAGATTAGACCAAGCACCCACAGCAGATGAGGATAATCCAAAACCTACTATCTTCCTCCTCAAGTGCAAGCCTTTATACTTGTCTAAGAGGCATAATTTAACGTACAGATGACATGTAAACACCTACCAAAACCGAACACTGAACATGTATACGTGTATGTGTATATGATATTTCAGGGGATGTGACTGCTGTCTGTCGTGTTACCCAGGACCTCAACTAGAACAGCTGGAACAACATAGGCCCAGCCCACCTGTAAAGCAAAGAGTACTGTCAATAATAAACAGCATTAAATAATTGCTGAGGAAGAGAGACTGGCTGTACTTAAAAATAGAAAATAAGAAGGGTGATCTAGTCTAGAAAAGAATACAGAGCAAATGAGACAGAAAACTCTAGTCCATTCCTCAATGAGTTGTATCTTTTCCCATAACAGAGCAAACAATCCTTTTGAAGAATTCTTAATGACTATAATAAGGACGGGTCCAAGACAACACTCAGAAATTCTGATATGACTGGGGTATTAAAAGAAATAAGTGTGGCCAGGTTAATAAAGACTCAACAGTGTGAGACATCAGTGACACCTGAAACTGCCTCTTTCAGTAGGTAAATTTTGTTTTATTTTGCATGGCAGAGTGTTGCTGGTGGCAGTATCCCTGCTTTCTCTTGTATGCATAGCAGATTCCTTCTCTTTTGTCTAAGACCTCCTACCTTTCGGACACTTCATGCAGAATCTTATTTTCCCACTGAGCTCCCATGTTTGCTCCAGGTTTCCAGACTTGGCTTTCCTCCCTCAAGACTGCACACCCATGTCTCTCTGCTCTTATGTTCCTTCCAGCCTGGCTCCCACTTTGCAACCCCAGTGCTTCTGCTTTCCCTCACCCATACTCTACAATATGCCTTTCCCCTCCATTCCCTCTAACCCCAAGCTGGGATCTCCCTGTTTTCCCTGAGCCTCCTCCTTGGGGTGTGCACCCCTGCTGATTATGCAGAAACCCAGGCCAGCAGATACATGGGAAAAACCATCAACTGCTGAAGAAGGAGGTAGAAAGTAGCACATGTTATTTGCTCTCCAGAACTACCTCCATGCCAGCTCTTGGCACAGCCATGGGATAGTGGTGATTGTAAATTATTTTGTATTTCCAGAGGAGTTTCTATCATAACACAGATGGCTAACCTGTTGTTAGCCGTCTCATTAGAAGAGTTTTCATATTCAGATGATAAAAATGCTGAAACAATTTATGACATTTCTATAATGAGGTATCATTTCTGTTTCATGTCCTAAGGCAGTTTGAAAGAGGCAGACTATCAGTTATCTTCTGGGAAAATCCTACAGCTAGTAGTTCAGGAATTTGTGTAACCATTTTACGTAGTCTTCTGAGATATTTTTTCTGCTGAATCCCTCCTTGCAGCTTCATGAGGACTGTGCTTTGCCTAATTTTCTCCTTTCTGTTGTTTTTTTTAATCAACAAAAGGAGTAAAAATAATGGCTAGCCCAAAAGAAATGTAAAAGGAATATTCCTTTATCCTTTTTTGTGTAAACAATATCATGCTTTAGAAATTTCTTAGTGTGAATTATGCAAGTGGTTGATCCACTCCAGCAGTCACATCCCTATTTCATCCATTCTATGTATGGTTAGAACAAGGGGAGCTGAAATCAAATGTTTCTTCCAGTGAATTACGAAGAATGTCGGTTCTGAGCCAGCAAGCTATAAAAATGAGCAAAATGATATAAGAACCTATTAGAGGTAGCAAGAGATAATGATGATAATGTCCATAATGTACTGTTTCTGCCACTTCATTCTGCATTAGAGACTATTGTTGAGAATGATCTGCCTCACCAGGTTTTTGTCTGTCCTGCTTCTCGCCTGGCTGCAGAGACTTGCCCGGCTCAGTATACTGTTCACTGGCCAGACACAGTAAATCAGAACCACTCCACTGAACCCACAGCAGCATGTGCTGGAGGTGGATGGTACAAAACTATATTTTTTCATACAACATCTGCCAGACAAAGGTTCCAAGAGACGAACTGATTTTGGGGCCAGTCCGGTTCTGGCCTACAGCACTCTTTCCTGGTTGCATCCCCAAAAGAGAAAATGTTATCTTAAAACTGCAATGGCAGCAGATAAACCTATTTTGTTTATTTTCTTAAGCCCTAGACCCAATTGTATTCCTGTCTGATTGTTTCAAAGCCAGTATTTTCTGAGGGGCTCACTTCCATAGCAGCTGGGCTTCTCTATTTCTCCTGGGCAAGGCTGCATGTGTATGTGCCATGTAGCATGCACACAATTATTATTGCTACTAAGAGAGGTTTTACATCTGTGTGTTGAGCACAGTAACACTGTGATCCAGGTATGTGTGCAGAATATGCCCAGCAAAGACAATGAATATAAGCAACAGTCAAAAAATGTGGAGCTCTCTCTGCAGAAGCACAGACACTGTAGAGTCAATCCATACAGCAGAAATTTGCATTTATTCAGGACTTCCACTTAGCTACTACCGTTTCTGACTGAATTTCCTAGGCACTTTGTCAAAATAATTCTTTTTTTTTTTTTTTTTTTTTTTTCCCAAGGTGAGTGGCACCTCCATTAATGGCTAGGTGTCTCTGGAGGAGACCATACAGCCCAAAGGCACCAGTACCCCCCTCAAATAATCAAGAAAAGTCAGAAATAAAGGAGTCTCCCACTGCTTCCCAGTTTTCCTCAAAAGGCAAACATTGGTAGTAACTGAAAAACTCATTCACTTGACTATCCTGGTATGAAATTCCTATAGGTTCTGTTAGGTAGAAGTCTGCTAGGAAAGTGTTTTGGTTGACACTGGCATGGAGGTTATTTGAGATCCAGAACTCACTGTACCTATGAAATTAGCTGGATTACAGACTTACAGACTTCCACAAATACTTCCACAAAAGCTCTCTAAGAGGCCACGAAGTCCTAACTTGTTTTACAAAGATAAATTTGGATCACAGAAGACAGTTGCAGGAGAAGATTTTTTTTTTTTTTTTTTAATTTGCTTGCAATAGACTGTTTTTTAGCCTATATTTCAATGCTTCTTTTACGTCAGACATCCATATTAGTTTTATCTTACATGCTTATAAAGTGAAACAGGTTAGTTAAATACCTGTTTTGCAACAATATAGCTATTCCAGTAGCATTTTCTTTAGCAAGCATTTCTGAGTGAAAATAATGCTTTTTGATAGTGCACGTCTCATCTACTCTGTGTTATGCAGGTAGCTCCATGCCTAAGCTCATAAATCCTGCAGAAACTTGAGACTATTCAAAAGATACCTGTGACCAGAGAGAATAAGTGCACTTGGTTAATAACCTAGTCTTCATCTAGTCCACCTATATGCTCAGTAAAAATATAATATACAAAATACTATTCCTTTTGTGCAGGCTTCCCAAAGCATCAGGGTAGCCCAGTGTTGAAGACTTAATCATGGCAAAGTGCTGCCAAAAGGTATCTCGACACTGTAGTGTTAAATGCTATCATGGTATACCATGGTATGTAGTTGAAGGCAGCTTGTGCTTACTTCTAGTTTGAGCATAATTTCATATCATTGTTCTGAGAAGTAATCCCAGTTAAGACTTTATCTTTAGAAGAGAGTAAAACAGAATGGGAAAGAAGCTTCTTTTAATTGCTGACCTGGCCAATTCTAGTTGAAGAAAAAAGAAAAAGGTTTGACCAAATATTATTACCAAATTTAAAAAATTTATTTCTTTCATTTAAGTAAAATGTCAATGAATACTTATTTTTTACACAGTTATTTCAAGTCCAGCCCCATATTTGTACAAAATCCACTGTAATAAATTAAAGAAAAATGTAATCAGCATTAAAATGTATTTGACATTGGTATCCAGTCTGAAAGACAGAGAGAGAGAACATGTTCATGTTTCATTTTGGTGTTAGTTGTTACATAAGGACCATTAAAAGTATCATTAAGGTATGTATCGTTAAATTCTGGATTTATGCCTCCTAATTGTCTGGCTAAAAGTGTCCTCACCTAAGCTATGAATATAGGCTGTATTTATATTACAATATGTTCTACTGCAGTACACTCTATGTTGCTTATCCTCAGATGTCTACTGCAGCTGCAATCCATCTACATCTGAGGGCAAACCCAGAATTCTGCAGGAAAAGCTCAGCCCATATTCAGGGAGAGCCCCAGGATTTCTCTGGGCTAATGACAGGGTGACCTGGACTATAGGACACCATGGATTGCACTGTGCTGCTGAACAGACAGACATATCCCAAATCCCTAGGAGAGACTCCTCCAGACAATGAACTGTCTGACCTAAGGTGTGTGTCCGAGAAGCATGGGGTAAATTTTTCCTTGCAATTGTTCTCCTTGTGTTAGCAATATCTCCTTGAATAGGCATTTAACATTCAGGCAGTTGAAATTAGAGAAGGTGTAGCCCACCCTGACTGACTAACTGTGTTTGTTCAGTGGCCCACTGAAAGCATGAAAGAAACGAATGTGAAATATGTGACTCTGCTAAGGTTTTATTTTATTGCCAGTGACTCACCTCTGGGTATCCAGGGGCTGGATGGTCCTGCTCTGAGAAATGGGCTGTGTAAGCATAAGGGATTTGAGTGCATTTCTCTTGACAGCCCCCATGAATGATCCAAAGAGTGTGCAGTCTGCTGTGATTGGGATACATTCTGCCAGGATGTGTGGCCTTGTGGGGCTGAACCACGGAGACAGACAAGGGACCTTACTGTGCCAGTCCTGCTGGGAATTAGGTGTGAGCTCAGTGCTGAGCTCTTCATTTGTGAGCATAGTTTTTCACCTAGAAGCAAAATATAGCATGCCCTGGGGACTTTACTATTTGTTTGCAGCTGAAATGCCTCAGGACTAGATAAAAGCTTTGAAAATCTGTATTTTGGATGTGTACAGTTCTCAGGGGCTGAAGCCCTCAGGTGTTTTCTGGGAAGCTCCTGCAAGGGCAGTTATTCTCAGTCTCTTATGTTTCTACTCCATCCCTGTGTAGTACCTGGCATTATTATCTTCTCCCAGATCAGACCTGCAAAAACTTGTTGGAGTCCTTATAATAACCTCTTTATATCTTTTTGTCACCTGAAAATGAGTACTGACACTGCCTTTCACTGCTTGCAATCTGAAGCAATAAATCAAGTGCACTGTCACACACACAAATCCTCTTGGTTTTGTCACTGTCTGGCTTTTAATTCAGCTCAGACTGGATATTATTTCTGGTTTAAGACCAAGTACAGCAATTAGATCCTTGCCACACTGCTAATAATTTAAGACTTAAAAATATCAATCACTGTTACTGCAGATAAATGTTACCCAGTATGACCAATGCACAAATGACAACCTTTTAGGGTGGAGAGAAGCCACAAGATAGAAAATAGTATGTTTTATCACAGGAGAGGCCAGCAACTAAAGGATGTGCAGACACACATCAGTGTCTAAAACTACTGTTGGTTACAGAGGATGATCTGATAAAACATGGGTATTAAAAATGCCCTCAGTTGCTGTCCTGCTGGGTAAAGGCATTGCAAAAATTTAATCATTGTACTTGTGATGTGTCAGGACTTCTGGTACTCTGGTTGCCTGTACTATTCTGCTAATGCTTGGGAAAGGTGGCAAGAAAAAGCCATGGTGTTTCCAGCTGTTCTGGACCAAATCCTGCAGCAGTGAGAGCCCATGCTGTTTCCCTCATGTGGCACTGAGCAGCTGCAGTGCTTCCAACAAGTAATATCCTATAGGAGGGAGGCAAAAACTGAAGAAGAGTGCAGTCTATGTATATATGTGTGTTTTGTTTGTCCAATTGAGTCACAGCCTGGATGTGGCAGTGTTTCTGGTAGGGGCTGGGGGCTTCTTTCATGCCCTCATATTTCTTTTCTATCAAACATCTGTGGAACAAGATTAATATATTTAGCTGCTCTTTAATTTTTTTTAATAGAAATGAATCCTTTCAGTATGATTCCTGATAGAATCACATTGCCTAATTTCCCGTGTTTGAAGTGACCTTTTCCTCTGCTTCTTTCTAAATGAAATTACTGCAAATTCATTATTCATAGAATCAAGGCACAGAGACCCAGTTGTAGAAAGTCAGGAGGTTACTTTCTTTGAAAATCTTTTGAAATCCTCAGACTTAGCTTATATATACCAATATTTCCTGATAGTGTCAGCAACTTTGTTCTAGCAGAGTACAGTGTGAGCTAACTTGGGAAGGTTGAGAAGCTATTATGAGTGTGTATTTGTTGAGTAAGCTGATAACTTTTCTTTGCCATGGTTAGTTCTTGATTATAGTTTCTGGAAGCTGCACAGACTAGATAATCAACAAGCATGCAAATCCTTGGCCATAAAAAATACTAACTTGCTGGTTTTTACACAGGTTTTGCAGTGACCCCTTTTTTCTGCTGAACGTAATTCTAGAGTTCGATTACTTTGTATCTGTGAAGAAAATCCAAACAGTGATTTCAAATGATGAATTATTATAGCTTTCATCTAGACATAAATGTATTAATATTCTTTAGGTTTATTAGTATTCTCAGAGAGTAATATTCTTCAGGTTCAAACAAATATATTCAAAGCTGCTTGTTTCATACAGCACACTGATTGGAAAAGGAAATATCTCTGGTTTCAGGATTTGGCTGGGAAGTTTGGTTCACATGAAAAACCACAGTCTTTGTATGAAAAATAGGCAAATTTGTCTTCTTTTAATTTGTTTTCATCTCTTAGGAAGTATTGGGCATGTAACTCAGACTAATGTGACATTTCCAGTCTTCTAATAAGAGAACACATCTCCATGTAGATATGTATGAAGTTTGTGTGAAGCTTTTCTTGGAGAGCTTTGATGCAAGTGTACAAGAAATTCCTCCAGATTTTTGTCCAGCACTGCAAGAAAATGCGTCCTTATTCACTTTTACACTTGCAAAGTTAGGACTGTCTCACATGTGATTTTTTTTTTTTACCTTCTAAAAATAAAAAAAGCTAACAGATTATCAATAATGTGTGAGAGAGATGTAACCCTGAACTAGATGAAGTGACACCATTGCATGAACAGACACTTCAGAAGCCCACTACTGGAATTTTCTGTCTAGCAGGTCTGAATCAAGTTTGGGGATGTTTGACAATAAATAAAACCAGTTGATCTTAAATTCAGTACCAGCTTGATATTTTTTACTAAGATCTGTAACATTATGGTGATTTGGCCCTGTCTGGATGCTGGATGCCCACCAAACCCACTCTATCACTGCCCTCCTCAAGTGGACAGGGGAGAGAAAATATAGGAGAAATATCATTCACCAATTGCCATCACCTCCATGGGCTGCAGGGGCACAACTGCCTCACCATGGGCTTCCCCAGGGGCTTCAGGGGAACCTCTGCTCCGGCACCTGGAGCACCTCCCACCTCTCCTGTTGCACAGACCTTGGCGCAACCTCCCCTCCCCTCCCCTCCCCTCCCCTCCCCTCCCCTCCCCTCCCCTCCTCCCCTCCCCTCCCCTCCCCTCCCCTCCCCTCCCCTCCCCTCCCCTCCCCTCCCCTCCCCTCCCCTCCCCTCTCCTGCAGTTACTTCTGCAGAATAACTTTTCTCCTTAGAAATGTTATCCCAGAGGTGCTATCCCCATCTCTGACTGGCTTGGCCTTGCCCAGTGGTGGGTCCATCTTAGAGCCAGCTGGCATTAGCTCTGTTGGACATGGGGAAATCTTACAGCAGCTTCACAGAGATGTCCCCCCCTTCCATTACCAGAAACTTGCTCCACAAACCCAATGCATGCATGCATATAAGTGGAGGTAACAGGCTATTTGCAATTTGTAACAAAACCACACTATTTTTTTTTTTATTTGTTGCTTAACATGGTGGGACTATGATAACTGTCACTCTTCTTACTTCTAACATAAACAAAAACAGTAATATTATAATACAAAAAGAATTAAAACTGGTTTTGTGTGCCAAAGAAGTGACTGCTCATTTTTAATAAGCCATCTGTTTCATTTAGAAATTGGCTGTTTATAAATTTCCTTTAGTCAGCAAAATATTGACTTCTTCCAGTAATATTGAGAAAACCCCACAGGATACAACTAATAAACTGTATTCTCTTTTCACTGTGAAAAAAGAAAGAAACAACTTAGATTTTGAAAGAAGTTACAGTGTGAGGCACAATATTTGTGGCTAGATGAAGCCATTGGGAATTGGAGGGAAGTGGGTAAGGGAAGGGCAGTACCTGTCCACCTTCATGGACAAACCTCACCAGCACCATGCTGGTGGGAAGCATGGTTGGGAAAAGGAAAGGAAGAGGGAATCTAACTAGTTACAGTGATGGTTTGTATCTCCCAAGATGTTTCAAAGGGAGTTCCAGGTCACCAAGAGCTCACAGAATGAGGTTTAAAACAATACAATACCCAGTACTGAAACTGCTGTGAAAGTTTCTTGTTCTCATGCCATTTTGGAGGGCAGGGGAGACAGAGCAGAAGATCATATTTCAATGCTTAACAGCTGAATATCCCTGAGAGTTTCACTGTACAAAGGATACTGATGGTGTGTTTGGGAGGCTCCTGGTTCATGAAGTTTGTGGCTCAAATAAGAGCGTATACAAGAGAGGAATATGATGTAAAGGGCAGGACCACAAGGGCTGGGACACAAAGAAGGGCTGCAAGCCTGTTCAGTTCTTATCAAAGGGAAGTTGAGGGGTGGGCTTGAAGGAAGGGTGCTAAGGCACAACAAAGATGCCACATGGTTTTTCACCAAGGCTCTTGCTGAGGATTTTCCAGTCCTGCTGAGAAAGGCATAGCAAGATGGCTGCTAACTGAAGTTAGGTAAAATGAATCCTGAAAGAAGATGTGGTTTTTTAGCAAGGAGAAAATGAATAATTTATCAAGGAATGTGGTAAATTTGGCATGTCTTGCTGCATTTATGGCAAAAGTAAAGTACATATTTTAGGAGTACATATTTAATCAAGCACTCAAGAGAAGTTATACAACATGCTTGTGCAATGGGTTTTGCTCTGTGATTGTGATTATTTTTCTTTGGTTTTGGAGCCAAAGAATATATGAAGTTCCCCATTTATTTTCTTTCACAGAAAGAGAATAAAAAACCCCTGCATTGTCCCAGCATATTCATTGCTACTGCTTTTCTGCATTAAGAAATGCCTATAACAAAATCTCATTATTTACAGTTTCTGACAGTTGCCTGCAGTGGTCAGACTTTATTCACTTTCAGTATGGATTTGTCTGAAAATATTTAGTCTGGGACTGGTTGATTGTGACAATTATTTGCTCTTGAAAGTTAGTATCATTCTTTATGGTTGTTTTGTGCATGCTTTCCACACGCTCAGGGTCTGTCATTTCTGGGGGTGGAGAGGGTGCCCTGGTGCCTCAAGTGCTGTGCTGTGCATGCCCTCCTGCGAGAGCCCCTGAATGCACCTGAAGTGCACATGCTGGTGCTCTGCTTCACCTGTGCTCTCCTCCTGTTTGTAGCACGAGGGGCGCTGGTCTGGGCACTCCTCACACTGCCCTTGCGGGGTCACAGGGGAGCACTGGCCTGCAGGGCATGGCTGCTCAGCCACTGAGGCACTTGAGGCCAAATGGAGGGACTGGACAAAGCAAAATAAGGGAAGTCCTTCCAAATTCGCAGTATAGGAAGGCAAATGAAATTATGTTTGTCTGTTCTGGCCACAACAAAGTGACAAGATATTCATAACATTTTAAAAGGTGCAGTGGTCGCATAACAGAATTTGTAATTCCAGTCCTCCTATACAAATATCCAAGATGCAGCAAAGCTTATGGAAAGTAGATTAATCTGTTAACTTTTATATGGTTTGGAAATTGTTTCAATAAAATCCTCTTGGTTTCTTTATTATACTAGAATTTTCCCTAAAGAAATTGGTATTTTATTATGATGTTTGTCTTGGACTTTCAAGAATTTCAATTTTAATATACCCAATTACTTTTGTTATTAAAAAAGTCAGAAAGCAACCTGATTAAGATGTTAGCAATTTTGACTGTACTATCCAAACAATTCCACTTGGTTAGCAGAAATATTTGGATCCAAATTTTACTGGCAGCCAACAGACTTTTAATTGGGTTAAAAATAAGCAGAGAATTAGTTTGAAAAAAAAAACCAAAACAACCTAAATCATTTACTCTTGACTTTGTACATTTTGTGCCATAATATAGTCTGATTTGATTTTTTTTTTTTTTTTTTTTTTTTAAAGAGGTTTTGATAAAACTGATGTGGTAGGTGACACCCTTGTTCTGTAGTGGGAAAAGTGGGGATCAAGTTCAAAATTCCCTTACTGAAGTACTTCTTTGGAAAGCAAGAATGCAGTACCAAAAGTAGGATTTTGAATTCGACCTTAATTTAGAGGTATGCTGTAACAGATACATTAATTTAAATATTTTCCACAATGCAGTTGATTTCTTTCTTGAATGTGAATCTTAATAAATCTTGCTTGCTAACGTAGTCCATTAAATGAGATGCATGTGACCAGTTTTGTGTTCTCCTAGGAACTGGATGGAATTTTGGCCCCATGGAAGTCAGTGGGATTTATGCCACTGGCTGCAGCAGGTCCAGTCTTTTCACAGCAGTTTTGAATGTGCGTGTCTAGTATGCTTGATTTTCAGCCTTAATGTTTGGTTTTGCACTTACATTGGAAAAGAACATTTTAAATCCTATCAGGAAGGAAGCCAATGCATGTTCTTAAACCTTTGGTATTATTTCCTTTGGAAGAACTAGACAGAGAATAATATGTATTTTTTTCTTTATCTGATGGCAATGTGCTGTACTGAAATGAAAAGCATTTCAACCTGAATTCAATTTTATGTTTTCATACGTATGTGTTTGTTAGTGTGTGTATCCTACTGACGTTATTTCCTATTGACTTAAGATACAGTTAAATATGGGTGACAGGCACGTTAGGACTTTCTTTGTAAACCTTTGCCCATTTGGAATTGAAGACTGGTAAGAAAATCTCTTCCTTCTTCAATTCCTTTTTGGTGTCTGGAAATTCACAGCAGATGGCCCCAGTTCTCTCATTTGCACCACTCTGACTTCACTGATTTAGGTCATAGTAAATCCTGATTATCCAGCTATGAAAGTGGGATCAGGACCAGCATTTTGGCAACTGGCTCCGACTATAAAAACAAGAACTCAGTACAAAGGAGCAGTTTGTGGCTCTAATAAAACCTGTGGGATTTTTGCTGTTTACTTCACTGGAATCTGGATGTCACCAAAATGTGGTGTTCTGTGGTTTCCTCCATTCATATTCTGGTAATGAATGATGGATGAAATATCCCAGTGAAGCAAAAAATGAAAAAAGACATCACTTGCCAGTTATAGGGAAAACTGATGTAATTAGTGTTTGCAACTCTTGCAAAGACAAACCTAGGCAAAGACCTAATCTGACAAAATAGAACAGCAGATTTAATTTCCATTTTGTGTGAGAGAAATTCAGCATCTCTGTTATGATGTAATATGTCACTGTGCTGAAATCTATAAATACATAACTTTCCTGAACTGCAAATTTAGTTTTACCGAATTTGCTAGGTTTCCATAAAATTGCTGTAGAAGCTTTGTGGTAACAGAATTCTACATAAATGCAATTTGCAGGTTTGTCACTTTTTCAGCTATATTTTCCATCCCTCTCATCTTTGTGTTATGGAGAAATACTGACTTTGTGGAATCACTGCAGAAACTTATAAATGATGTATGAAATGAGAAATCCCTGCTCAGAGCACAGAACTTAATCTATGCTATTTGCTGTGAAAGTCAGCTCAGCTGCAAGCAGAAAAGCCCACAAAATCCAGAAGCTACAGACTAAGAAAACTCTAAAGCGCACTCTAACTATTTTTTATTTTCACTTTGTACCTGGGATAAGGCAGGCCATGGTACTGCAAGCGGCAGAAAGCCATGGGGAGGGCAGGCATTCACAGCTTGGGTGTGCTGAGGTGTCCTGGGCGGACTGTGGGTTGAGGAGACCCCCTTAGCTGAGAGACGAGCTTCTGTGCTTGCATTTAAATGGGAATGGGGAGTACAGGGACAGCTGCAGAAGAGAGAGTGGGCTGAATCTCCCCGACATTGCGTGGCCACCAATGAAACAGTACTATAAAATGCCCCATTGTTTTTTTAGGAGTTTTCAAGGTGAAGTGTCTTTGTGCGTGTAGTGGTTACAGCACTGGTGTGGGATCACTTTTCCGCATGACGCAGTTTATGTCACCTTGTGGGATGGACAGAATCCACAGCTACTGCTGTCATCCTGCAGGATCCAGCCCATTGGAGAAGTAGGTACTGCAAGAGCAAAAAGTAATGCTGAAAGGATGCAGTGATTTCCTTCTCCTCACTCATAGATTTTTTTCAGGCTCCTGCCTAAAATCTACAATTCTGTGCTAGAGTTAGGGAGTCTACTGTCAGTTGATTGTGTCTTTCTATAAAGAAGGTATATTTTACAATTGTCTTAAACTCTGTTTTCCTTGAAAGTTGCTTTGGCAGAAAGATACATTAGCCCTGCCTATGAATAGGAACAATCAGCCATTTTGTGCTAGAAACAGCTTGCAAATAACTTTAGTAGTTCCTAAGAAACAAACATCTCAAACATTTATAATAGTGGGGAATGCAATTCACAGGTAACAGCAAGCCTTGGCTTATCACACTGTTTATTTCCCTTGTTCTCTCTACTTTACTGTGAGCACCTTGTCCATTGTGGATACCTGCTGAGAAGGATGCTGAAGGGAAGCTTCAAATTCTGTAATCCAGAGTCAAACCTGGGCAGGAGGAGAGAGCACCAGGTCACAGGCTGAAGTGGTCAGATTCTAACCTTGGCTTTGGTAAGAAACTCTTCTGGGAAGCTGTCACTGCCGATGTCTCCAGTAGCTTACTGCAGGGCTCTCTGTGGCTGCAGACTCCTTCAGTAGCTGCTGTGCATCCCAGAGCAGCCTCGAATTCTGAAGGATGAAGTGTTTAAATGTGCGCAGAGGGTCAACTAGGTAAGACCAGGATTTATTTACAGGACAGTTGGCCTGCAGTCTAGCACACAGAGCTACTACTTATATCCTAGGTAAAATAGATGACTTGGCACTTGGCGAGTGCTACAGAAATTGCTAAAAAGGTGTTTCTTGGCTCATCCATCTCTTGCAAGGTGCAGAGGAACTGTGGCAGCTATATAAAGAGTTTGGGGAAAATAGAGACACATGAGTAATGGAGTAGTAAAACTCAGTTCAGCTCCTTGGCACTTGCAAACTCACAGCCAAGCCCTGCAGCCTTAACTTGGGGAAAAAAATTATCTGGAGAAATCAAAGGGAGCTTTAACTTAGAAAACCACTCTACTGCTTGCTTGTTCTAGGGGTAGGTGTTCAGCAGCAAAGACCCTTCCTCTGGCTATACAGGCAGTGGCTAGGGGCAAGTATCTCTCCTCTTAGTATCACAAGAGATGCAAAATTAATGAGAAGCACAATTCTAACAGCTAGAAAAAGCTGCCATATTATTAAGAACATCTTCTAAAATGCTAAAGAAAACTATAATCAACTGCTAGAGCATGTCTTGGGGAACTAAAGGGGTTTATAAATAATCACTAGAATAAACTGCTCCCTGCCGTGAGGCACATCTCTTATTATGTCTGCTATGTCCCTTTCGGCTTTCTCACTGCATCATCAAGCATGGATTAAGGTCAAATAAATTTAGGATGAGTGAACACAACAGTCTTGACTAAGTTTCTAAAAATGTGAAGGACATGATCTTGTGAGTGAACAAGTGCAGTGTATTCAATTGCACTAAAATACTCAGATTTCAACTGGTTCATTAGACCCTTTCACAAGAAAAAATTATTGACAACATCACTATGCCAATAAATTCACATACGTTTAGAATAATGCATATAATTATGCCAATATAATGAGGAATAATTATGGTGGAAGTTAATATGCCCACTCCTGTTTTTAAAGTACTTTACTCTTCATACATTTTTCACGTTTGAAATGATATCAGTTGTATCAGGAGATACTCCAAATTTGAGCAAGCAAGTATAATGTTACATAATATTATTCTCATGTTAATTGACATTTCTCTTAAAAAAAGTTAGACTCCTAAACCAGCTTTTTATTGTTATGTGTGTGTTTGTTTCCAGTATGAGGTAGTTTGTGCCTCCCTTACAACCATGATTTTAATGCCAATTCTAACTTTTAGCTTAAGTAGATCTTCCTGATGCTTATCCTTAGAAGTGTTTCCAGAAAGCAGCTAGCTCCCAGTCACTGGCTTGCTAAGGCCAGGCTCATTCACCTCCTGCTCTAAAAGGGACTCTGCTCCCCAGGTGGGATGATGTGGAGCTGTGGAGGATGCCTACGGGAAGTGCCTTCAGCAGCACCAGAACTGAAGGAGGGAGGGCTGTAAATCCATCTCAGTCTTCACTGAAGGAGGATAACAAACCTGACAGCCATGTGCTGACCAAACCTGAGATATTAGACTTGATAAGAAAACATAAATAAATTAGGTTCAAGGACAGCTAGTGGGAGCTTCCACAAACCTAGGCAGAGAGAAATAAAGCTTTAGAAGGGAAAAAGAAGTGAACGTGAGCAGGGAAAGGTGTCTGCTGCAAGCAGAAGAAAACCTGTTTCAGCATCTGCAGTAAAGAGGAGTGCAGTTTCCCCAAAGAACTAGCCTCCAGACAGCTCCTGGGCTCCCTTGGCATGGGCAGAGGGACACTCCCTGTGGCAGTGTGCTCGCCGTGCAGAGATGGAATCGCAGGCTCCCCAGTTATTGCTTTCAGCCTGTCTCTATTCTCTGGCACCGTGCTGAATGTGGCTCTGTCCTGTGCTGCTTTTCAGTCTTGCTTCGGAGCTTTATCTTCCAGGCTTTTGCTGACCTCCTACGTATTTCACGTTATCCTCTGGTTTCTCAACTGATAATATTATTGATATACCAGGGTTTTTTTGAGAATAGAGTCCGTATGTTTTTTATAGCTCTGCAGACCTATCTTGCATTTTATAATGGGTACCACAGTGAGCAGTTGTTGACTGTAGATGCTCTTGTCTATTCTGCAAGTTACAACAGTTTTTTTCTGCAGTTTCTAGTAGCCAGAGTGGTTAAGATGCGTAACTTAAAACTGTCCCAAGCAATCGATAAAGACCAATAATGTTTCCAGTGTTTGTTTGGACCTTTTATTTGTTTTGTTTTAGATTAGCAAAATCTGCTTTATCATTTTGAGGGTAGAAAGGGAACTGATTGCAATAAAAGCAGAACAAGATTTACAGCATGCTATTATAAATAAAGGCACACTGCTCTGCCAAATTATGTAAGATGTGGCATGTCCCATTGTTCTGTTCTTCTCATAATCTATGGTGCCATATGGACTTAAAAAAATAGGACTATTATATGGATTTCTGCAGCATAATTGACATTGACACTTGTATTGATTGAATAAATGAAATAACATGCACAGTTCTGACAATCTTTGCAGATTTCTAAGATTACAGCAGCAATGATTCTATGTCAGCAAAAAAGTCTTTAGGAATTCAAAATGAAGCCACAGCCAGTTCATTAATATACATATGTTTGAAATTACAGCCCTAACAATTGAGTTCTCTGCACTGAAAGCTATAATATATATTGTCGTGAGCTATATGCCCTCAGATCATTTCTGTGAATTACAAGAAAATTATGGAGTGGAGAACATTTTATTATTGTGCTTTTCATCCAGGGATACAGCTTTTCCCTGATGAAAATTGAAAACACTGAAAATTAAAATGTAAATGCATTTATCAAAAGAAGAGGAAAAAATTGAATCCTGAACTTTAACTGCTTTTGCATTTTACTTCTTCAAAAAGCAATTTTGATATTTACATCTCAAAAGCACAAGTAGTCAGACTCTGGAATATCTGTTTAGATTCTTACTAATAAGTGACTGGCTGTTTGTTGCTGGGGGTCTGAAGATTTGTTTAAGTGAAACAGTATGGAAAGCTGTGTGGGTGTTTATTTGTGTATGTGCATTTTCTGAGAAACAAACAAAATAATTATACATTTATTTAGTGTTTCCTCCTTTCTGTTAAACACATTCTTTTTGTGTTTTTTACAGGTCAGTGCCACATTACAAAGGCTGTGAGTTACTCATGTCTTTGTACAGAAGAAAGAAAAGCCAGAGGGCGATGAACACTAGAAGCTCTTTACATGAAATTTAGCACTTAATAGACAGGAAAAATGCATAATTAAATATTTATTTAAGCTGTATTTTTTTTCCTTTTTAATTAAAAAAAAAATGTTGTTTTATGGTTGGCATCCTGATTTAGCTGAGGGTATGTTAAAAGCCCCTAAGAAGAAGCTCATCCATATGCTGAAGAATGTGGCCTCAGTTTCCTGCAGAGGAAGAGTGCTGGATGAAGCATGGAAGCAGGCAGACTGTGCAGAAAACACACATCCTGTGCCTTTGGTGCTGCCGTGTAATGTAAGAAAATAAGAGGTTCATTGTATAATCTGAATGGAGATTGTGCCTGTTTGTGCAGCCCTTACTCTATACACAGTCAGGGGAGTTGAATCCCTGTTGCTAAAATCCATCCCAATCCTCTACATGTGACACAGGTAATGAGTAGGTAAATCCTTTGTATAGCATTTTCACTGCTTTTGTAATTCCCTTCTCTCTTTTCTTTCTTTTTCATAACTTTGGAAGCTTATTTTTTCTGGTGGACATTTTCTGAACTCCATGCTGGGTAGCAGTACTAGATTCCTTAGATTTAAGTGACAAACTTGACACACTTAGGGACCTGATGCCAAAACTCTCACCCATGTGGAAATACAGAGGAGGCACCAGAGGAGAAAATGAGCACTGTTCTTCCTTCCCTGCCTTACAGTAGATGTTTTTTAATCTTTGGTTAGACCATGTCTGTCTCTTTTAGTGTTTCCCATTGTGCTTGGAAGACAGACAATTTTTTATCTTTCCTCGGCTTTTTATTTAACTTTTAAATTCTAAGGTGATAAGTAAGCCTAAGAAACACACACAATATTATATATGGCACAATATCTATTACAGAATAATTGGCTCCAAGCAAAAGTTATTGCCTTTTAGGATCTCAGATACTTAAATGGCTGAGAATTTTCTGCTTTCATATTTCAAAGAAAAAAACTTGTCAAATAAAGAAATTGAAAAACTATATGTTTATGCTAAATATGTTCATAACATATTTTAGAATGAAAGAAAATGTTTTCATTATCTTTATTTAAGAAAAATTAGTCACAATTTTTGGTTGTGTTTTTTGTTAGAAAAACTTTATTTTTTGTTCTTTTTAGATACCTTATACTTCTTTTTCCTTTGAAAGGAAAATTACTTCATTGTTTCAGATGTGTCAGACAGTGGATTATCTTAGGCTATCAAAACATACTACAATAGTCCTGATCAGAAACATTTTGTTTAAGCGTGTAAGCCATTATTTCTATAAAATCATTCATATTCTTAGGATGTAACAGGCATATTTGGTGAATTTATTTACATATTTCCAATGTTTTATTCATTTCTTGTTTCAGTTTTATCTTTGTTATTTCTGTTCCCCTGTCTTTCTTGAATTTATGATTAATGTTTCTTTAGGCAACAAAACAATACATTCCAGATCAAGAGCTATGCAAAGACATAGTTTTTTTTTGAGGAATAAAATGATTCAATAAAATATCAGTATTCATAACAAGTTTTCTTTCTATGCAAGAGATGTTGTAGGCAAAAGTTATGCTTAGACCAAAATAAAAGCTATCCAAAGAGTAGAGGAAAATGGAACAAGCAATAGATGTTTGTGGAAAATTCCAGTCACTACCTGGATCTGGATACAATTGGCAAAGAGGACAAAAGAACTAATGGCATGGATTTAATGGATCAAGTTTCACTTCTGCAGTTCATCTCTTCATTAATGGCCCATGAAAAGTGAAGACCAAGATATTTGGACCAAAGAGCTGCCAGAGACTAAACCAACCATTACCTCTTGAAAGATTGCATCATTGATGCTTTAAATTAAAACTTTATTGCCATTGTAAAATGTCTGTGAGTTACCCAGAGAAAATAAAATATATGGTTTTCAGAGAGTGGTCATTATTTTTCAGCTAAATAAGAAATGTCCTTTCCCCTTGGGAGCAGTGTGAAATGGAGCCCTCTGTAGGACTTCCTCAGCTAGATTCCTGGCCAAAGACTATTCTACCTTTTCCATGCACATCTGGTTCTTTATTCCTTTCGAAAGAGGTTAATCAAGGTTTGGGTTACATCTGCAGGCCCTATTCTAACAGTAAAATAAAAAGAACCGTATTTTTTTATGGAAGAAAGTAATTTTTCAACTGATCTAGATGGGGGTTGTTTGGCCTGGAGAAATGGAGACTCAGGAGGGACCTTATTGCTCTCCACCATTACCTGAAAGGATATTATAGACAGGTGGGGGATGGGCTCTTCCCCCACATAACAAAAAATAGGACAAGAGGAAATGTCCTCGAGTCATGTCAGGGTTAGATTGGATATTAGAAAACATTTCCTCACTTAAAGGGTGGTCAAGCATAGAAATGGGCTGCCTGGGGCAAGGATGGAATCACCATCCCTAAAAGTGTTCAGTAAATGTAGGTGTGTAGTGTTTGGGGACATGGGTAAGTGATGGACTTGGCAGTGGTGTGTTAACAGTTGGACTTGATGATCTCAGAGGTCTTTTCCAACCTCAACAATTCTGTGATTCTGTGGTTTAGTGGTGCACATGGCAGTAATAGGTTAGTGGTTGGACCAATGATTTTAAAGGCCTTTTCTAGCCTAAACAAATCTGTGATTCTCTGGCTCTATGGTACAGCCTTCTCCTGCATCTATTATGGGGTGCTTTAGGAGAAAACACCACTGCCTCAGGCTGCTCTGTACCTACCTGTCTTACCTCTGAAAAGCAAATACTTAGAGACCTAAATACTTGCATGGCCCCCGTACAGGGGTTTGGGTCAGAAGTTTTTGGGCTACAATTCCCTAACAGGACTGTTAGTGGCTCAGTGACCACGGTAGGAGGGAGGGCCCAGGTAGGTGCCTGTGGAGAGCAACTGTTCAAGAACCAAATTTTTTGTATGAGAGAGAATGTAATGTTTTAATGAAGATGCAGAGGTTTCGAGCTCCATACTGTGATGCAGGAACATTCAGGCCTAGCTTCAAAATATCAGTGTGCAAGGGAAATACCTTAATAATTGCTGGATGCAGTGGCACAGCTTAGCTCCAAAGAACTACTTTATGCTGAACAAAATGGCTCTCACAGGCACTCAATCACAAGACTTCCTTCTTCTGAATAACTGAAATACTCTCATCTGAGAAATTTGGTCACTGATAGTATCCTGGCAGCTTGAGAAACAGCCACTTCTCTGTGAATAGTGGGGAATGTAGCATTTGTAGCTCTTTCAGGAATGTTCAGGAATGAATGGGACTGCTTTCCCAGACACAGTGTAAGGATCTCCTGTTAAAAAAAAAAAAAAAATAAAGAAAAAAGGTGTGAGTGCCTAAAATCAGCAAAACTGAAGTACATATACTAGGAACTGTAAATTTGAAATAGTTTTCTTGGATTTCATTATATATGGAGGAATCTAAACTCCATGGCTGCCTGATATTATATAGTAGTGTTTTGTTTGTTTTTTAAAAATTTATTTATTAATTTATTGATAGTGAAAGTTGGATCACCTGTGAAGACACTTAGAAACGCCATGTTACCTTCTTGCCTGGAAAGGTTCAATCCCAAATTCCCAAATTTCTTACCGTTGCCCCGTAGGAGAGGCCCAACAGCTATGATGCTGGTACAGGAGCTGGAGTGGAGTGTGAGGGGGCAGAAGGTATCTGTTGTTTCTCTGACTGAAACTGTTCCACTGCAGAAAAACCTTCACAAGTAAAAAGATTTATCAGGCACCAAGAGAAATATATGACTGTATCATCTAGCAGTTTGTACAGCCACCTGGCAGAAAGAAATCTCCTTACCACCCCTTCACCACGCTCTTTTGGCATGACTTTATGTGAAAAAAATCACTGGAAAGTATATAAAAAATCTGACCCTATGATCTTTCCACTTTTTTATTTAACTGGGTTGTACATAAGTGCTTTGTATAGGAAAAACCCTTGTCAGAAGTGTGAAGCTTTTCCTGTTGAATGAAAAGATGAAAACATGCTCAATACGCTGCTGTATGTGTCTCATAAGCTAAACTCCAAGTTGACTTTTGATCCCACAAAACAAAGAGCTGCTTTTAAAATATGTCTTAATTGCAAAGTACGAAATCAAAACCAGTTGTTGGTGGCAATAACTTCTGTGCATCCTTGCTATTACCTACAGAGAAAGAAAGTGCAGGCAACCTGAGAGACTGCCTAGTAGTCTATGCACAGTGCAACCCCTTCAGAAACAACTCAGATAGAAATTAATAATGTTCCTTCCCATCTCTGTCTTGTTCTGTGTCCAGCTGAGGCCTGACTCCTTATACAGCTGAGAAATTCAGGGCTCGGTGCCTTGCTGATTTTGTGCAAAGATGTTATTCAAGCTCTGCTTCATTTCCTAGATTTGAGCCTTCTGTGCTTTACTGACGTGCATTTATGGGTGGACAATTGCCAATGCCGAGCAGCAGTATGCAGGGCTTTGTGCGTGGTTGGGAAATGAATCTGAAACTTAACAAACCATTGTTTATCTCATTATATGCATCTTCAGAGAGGCAGGCGCAGCCGCAGCCGCTGGCAGCAGGTTGCTGCTCGGGCAGGAGCCCCACGGATGGAGGCACTGCCCGCCCCGCCCCGCATCCTTAATCCTGGCCAACACCTTCACCTCAAGGAGCATTCACCAAAGGCTGGCAGGTTTTTCCCCCCCATTTTGTCAGATGGATGAATGTCACAGCAGCCAAGGACAGATGAAGGTTTGAAATACTACAAGCAGAAGCCTTTCACTAAGATAATATAAAATCGGTTTTTGCAAGCATGTCTCTGAGGAGGAAATAGGCTGGAGATTATAACGAGAATTTTTTCTGGCTGTAAAATTTTGTTAAGATGCAAGCAAAAAGGAAAACAAACCATCCACTAAACCTATCAAACTTAGCTCAGTACTGAAACTCCAGTGTTTCTTAAGACAGTACTTGAAATTGCCACATCATTCAATTCTAAGTGATTTGCATACCAAATGCAAAAAAAAATGATTAACTGGAAACTTCCCCCCTACACCCTCTGAGACATATGGTGAGACAGCAACAGAAATGATGGATGTAGTGGGTGATTGCTTGCTGAACCAGTGTGTGAGAAACTATGCTAGGAATAACTCATGTCAAGACATGGTCTTAACTAAAAGACGTATTAAAAACAACATCTTGACAGGTTTAATATCTTACATGATACACATAATCCGTGACTTCTAAGGCATGCGATTATCTCTAAACATGATATTTCAGTAGAACTTCAATTTTATGAAAAGATTTCAAGAAATGCTTGATCTAATGTTAAATCAACCTTTTACAAAATAAAGGAAACTTCAAGTCATTCTGAGGTATGGTATGGCCTCATCTTTATCTAATGCTGCTTCAAATCGGTAGTGATTCCCAGGGAAAGCAGAGTAACAATGGTATGAAATAGGTGAAGTGACCCAATAAACAGGATAATGAGGCATTTTGGATGAAAATGTATTTCATATGAACAAAGGATTTAGTGCTTTGTCATGATGAGAACCCACTGATACCTTTGCTAATACATCACACATATTTCACATGTATTTCTGTCACTTGTATTTTATTAAAGAGGAAATTTTACAATACCTGAAGTGACCAAAGATTGAGTTGGGTGTTTAACAATCATGAAAATGATGCTAACAAGTAGAACTGGCATTGCTTACTGCTGTGATTTATTCATGGTTGTTGTAACAGTTATGAGATCAGTAACAGTGGCTTCTAAACTGGCCACTGGGTTGTACCCCACAATGAACAGAAATCCCGGGTGAGGGGAGAGAGGACTGAGCTGGGACATAAGGACAGCTCCTCACCTAGCATGGGATCCTGGGTGTGCCAGTTTTCCCATGTCATCTCTTGTTTGTCTCACAAGTTGAGAAAGTTGTCCTTGACTACAGGAATTTTAAAGTATTTTGCATAGTCATTGACCAATGAAATCAGCTAATAATAAGCAAAGGCTACAGAATGTCTTCTATTCTATTGCAGTTTTCATCAAAGGACAAGATTCTCGAGAACTGAAATAGAGTTGGGATCAGCATGCAGCAGGGCCGTGTAATTAATAATCTGTGTTTTGTACAAGAGATGTTCAGGTATCTCTGAGGTTAGGTACAAAGAAGATTGTCCTCTTTCACTCTCATCTCTCTAATTTGTGCATCTGCTTGTTTTTCAAAATTAAATTGTGTCAAACTTAGCAAAAGCTAGAGCAAAAAAAAAATCTTATGCATCCTGTAGTGACATGGAGTTTAACAGATGCTGACCAGATGGAAACAGCCATTTTTTTTTTTTAAATGATCTAGTATTATCAGTTGAAAAGTATGCAGTTTCGTGGATCTATAGTGTTGCCCTCTGAAAAAGCTTGCTAGTTCTAACCAGTGATATTTTTATCTTTCCATAAATTAGGCAAAGGCTGAGATTTACCTAACAATGTAAGTACAACATACATTCCTGCAAATTAAGAAAGTGATCACATAAGCCCTGCAGTAATAGTCAAAATGCCTAATCCTCTTGTATTATTATTGTTTATCAGTGTACAAGTCTTGAAATAATAGAATCTGGATCATAAAATGGCATATAAAAATTATTTCTTATCTTTACTATGTCTTTCTAACTGGCAAGTAAAATATCAGCTCCCTATGTCTTATATGTGAAAGGGTGATATTTTCTGCCAATGGCCATTTTGTCAGCACCTTCTTATTAATTCCTATAATCCTTTTCTTTGACGCCTTCTGACATGTCATAACTTAAGGAGTGTGTATTTCTGTATGCAAATAGTTAGACATAGCAACAGAAGGAAACATATTTTTGGTGGCTCTGACAAAGTCAGTTTGATGGCCAATAGCCCCAGCTTTTGAAAAGTCTGACTTATCTGTGACTCAACCCTTAAACTTAACTGATTGGTGGAAAAGTATGCAAGACTCTCAAAGAGTAGAAGGAAGGAATAATGGAAAAGCAACAGGCAACTCAGAGAAATAAATAAACCAATATCTGAAGTTAAATAGTATCAGAATATCTATAGATTTTTGAAGAAATTCAGTTTTATTGAGTAGTCCCCAGCTTGCTCACTTTATAGGATAGAGTAGTTAAATATTTGGTATTATAAACTTTGCTAAAATGACCTTTTGCACTCATGCAAGAGATGAAAATTATTTCCATCCAATTCTCAGATGGAATTTAGACATTCAGAAATTAAATTTTGAAATCTGCCTTTGTGAGGAAGTATCAATATATTGTAACATTTGAGAGGCTAATTCAGTCAAACTATTGATGTTTCTCTTTTTGATGTTTTTCTTGAAACTTAAGGCACAAGAATTCTGGTGTTCTTTGGGAGCCCAGTGCTTGAGAAAAAGAGAGAGGGTTCTTGGTTCTCAGCTGGTAGGTGTGCAGGACACTGCCTTGGCTTCTTTCAAGTCCACAGAATAAATCACTTTACATTGCTAAAGTGTCTGACCCTAACTAACCACAGAGCAACCTGGGGAGATAATTAGGCTGTGGGCAGAGACAAGCACAGAAAAGGGCAAAAGAACCATGGATAGTAATGAAGAAAATGTTTGTTAGTTGAACCACTGGGAGGGGGAACCTGAGTGAGAAATACACTTTGGTTTATGGGTTGGGGCAACATGTAAAACAAGAATTAGACAAAAGTTTGCTTCAGCTTTGAATTTTACCTTTAAAATTATTCAGGTCACTACTTCTTCAATATGACAGAAATTGAAGGATATCTGGATTAGTAACTTTTCTATTCAAATGTGCAAATTTTGATAAATTTTTTATTTTATTTTATTTTATTTATTTTATTTTATTTTATTTTATTTTATTTTATTTTATTTTATTTTATTTTATTTTATTTTATTTTATTCTCCTGAACTGTGCAAAATAACATGCAGGATGAGATAAGATCCCACCAGTGAATTTTAATTCTTTTTGAGTTACCTTGCTGAGCACATGAGCAAATGGTAGCACTTCTTATAAATCAAAGGCTAACAACCCAAAACAAAAAAAGGAGAGTCAATCCTCCGCTGGAGCAGTGAGGTTGATACCTTTTTTTTTAGGACCTTAATAAGCTGAGATGGCCCATTCTTTCAGAATCAGTTCTCTGTGTGTCAGATAGATTCAAGATATCAATGAATTCACAGGTGAGCTGAATACAACCTCAAAGAAAATGGAAAATAGAAGTTCAGCCAGCAACATCTAAGCAATTAGAAAGTACCTTCCTATTTTGTTTCTGTTTCATGTAAGCTTAGAAGAGAGGAACAAACAGAGAGAGTTGAAGAAGTAGCAAAAAATGGTAGAATAGTAATGATTTCCCTGTTTAGTGCACTCGGCAATAGCTTGTAGACAAGATTTCTGAGTGCAGTGGATGTTTTTCTCTAAAATTAGAGAGGAATAAAGCCAACCTATTGGTTTCGTCCCACAGGATGGGATACAAAGCTGAGGTACATCAATAAAAATTGAATTAGATTTACAACTCTGCCCTATTACCTAATTATAGCATGCTTGGAGATATATGGTAATTTATCAATAAAGAGAGACCTATTGAACATGTTAGTCATAGGTTTCACACTGAAGACTATTTTCATTAATCAAGCAGCTAGATAGTTACCCTCACCACTTTACTTTTAAAGGAAGGGGAGCTGAGTTTTTCCTGTAGAGCTGCTTCTGTCTCAGTGCCCGGCCAGAATATACATGAGTCAAGAAAAAAACATCCTTTGTTTATATGCAGACCACGTTTTCAACTTGTGTTAGTCTAGTGGCTCCAGTGAGTTTACAGCAGGCTGGAATTTGGCTCTGCATGTTGCATTCTGTTTCACCTATTTGTAATGTGAGCAACACCAGTCCTACATATAAAAACCCATTTTTTAAGTTGCAAATTAACCCACCAGATTCTTAGGGAAGGAGAAGCAAAGGTTGTTCAGGCATCTTTGCTTCTATCCCTTTGTGAATGCTTTATGAAGTAGTCTATAATTATGTGACTAAATCTAAAATATGCTGGGTGCAAAAGAGTGCATGACCACATATTTATATGCATCGACAGCCAAAAGGAGTTTTTTTTGGTAAAACTTATTTGTGACATTTTTGAGCACCTAATATTTCCATCAGTTTTCTGCCTACATACTGTTTTATTCTTTTGAAGATTTTTTTTTTTCCATGAACTAAGGACAAGAGAGTACAATTCAGCCAGATACTCTGTGGTTGTGTATCCTCTCTCTTCCATATGATATGGAATGTGTGCTGCATCTGCTCATGGACAGGTGCTCCCTGCCCCTATTTATTTTCCCCAGAAAATTCTGCACTGGGCAGCCTTCCTTGTCAACATACTGTGGGTTGGCCAGTACACACCTGGACATTACCTCTGGTCCCTCTGCCACAGTGCTCCTCCAAACCCATCATTTTACTTTGACAGTGGCAAGCTTGGAGCTTATGCTCTGTGCCAGGGATACAGAGTAAGAGAGCCATGCCAGTGCTGGAAAAGTGATAGTGCAGCTGCTGCAAAAAGTGAGTGTGAGGATGACAGTGAAGCGAGTAAATTGTTTGGGACACAAAATTTAAAATTGTAATGAGGATTTGTCTGCTGACTGTTGTTGTATCATCCATCAGCTATTTCTGGCCTTAGGCAACACCCATGCTGTTAGCTGTTAACAGCTTCAGTCTGCTTCCTTCTACTTTAGTTCATTGCTTTATTTTTGCTTCAGTAAGTTTCAGGACCTAAAAAAGTGAAGTTAAAAATGGACATGAAGATTTTATTTGTGGGCGCTTTATACATGGGGAGTAAATGTATAAAAAGTATAAAATGTCAACTGCTTATTTATTTTCTTCTTGATGTGTAAGGTTTGGCTGCTTTAATAAAGGATTTCCCCCCTCTTTAGTACATCACTTTTTTTTTTTTTTTTTTTTTTTAAGCCTGAAAAACATTGTCTTCACAATTGTCATTGGCAAACTTGCTGAGGGTTCACTCAGTCCCATTGTCCATGTCACCATCAAA
The DNA here is from genome assembly GCA_032173965.1 of Sitta carolinensis. NCBI lineage: Eukaryota > Metazoa > Chordata > Aves > Passeriformes > Sittidae > Sitta > Sitta carolinensis. The sequence continues at coordinate 46,342,055 of CM063285.1, read as the reverse complement.
TCTGTTAAGCAGTGCCAGTCCCAACACCGGCCCTGAAGAATGCCACTGGTCTCCAAGTGAAAGGAAGCCTGTATACATGTCCCACTTTCAAAGGCTTTTAAAAATACATTTCATCTGAAGCAGTGGGTAGGACAAGCTCAGAATCAGTCTGGCAGCTAGGGTTTACATGAAAATCCACTTCATTTAGATTCTTGCTTTTGTTCTTTTATTGTCCAGTAGGAACTCTTTAAGGTGGGCATCTGAGTAATGTTTTGACTGCAGCTTGATACATTTTAATTCTTTCATCATCATCATCTGTTGGAAAAAAATAGTTGGGCAAATTTATCTTGAAGATGGCATTTACTGGGGCAATAGCACTATGAGGCACAACTCTATAGTTGCATAGGGAGTTTTAAATTCATTAGTTCATGTTCTTTTCCTTCAACGTTTATAGCTGAAATATAGCTGAAATTGTGGAGTATTCTGGTTCTCCACAAGCTGTAATGCTATTACTCTTCAGTAAGAGAATTCTACATATTTTGTAAGTTCTTAAATCCTTGCTTATGATAACTTGGGCTGTTATCAATTTATAATGCTCTTCAATTCTGGAGATAGAAAGTACCTTATCCAGTGATGTGACAATGGCACTGGCTGTCTTCTACCATTTTATTTCCACCTGGAGAATTGTAAACACTCATCAATAATGACCAAAGCAGAATACTAGAGATCCCTAAGCATTTACATCTTCCACAGAGGCCACAAGACTAAAAGTAATAAGAATTAAATGAAAACAGCCCAAACTGCTTCTCCATTTAGAATGCATAGTTCATCCTAGTTTTGAGACTCTAAGAAGTTGAGGTTAAGCCTTGTTTCCATTTTTTTTTTCAACATGTTAAGCACATATTTTGTCCTAATACACAGTAACTGTAGTTGAAATGGCTACTGCAAATTCTGATCAGTTTTGTACCTGTACATTGCCATATATCTATAGTCTGTAGTTTCATCTTTCAGAATGGATGTGCAGATGAAAGGCAGCTACAGACCCTCAGCAAACCCATCCATTGTCTTTGGGAGAATATGAAAGCACAGTTTTACATATCGGTTTCCTTGTTTTAAAACACATATGATTGGTTTTAATTTTGGCCGTAGCATGTAAAATTTATTTGTGAAGTTTTACAGCTTGCTCTCCTTTTTATGTCATTTTCAGTCATTTACAAACATTGATCAAAGGAAATTCAGTCCTATACAAACAAAAATGTTGTTAATTTTTGTCTCACTCCAAGAGGTTTTGTATTGCTAATTGCTGGGTTTATGAACCAAAGCTGATTGATCGAGAGCATTGGATATAAGATGCTTCCTGGTGTAACACTTTAACTTTGGAAAGTGCTTTGCCATTCTGCTGTGGAAAGCTAATTGAGAAGGGAGTGTTCCGACCTTCTCAGCACAGAACAGCTCCGGTGTTTTGATTGCTTTTTGCCCCTAATTGCTTTAATTTAATGAAATGTCAAGTATCAGAAAGTTGCGGTAGACCAACATTCCTGGTTCCATGAGAACAGCACACCAATGGCACCCAGGGATCCTAGAGCTTTGTGTCTTGTCTCTGGCAATAGAGTCATCACATACCTGGGGGAAAATTTAACTGTTTACTTGCAGGATACTCTGTGGTATGCTTTCACAGAACATTTCAGCAGCCTCTCACAGCTTTCCACTCAGAAACTTCATCAGACAGAGCAGGTATCTATCTCTGTGTTGAATGGGCCTCAACAAGTGTATTGAAATGCATTTTTCACTAACTTCTAGCAACTGCAACATCCTGCAGGATGTCAAATTCCAGAGGAAATGGTTTAATTTAATGCCATTTTATTTTCTTTCAGAATTTAATTTCTCTTATCATTTTTGTTTTCATTCTATCTTGGATTAGGATTTTTTAATTAAAGAGTTTTCTTCACAAAAGAAATCAATTGCACGCCTGCACACCCAGCTGTATTTATGGGATTATAGTACTTTATTTGAGGAAAAAGTAGGTAGTCTTATGATTATAGATAATTTGCTGTAATGCTTTTAATTTATAGCAATCATTGGGAATAAAGACGGAATAAAATAACAGGCAGAAAACCCCTGTGTTGTAATACATATAATGAGCAAATTGAAGAGAATTAATGTCTGAGTTTGCTATAAATTTGCTATTTACTGATTTTAAAGCATTATCGTTTGTAACCTTGGTTACATTAATGCAAGTTTTTATATGCTAGTAGTTTATATTACTCAAAATTTTAGACGGCAGATTTTATAGCTGTCTAATAGCTCAGTCAGCCACAACACAGAAGAATCTCAAAATGGGATAAAGTTTATATTGAGTTTTAATGAACAACACTAAGAAGTCCAAAGACATCTCACACTGTTTCAGACTTCTGGGTCTGAAAGTGGAGCTGAATAGACCACACAGCAAAGCTTTTTCTTTCAGCTGCTGAGATTTCCTAATTTCTGAAGTGGCAACCTTCTGTGATCTCATAGTTTTCTCTTGAAAGTTAGAAGAGAAATGGAAGTACATAAAAATTTTAAAGTAACAAAATGCAAGTTAAACAAAAGGTCATTGGAGAACTTGCACTTTTTCAGAATGGTTTTGTGTCCACTGAAGAGCTGATATGTGAGTACATTGGTGGTAGTCCATACGGTGAACATTCCTAACTTGCCTCCAATGTCAGATGATAATGGCAAATAAACATAATAAACATAACTGGTTCATAATCGAGATTTTTAAGGGTTATTTTTGCACAAGGCAAGGACTGAATTTGAGTTTCAACATATGCCAGGGAGAAAATGCCCACCAGGATGCTAGAACTACACAGTGCTTGCATAATCAAATTTTGTGAGGACCTGTAAACTGTGATTCAAAAGGACATGAGGTTATCTGTGTAATCATTCAAATGTAAATAAATAGCAAGACCATGTTTTTGGCGCTGTTGTCTTCTCTCACAAATTATACATATTGTCCTGTCAGCATGACCTGTCTGTTTCTGCAGCTCTTCTTATGACAGAAATGCATATCTGCCACTGCAGCAATACAGCAGGGAGCAGGTACCGACGGTTTTACACTGATGTCGTATTTGTCTACCTGCTTTGTCCTGAAAACTTGCAATCTTGAAATGACTGACAGCACCAGAAACCTAGGGGAATTGTTTCATTACTGAGGCAATTTCTGTCCAATTCGTCTGCTCTGTTTATTTGCTGACCAGCAGACTACTCTGGATTGCACAGCAGGGCTAGATTCACCCAAAACTGGAAGGGGAGGGCGTGCTTGGGCACAGACACCCCATCATCTCACCTGGAACACATCCTCTGTCCACGGAGGCCCACAGTTGTTTTCTCAGAATAGCCATCCTCACACACTTTTTAACAATGTTTCCTGAGGCATTAGGGATACAAAATCACCAGTGACCTGTGGCTTGCGGTCCTTGCCTCCCAAAAAGACATAATGCTGTCTGGAAAGGGGAAGTCCGGACTCAGATTTCTGTTTTCTAAGCATGCTTTGATGTGTCACGTGCCAGGAAAATGACTATCAGCCATTCTCCATGGGTATCCCGCTGCTCAGCTCCCTATTGGAGCTGCTCAGGTAGCTTAATTCAGGTTACTTCTAAATTAAAAAATAATTGGTCCGACTGAGTCTATACCCCCCTGGTAAGTGTGCTCAGCTGAGATCTAGGAAGCTGAGGTCTCAGTCCCTGCTAAATATTTAATACTGTGTGCACAAAGAATAGCTCCCACAGGAGGAATCCCCAGCATAGAAGAGGCAAAAATGAAATCATCCAGAAGAGTGGTTTGAACTTGACTCTTTGACATTGTAGGGATACTCTAATTGGATTATCAGATCCTGTGAGGTGGAACCTCCCTTGCTCTTTTCTCTTTGCAAATGGGGTAGAAACATTTAGCTCCAGGCTTGGGGATTGTAATCCCAGGCAACAGGAGAAACCTTCACAACCCTCACTGTGACTGGGTGAGCTGATGGTCAGCACTGTGTCAGTTTTAGCTCTATTTTACTCCTGACTCCCTATGTTGTGGATTGCTCTAAAAACGTCTATGTCTCCACAGCTGGAGGCCTTGGGCAACAGGTGGGGAAAGCTTGGGGAACTCTGCTTCAATCTGTTCAGGAAAATCCTGAGAAATCTGTGAAAGGAAGTACTGAGCAAAAGAACAAGTAGAGTGTTCAGTTATCTGACTCTGGAAACCAGTGTGCATCAACAAGAAGGGGACATCCAAAAAAGCTTTCTAACTGTGCTGAGGAGAACATATAGGGAATATTTCCTACCACACACTGTACTAAGTAACTCATGATAATTTATTTGGCTGTTTAGATTAATTAATATTAAAAAAAAAAGAAAATGTGTCTTCCTGAAATGTAAATCCTTTTGCCTTCTTTTTCCCAGTTGTTCTTATTCCAAACACTTTGATTAATATCATAGAGTGAACTCGAGGCATATAAAAATGTGGAAGTGAAATTAGACTGGAAAGTGCTCTCCCAAAACACACCTTGCCCATTCTCATGCTAGGGCTGAACCTAGAGGGTCAGCCTAGAGTTGAGTAGAGTTGAAGTCAAACACCAGGACCTGCATTGTGCAGCACTGATCTGCAGATCTATTTCTGGTGTGCTCATAAAGCCATTTCAGCCAGCTCACAGAGAAGCTGCTCTGAGCACCATTAATTGGCACAGTTCTGCTGAGGCAGCTGGGGACCCTGACCCTTTATACGGCCATTTCCTGGAAGAGAAAATCATTCTTCCAGTCACCTGTCCCAGCTGAGGTGAGATGCTTTCCTCCTGTGTTCCCTTTCCTTGCACACAACACAGAGTAACAGCCATTTTTGGAAATGTGTCTGCTGTAGCAACAAGTTTATTCATGCTCACAATTTCGTCATCTCTCTAAAATTCAGGTGTGCCAGCTGACCTGCTGCCCAGCTGCTGCAGTACCTCACTCTGCTGGCTGACAACCTCCTGTGTGAACTTGACAATCTTCCTCTTTGTGTTAAGTTCAGATGCTATTCAGTCAGACTTTCATTTCTTAGCTGCTCTTTTCTTTTTCATGAAGAAAGGCACAAGATAAGAAGGAGGAATAGATCAGCTTCCTTGATATCCTTCTTAATTGTATGAAGCCAAATCAAACACATTCCATTTTTTTAGCTTTTATCTAGTGCAGGTATTGAATACGTAAAATTTAATCTCAAAGTGCTGAAACAAATGATTAGAATGTTATTTAGGTATCAGGCACTCTTAGGGGTCATGGGATAATTAATGCATAATCTAAATGGAAGTAGCATTTAGAGTTATTTTATTGATATTTTTTATTATTTTCATATTGAAAAAACTAAAAAGGACTTCTCTGCCCCCCTTCTTTTGTGCTGTAGAGTAGCTACAAGTAGAGAGTGCTTTTGTGAAACCAGGGAATTTTATCAATCCTAATGTGATCTGCCATTGATGTAAGTAAGACTATGAATGCAAGATGACATTTGGGTGGTATTAGTGAAATTTATATTAAATTAGAACAATATGAATATTTAGAATAATATAATGTAGAATACTTAACCAAACTTTTGTGCAGTAGATGCATGGTTCTGCAGTTGAACCATTTGAATAAGCGATGAAAAGTGGTTAAAAAATAAGTAAGAATGAAGCATCTCTTCACCTGACACTGACATATAAAATTGCAAAATAGCAAATATTAAATTATTATAGATCTTTAAGGAGAGTGCATTGGTATTAGAATGCTTGCTAACTGTTACATTTGGGCTGAATTCAAGAGGGTACAGTGTTTTAGAACCTGATTATCTGTCCTAACTTGCTCTTTATCTCAGTGGGTAGAATAGAGGTAATAATTAGAGAATTAAGCTTTGCTCACTCAGTCATGAAGTGCACAAATTCACTTGCTGTTTCATATTTATTTTCCAGCTGGAGGAGTTTAATTTATTTTGCTTTCTGCTGTGCCCACACCTGACCGACCAAAGCAGGTTCATGAGGGTCCTACTGATCTCAACTATTTAACCCCTGTATCTCTTCCTATTGCCTTGCAAAGAAGTTTTCTTTGGAGGTTTGTGCCACAGATCCTCAGATACTGCTTCAGTGATTGCCAGCCCTGAATGTGATAGCACACCCATAAAGCACACTCACATTCCTTCTGGAAGGACAAGAACTGTGAAGGGGAACCTAGTAATGATGGATGGCAGGATCTGGTCTTCACTCAGCAATTGTAAATTTTAGATTCTTTTACCACCTTAGTTTCCCACGATCAGATTCATAAGTCATCATCTTTTAGCTTGAGAAATATAAGAATGTTGTTTCCAATGGGCAGAAATAATATATCACTGAGTGATACTGATGAACAACGTGTTCCTTTTAAATTACTATTTCCTGTCTGAATCCAGATGTTTTCTGTGGTCCCTGTGGACCCAGTTGGCAAAATGCTGTCTGAGAGAAAGTCCCTGCTGTCTGTCACAATACACTGTTATCTTGTGAAGGGTTCCTAAATATCTGCAAGGTCACAGAGATTAAATGTTCTCTTGGGAAACTCAGGAAAAGTAGAATGTCAGCATCACCTTTCACCCAAGTGAAAGGCTGAATGACATTTCCAGTGATATTGATTAGAGCATCTTTGAGTGTGAAAATAGAATGGTGATTTCAACATCTGCAATGAAATGCAGAGGTAGAAGCAGGAGTCTGTGAGTGTAGACAGCATTTTATTTAAGAAGAAATTCAAGTCTGGGAATCAAGAAGTCTCTTCCCTCAGAGTGCTTGGGTCTCATCACTGGGGAGCTGGATTTTTCTTTCTCTCCATCTGCACAGGTAAAATTGTGGACTGAGGGGACCATACATAATGCTACCTCCCTCTCTGAGGTATCTTTTTCCCTTACTTGTCTTCCAGGCTGTAGTGCTAGGGAAAACCATTTCATCTAGGATGCTCCTGTGCTGCATATTCATAAAGGACACTCCAAGCCATTTGTGAAAGTCACAGCTTTTCAGATGCCTTCATCTCATGCCAATTCATACTGTAAGACAAGTCACTGGCAGCCCCAGAAAACTGGATCTCTGTAAACACAAGTGAACAGCTATTTTATCAGAGAGCTAACTTCTCTCTGTCTCTACCACAGCCACTTCCACTGACTCAGGGGAGTATGTGTCAAAGGAAGGATCATCACTATACTGCCTGTTTAGAATATAGTTTGTTTCACATCACATATTTTATACAAACAGTGTCCCTAGAATGCTTCTTCCACTAAATAGAGCAGAGTGAAAAATTGCCAAAGAATGTAAAGAAGAAAAGAGAATGGGGAATGGCAAGTTTCATCTGGGGTAAACTGACAGCTGCACTGAACCCAGTGGAGGTATCCTGAGTTCTGTTGCAGATTCTTCAGAGAAGAATCCATCCTAAATTTTTCAGAGAAGATCATATAAGTGCTGAAACAGACAGACTGGCTTAACTTGCAGAGCTGCAGATGATGTTTGGCAACAGAAGTGGTGGGGGTTTTGCCAACTCACAAGGAAGATGACAGTGCTAGGAAAGGAGAAATAGAGAAAAAGGGCAGGGAGAAGAGTCTGAAACAAGAGAGAAAAGTCTGAATCAAGTCTAGAGTCCATTATTTTAACAGTTGAGTGTGCCACTATCATATAATTAATACAAATGTATCTATTCTTTTTGAAATACGTTTTTACTGCAATTCTGAAGCAGTAAAATTGAAACAAGTCATTTAACAATACAAAGAAATCATCTTCACTTTCTAACATTATAACTCAATTTGAATTCATTATTAATAAAGTAATAAAATAATCTTAATTAAAGTTCAGATTTCCTATATCTTTGCATAATTGGTAGATGATCTTCTGTGCACTGAACATTTTTCAGTTTCAAGATTATCTCCAGGTTGAGCTCCCAGGCTCTCACTCGATCTTTTGTTGCCCTTCTTGACCGCAGTCTTCACAATCAAATGGCTATTTAGATTCTTATGATTGCAGCCTGAGAAAGAGAGAGGCAGAGGAGGTTTATCTTTAGCCTGGCCCTTCTGTAAACCCATATTATTTCTTTGCTATTACAGAAAGAAATTAGGGTTGTAAAAGTCTGCATTACATTGATCGTCTACTGGGTTGAGAGATGTAATGGGTTTTATTTGATTTCACTTACACCAATGTAAATTAGAAGGGGCTGCATTAAAGCCATCAAAAGAAGTGGCTGCATTGTACTGGTGCAAGGGAAATATTAAGATCCCCTGCCTCTCCCACAGCAGCAACTTTTTCCCCATTTCTGTATCCTCATCTCTGTTAGAACAGAGCAAGATTGTTGCACAAGAATAGCTTTTCACATTCTTGTATGAATACCCAGCAAAATTTAGTCTAGCAAACTATCAGGATGATTACTTAAATTTTATGCAGGGATCACTGCAGCAGAGGGATGTGTTCTTGCCAACAGCAAAAGCTTGGGAACAAATAGAGAAGGGAACTGACAGCCTGGCAAGATGCCATTTTTGTCTTCCCTGATTTTCTAGGACTTCACTAGTGAGGCAAGATGGCTTTTTTTAGCAACTTTGATACCCTATTTAGGACACCCAAGATGCTGCCCTGAAAATCACTGATTGGAAGGGTTTTGATTTCCTAGGGTGAGTATTGGCAGGTAGCAGGGAGATGTTGCAGAGCTGCCCAAGAAGAACTGACTGGCATTGTTGAGTGGCAAAAAGAGACAACGTTCTCAGCTCTATTTTACTGATGGCATTAGAAACAGAGGTGGACCTGTCACCTTGCCTCTGAGGAGTTTTGAAATCCATTTTTTGTTCTAATATCTTAATCAAACTCTTTGTGTCTATAGGCAGGACAAACTCTCTGGGGTTAAGGCTACACACAGCAGCTGTTAGAGGAACTGGAAGAAGGGCAGTTTCACAGGATTTGCTTAGACACTGAGTTTGTCCTATTGGTCCTGAAATATAACTAGGAACATTACCTCTTTTGCACTAGAAAATTCTGCATGGAGCCTGTATAGATTTCATTGCAGCAGAATCAGGAACTGAGGAAACACAGGAACATGGGCTCGTGCCTAGGTTTTACGTAATTTTCTAATATTTGTAGCAATGTGGAAATGCAAGGTAAGTTTGGTTTGGATTTTGCTGATGTTATTGCCTTTTGTAAGGCACTCAGCAAGTGAGTCCTGTCACCTGAGTTTAACTATCAAAATCTGTGTATCTAGCTTAAGCCAGTCACTTCATCAATGAAGAGGGAAACTGGGAGCCTGAGATAAGTGATCTGAATACCATTCTAGAGGAATCTATCTGACAAAAGAGCATGGATAAAGAGTATAGACAAATTAATTTCAGACCCATGAAATTAGGGAGACAAATCCATTTGGGGTCACTGATGATCAATGTGGAAAATAGAGATGGACGTGGATGTTATTCTGTGAAAGAACAGATTACCGTGGAAGGTGGTGAGTACCAAAGAATCAATGTGCTGTGGGCACACTGTGAAAATTTTCCTCAATGCTTTGGCACATTGGAATAGTCTATTGTCCTTGGCTGACCTGTATACCATGAACTGATTAGAGAAAAGACACCTGTCTACCTTTTTGATGAAGAAGAAAGTGGAAAGAACTCCAAAACAGTGGTGCAAAGAGACACCCTCACAGAGCCTAAAACACAGATGATGAGGAACTCCTTGCTACCAGATGTTGCAAGGGCTAAAAGCGTTTCAGAAAGAGATTAGACCAATTCCTGGAGTTGCAAGCAACCCCTGCACAGAACTAATTGTACTGGAAGGCAAGTGCCCAGATCCAGCATAAAAAGGCCCTGAAACCTCTAAATCTTTAAAAAGTGAATTGATTTATTTTTCTTTCAAACTGCCTGCCCTGACCAGAGTCTGTGATTACAATCAGGATATTGAAACAGCTGAGCTTTCCCTTTCCAGCTGTAAGACTCTTCCCATATTCTTATAGTTTCTTATGGCTAATGGATCACCTATACCAACAAAGCATTTGGCTTCAGACCCTCCCTCTCCAGCAAGGTTGCAAGTGAAATTGGACATCAATGTGTCACAATGTTGTCACAAAACACTAGCAGCTAACAGAAGCATGATACAAAGAAAAATTTTTGATAGTTTATAAAAAATAATCTCCTTTGGACACCTTTTGGCAAGGAATCCCAGTACAGGTTTCAGGTATCTTCTTTTGTTTGAAAAATATTGCTGTGTTGCAAAAAAGGGTAATCTCTACTATAGCCTTTTCCGATTTGGAAATATCTTGGATTTTTCATGTTAGCTAGTGACAATAAAGAAAATTAATGTAGTCACAGAGATTTTGTCTTATAGATTCATAATCTATGAATTTCTTGCAATTCATTCACCAGGATTTCCTAGCATTATTTTTGCTTGTTGCTTTGTTCATATGACATATTAGAGGTTCTTTTAGCAGTACATATTAGTGTTTTGTTGAAAAGTAGATTTCTTCTATTTTTAGAAGCAGATGTCCTCTTTTGGTAAATATCAATGCTTGAGATAAAATGCTTTTGTCAGATCTTCATAAACAATGAAACCAATAAAATTTTAATTGGATTATTCCTCAATTTGTCACTACCTGGTATTTTTCTTTTCCCTAAAAGAATCTTAATTTGTGCTTGGAGGAAACCAACCCATTTTAAAATCCAATCTTTCTTCTCACATCATATTCATTTTCTATGAATAGCTGTATTTATTGATTCTTCTTTAACTGAAGCTTATTAATTAGAGTGGTACTTGTGAAGCAGCTGCCCTTAAGCAAGATTAGTGTGATCTACAAGTTATTTTTCTGCTAGGTTTAATCACAATTAATTACATATAACCATTTCTTATAATTCTCTACACATTCCTAGGCTGATCACATGGTTTCACCCAGCACTTCTTAATTTTCTCATGTTGGGAAATGACAAACCAGGAAAGATTAAAACCAAAGTAATAATGAGTGAATTTTTTTTTCTGAGTTCTTTTTCAACTAGATTTTGTTTGCTCACCAGCAATACCTGAAGGACCCTCATGGGGGTGAGCAAGTGACTGCCTTGCCAAAGGCATTTAGATGCCAAACACTGGACTGTGATAAATATTTAATTTTTTACTGAGATCAATTATTGTCTAATAGGATTCTGGCCCAACAAAACATTTAGCCACATAATTCTTGCTTACTTTTAGATCACAGAATATCCTGAGTTGGAAGAGACCCATAAGCACCATCAAGTCCTTCTCCCAGAACTGCATAGCATGCCAAGAGTTACATATGTTCCTGAGAGCGTTGTCCAAACACTCCTTGAACTCTGTCAGGTTTGGTGCTGTGACCACTGCCCTGGGAAGCCTGTTCCAGTGCCCAGCCACCCTCTGGGTGAAGAACCTTTTCCTAATATCCAACCTAAATCAACCCTGATACAACCTCAGACCATTCCCTTGAATCTTGTCACTGGTCAGAGAGATCAGTGCCTGCCCCTCCTCTTTCCCACACAAGGAAGTTGTAGACTGGGTTGAGGTCTCCCCTCAGTCTCTGCTCCAGGCTGAACAGGCTAAGAGACCTCAGCTGCTCCTGGTATGGCTTCTCCTCAAGATCCTTCACCATCTTCTTATACTGTGGCACCCAAAATTGCCCCCAGCACTCGAGGTGAGGCTGCCCCAGCTCAGAGCAGAGCAGGACCATCCCTTCCCTGGCCTGGCTGGTGATGCTGTGTCTGATTCCCCCCAGGACAGGGCTGGCCCTCCTGGCTGCCAGGGCACTGCTGGCTCATGTTCAACTTGCCATTAACCAGGACCCTCAGGTCCTTTTCCGCAGTGCTGCTCTCCAGCACCTCATTCCTCAGTCTGTCCATACATCCAGGGTTGTTCTGTTCCAGGTGCAGAATTGGGCACTTTTCCTTGTTAGCTGCATGTAAAAACATTGAAATAGCTTTAGAAATGCAGCTCCTGCATGGTGCTAAGAAAATGAATCATGGTATATGCTGGCCAAACCTTGGGAGAGATGAGCTTTGCTCTAGCACTGGTCCTACACTGACAGATGACCATTCTGTGTGCGGAGAAAATCCCTTTTCATAAATGTGTATATGAAGGAACAGGGGATGAATTAGTCTTGTGCTGTCTGGGAGAGCTCAACTGGTTCCCTGGATGGTCTACTACATCCACAGGGACTCAGACAAGCACTGAAAGGAATAAAAAATAGAACTTAACCATGCTCAGCAATCTGTGACAATTTAAACTACTGTGAATTTAAACTAAAAAGGTTGGCTCTTGGCTTGTGTTTAGAGAATTATTGGGTTTTTTTTCTTGTAGCTTTGCATCTCCGGGGACAGGCTCATGTCCAGGACCACATGCATCCAACTGCTCTGTGAAGTGTTGAGGTTGGGTGTCTTCACTGCTTGCGTGGAGGGCCCTGGGTGACTAGCTCAGGTACAGGCATCTGCTCTGCAGGTGTCTGCATTTTGTCAAATGAATCCTGAGTTCTGGCTTGGTGCTAGGCTGCTAAAGTCATGACTTAGATTACCTCCACAAACACCAGTCATGTACTGTAAATATGATGCAAATTTCAGGATAAAAGAACCTGACAAGGAGAATAATATGCACAGGACTTGGCTTTCATTTGTACTTAGCCTGACTTACATTGCACAGTTGTTAATAAAGGTGCCTCACACACCTATTAAATGCAAATTAATCACGATTTAAAACCACCTGACATGGCCTGAGTGATATATGGTGGCTTTAACGTGAAGGAGTAAGGAAGGTGCCACTCTGGCATGTTTGTCTTTTCAGAAGAACAGCCTGTTCACATGGCAGCCTGCCTTGTTGGATCTGATTTTAGCATATTTCCACACCTTCCACTTAATAAAAAGTGGGAAACTGGCACGTTGACTCCCTGTCTTGGATGAGTAAGTCAAAAGATGTCCATTATCTGTGAATGTGGCATAAATGGAAGGAAATGGTGAGGCTAAGCAGCTCCCAGACTCTTATTTTCCACCTGTAGCTGTGTTGGGAAGCAAAATCAGGTAATGAGAAGAAACAGCTCCTGGAGACCTCATGCTCTACCACATTATTGGCTCAAAGACACGTCTAGCAAACAAAAGGTGGAATGTATATACAGCGCTGAGAAGGAAAGGATGTCTTTTCTCTCCTCTTTCCAAATTTGGATAGGATTTTTGGTTACTAAAAATAGAAAAAACCAGGATACACTGAAAATGCAATCTGTAACTAGAGCTTGTAAGTAGAAGATGACTAGCACTAAATTGTGGTTTTATAGACAAAGGCTTATTTGTTGCATTGACTATGTAAAAAAAATTGTGGTGCACACAGAAGCCAAACTTCAGATTTTGTCATGGTTAATAAAATATTGAATTAAGCAGAAGTGAAACTACCTGCCGTATCTAAAAGATAGTCTCAATGCCCTTTCAGTGCTTTATTTTAAGACCAAGTACAAAAGGTTTTCACCTTACATAATTAACTTTTTATCATTAGGATTCAGAAAAATTGAATTGTGTTGGACACAGGTCATCATAATGAGAATTTAATGGATCTGTATTACTATGCAAGTTAAGCTTTGAATATGTGCTAAATGCATTACATTACCATTGACCTATGCAAATTTCCATCTCTGTGACTCTTTTTTTCCACTGCTGCTGCATTAAGACCCCCTCTTTCTCCTCATCTCCTTAAACAATGATTTCCTCATTTTCATATTAATTGCATCAGTTAACTGAGATAATGCTCCCACTGAAATGAGCAATAGGATGAATCACTGAAATGGTGCAGTTATTCTTTTTGCTTAACCAATTTCACAGGACCTTCACAAAGAACTGCCTTAATTTGACTTTATATAATTGCTTATCATTAGGCACAGCAGCCCCATGAAGTACCTTTATTTATATAAGTCTCATCTCTGATTGATGGAAAATTAGTCACTTGCATATCTGAGGAACACAGATTGTTCTGCTACCAGGCAACTTCGATGTAGAATACCCTGGAGAACTTCAAAACAAGCAACTGCTAATGCATGCTGAATATAAAATACAGGGAAACAAAGTGCAACAGCTAGTGACATCCAAGAGTTCCTGTAGAACAACTGTGATGTCACAGAACTGCCTTACCTGCTCTTACTAATTTTTCACTATGAAAAAGAAAGGACTGGCAGACGTTCCAGAAGAGATTATACATCTGGCTTCAGCTACAGATACACTCTGCCTGTTTTTAACAGTGGTGATGGTTGTCTATCACACAGTGTGAACACTGAAGGTTATAACATCCCTCCTTTTAAAATTAGCAAAGCACCCTACATGGTTTGAAATTCACTCAGAAATCTTTAATCCACTTCTCATTTTTAATATTCTTAAAGTATTTATTCAGGACAGCTCAAAGGAATTGCTCACGCTTTTCTTCTTTGTAAGGAAAAGGGTGTGTGTGTGGGGAATTAAAATTTCTAAGGCAAATTATGCTGTTATCATCGACTGACATACTCAGAAGGGATCTAGAAAGGATGCCACCTCCAGCATAAAAGAAGCCATAGCAGATTATCCTATCATGGGATTTGAGTTGAAGGATTGCCTCCAGGTCTCCTCGAAGCATGCTGTGTACTTTTGTCCCTGTAGATGAGACTACCTGTCACTGAACTAGATATCAGCAGTCATTTAATACATATAGTCATAATATTGTTCTTTCCAGACATCAATACTATGATTCATTTTTCCCCCTTACATTTGCTCCTACTCTAATTCTACGTGCTAGTCTGTCATCTCCCTCCACAGCAGAAGCCTCAGCTAACCTTTCCCTTCTTGCCAGGCTGTTGTGGCTCCTGAAGAGCACAGCACCTGAATGGCCCTTTGGACTGAAGCCTCAAATCATCTTCAGCCACCGGCATTTGAGTCAGGAAAAAAATCATAATGAGCTGAAAGCAAAAGCAAAGAATTATACTGATTATTTCTTTAGTGTGTTGCTCTTGGAACTGTACCAAATACAAACTAAAAAAAATATTACCCCATGGTCTTGCAGTCAGAAGTATTAACCTTGGAGTGAAAGCTGTTTTTGATTGTTTGGGAGGGTTAAATTTTGGTTTAATTCTGTTCCTGTGAAATCCCAGGTAAATGAAATACAGTTTTGTTTTGCTTTGTTTCTGTTACTTTACCTCTGCCCAAAATACCTGCAGGAAAGAAAGTGGTCCCTTCCTTGGCCTGGAATTATACACATCATTAAGAAAATTAGATTGATTTTTGTGGGAAGACTGAGATCTGAAAAAGTAGCTTTGCATATCAGCAGTGAAAACCAAATACAAATTTATAAACATTACATAATGCTTAGATTGAACGACGTGTTTGCAGGTTTTCATGCTTCATTACAAAACAGGACATGCCCTGAGAAACACAGATACCTGTTTTATTGAGTTATTTCAAAATCTGGAATAACCCCTGACCTCAAAATTGGCAAAGCTCCTAATGGCCTCCTAAAGGCAAGTTTGGGAACTAATGTCAAAAAGAAGGTGTTATGTGCTTTCTTCCCAAGGGCTATCTTGTTCAGAGTTTAATTAAGCTGAATATTTTTTTTTCCTTGTTACTTGGCATGTTGCTTCACCTTGTACCACTGAGAGTCTCATACATCAGGGGCATAAACCCACATGTCAGTGTAACCACAACACGGGGGGCAGGGCTAGACCTGAGCATGCCTTGTATGAAGATGATGTCCTTATCAACACTTCCAAGGAGTTTCTGTGCTAGCTCAGCTGCCCACATCCTGGCTGCCAGGGAATGTGATGCAAGTCTTTACCCTCCTCATGAGTTTTCACAGCTCATCCTTGCTTGTAAAACAATTTGTTGCAAAAAATTAGGAGAATATTTCCCTAACTGAGTGCAAAACGTGGAGCTATTCCAAGAGGAAAGTATTTGCAATTAGGAAACAGCATAGGTATACTTAAGTAACTCACTGTATATTGTCATTTATCAATAGTTGCTTATTTTAGTCTAAAAAGGCTAAAAGCAATACAGTTGCACGACTCTTTCCCCCACAAACCCTTAACAGCAACAATAATGACTGTGTTAAATCAGACCTCATTGCAATGTAATGAAGCCTGTCTGACATATTGCAGGTATGATACTAAGTAATTTCATAAATTATTAAACTGTAATTGAAAGTAATAGTGCAGATTACTTTTCATCACACTTAAAAAAAGACCTTGGCATGAAAATAAGGACTGTAGCATGACTGATTGGAAATAATGATCAATATCTTAATTTTAAGAATAGCCACAAGTTCCAAGTTTAACATCAGAACAGGAAAAAAAAAAAAAGAGTTTTCTACTACACAAGCTACTCTTGACTCTTTGACTTCTGTTTAACTTCTAAGAATAGAGGAGAAATGGAGATATATTTTACCTCACAGAATGGGAAGTGCTAATAAATTTGGATCAGATATGCTGGAATACTTATGGAAATCTCAAAATTTAGAAAAAAGAAATTACTTCCTAGATAATTTTTAATATTTAGAAATGCATTTTCACTCTGCAACTTCAAAGAAACTAGTTTCACTGAAGACCTTGCTGTTATATAAACTGTATAATTTTATGCCTCTGGACATTTTGTATTTCATGTTTCACCCCAGTCAGAGGTTAGATGCCATTTTATGTGTTTATTTGTGCACATGCTTTATAAAACCAGCCATACCCTTGCACTTCTGCTCACTTAATTATATTTACTCCAGATCCAGTGGCCTGATGCATTTAGGCAGTGATTTGAAGGCAAAGTCAACAAACCTTTGGGTGTATTTTTAGACTCTGTAGCTTGGGAGTTTGTGGCCATGAACTGCATGAGAATAAAGGTATTTATTAGATTAACCTGATTGTTACTACATTTCATGTGGAGCTTACAGGGACTTTTCTCACAAAGCAATTGTTTGTTAAAAATCAAATGTTCTAAAGGAATAAGTCAGATTCAGCAACGCTTTCACTGACATGCTGAATTGTCAGGAAACATGTGCATGAGGGGGAAAGGAGAGAGGGGCACTGCAGCCCTGTGGTGAGGTTACCTGAACACATACACAAGGTCACAGGTTAAACCTCTGCTCCCACCAAATGGAATTTTTCTCATCAGGAGATGGAGTTCTACCTTTCAGTAGGACAGATGGAGGTAAAACTACTGTCTTCATAATTGCATGGAGACCTATGGTATAAAATACCCAAGTCATCCCACTGAAGACACAAAAAATATTGCCAATTTTAATGCAACTATGCTTCACAGTTTCCTGCTCACTTTACTGGGTTTCCTAAAGTGAAGTACTTTCAGTTCAAGGACATCTTCATCTTTAGCTCTTGTTTATTTTTCTTGTCACTGGTCTATTGCTCTCCAGAGGAACATTAAACATCCCAATGGCAAGGCTCACGTGTGAAATATACAGTTGGTTCAGCACAGAAGGCTTCATTTTAGGGCTCATATTAGTGTGTCCCTTGTGAGTTGATATTATGCCATTTTTGTCCTTAGATCTTATGGGGAAAGCTATCATCCAGTAAATTGCCTTAGTCAGATAAACATTACCAGAGAGATCTCTTCCTGCCCCTCTCAGCAATGGGCTCTGCAGAAGGAAAGGTCGCTGTTCATTCTCTTTCACTTTATCCTGCTCAATTGTTTCTCATCGTATCAAGACAGAGTCAGTTAGTTTTTACCAAGGTGAACTTAGGAAATAATAGTAACATAAACACACAGCTTAAGTGAACCAAAATATTTGACAGTTCAGAGAGTGTATTGATTCTTCCAGGAATTTTCTACTTTCAGTTTAATTCTGCCCTGTGTCCAGCAATATGTAAACCTTTTATACCCCCTTGGTTTTCTGCTTTTGCTCTACTAATACTGTAAAAAAGTTTTGCAGCCTTCCTGTGACTTGGAAATGGCTTTGTTCTATGTCTGCCAAGGGGCAAATCTATTGAATTGTTTTTCAATTAAGAAAATAATAAGGAAAAGGCTTACAAAGGCAATGAAAAAATGAATAGAGTTATCATTTATATTTTTTACTGTGTCTAGCTTGTGTGTCCATAGGCAGATTAATAACTCTTAGTATGGCAAATATCATGACTTGGTCTCTACCAGGAAGGAACAGTCGGGGTGGAATGGGGAGAAATTTTTCCTCTCTGCTCTAGCACTGCCTTTCCTGGTCATGCTGCATCTCCAGTTTACTGCTGTCCTGGCCATTTCTAACTAGATAGTTTAAAATGCTCTTTGTCCACCTTGCTGAATTAATGAAGATTTCAAATTCTTCAAGATGGTGTAGAAAGTTCAGGCCATTGTTTCTGGACGGCAGTTGTGTAAGTGGTGCACTGTATTTCAATACATTCAAAACACAGAGCATTTTAAAAAATTGAATTCCCTTTAGATGTTCTTAGTGTGAGATTTGAGGTAAAATCAGCATCAAGCATGGGCTTTTTAAAGAATCTGGCAAGAGCAGTTCCTTTATGGTAGGTGCTATTTCAATTTTATTCATTTGTACTGGAGCCAAGAGCTGTGCATTTGAATCTGTTTAAATGTAATTTGGATTGGATCAGTTTAACACAGAGACCATACAGGGTAGACTGATGCTTTCATAAAACAGTGAGTCATATATGGATTGCAGCCACCCCTAAATATCTCAAATAAAGCTCGAGATTGTCATGTGCATCGGAGTAACAGTTGATGTGACCAAGGAGCAGCAGTTAGCACTTACCCAAATGAGACAGATCTTACCTCAGTGGGGTTTGTGAGTGCTAATGGGCAGGAATTACAGAGACATCCCCAGATCAGGCACTGAGCATGTCCTGAAGACTACTTAACTGTTCTCACTGATCCTGCAGGAATTAGGCTGATTAGGAGACCGAGAGCTTCCAGATGCAGGTTTTCTGGTAACCTCTCTTTTTGATATAATCCTTCCTTTTCTTTGGATGTGAAAAGAGTAGCATAGCCACAAAGCTCAGGCTCAGACCCAGTGCTGTCTATCCCTTTTACCCTGGGAGGCTCACTAGACTCTCTTCCACAGGCTGAATTTGATTTTCTGATCCTAAAATGGAGACAAACATGAGAACCATGAGACCATTTGGCCTTTCTGTTTCAGCATTCAGTTGGGCATGACTTATAGAAGTTGTCTAGAAATTCTAATGGGGAAAGGCTTCTTTGCTTTTCTTTTCCTTTTGAATACCACAAGCATCTCAGACTTTTAGGTCAATAGTTTGCTGAACCTGTGTTCTTCCCAGACTTGCTACTTCCGCATTTGGAAATCCAAGCCTTTCAGAAAATGTTTGCTGCATATTTTCATATCTTCTGCACACATACAAGAGCTCAAATTAATCTGGTATGCTGCAAGGGTTGTTCCCACTGGCAAATCAGTCTCTCTATGCTGAAAATCCTGTCTTCAATCCTTTTAAAAATGGAACACATTCAAGTGTTTCACTGGTAACTGTCCAGCATTCACTGGAAGGCACAGGCTGTGGGAACTGACCTTGGGTTTGCTCTGTGCTCTAGCAACTATATCAATCAATTCACCTTTTCTGAATTTTTTCTTATTTCTAAGAATCAGAAGGAAACCAAATAGCAAAAAGGTCTATGCAAGTGCTCATCTCAAACCCATACATGCTGCACAATGTGTGCCTGATAGCAGCACTCGTGATCAGTAGGAAAGGTATACAGCAAAGCTGCCTGCAGAATTGCTCTCATATTGGCCAACACGTCCATCAGTGTTCTGCTCTGTGGCTCTCTTTCAAGCCCCTGTGACAGAGCGTGTACAGAACAAAAGATTGCTGTTGCCAACATTCATATGGATCTGCCTGCCCTGCAGTGTGTCTCAAATGTAAGAGAGATGCCACACTGAATCAAGCTGGGTATTTACTATTCTGATATTCTGACAATGACTGAAACCAGTTGCTCTGGAAGATGTAGCTGTGCAATAACTGAGAAGTTAGGTAGGCTGGGGATGGATTCTATATACTGCATTCCAATTTTTCTTGCAAAATACCACTCTACTTTTACAGGAAGCAAACAGGTTTTTTCTTCCCAACTTCTGGTTGAAAAGCTCTCATCTTTGTCTAGAGTTCAAGGTGGATATTATTAATCCTTCCTGCCTGAATGACTCAGAGTTTTCCTCAGACATCACTACTGGGAATAAAATGAAGTATTGGAACACTTGTCGTCTGGGTCCAGAGCTGAAATGAATTTTTTTTTTTTGTCACTATGACGCAAGGTAATTTCATTGCATGCATTTGTGTTGTCTTAACTGCAAAAGGTCAGTCAGATTCTTGTGTATCTCCTTCAGTTGTGTCTTGCCAAGATTGTGACAGATAGTTGTAGGGAGTCTCTTAGAGTGTTCAGCTATTGTTCCAAAGCAGAGAAAATACACCTACTGCACTGAACCTTGTAGCCTGCAAGTTTCTATCACTCTCATAGCCTATGTCCTTAAATATCACCTCTATGCTCACTGTGCTTCTTCAGCAGAATTTTATAACTTTAAAATCTCATTAGCTGCTCAGAATTTGGCCAAGGCTCACAGAATCATGGAATATTCTGAATTGGAAGGGACCCACAAGGATCCATCTCTTGAGTGAATGGCCCATACTGGGATCAAACCCAGGACCTTGGCACTGTTGGCACCATGCTCTAACCAACTGAGCTTCACCTGGGAAGGATCTTGGCCTTGCTCATTTAACTGCTTCAACACCAAAATATTAGTTTTTTCAGATATAATGACCACTGACCCTGTCCTGTTTAGCAAGAAAGAGAAATGGTGACAGCAGAAGAAGACACGGAAAGTTTTGTCTTCTAAATGGACATGTTCGGGTTTCAGGTAGCAGAATTATTGTGCAGGGTGTGTAGAGCTTTTGTCACTGCTCAGCTGTTGGCCACAGATCTCCAAATGCTGCCACTCAGGGGTCACAGGGCTGGGACCTCAGTCCAGAACATGCCAAATGGGTGGGTTAGAATGTGACTTTTGAGGACACTGGATGGGAAGGGGAGCTCAACTTCTGACAACACTTATGTAAGTGCTTCTGAGGGGAAGCCATTGCCACAAGCCTCTGTGCTTCAGACCCTTTTTCTCCATGCATACAAGCAAGCAGTGGGACAGAGAGCTTGCCTAGAGAAGCTGTGCAGTCTCAATTGTAGATATTTGAGATTCAGATGGGTCAATCCACAGCCAACACTGTAATTCTGAGCTCAGCTTTGCCTGACTCTCTAAGCAGAACAACCCTGGGTGTGTAGCCCCCAGCAGAGCAGGGACACAGCCTGGTTCTTGGTGGACACCTTTCTTCAGGATGTGGTAAAGGATTCATCTGCCACTGGGGATGCATTCCCAAGAGCCATTGACTCTCATCTCTGCTCTCACAGCTCTGAGAGGAGTTGGGGCAGTGTGTGGCTGATTGCCTACCAAAACACTACTCACTCTCTGCATGGCCAGTGTGGGGTATAAGTAATTTATACTGTTTCCATCAGTAGACGCATAAGAAAGGTCATGAAAACACAGTTCAATGAAGTTTTATTATTGAGTTTATTCTTCTTTCAATAAAAGATTGAATTTGCTATTTTTTTTTTTTTTTTTACCTAAATCAAAGAACAAAATACAAGCAAAATTCAGTACAGTATAACTTTTGGATAAAATTTCAGATTCATCATTTTTGAGAAAAAAAGGAACATTTGTCAGGATTTTTTTTTTTCTGATTTTTCAGAATGAAAACTGGCTATATTAGTAGATCATGCAGGTGAAACTAGCTGGCAGAGCTCACCTGTAGAGGTGAAAAATGCAGATTAAATTGCTGTGAAACTTCTTTTATAATATCACCATTCTATGGGTACTTAGAGCACATACCCAAGGATATGCGTGCAAGACTCCATAGGCACAGACAGGCACAAGGTGGGGAAGTTTGAAAGAAAGACAAAATATACAACCTTTTGAAATTTATCTGCTTAGAGCACAAGGTAATGCATAAAAGAAAAATTCATTTTCTGTGTTTACAGTTTATGTTAAATGCCATTCTAGATAGAATCTTAGTTATAAAGGCAGACGGTTTGGTTCAGGATGATTTGATTACTAGCTTTTTTAATGGAAATGTCGCTATTTCAAAGCAGCAATGCTGAGTATTAACTTCAGGCATGTCATGTGGCAACGAGTTGAACTAATCTCTTCCGTCACAACAGGTTCGATTCCTACTTTTGAAAATTCATTTTGGGTTTAAATAAAACTAATAAAAAGATTCTCACTAGTTGTGCACAAATAGCAGCAGATGGGGAAGGAAGCCTGTTCCTGCCCCAGCTCAGTAACAAGAGAGGACTCCACAGGTGACAGAAATGCTTCAGTATTTGAGAGATATATAAATGAGAGATCATCCTCACTGCTCCACCATGGACTTTGTAAATCCCTGGTGACAAGCTTAGGGCAGCCAGCTTGCAATCACCTGAGAAGTTGCTATGCTTTAGTCATTTGAAAGTCTAGAGGCAAGCACAAGAAAATAGTTGAACTGATGTCATTAGTGACTATTTCGTTTGAGAAAAATTTTCTGATATATATTTTTGTCGGGGAAATGACTTTGTCAGCCTACATGCTTACATCCCACGTTTCAGCTCTGAACATTGATTTATAGCCAAAAAAAGCAAAATTTCAACAGAATTAAAAGACAGTTTATGTGAATATTTGCTTTTCTGACAAAGCTGTTGGAAAGGAACTTTAAAATGACCTTTTCCTTCTGTGTAATAAATAATATCTACCATTCATAATGGTGTAGTTTATTTTCATTACACAACTGGAGATTTTGATTTTCTTTTAGAAGCACATCAAGCTAACTCGTGCACAAGGCTTTTGCAGGCTTGTCATTGTGCTGGCTCAGTCACAAGGTGAGGTGGTGAATAAGGAGCTTTGGGGGTCAGATTCCCCACCTGACCTTTGAGACCCTACTTTGCACAGATATTACACCCCAGGAACATTCTTTTGTCCCTTGCAACGTAATCTCTGCTCAAATATTACCATAGAGGGCTGGGATGTTGTTGGTATGAACATGTTTTATAAGCATTTTTGTACAGTTATTTTGTAAATCTTATCTATAAATCCCTTCAATGAAATATCAGAGAGTTATTCAGCTGTGAAACTACGCAGAGGAGACATTTTCCTCATCCTGGGTCAGCATTTTCTGACTTTTCTGTAAACACCCTCTCACATGATGCTCATTAATAGGCTTCCTCATGCAGAAAATTCTTGGCAGCCACTGGAAAAGTTCTCCAAAAGACTGATTACTTTCCCTTTGCCTGAGGCCAGTTGCTGATCATGGCCCTTACGTAGCATGACAAACACAGTTAATATCAGAACATGCAGCCAGGACTCTGAAACACTCAGTCATGCACCAGATAAAGCTTGGCCTCCCAACACCCCAGGAGGTATATTAATATGCTGTAACCTGTTGGTACCAGTTCCCAAGAGTTTTAAAATGGGGAGGGGGGATGGAGGATGAAGGCAGCAAAGGATGAAAGTAGCTGGAGTTCACCCAAGGGCACCCTGCCATGGCCTGAGGACACCAATGTGATGCACTGTTCCTGCCAGTGCCTCCAGGGTGGTTCCAACCCTGCTCGTGGCCCAGGACCACATTTCAGTTCAACTGGCCCTCACCCAAACAGCCCATCCAGCCCTCAACCCTGCCCCAGGGACCTGCCAGATTCCTGGGCTGGGCTTTCCCTGATGAGACTCTGGGATGGACTACAGCTGGCAGAGCCTTGCCACCCTCTGGGGCCCCCCACCATTTGTATACAGAAAGCTCCTGGGATGAATTCCCAGACTACATCACTTTTCCCCTGACCTAAGAACACAATGCACGCTTGTATCATCACAAATTGTGCCATCTTATTTTCTGAAGATGGGCTCTGGTCAAAATAATATAGTTATTTCTGGGAGGAATCAGAATGTTATTATTTATTAGTGGCAGTAATGATCCTGCATGTCTACTGTGCTAAGCAGACGGATCCCTAAGCACTTTGCAAATGTTGCTATTTGTGTTAATAAGAGAGAGCTCAGCAAAGCTGCAGAAAAAAGATGAAATGCAGTAATTGTAACAGCGGGCAGTGCCACTACAATAACTCAAGACAAATGAAATGTTAAGTGACCCTGTGAAGTATGTGGGGGATGAGACAGAGAGAAGAAGGTGTTTAGAAAGGCCCAGTGGAATTTAACTAAAACAGCCATGCTGTGTAAAAAAAAAAAAAATGTTTCACAACAGTTGCTGTAAAGTATTTCTCTTGTCCTGAGCTGTCACATTTAAACTATGTCACAAAACTGGTGGAATTTTATAGCAGAAGTACTTTATCTGGAGCCAAAATATAGGGAAAACAAATATGTATATAAGGAAAACAAATATGTATACAACAATGGGAAATAATCCTCCAGCATTCCCTTCTCAGGTATTTTGGGTGAGACATTTAATTTAATGGAAAAAAAAAAAAAAAAAAAAAAAAAAAAAAAAATTAAAAAAAAGAACAATAGGTAAGTGGTAATATCCCTGTCATAAAATTAGGACCAGAAATCAGATCATGCTTTCAAAGAGAATTTGGATGTGTGATCTAAATTTCTTTGAGTTTGCACAAACTTTTAAAATTGTATATGACATTGTCTGTTCACTAAAATCTGACTAAACAAGTTCGAATTCTCTGTTCTGTGTATCCCTTAGCAATCTTCCAGGTTTTCTCTATAGTGGCTGAAAAAACCTTCAATTTAGAATTGTGTAATAAACACTTCCTCTAATCTCAATAAAAGACACGATCAAGTTTTACGGGAAAGCAGTGGCATGGGCTAGATATGCCCAGAGGAAACTTTGCTGTAAGCCTTTACCTTTTTTTTCCCTCTTTTTGATTTCCAGACCTTAGACAAAACTTCCACATGCACACACAGATGTTTCACCTTCTTTATAAAATAACTGAACAAGTTACAACTTAGATTCCCCAAACCAGGTGCACTAATAATTACTGACTAACAGAAAACTCTTTTTGCTTCATTTCTGTATTTCCTTGTCTAATTTATTTTCTTGGATTCCACGTCTCATCTTTCCTCACACTGATGTTTCAGTAAGACACCTCAATTTGGAGGTGTCCTGTTGATGGGAGGATGGGAGACACCAGCTTGCAGGCTCTGGTGCATTGTGCTCCAGGCAGCTATTGAAGCATTGCTAAGAATGTAACATGGCTGAAAAGACAGCTCTGAATGAAAACGTGGCTTTGCACAGCCAGGATAGATGGTGAGATTAAATGTGTGTCAAGGTAAAGTTATGCATTGTGGGAATGCCATCACCCAAATTTCTTTTGTAAAATGAGGGGTTCTGACCTAGCCTTTGCAAGTTTTGAGAGAGGCTTTGGGGAAAAAATTGATAATTCCATGAAAATGACAGCCCAGTGCTCAGCACTGAACAAAACAACTACAACAACAAAACTGCAATGTTAGGAAGTATTGGTAAAGCAATAGAGAACAAAACAGAGTTCATTATACCTTTATATAAATGCATGACGTGTCTGCGTCTTTATACTGTTCTGGTCTTTTTATCTCAGAAAGAATATAAGTAGAACTAGAAAAAGGTTCAATTGTCCTTGATTGTCAAGGACTATCAATATATGGGACATGTGCTGTGCAAAGAATAGCTAAGTAAGCTAAGATTCTTCTTTCTGGAAAAGAGACAAATTACAGGGGACATACTAGAAGGCTATAAAATCAGGAGTGAGGTGGAGAGGATGGATGGGAGTTGATGGTTCACTGTCTCTTCCATACAAGTACTAGGGATCATCAGAGTCAGATAGTAGGAACGAGCTTCAAAACAAGCAGAAGTAGGTTATTCTTCATGCAGTAGGTGATACGTCAGTGACACTGCCTGCCAAAGGATGCAGTGAATACTAAAGGTTTAGGGAGGAACTAGGAGAGACTGGACATATTAATGGAAGAGAAATACATTGGGGAATATACAATACACAGTATCCAGACTTAGGCCAGGGCTGAGAATAGGTGGTGACTGGGGAAATGTAATGAAGGGCTGTAGTCTAGTCATTTTGCTTTTTTTTTTTCCTGGTCATTTGCTTGTTTTTCCCTGGTAAAACCGCCTAGGGCAGCTGTAACCTCAAACCCTGTCTTCTGTCAGTCTTGGCTCTCACCAGTTTGGCTATTCATATGTTCATTGAGAAGCAATAACCTAGCAAAGGGAAGAGTCTTCAAGTCTGGTGGGCTTGGAAGTGCTAGGCTAATGGTTGGACTCAATGACATTAAAGGTCTTTTTTCCACCCTAAATGATTCTATGATTCTTTACTACTTTTTTCTTTATTTACAATAATGAAGTTGCTAGACTATATACTGTTGACCTATATACTAATGTACCTTATGTATCTGACCAATACAGTTCTTTTTCCAGAGGTGTTCTTGTGCCCATCAGTATAAATATATCCTTTATGTTCACAGTCCAATTCCTCCCTTTTGTCTTTTTCCTATCTGTGCTTTTCATGCCTGTGCTATGTCATTTCTATTGCAAAACAAAGGAAAGGCCTTTGTATTACACAAGGAAATCTAATTTGCTTTTCACAATGGACCTAAAACTGGTGATTGATGTGTTTCAGTAATTAAATTCTGCTACCTGAAAGTTGCTGAATGTAAGATTTAGGAAGACAGGGAGAATGGGGGAAAATGGAAAATATATTAGCAACTTTTGTGTCTTGTACTAGAGCGTTCAATATGCCACCCATTTAGGCTTGAACAGGAGAACAACTTTCTAATACAGGAAGACAACCCTATATGCTGAAGAGGAAAAGTCTGGTAATTATACTGTCTATTGAGACGAATGATTGAGCACTGGGTGCCAGCATACATTGTCTCAGGAGAAGAAAGAAGCAAAAATCATGAGTATTGGAGAAGTCAAAAGTTATAAGGAAGCTAGAATCCTTTGACAGTAGCGTTATATTTTAACTCCACATTGTTATTAGATCTCATGCCATCTCAGACTGCTTCCACACAGCACAGGGCCCCACTGTTCACAGGTATCCAATGTAAATCTGGCAGATGCACACACACAGTGGAAAGCTTAGCCCCAAGATTCTGCTGTTATGTGAGCAGTAGTGTATTTAGCTTTGTTCTTCTACTTAAGTTTTCTATGTCTCTGTTCAGAAGACACTCAGTGCCTGGAAGACTTACCTTCATATTAACCAATGTGAATGATCTACATTACCTGTGGTTCAGTCTTGTTGTCTGCCTCTCTATAGGGAAGAAATAGTGTGTGCTGGGTGGTATTTTGTTTGTGAATTGGGACCAACTGGTCTTTGGTAGTTGGATTTCCCCCATTTGAGGTCTTTCAAAAGACTAGATGTCCCAAATTATATGTTACAGCTAGAAGTTACAGGAAAGTTACAGCCTTTGTGCTGTACCCTCATGCCTCACCAGTATTGCAGCTGTCAGCTAAATAAACAGGAAAATACCTTCTGGCCTTCAAATCTGTGAATAGCTGCATCACTTACCTGACTGAAAAAGTCTTAATGTCAGTATGTCGGACAAATCTGTAAGCCCTCCACTACTGAGCTGCACTGTAGCTTGGTAGGCTTTCTGGTCTCCACTTTGTATTCCCCTGACAACACCATCTATAGAGCCCAGAGATCTTTGGTGCCTGGGACAGGTAGTGAATATTCAACTTGCTTTTGTGGGGCTCCATAGCCTTTTCAAATGGAAACAGGGGCCTGTGAAGCCAGATTGGAGACTGAATCCAAGAACAAAGCAGTGCTGGATGCACTCTGCAAGCAGGGTTCTTCCCATTGCGCAGAAATGTTTATTTTGTGGTTGCTTAATTTTCTAGCTGATGTTGCCTAATTAAGATGACTGTCAATAAATTAAAAGTTGTGATAATGTGACTACTTTGGGAGTTATAAAAACTAAAATGTTTGACATGTCAGGATATTCACATCTTGCAAATATGGTATTTTATGAAAAGCAGAACTAACTGTCAGGTTTTTGAGTGGTCACAGCGTCCTCTCATTCACAACATGGTGTTTGTTTCTCTGTCGGAACCCAGGACATTCCTCTGACTGCCCTGGATGACCAGAGACCCCAGCAGTGGTCTCAGAGACCCTGGCACAGAGTCAAAAACACCTGTGTCTCTGATTTGAGCCCATGGAAAAAATTACCAACCTTGTATGAAGAATTACAAGCCACAAGAGTTTAAGTAGATTGATAGCTAACTTGTCACAGGGTAAAAATGTAGAATTTTTGGTTTTTAGAATGGGGGTTCAAAGGACTAAGATGGAGGAATGGGGGAATGTCCTTGCCCTTCTTCATCTTTTGCCCTCCATCTTCTGCTGTGATGGTGACACCTTTGGTTGGTTTAGAGTAGAGACACACTGTCCAACACAGCTGATAGGTATTGGGAAATTGTAAATAAAGCATACGTAGTTTTTAGTATAAAAGATAACACTGCCCAAAGGGTGGTCAGTCTGTCTGATCCTGACCTGCAAGACAGATCTTTGCAGGCCAGCACCACAATGTGCTAGATAAGAGAAAATAAACAACCTTGAAAATGATAACAGAGAGGTCTTGGGCCGTTCTTCTGTCACCAGGCTGGAAAAACAGAGACTTTTGACAATCTCGGGTCACAACAACAACACAAACCCCAAAATTTCCCATCAAGTCCTCAGATCTCTTATACTTGCAGCTAAAAGCTTCTGAGTGAGGAATAGGCCAAAAGCTACAGTAGAAAACTAGCCAATGAATGATTAAGAATGACACATATATTTAAAGTTAAAATCTGCTTGCAGAGATTTCTCAGTTTCTTCTTTCTTTTCCATATCCATGCTAATAATATTCAGCTTTTGAAAATCTAGTTTTGTTTTATAGCTGGCAGAGAAAAGTTACATATTCTCTTCCTTTTGATATGCAGAGCTTTTAACCCTGCTTTAGCAGAAGTTTAGTAAAAGAGGACTCAAACCTGAGTGCCTCCTCCTGCTGGTTTGTAAGATGGTTTGATTTCTTCAAGGACAACAGAGATCAGTGTAGACTGACATAACTCTCAAAAGGTGTGGGGTTTAGGCAGACCCATGAAAACATGGGACACAGCAGTGAAAGGAACTGCTAAGGGTGAGGCCTGGGGCCAGGATACTGCAGGGTGCCACATGACATCAGGGACTTGAACCTACATCCATTTCCAGCCAATACAGACACATTTATTCTGGTGTCAACATTGCTACTTTAACCAGCTTTTCTCCTTCACACATACTGGCCCATCTCCCATGATACATTTATTAAACACCACATTATTAAATTTAATTTCAGACTCTCTTTTGCCAAGGCAAAACAAGCCAAAATTCCATGTCTCTTCCTGTATGGCTTACCACAGCTCTCTGTCTGACAGCATTCTAGATGGTTCCACCAGCAGTAAATCTGGCCAAGTTGCACCTGCGGTGCATACACTTGTGTGTACCCTCCCTCTAACTCTGACCCCTCGTGTGAGTCCAAGGACAGCTGAATGAGGGACAGAATACTCAAGGGATATGGGAAACAGAAGACTGAGTTTATACTTCTTGTCATGTGGTGTGTGATTTTTCTTTTCCAAATCAAGAAAGTCAATGTTCGATTAAAAATTATTTTGGTTAATAGACTTAGTCGATGAACGAAAGACCCTGGCATTCTGTACTGGCAGCAAGGCTGAACCTTCTAACTCTGTGTATTTATCCAATAAATTCAGCAACAAAAAGAACCACAGGAAGAGTATTTTGACAAAATGGGCAGGTGGTCTATAAAGTATTTGACACTTCTGGCTACTAAAGGCAAAAAGGCTCCAGAGAACTTGGAAAGAAGGAGCAAGAGATACTTCATTGCAGTAGTGCTGGGAATAACTGCCCAGTCCATTTGTGGCTAAGGAAGACAGTAGTATGTATTAAAGATACATGTATTAAAAATAAGAGAACTTTTCAAAGTTTTCTAAAACAGATGGCTAGAAATATATCACAGAAACCTAGACAAGAGACTAAATTTATTATCATTTATGACAATACCCCAAACTAGGGGTAACAAAATTCATAGACTGGCTAACCTGCAATCCTGCCATCAGAACAAGGTAGAAAGGCAGAAAATATGATGAAAGTTTAAATCTGAAAAGAAATAAAAAATATGTAAGTATGAAAAAGTATGATTTTATGGCAAAATGGTCATGTGACAAATTGGATGTGTTCTTTTTATTTTAATTAAGACTTGGTTTATCAAGATAGATGGATAGACTATGACAGCACTTCATTTGACCATTATTAAAAAACCTTGCTCTTTTTAATATTAGTATTGAATAAATGAAATAGAATTGAAAACTGGCTAAATAACAGACCTCGAGAAACTAATGCACAGAGGGAAATGCCATTAATTGAGATTCTTCAATGGGTTAAAAGTCCTGATTCCAAAACAGTTTTAAAAATATGCTGAGATTTGCCACCTGGGGATCTATACAGTGGAGATCACTGATGAGAAATGAGGAAATGATTCTAGCTTATTCCATGAGCTAGAATAAGATTAATGCTAGAATAGCAACTTTTGTTCTGGCAACTTCCTTTAAAAAATTGTTGAGAAATTAGGGACTGGTAGAAAGACATGAGAAATACATAGGAAATTCTTCACAAAGAAAACCCCAGCAAATTCAACTGGTCTATCAGACACAAGACTTTAAACAAGACTTGGCACTGTTTAAATAACTTAATGAAAAAATAAAATATTTTCTAATGGTCTTCTCTGGAATGAATGCCTGGAATCAGAATGCAGGCAAATTAATCTGAAAAACAGAGTGCAGTTTTTTAGTAGTGATTTCCATTACAGCAGATAATTCTCAGAAGAGGTGGATTATTTTCCATTGCTTAGTATGCTCATCAAGATTTGATACCTTTGTAGAAATTAGGATTTTTTCAGAAAACAGTCTTTAGGCTCCATGTGAAAATGATGTATAATCAGTCTGTGATCTAATGGTCCTTTCTGGGTTTTGATGTAATGAATCTCTTGATGATTTTTAGAGAATTCTTGAAATACATGTAAGTTAGCTGGCTGCAAAAAAAGCATAAAAGGGATGTACATAATTCAACGAAGAAATAAAGTGCCCTGAACTGTCAAGAGGACTCTTTTGTAGGAAAAGCAAGAAACATCATCCTCTCTTTCAGCTGTTGAATAAAGACCAACTATTCAAAAGATGAAAAATGAGCACCTTCTGTTGCTGTCAGTAGGTCAGTGTAACACTTGTGGCCTACTGAGTGCTCACCTGTGAGTCAGTTTAGAAGACTTCTGGGCAAACAAAGGCTGTGCCTCAGAAAACCATGAAGCATTCCTGAGACAGCCAATCCAAATGTACATGGAGATTTAGTAGGAAAAAGGTGGGGAGAAAGATGGTTACCTGAAAAGGGGAATATCTCTGGAGCTATGAAATGACTGGTTAATACAAAAACCTTGTGTTCAGCTTGCAAAGATATTGAATCTAGAGGGACAATTAGTGAGAATTAAACAAACTTGTATTTCTATAAAGACACACATCACAGGGAGTGAAGGAACATTTCTTTAAAATAATTGATTTATTTTCCATCTCTCACCAGGAAACTTGTCCTTATTAAAAAATAAAAATGTGAGTTTTTTTCAAAATCTGAGTTCCCTTCAATATCCACTCCCTCCTTGAAGGTCTTGTCACACTTTTTCCTATAAATCAATGATCTGTAAGACATCTAAGCTGTAATCAAAGAAAATGTTTTTATTCAAAAGTGCTTGCAACATGCCAAGGGGTGTTTGTATTAACTTTAATGGAGAAAGTGTAGTGTAGAGAGCAAGTTCCATTAGTCTATGGACAAAATACATTTTTTTATCATTAGATGTGAAGTCAAGAGTTCTGTAAGTTTGCTAAAAATTCTAATATCTTCTGGATAAAGTTATAGGGATGATCATAAATACCCCAAAACTTTAGAATATTGCCAGTAAGGAGAGTGTGGTTTTGTCCCTTAAAAATCCCAAAAGAGACCAAAAAGAAAAAAAGGCCTGAAGTTTAGGATTGAGATTCAAGTTAAATAAAGGTTTTAAGCAATATAGACTTTTCTGTGGGCAGAAGAAACTGAATTCAGTTGAAAACTTCACACTTTTTAGTCAGGGACTGAGGGAGAGGGGGAACAGAAGAGGTATGTGCCAAGGTGCTGTTTCCTCCAACATCAACTAAATCATCTGAAGCTCCCAGTTCTAGTAAGGAAGGTTGGAGATTTTGAATGAAAGGTCTTTCTCCTGAGATTTCAGGTACTTTCACTGTGGATTGCAGCTTTATCACTGAAAATTCTGTTTTCACAAATCTTTTGGTGGTCCCAGTTGGTAAGTGCAAGAAAGTCAAAACCTTTTACCCCTCACATTATGAATTTTATAAATAGTGTTATTACATTCCACCAGCAGATGAAGGTGTACAGAGATTGAGAAGGATGAGAGATGAGAAGAAGGAAGCATATATCATACTGGAATGTTAGTATATGATATGATGAATATGTGGTATGATGGTTCCAAGGACCAGGTGCATCACTTGAAAATTCACAAGCGTAAGGGCCCTGATGGGATCCATCCCAGAGCACTGAAGGAGCAAGTGCATGTGATGGCAGGATGCCTCTCAATCATCTATCAAAGATTTTCAGAGTTTGGGGATGTCCTCACTGACTAGAAGCTAGCCACTAATATTCCAATTTATAAGGATGGCATGAGGAAAGACCCAGGAAACTACTGAATTTTTAGTTTATCCTCAGTTCCTGGAAAAATTATACATAAGATCATACTTGGAATTATCAAAAGGTATTTAAAGAACAATGCACTTATCAGGCACAGTCAGCACGGGCTTAACAAAGGGAAAGTCCTCTTTAACCCATTTGATGACTGTGGGATGAGCAGGTTCACATTGTGCTAGATGAAGAAATCAGAAGGTCAGAATGCCTTCCCTCCCTTTCCTCTCCCCTCCCCTTTTCCCTTTCCCATTTCCTCTTCCCCTAGCTAAAATCAGGACTTCTGGGCTATGAGTGTTGATACAACTAGAAAAATATAATTCTACCCAAAGTGTTCACATCAGCAAAACAGAAGACATACCGATTATTCAAAGCAGTATATTCATCTTATTTTGCAAACGAAGACCTGAAGTATGTAGAGATATGAAGGGCTTGTTTTTAATACCACTGTTAATCCTTTTCATTTATGCAGGTTCATCTGGGGCCAGGTCTGGTTTTGCATATACTGAATAACTATTTCAGCATCTCATTAACACACAATCAGCCCTGCTTACACTGAGTTGTTATTTAGTACCTGTTTATTTCCTGTTTCTTTCAGAAAAATCACCTGCCCTACTGAGCCAGGATATTACCATCTAATCCTGTCACATGTAGCTCGTGTGGCAGAACAGGGCACTGAATCCAAACTCAATCCCTGACTACTTCCTCACTCACAAGGTCATTTTTCCCTACAGCTGGTAATGGTGACTAACTTTGATTAAGTTATACCTCACTTCAGCTCCTTTGCTCAGTTAATCTGCAATTAGTCAGCTTCGCACAAATATTTACATGACATATATCCTGACATGTTTTTTTACTTCCCTGCCATAATACAGGCCAAAATGACAAACTTTCATTTGCTTTAGCCTGAATCCACTTCTGGCTGAGTGAGCTCCTTGGCGTGTTTCTGCTGAAATCCCACATGCACACGTGCTCTATTGCAAGTGCTGAGAAAGCAACCATGATTTGGATGACATACTGGGCCTGGAGCGAAAGAAAACTGCATGGATTATCTAGTCCAGCTGCAAATTCATTTTCAAAGGTACATCTATAGCTGCCAGCCATACAGCAGCTTCTGTTCTCTCAACTACATTTCCTCTAGTTCATGTATTAATAGTTGGTTGCTTACCAAATTGTATTCTTCAAGGAATAATGTCTGTTAATATCTCAGTGGAGTCATGACCAGGGTAATGAAAATCGTTACTCATGAATACATTATGCAACAACTAAAAAAAAATCTATGAAATTGATATAATTGCAAAAGAACATTTGTTCGTTAATAAAAACAGCAATAAGCAAAAGTACTGCACTTCGGCTTAGAAAAGTAGCTGAAACTTTATCAAATTTAAGGTTTTCACTCAATATTTGTTATGATATTCACTGCAATTTGCTCAGTTTTGACTTCTGAAGTTGAAAAAAGGTTGCTCCTGAATTAATCTGATGTCAAAGGGCATTTAAGAGGCAGGCAACAAGGAGCCAAATAATCATCACAGCCAGCTTCTAATGCTGACAACACTGAAAATACGTTCCTTTCAGAATCATACTCACCATCATGTAGAAAGAGTGTGTCCAGCAGGGCTAGGGAAGTGATTGTCCTGCTGTACTCAGCACTGGTGTGGCCACATCTTAAGTGCTGTGTCCAGTTCTGGGCCGCTCAGTTCAGGAAGGATATTGAGGTGCTGGAGTAAATCCAGAGAAGCCCAACAAGGCTGGTGGAGGGTTTGGAGAACAAGTCTTATGAGGAGCAGCTGAGGGAGCTGGGACTGTTTAGCCTGGAGAAAGGGAGGTTCAGGGGGGGCTCTTACATTCTCTTCTCAACTAAGGTAGTTACCTTAGAGTGGCTGGTAGCCAGGTGGGGTGGTTGGTTCCTTCTCCCAGGCAAACAGTGATAGAACGAAGGGAAATGTCCTCAAATTGCTCCAGGGCAGGTTTAGATTGGATAGATTATATTAGGAACTTTTTCTTTCATAGTATGGTTGTCAAGCATTAGAACAGACTTTCCAGGTAAGTGCTGGAATCCCTGGAGTTATTTAAAAGACATGTAGACATAGCTCTAACAGACATGCTTTAATGGGGGGCTTGGCAATAGTGAGTTAGTGGTTGGACTCAATGATCTTAAAGGCCTTTTCCAGCATAAATGATTTGATGATTCTACAAGAATATGATTTAAATTGAAAGACATAACTCACCATGTCAGTACTCTGATATGTTAGGTGCTAAATGTAGCACATGAACCCAAAGGCATAGACATTGAAAATACAAAATAAGATGAAATAAATGTGGAGAGAATTTGAGTAGGTTAGTGTGATGGTTTCATTCTGAAACTAGGCAGAAACACTAATTATGTACAGCGGTTTAGGTTTGCCAATTTGAGATTTCCCGGCCAATGCACCAATTATGTCGTGGGTCTATTTTCTGCTGTGAGATAGGATTAGGAGAAAAAGCAAAGCAAGCCTAAACATAAGAGGGTATAAAGAAAACTTTATTAACAGAATTAAAAGAAAAAATAATAAGAAAATCAGAATAAATAATAAGAAAATCGGGCCATTTCTCCTCCCCTACACACCCTCTTTTCTTTTTCTACCCACTGACAATGTAAAGGGACAAAACCTGTGACTTTCAGTCAGTTTACCACCTTTAAAATAGTCTTTATTCAGTTCACTTAGGGAGAGGAGTCTCTCTTGCTATGCCATGGACACTTCTCCACAAGGAACAGTTGTCTCATGACTTCAATGCCACAGCGAATCAGCCATCCGGGAAAGGAAAATCTGTTTGCAGTGTGAAAGTCCCTCCCATGCCTTGCAGCTCTCCCACAGTTGCTTTCATGGACCATGTCAATTTATTGGGATGTTTTTCTTCATCCATCTCTGGGAACAGAGGGTTTCTACTACTACTCTAGGACAAGGTTTCTCACCTCTCTCATCTCTCTCTCTGTTCAAGTTTCTCACTGGATCACAGCAACTTGCTGTAATCTATTTGCTTCAACACTGGTGCCTCAGCTCACAGCCGTGTTAGAATGCTTCATACCTTCAGTGCATTTCCTCGAGTCACGGAAAAAAAAAAAAAAGTCTGATATATCAAATATATCTTCACTATAACCTTACTAAAGAATTTCAGCCCAAGCTCAAGGCATTTCCCCAATTCTCCCCATCTAGAATTTAACTCCTTCTTCACTGACCTCTGAGTTCCATGTTGTATCTACATGTCTTCACCTCTTCCTTTTTCTGATTCAGGGGAGAACCGGTGTTCATAGGGTCGTTTGTTCTCGAGCTTTATCAATTGAAACAGTTTTTTAGAGTCCTGCAACGCTGAAAGGTTAATGTGGTCCAAGCTCTGCACTGGAACACGGCTCGCCGTGCCTCTCTGCTGGCCACACGGTCTCTGCTGGGACCGTGCGAGCCGTGCCTGGCCCGACTATGCCAGGGAGCCGAAAACAGGAAAAGCTGCTGCCGACACTTTTGTCCTTCTGTCCGCAGCAAAGCTGGCTCAAAGCGGCCGAACAAAGTTCTCTGGGAGCCATGCCGAGGTGGCCGTGCCCGCACGGGAGAGCCCCGGCCGCTCCCGCCCCGGGCCGGCGGCGGCCGCTCGGCTGCTCCCGGTGCCGCCCAGGTGGTGCCACCCCAGCACCGAGCATGGGGCCGCTCCCGGTGCTGGTCCCCGCCGCAGAGCTGCTCCCAGTGCCCATACAGCCCAATGTCAAAAATAGATACGGGTTCATTACCAGGAATGAGACCAAGGAAGATGTGTTTATCCATCAGTCTGCTATAAAAAAGAACAACCCCAGGAAATACCTCCACAGCGTAGGAGATGGAGAGACTGTTCAATTTGATATAGTACAGGGGAATAAGGGCCCCCAGGCAGCTAACGTAACAGTGGAGTTCCAGTACAGGGTAGCAGGCATACACCAAACTGCAACCATGCTAGATATTATCCACATCATAGAGAGCCCCCACACCACTGCCAAAGAAATGGAGCCCAAACCAACAGACATCCAGCCTCAGCAGCAGCCCAGAAGCAAAGACAACACAGATCACCAACCAGCCTTCGGGCACAACCAGCTCACCTCCATAATCACAAGACCCCCAAATGGATAAGTCACACACCTTTGGGTGCCCTCCCTGAATCCTTGTTGCCTCCCTCCCACCTTTCCCTTTTCCCCGCCTCTAGATAAGTCAAGATCCTTCTGGGATTTCTCTAGTTCATATTACTCCTTCTCTATGTTTCCCCAAATTCCTACCTCCAATTCCCCTCCGTAGTCTTCCCACAGCCACATCTCTCCATACCTTTGCTACACAGCCTCCAATCCCTATTCCCAGAGTTCCTTCTTAATATAAGAGGGGGGATAAAGTGGGGGAGGAAAAGAAGCTCCCCTTAGATAACAACCCTTTTCTTAAGAATTAACAACCTCTACTTAGAGTTCCAACAAGCACAGCACCCCTACACTGACTCAAACCCCATGTTATCCCTCATTCTGTGCCTTAAAACAGATTGTTTTACACTGTATTATTTTCTTAGCTGTGTATGTTATTTTTAGATTTCTTTTAAGGGCATCTTCCCAACCCCTGAGAAGAAGCTAAAACTCCTCTGTCTCCTGTTGCTTCTAGCTCAGTCAAGAGATCAAGTGAAGAGCAAGAGACTGGCTGCAGAACAGCTTTAAAGGCTGGGGGTTGCCGGGGGAATGTTGTCATTTGTAAAAGATGGCTTAACTGATTGTTCTACTCTCCCTTCTTGCTTCAAACTAAACAGTGAAGGGTGTGATGTGGTAGTGGATGTTAAATTTGTTTTTTCCCAAATGGTCTGTCCCTGTTACCCCCCCAATGGGTTTGGTCTGTCCCTGGCTATCCGCTCCCTGTCCCATTGTATCCATCCCCGCGATGGGAATGATGGATAACCCCTGGACTGATGCAGGTTAAGAGCTTGGAAGTCGGGGTCCTGCTCTCTCTTTTGCACCCCCTGGAAAGAATAAGCATCTCCATAAATGTGCCTTCTTGGACCATTTCTTCAAATCTCCCCTTGGGGAGGTTGGGAGCCTAGAGAGCAGAGATCCTCTCTGCTTTCTATCGTTCAAGGACAGATTGCAGCCGAAGAAAAGCTGCATCTGACTGTGCAGCTGGGGGACAAGGCTAGCTGGGCCCCCTGGGCCAGTAGCCTCAGTAAGCTAGAAAAAAAAAAAAAAAAAAAAAAAGGAGTGGAATATCAAAATAAAAGTGAGTGTGATATTCACTGTTCCTTTCTTTGGACTGTTTCAATCATACAAAAAAAACCCCAAAACTCTTAGAAATAAGCTATCTGAGAGGGAAAGCTGTTAAATAAAATAAAACCTAATCCTCATATAAATAATTAAACATATTTGTTTAATTCTTTTAGGTTTTCAGGCCATCAGATTTATCAGCCCCGTTGATAAAGAAAGAACTTTAATGTAAGAGCAAGGAACCAATTGAGTCATATATAAATTAGAAAAAAACAAAATTGTAGTAAATTTCCTTCAGTCTTTTGTTGCCTACCATCAACTTTATGGCCTTGACAACATTAACAACAAGAGCCAGCACTCTGTATCCTGAGATGTAATTAAAATACACACAAAGCTCTGGGCCAGTATACAAAATACGCTGAGAAAATCATGCAAATTGGGAAAAATTTAGTACTACATGCTGAAAAAGCTTATTCATACCAGTAGTCCTCCTACACAGGAGCCTTATTCTTAATTTTCTCTCACCAAATTACTAGAGAAAGGGGTTTTGTGAAAAAAGCTGAAGGTCATACTACCAAGACAATATTAAACTAAGGGGAAAATGTGTTGCAGAACTGAAGGCATTAGCATTTAAACCAACCTGATTTAGATTATACAGATGTAAAACTTGATCTTTTCATACAGTAAAGCTTCTTTTATTGTTACCAGCTGTAGCCCCACATCTTCCTGTTATAAATGCTGTGTTTACTCCATTTCTCTGTCAGTAAGTTCCTGCTTGGCACAGAGCTGGAATTAGTGTCCTTATGTCCCTTTTCCCACCAATTGCCTACGCTGAGAGCATGCTGGGACAGGGAAATGAAGTGTCTAAGCTGGAGTGGATTCTGGCTCATCCTGGGCAGGGAATGTCTCCTTTACTTGTGTAACCAAAGTCTAGATTCAGGGTAAAGGAGAGTTAGGTGTCTGTGCTCAGAGCTGGGATAGCACAAGACAAAAACTATTTAAATGACAGGTGTAAAAACAGCTCCTAGTGCATGTTTTCCTATTCAGTGTCAGGAGCGGGAGAACTGTGAGGCAGAAGAAAGAAAGGGTGATGCTTTTCCTGCTGGCACTGATCATCCCTTCAGTCTGCCCAGATGCTCATAAAACCTCAGCCTGGTGCACTGAGGCTGCCAGCTCTTAGTTTTCTTCCTCACTAATATTTCAGTGTTATCCCATGGCATTACCTCACTGTGTTTTTGTCTCTGGCCTGATACATTAAAGCCTTGTGCTAAACTTTGTCCAAAAGAATCTGCTTTACTGTGTGAAAACAGTCTGTCAGGACAAAGTACCCATGCCAGCTCAGTACAAAAATATCTCTTTTAACTCAGAGATGTGTCTTCTAATGATTTAAGCTCAAGAATTAAAAGTCATTATTTGTTTCTCTAAAAAAACCCCAAAAATCTCAATCATGTTTTAAATAACCCTTTATTAAATAGTTGAGAAACTGGCAAAAGGCCAGACTTTATTATAGATCCTAAATGACTGTGGTTAATTTGTAAGGAGATACACTTTGTATTGTTTCCCCTGAGCATTATCTGAGTTCACTGCGTTATTTGGTTGTAGTTTATAAGCTATAATGTTATTTTAGCTAGAAAATAGGGTGAAGAAAAATGACTGTAACAATCTGGGTATGCATTTACCAGCTGCCCTGCAGATAAGATAGGTAATACTGGCAACCTTTGGCTTCTTGTGACCACATTTTAAAGTAGAACATATCGACTGTAAAATGCACATATCTCTGATGAAGTGTAGTTTTGAAGGAGCAGAGAAGG
The DNA here is from genome assembly GCA_032173965.1 of Sitta carolinensis. Taxonomy (NCBI): domain Eukaryota; kingdom Metazoa; phylum Chordata; class Aves; order Passeriformes; family Sittidae; genus Sitta; species Sitta carolinensis. The sequence continues at coordinate 46,302,338 of CM063285.1, read as the reverse complement.
TCAGATGTAATTTGATGTCATATTATGCTTTATGTCGACTTAAGAAATCAGAGGTACAAATCACTTAATAAGATTACTGTAAGATGTACAAGAACAGGATATTTCACCATGAGAAGTCTGCAGGAAGCTTCAAAATACATTACCAAATGTGCCACACTGATGCACATGTAAAATACTTTTTGAAGAAATTTTCTCTAAGTATTAGCTAATGTAAAAAATCAACCATTTGCACAGGAAAGCACCATTAAAATTGTTTGAGGTAACAAAACGATCTAATTAGGAGAAACTTTAATTTTATTTTTTTTCTTTTTTTCCCCAGTTAAATTGAAAGAACTAACTCCTAAACTACAAAGCAAGTACCTACAAGTCATCTAAATCCCAGTAAGTCCTGTTGATAGCTGGAACAGTAACTGCTTATCCAACATCATCAAAAGCTTCATGCAGAACAGGGTGCCATGTTCTCAGCTGCCAATGGAACTTGAGGGATGTGACAGCTGCCCTTCAAAACACATTTATTTGAAGTACTTTTGGAAGGGTTGGTGATGTATGAGGAATGTTTTACTCCTTATCCTTGTGGGTACATGCCAGAAGATGTGAGCAGTGGTGGTGGTAAAGCCAGGGGGAGCACAGGGCAAGGTGTCTCATGGAAATGGTTCTGACCTGTGTTGAAGGATGAGGTATCTGTAAATGTGTGTTTAATTCATGCTCTACATATGCATAGATATATTTTTGTTCAGAATTAAACAGAATTCAGCCTTTCTGGAGATAAATAATCATTTCAATGCATCTCAAAATATTACCCAGTTACCTCTTCTCTGAGACAAGTAACTTGTTTTTTTTCGTTAAAAATTGTCAAGCTTGCATTTGAAGACACACACACACACAGGGAAAATGTAATAATTTCCTTAATAATTTGTTACATCTCTATTTTTTAAAAAAATATCACTTTATATTTTCATCAGATTAGCTTTGCACCAGGCCTAGATATCTTTTTTTTTCTGCAATGAAGAGCACTGTAGTACCAGGTATTTCCTCTGCAGAAATACACTCATGCATTCATGTGGAAACATGAAAGCTGGGTATTTGATCATATCTTTTTTGGGGCACGCAGGCTGGGTTTGAGGTCTGAAGCATTTGTAGGTGACATCAACAGCTTCTCATACACTGGGTTAAGAGGTCATATATTTAAGAGGCCTTGTATTTAAAATGTACTCTCTGAATTCTGAAAATGACCTGCATGGAGGACAAGACTGAACTCATGACCAGTGCTACAGCCTTTGCAAGAGCCAGAGGTGCTGAGGGAAATGAGAGGAGATTAGTAAAAAGACACATTTCATAACCATAGTGTGAACCCAATTTTTTATGAATTCTCCATCCATCCATCTTCAATGTCTTCTTCAGGAAAAAAGCAGCACTTGATGTCTGACACAGCAGATTGACATCCCTTAAAGTTTTGTTTACGCACTGAGCTGTTTCTCTTCTAACAGTAGGAGGTGGGTGGGGTGCTTGAGGTCCTGCTTATTGCTTGGCTTATAGGAATGAAGCAAGTCCATATGCTGCTGAGCAGGCAGCATACAGTATCACCCTGTATGTATTTTTGTGTGAAGAGCACCAGCAGTGAATCTGCTTTTTGTATGCACATTGACGGAGGGGGAAACTTAACAAAGAAGCATGTTTCTGGGAAAACAAATCTGCTTAGATTAATCCTTAAGTATGTGAAAGGGGTTTCCTGATATTTAAAATCTACTTTAGAGATGTACAGTCCTGTGGGCTGTGAGCTGCTTCCACCACGACCTTTGAATAGAAGGAATAATTGCAGCACTTCATATATCTTGCATTAAGTCAAACCTGAATAATTCCCACTCAGAATCCCTGAGCCACTGCAGATGAGCAGAGGTGTCCTCAGCCCAACTTTTCTGTGCCATTGAGTTAAGGCTACAGAAGTGGCTGAAACTCTACTGTAGTGCCTGGCACTCCTAGGATTCACTTTGTAGCCACAGAAATCTTACCCTTTTAGCTGCATATTTAAAAAAAAATTAGCTATTTCAAGGAGACTCTTCAGTCCCCTGGTGCTTAGTTTCTAGTCCTGATCTTTGCCTGTGTATCATGTCACAGGCATAAGCTTAAGTACAGCAGTCACAAAGCTAGAAAGGGAGGAAGTTTGTCGGTGGCCTAAAGTTTCATCAATCTGTACAGCACCAACAAGACATTTTAATACATACAGGTTTGTACCTAAATTTTATATATGCATACCTATGTATACATGTGTAAATTTGAAGGTCCAGTGTTAAATTCTTAGACTACTTTGAAACGTATTTGTTGCAATGACAGAATAAATTGGGAAAATTATTTTCCACACTTTCAGTAGCTGGCTGTTTGCAGTGCTTAGTGGCCAATCCTCAGAGAAGAGAGAAGAGAGCCTGTCTGACACAGGGCTATCTGCCCTGTGTGCACTTATGTCATTTGTTATGGCGTCCACATTTTCACAAACCATCCTGATTCCAGAACTATTGCAAAGTTGCTAGGGAAGATTACAGACTGTAGATTTTGATCTGTACCTATGCAGAGATAAATCAGTTAAGAGTGTAAAAAAGTTCTTATTAATATAAAGGTGCCACAGTTTTCCCCATTCTTTTCCTGAAAGGTTTGCTGAGGAACTGGGAAATTATTTAACTTGTGATATATTTGCTGTGAAGGTGACTCGCACCTGAACATGTGTCTGAGACATCCTGGGCATTGATTATTCTGCTATAAAGCATGTCCATATGCATGCCCAGGTTTTTCAGATACACAGAATTTGCTCTGATGTGGCTGCTAGACATCTGGAGATCCTGGACACCTGACTAGACTTCAAATTCAACCTGACTAAAACAGCCAGGGAAAAAAGAATGTTTGTCTGAGAAATGTGGCTCTACATCTGCCTTGATATAGCTTTATCATAAGAAATCAAACAGAAACATGTAAACAGGAGTACAAAGCACACATTTTTTCAATGTGTGAAAATTATTCTTGTGAGAAGGCTTATCTTCCTCAAGAAACTGGCATAAACTCTACCCTGACTCCCCAGGGAATCAACTGATATCAGCAAATCCACCCAAAAGTAGTCACATAAGGACTTCCTCGACATTTTCCAGAGTCGTTTGAGTTTCTGGGATTTTTAGTCTGAAATCCTGTTTCCAGACATTTGACCCCAGGATACTGTATAGCCCTCAAAAATGTTTATTCTGAACTCTGAGACCCTCTTTAGCAAGGCTACTAGAGGACTCCTGTATAACAACAATAATCACTATTTCTCCCAGAGTGGAATCAAAGACTGCCCAATTAGTCTGGTGCAAGGCAGTGTTTGTGTATGAGTTATAACTAATGAGGAATTTGAAAAGAATTGTTCCATTCCCAGGTTAAGCACTGCTGGCAAAATTAGCAAATGTGATTCCTTTTTTCCCTCAAGGCATGAAGCTGAAGAAAAAAGCAAGACGAGAAGGAAGCGGCTTCTGCATTTTTGTTCTAATCAGCCATGCGTATTAGCGTATAAGGCAAGACAGGAAGGTAATATGAGAATCAGGCAAGCAGCCAGATGACATTGTGTAAAGCATCTTTGTATAACTGCCAGCTAGTGTCTTATAATATTGAACACTGAAGTTTCTATTTAGCAGTGTTGATTGAATGGTGGGAAAAAAAAAGTCCAGGCAAGGATAATGTCTGTAATCAGCACTGCACGATTGCTATTGTCTATGCTTGGTATACTTAATGGAGAAGCTAATTACCATGTGTTCATTTTTTATTACGTTTACTATATTGCATAGAGAAGTAATATGATTTTTTTTCCCTCTATGGGTTTACAGAAAACAAACAACACAAACAAAACCATGATGGATCCCCCTCTCCACCCCCAACCCTAATTAATTCTCATTAGGGCCACCGTTTTTATATCCAAGAGGAAGTCAGAAGGCGAGGATAGCATGCCTGATGAGCTCCCTAACCTAGTCCTGTGTGTGCTTGGACTGGGCTGCTGATGGGTTTCAATGTGACAGGAAGGAAACTGCACAAACCCAATGCACAGTCGTTTCATTTAACTTCTCTGAGACACATTCATATACCTACCATTTCCCATGCAGCTTTACAAAAAAAAAAAAAAAAAAAAAAAGCAAAGTACTCCTGAAAAGTAGTGGGCTGACAACTTCTTTCTGCGTGGTTGGAAAAGAGCAATGCTGTTGAGGCACATCCCAGGAATGATATGACAGTGCCCTAAAAATTTTTAGCCCAAAGTACCTAGGTGGGAGAATGTTGGTCCCTCTCTGATCCTCAGACCATTCAAGCCATCTGGCTGAGTTCACCTGCCTTTGGGCTGCTGTTGTGGGGCACCAGCACAGGCAGAGGCCCTGCAGGATACCACCTGCAGCAATGCCTCCTTTAAACTAACCTCATGGGCTGAGTCCACCCTTGGCTCAAAGCCTTCTACTCCTGGAGGGAAGTGGGCACCACATCTTCAGCAGATGTCTTGGACACCAACCAAGGGGCACTCAGTTTTTGGTAGGGCTTTTCTTTGTGTAAAATACTTGAACAGCTACTGTGAGAGGGATTGGAACTTTGCCCTAAAGGTAAGCTGGGAGCTTGTCTATTGACTCCTTCTTCGCTGCTCACCATTCCGATGAATAATTCCATGAAATGTGAGCATAGAGAGCCTTCTTTGAATTGCATTCGTGTGAATTCATACCTCACCTAAAGTCGGTGTATGATTTTCAGTGAGAGCTGTGCTCATAGGGATCTGATTTTTAAGTGTCTTTGGGAACCACAGGATGGTGGTGGTGATACCAAGTATGATATTCCTGAAGTGCCTTTGTCTCCTTAGCTTTCATTGGAAAGCAGTTCTGTATAACTCTAAGAAATGTCTGAAATTTCATTGACTGAGCTTGGAGGGTTCATAGAGGTGTTAACGTAACCTCTGCAAAACTAGTGTGACACTACTGAGTCCCATGAATTGCTGCATGGCCCCTGTGATAGTTTAGGATCCTTCTCAGGTCCTGTTGCTCTTCCTGGAGGGATTGAGTTCTACATTCATGCTATGTTTAGAGAATGCACAAGGGACAGTGTCCCAGGGATCCGAGCAGCAATTGTCAAATGCTGATTAGACCAATATTAACATCAAAGCACAGCTAAAAAAAATGTCATTCAAACTGAACTGAGGGGTGATTTTAACAAGCAGGTTCACAAAGTCTGATCCTCCCACACTGAAGAAAATAGGAAGATATTACAGTATTTATAGACTGGATTTCAGAAAGCAGAAACAGCTAATGCACTCTCTTTATTAGACATGCTCCCTAGTGCCTGCAAATTGCTGTATATTTCAAGCCTTATTTAATTTTTAATACAGCCATCTGTTACGTAATCAGATATATTTTGAGGGAAACTTATTATAGTATCTTGCAGTCTGACTGGTTTCCCTGTAAGAGTTCAGTAAGCTATTACATGTAGCTTTAATAGACAGGATCTCCTCTCTTTTCCTCATGCTCAAACAAATTAGAATATCCTACTCAAAGTATATTAAGCACAAAGAAGCAATGTCTGACAGAGTGGTGGGTAAGGAGACAGATTACTTCTCTACTACACAGAGAGGGAGTGAAGATTTCACATTCCACATTTACTAACAAAGGTTTTGAGGTAAAAAATTGTCCACTCACCCATATGGTCCTCTAGTGCTGCCACAGAGTTAGGCAAGGTAAGAAGGAAAGACCAGATGAATATAAAACATTTGATAAAGCATTTCAGTGCCTTTGAGACATGACTGGAAGGTCTCTAAAGAGTTTGTTTGCTCCTAGGTTCATAAATCTTAAAACCATGAAACTGAGATGTGTAAGACAGACCTGGCCAGGGATCCTATGTTTCTCTTTTGCCATCTTACACTGTGGGAGATGGGATTTAGGAGGGAACCATTTAAAGATAATCTGCATTGCAGGTGCAGTTCCATTTACATTCATTATAAATAATCTTCCTCATAAAAAAAGAAATATTTGAGAGAAACTTACAGCAGGCTTCTGTCTCTGAATCAGAGTGTGGTGCTGAACAGAGGGTAAACCTTACTGGAGGTCAACTTCAGCCATCCAGAGAGGGGAGGAACAGGAATCACAAGCTTTGAATGAGGGAGGCAAATCTTTATGATTGGAGGCCATCTTCCCTTTGATGGTAAGTGCTGTAAGGGAGAAAACCCTCCTGCTTTTCCTTAGACTTTCATTGGACTTTTGTTTCTCTTCTAAGAAAACATAAAGGTTTTTTTCTGAGGTCTCTTAGATGCACGATTTACAGACTACTTTCAAATCTTCTTGTGTAAACCCACTGCCTGCTAACCAAGTCAGTGTCTACAGATTGGACTCACTCTGAGGTGGGGCCCCATTTTATATTCTCTTTGTAATCTTCTGCTTCCTAAATACCGTAGCTGAGAGAAAGAATCAATTGAAATGTCTTTTCTGCAAATGGAATTTCAAGTTTTTGAAGTAATGGATGTTTTCTCATGCAAGAAAATCTGCTTTTACTGAAAAAGATTTTTCCAAGAAAAAATAAATCAAAACAATCTCAACATTCTGTAGTTCAGCTACAGAACACCAGCAACTTAATTGTGTGTTTGGACTGCAGTGGTAACAGAGGATATATTGAAGAAAACAGTGACTAAAATTATAGAAGTACATGTGTTTTGGCCTTTAACAAAGGAATAAGCTTTCAGATGGCTCCAATAGTCACCTTTCCACATTTATTGTCAGGAAGATGAGCTCAGCATGTCTTCTGAGCTCTTACGTGAGGTGTAGGGGTAAAACAAATGAATGAAATGCTTAAGGAAATATCCCATATGGTCTATTTAGGCATAGTTGTAGGAGAACTTAGCCTGAACTACATTCATAAGACTGTTTTCTGTATTCAAAATAAGTTTAGAACTGGTTCTCTTTAACTATATCACAGTATACAATGCATGAATACCAATTCAGTACAGTATTTAATTTGTCTATATGGCTTTTCTTATCCTTACTAATTTTAGATAGTGTTTTCATCAAGATATTTAGTTTGATGTAGCCAAAACTTGTAGTATCACCCATAGATGCTGGTAAATGTTTTACATTCAAAAGTAAATATAAGTCTTGAAAGAATTTTCCTATCCTCTTCCCCTTTATGAGATAGTTCTATAATGCAACCTCATATGCAGAAAAGTACTGCACTAGAAGAGGAAATTTATTGACTTAGTGTGACATATCTGGCAGGGAATCCAGAGGGCACAGATCTCAGTTTGAGTGTCCATTCAGTCCACCAGACTGGCAGTAGACTGGACCACTGTAGATAGACTAAGTGCTCAAATGAGTGATGTATTTACCTTGTATTTTGTCATGCCCTTTACCCACCATTAGCTTTGGTAACTCTTTACAGGTAGATTTTTAGATCATGGCACATGTTTCCTAAATCCTCTTTCACTAAGAGCCATGCTTGGTGTGGTGTCTGGGGTGGGCTAAGAGCACACAAGCAAGCAGCACTGACACAATCACTTATTAAAGTGTGGTGACATTTTGGACTGGAGATCACTCACCATCCCATCTGATATTGAAGCCCAGCACAGACATACTCAGGAGGATTGTTTCTTTGTTATCAAAGACAAGAAGGCTTGGCTTTTGCAAGGTATTAAAGGGATAACAGGCTCTGATACAAAAAGACAAAAAAAAAAAAAAAAAAAAAAAAACCAAACAAAAAAACCAACAACAAAACCTTCCTCAATAAGAAACAAAAAATCACTTCAATTACAGGTGATCCATCCATTTGAAATTTAATGGCCCACAATTCATTTGATTTTCCACTTTCTAAGGTCTTGCTTGTGCTGCAAGACATGTTTTTAATCAGACTTCAAAACAAATGCAGTTTATTATAGAGCTGGTATTTTGGAAAGGATTAGTTCTGCTCTGTCACTTCTGCATCTATTAAATTTTATTCAGTCATCATGCAACCAAGAATACTGTATCTTATGAATATATTTTAAGGCAGTAAAGTGGTTCACACTAGTGGTCCCATTAGTGTAAAGTGTTGAATCTAGTGCATTTCTAAGCACTCCACTCTAATCTTTCTACCACTATGTATAGAAGACATTAATGTGTTTTTTTAATTTGAGACTCAGATGCTCAAAAGGCTCTCATCAAGAATAATTTCTAGGCTGTGCAAGATAGAGGAGATAAAATAAAGCACTAAAAATAAATAATTCAAGACAAATTTTATTCATTATGCCATGTTTTCTGTGGGCAATGGTTTGTGTAATTTCTCCTATAGTGCCAAACTGAGCAATATCTCCTTATGAAGGAGCTTAACTTTTTGCTTCACCCAAAATGTTTGATTTATGTACTTGAATCCTTTAATCAAGCTAAGTTTAAATCTGACTGTCTTGCCTTATTTCTATCACCTTGAAAAATGTGGACGAAACCACTCCCTTCTATGCACACACCAATTCTCAAGCCTCTCTTAGGAAAGGAGTGCTCAATTTCTTTGCTGTTTAATCAAACATATTTTGTTAACTCTGTTTGCATTGCTTGCAAGGAACTTGGAAAAACAGATTTGTTGCCAGTGTGAAATAGTGAGTTCCTTTGAAGTTGTAAACTTCTAGACTAATCTGATCTTCTTTTCACATGAAATTTACCTTGCATAGAACATACATACCTTCCTTTGAGTAGTGAAATTGCATGTGTTTTAAAACATGCTGGCTAGCACATTTCTTATTTTTGTAAGTTAATATTATTATTAATAATATTAAATCATAAATTATTAACACTCAGAAGATAAAGTAACTCTGTCCCCCAATCGGGGTTCAAAGAACCCCAAATAATTTTGAATATTCAGAGTTACTGATTTTATTGCACCTATTCGTGGCTTCCTTCTTGTGTTCCTCAAGTATTTTTGTCAGGTAGACAATTTTCTGGCACCAAAGGCCATCTGGAGCATGTTCAGATATGAAGAGGTTCTATGGGGTATGTGTTTGGCCTATAGCATATTTCTTACCAGCTAAATAGAAAAAAAAAAGATGACCCTCTACAAAGATAGAACTGGAAATTTTAAGGTCATTAGTAAGTTCAAGGCATACGAGGTAGGGCTTGTCAGAGCCAGAGCAATATGTGGTGCAGGGGGCTGAGCACTGTTCGAGAGAGACAGTCAGAGAAACAGGAGTCAAGTGACGGAACAGAAGAAAGCAGTGATGAACATCTCTTTTGGGCCTGCTGGTGGATGATGGGACCTTGATTTCTGCCCAAGACTGTGGCTCTGACTGTTGATTTTCCATATGGTCTGAGAAACACAACACAGCAAGGACCTCAGTATTAATTGCATAGACGAAAAAAGAAATCATGGTAAAGGGAGGGGGTATTTTCTTAATGAGATAAATAATAGGATAAAAGAGATTACATTTTTCTCTATGGCCAATACCACAGTAATGAGTTTCCTGCAGAGTAAAATGAAAGTGGGAATGTATAGCTTCTATGCAACAAAAGCCTCTCAAAGACAATTCATACTCATTACAGTTTCAACAAGACAGTAACTTTCACTGTCTGTACAGACAGAGAAAACAAAGCACTTCTAAAGACTTGTCTGTATCAGGGAAAATGGCATCTAACCAGATCCCAGGGTCACACTTAGGAAGAAACTGAATTATTCCAGCTGTAAGCCTTGCATCAGACTGGATAGATATGGCAGAAAGCTGGCTTCTTCATTGGAACTGATTCAGGGTAGAATTCTGACATCTGGGTCAAGGTAGAAAAAGGTAACAGTTTGTGCTGTTACATCGATCTTCCCAAGAGTATTTTTCCTGCGTTCAGTTACTCTTCATCTTTGAGGAAACGTAAGATTGTTGGATTTTTGTTATAAAGGTTGTAACACAAGAACAGCCTCAGGATAGTTTTTTTGTCTTAATCTTTCACTCAACCTCTTTAACACAAGCCAATATCTTGAGCAGGACTGCTCCCTTGATATTCTGCAACAGTGTGAATGCTGTCCAAACAGTGTTTCTTGGTGAACCAGTAGTCAGAGTGTACATAAACCCAGACAAGAGCTGTGTGGCCCTTAAGAAGAGTCCCAGTGAGTTTAAGAGATGGGCAGAAAAGAAGTCTGTAGTTCAACAAGGCAAATGCAGGCTCCTGCCTCAAGGGAGGAATAACCTCAGCCACCAACACAGGCTGTGGGCTGACCTGCAGGAAAGCCCAGGTCTGTGGAGAAAAGCTGAGCCAGCAGTGCCCTCGTGGCCAAGAGGGCCAATGGTACCTGGGGTGCATTATGGAGAGCACTGCCAGCAGGTTGAGGGATGGGATCCTGCCTCTCTACTCAGCTCTATCGAGGCCACACCTGGAGAGCTGTGTCCAGTTCTGGGCTCCTCAGTACAGGAGAGACATGGAGCTCGTGGAGCATGCCCAGCAATGGGCAATGAAGATGATGAAGGGACATGAGCTTCTGTCTTATGAGGACAGGCTGAGGGAGCTGGGCCTGTTCAGTCTTGAGAAGAGAAAATTGTGGTGGAGCCTCATCAATATCTGTCAGTACCTGAAGGGAGGGTGGCAGGAGGATGGAGCCAGGCTCTGCTCAGTGCTGCCAAGAAATAGAAAAAGAGGCAATGGGTAGAGACTGATTTGCAGGAAGTTCCACCTGAATATGAGGAAGAACTTTACTGTACAGGTGACCTTGCACTGGAACAGGTTGCCCAGAGAGGTTGTGGAGTCTCATACACTGGGGATATTCAAGAATCATCTGGATGCATCCCTATGCCTTGTGCTCTGGGATGGCCCTGCTTGAGCAGGGAAGTTGGACTGGTGACCATCTGTGGTCCCTGAAACCTTATTCATTCCATGGTTTTGTGAAGAAAAATTCACTTTCCTCTTCCAGTGTAGAAAAGAGATGGATATACAACACTTTGTTCATGAAACCTTCTCTTGAAAGACTAGAAAAGGGTTGGCAAAGTCCACTGGCTTTTAGATGTCTTATTTCTTACTGACCATCTTTTCTCACTCATTGCTATCTGTTATATCTGATCCTTAAAGACATGGATGTTCACCTTCTTGACAATTGTCATGTTCTGAGAGCTAACAATGTTGATTTTACAAGACACATGTTCACTATGGGATCTGCCTCCCCTTTGACAGAGTCCATCAACCTTGTCTTTTGTTAAACAAGTCAAAGAATGATAATAGAAAGTTTTTCCTAAAATCCTACAACACGGAATTTCTCCCATGGCATTTTGAGAATTACTGTAATTTTCACAAAGACTGTAAGCATAACAAAGACATAATTGGGTTTCCCAACAGACAAAAATAGGCCTGCTGGGGTAGAAGTAAATATATTTTTTTAATTCTAGGATTAAACGGAAAGATATTTCTTAAGACAGAGACTGGGAAAACTGTGGAAAAGCAGCATTTACATACTGGACATTGTAATTATAGGACTGGTACTGTAAGATTGTCATACAGAAGACAGAGGAGAAATCTATTCTCTTCCATTTGTCTTCAGAAATTGTTGCTTGGATGTTGCTTTTAATGTTGAAGACAGCCCAAAAAAGAACAGTAAAAATATCAGACAATCAATCAACATGACCTGTAAATGCATTAAAAGAATATGCTTTTGTACAGGTAAGAGAGAGTAGGATAAATGTGGGACAGAGTAGCAGTCTTATGAATAACTGAAAAAGTTATTACAAAGAGAAAACAAATTGACTAAATTGGCTGCAAAGAAGATTTAAGTTGAATGTTAGAAATAAAACCGAAGAGGGTGGTAAGAGAATCCTGTTCAGTGGGGGAATGTAAAAGCAGACCATGCCCAGTTAGTCTGGTCAAAGTCTAAGCTTAAGCCTGTTTCTGAGGAGGGTGTAGGTGGCCACTAGTGGTCCCTTCTTCCTGGCAGGTTTATGACTCAAAGTGGCAGTTGGAGAACTAAATTAATGGGCACCTGCCAAAATCACGTCTGGGAAGCGCTTTTCTTATCAATCATCTTGAAATATTGTAGCTGTTGTATCACGCTGATGTGGCATTTACTTTCTGTCACTGACTCAAACTCCATGATTGCTCCCAGAAAAGTGTGTTCTTGGAGGACAATTTTGTTATGATTCCAGAAATCCAAAGGACGGTCTTGTTTTAATATCCATAAATGCTTATAACTCATTTTAATCCAGCTTTTGAACCAGCTGAGATATACCTCTTGCAGAAGTTACTCCTGGTACTTGTCAGCAGAGGAAACACAAGATGAACAGGACTGGTGGGCATTAAACAGAAGAAAACCAAAGCAATTGATTGCCACAGCTTATCAGGAGGCAGTGTCACAGACCCAGATGTGGCCATCTAGTGTCTAGTCTGGCCGGTGTGCACTTCTGATGAGAAATTTGTTGTGATAAGAAATAGGGAGTCTCCTGGTTTGCTTGCAGATCCATCATTTCTATAACAGTGATGACCATAATATTAAGCCATAGTTGATTACAGTGATGCACTTATACCAACTTATCTTTTCTTATCAATATCTCCCATCACAAATCTCCACAGAGCTTTATAAAGAAAATAGAATTTTGCACGCTTTCTAAGCCAGTGTGTCTTCTGCACACAGCTCTGTACACTCACACACCTCTCTAACCGTTGTTGGCAGTGTTCAGCAAGGTATATAAAAAGAGATAAGGTTTTATTAGGCCAACTGCTACAATTTGTAGAAATTGTTCTCATAGACAATAAATTCTTTCAGGCTGACAAGCCCTCAGTTGGTTCTGAGGAATAAAGACTTTTTCCTTCAGATATGACACAGAAATTCCTAAGTATCTTTAGGCTTATTAGTCACCATTTTGCAAGGTAATGTCAAGGCAATATTTTAAAGGCATTATTTTTTGCTGTCCCAGGTAGTGGTTTTCTTTATTTGAAGGTTATTCAGACTGATAATGTATGCCTGACCTTTGGTTTGGGAAGGGAGAAAATAGGCCCAATAACTCCCATCTGTATTTGCTTCTCCATTAGCATTTCCTTTATTTCTAAATCACTCGCAGGTCTAGTGCTGCCCTAACTTGAGAAAAGACAGGCTGGAAAAATCAGTGGGTGATCAGGGAAGCCCTTAAAGGTGATGGGTTTCTCGCTTCAAAAAGCACTTGCATAAATAAATCTGCATCAGAAGGCAGAAGGGAAATGAAGCTCAAAATCTGGCTGTCTGCCTGCACTTCCCAGGCCCATGGTAGTGTTACTGCTCAGTGGGAAGAAGCAGAAGTGAGTTTGTTTTTCTCCCTACTCTTTGGCCATGGTATGGGAAACCAATGAGTCCATTCAATAGAAAACCTGGTGAACACTGGGCAGCAAGGGGCATTCCTTTTTCCCAGGAGATCCCACATACTGAAAACTTAACAGGCTCTCAAGTCCTGTTGATGTTAGATGATCTCTGACCTCCTGGGTTTTCCTCCATCAAAGTCACTGCTCTGCCTCTTGCATGTAAAGCACTTTGCAGGAAGGTTGTTTCAACATAAATTTTCATATTCTTTACAAAGCTGAGCAGTTCAGATGATAAAGAATTCATTGAGGTCTCTGGCTGCATAAAGCCATCAACCCTTTCCAGATGGGGGAGTAACAGATAGAGGCAAATGAGCTTGAAACTGCTACACACAGAGCAAAAAACTACAGAAGATGCAAATGGCATGGGAAATAAGACATGATCAGTGAAAATTCAAGTATATATGACAACAAAATTATTATTAGAACAAAATCCAGGTGAAGGGATATGATTAACAATGATGGTAGGGTGCCAGACGAAGAGAAGTAGGAAGCAGGAGGGGCAAAGGACCAAGGCAAAATATTAGGATTGTTCTGAAAGGTGGTATCATGCTAGAAGTAAAGTGGGACACTAAAGACAACAAGAATAATTTATAATTTAAGTTAAAAAAAAGAAAAAAAGGAAAGATTTTCAGATCTGGATTGGAAGAAACAACTCTGATTTGGGGAGTACCAGATATCAGCAAATTAATCAGGTAGCAGACCTGATAACATTGATTAGACCCAGCATTGGTATCATACTGAACACCATCACAGAGCAGGATGTCAGTTGTTGGAGTTCCTAAAATATTTCCTTCAGGCTGTACATGATTCTGAATTTAAAGAAGAAAAAGAGCAGGCTTTCTGTTTTTTTTTTTTTTTTTTTTTCCCTTTCCTGAGCTTTGAAGTAAGGTAAAGTCACTTCATTTAGTTTCTCTCCCATGGCTCCCTTCTGGATGGCTTTTAAAACATACTTTCAGAAGTACTGAGGTTTAATGATCTGACACTGCTCCCACTGAAGTCACTGTTGAAATTCCTCTTGACTTCAGGTCCTAAACAAGCTAATGAATAGGCTGAAAAATAAGTGCAAGATATGTGAAATTGAAGCTATAACCAACAGGGATGTTAGTTTCAGTTCCAGCAGAACAAGTTTTAAAATAAAAATAGAAGCCACAATACCCATTTCCTAGGTGACTGCCAGGATGCTCAGATTCCAGGTCATTCTGATATCAGCATTGTGGCCACTTATTTACTCTCTGCCAGTCAATCAAATACAGAAGAAAAGGTCTTTATTTAAGTTCAGGAGAGTGAGACATTTTTGTAACAAAAAAATTGCAGTGCTGAGCAAACCGCTTTCACCAAATCCCTTTTTGTTTTGGTCTACTTTTGTTCACACGTGTCCTGGCAAGCACAATTTTGTGGGGCAGAAACCATGTCAAAATAACAAACTACTATTTTGATCAAAGCAACACTTCATTGTTCAGCATCCTTCAAAGGACAGGTTTCCTTCCCCACTGTCTTCAGGTCATTCACCTACACAATATTGATAGCAGTAAATGTGAGATATGTTAAAATAGAGAAAATGAAATAAAAATCCCCAAACTTTCTAAAAGGTCTGGCTTTTTAATTTTCAAAGTAAATGTGGCATCACCCCTTAAGTACAGATTAAACAGACCTTACAGGCAGCCTTATTATTACCTTGTTTTTCAGTCCATGTTAAAACCTCTTGATTAGTGACCTCTCTTTCAGGCAGTTACCTAATTTACTCATTCTCTTGGTCAGTTGTGTGGACAGTTTTCATAGCTGTGATGAGACACACACATGCACTTTTCAAATTAATTTTCTGTAATTACTTACAAGCAGACATCAAGTTTGGGTTGCTTTCGGGTGATCACATATGGGCATTTAAAGATACAAGAAACAAGTAATTACCTTTTAGTAAGATTAGTACCTTTCAAATGAACATAAGTTAGATTCAGTACCTCTGCTCCTTTTGGATGGTTGTGCCTATCAACCTGACTAAGAAGATACATATCCTTCATGAAAAATTTCATCTGTCTGCTGTGAACCATAAATAAAGAAAGAGGAAGACAGCCTTCTTCTGTCATGGAGGGGTAGTGAGTCAAGGAAAGGAGAAACCCAAAGACCTGCTAAAGCATGGTACTAAACAAGAGAAGTAGGTGTGCTGGATGATTTTTTCTTCTTTTTAAATACATGCAAGGAACTAGAAAAAGTTAATAATGAATAGGCTGAATAAATAGTTGCATGCAGGATTCATGCCATTGCCTCATTAAGGCATCTGTTGATATTTACCAGCTCACAATGGCAGATTTAATGCAAACTGTGTAATTTCTTTCCATATTACCCTTCCAAATAATAGACATTACTCTTAATGGGAATATCACAGAAAAGAAAAGCCAATAGTAAGTGAAAATTTCACAGTGTTATGGTGCTGCAGCAGTGTCAGCAGCAATTTAAAAGTGTTTTCATTTAAAATTTAATGAATGTAGTCAGACACTGGAAAGCAGCATAAATGCTGTGCTGGTCAAGCAATGTCCAGTTTTCTTAATTGGCTTCAGGCCTGATTTAAATTCTGTCCAATTCAATGGGACTCCTTCCAGTCACTTCACTGGATGGTACTTCTGGTCCTCAATGCTCCAGTGTTATGTGCCTAGGAAATACATTAGATTAGTGGTAAAAGTTGTCATGTATCCAAGGGGTCATTTACTTCTCCCTCATGTAAAGAGAGTGATTTTCTGAACATGAATAGACTGGGTTTGCGAATATTGAAAATTACTGTTATGCATTCCATAATTTATCACTCAAATTGCACCTTCAGCTATATTGGGTATGCTCAAGGATCCTCAAAGACTGTGTGATTAAGTCCTCAGTAAGTTAACTAAGAGCCTGGCTTCTCATTTCCTCACATCTGGAAGTGTCCTGGTTTGGCCAGCCCGGGGAAGTGAGCTGGCTGGTTTGAGATTGGTATTTTATGGGAGCGATGGGAAGCCTTTTCCGGTTGCTGTTGCCTTTGGCAGCAGCCCGGGCAGGTCTCTCTCCCCCCGGCTGTCACAGCACACACCTCTGCCCTCTGCCGGCCCTGCCCAGTGCGGGCAGGGGAGGCCCCGCGGGCCAGGCAGGCCCGGCTGATTGGGGAACATCTGCGGCACAGAGTCTGCTCTGCTGCTGGCCCAGCTGAACCTGCTCTGGGAGCCGGGGAGAGGGGAGGCACCGTGAGGCACGATGGAACACCTGAGGAGACACAGGGGTGGAGGAGAACTTCAGAGATCTGTCCAACTTTCCCGTGGCTGCCTTCTGGGCCTGGACTCTCTGAGAGCCCCCCAGAACGGCTGTGAACTATGACACCATGGACTGCCATGGCCTGATGCTGCTTCTTCTTAACTCTTTCAGTGCATCGGTGCACAGATGGAACTTAGAAAGCCTCCATCCTCTCTCCAGTGAGAGAAATTAGAATGTAGATGTGTAAAGACCACATGAAGTATCAAAGTCAGTCAAGAAAGAGTGAAAGTCCAAGTGGAAGGAGTGTGGGAAGTTGCTTTTGAGCTATAAAAAACTCTTGTAAGCTATGGTGGTTGGTTATAACATATTAAAATGTTTCCTTTAAACCATAAAGAAGTATGGGGGAGATAAAAGAGTTCCAGTTGTAGATCTGAGCAAAGGAGTGAAATGTTGCGGAGACTGTTGATTTCATGAGAAGTTGAACAGAGTGATGAAGTGATAAAGACTCTTTGCCCTGGAAAAATTAAGTGAATCTCTGTTCCTTGGAGGTGAAGGTGGTCCCAAAGACAAAGACAACCTTTGTTTTCAACAGTTATCTTTAAACTAGACCTTATACATCGATGTGGCCCAAAGACACAATTGTGAACATGGGAGAAGTTCCATGAACACAAAAGATCCAGGCGGGCAGTTGCTGTTCATGAAGAATGGATTTACAAGAGAACTGTTTTCTTGTGGAGAAATTTACCATAGTAAACGAGAGCTGCTTCCCTCCCTAAGTAAACTGAAAGAGATTGTTTTAGAGGTGGAAAACTGACTGAGATTCCTGAGTGTTGTTTTCTTTACATTGTCAGCTGGGAGAAAAGAAAGGGAGGAAGAGTGTTTTGAAGGTTCCATCCTCATTCTTGTTGTTTTTCTTTCTTTTAATATTAGTTAATAAAGTCTTATTACTTTTAAGCTCAAGCCTGCTTTGCTCTTGATTGAAAACTTTTAAACTGGCAAAAAATCAAACTAGAACAGAAATTGGTGTTTCCGCCCGGTTTTGAATTGAAACCATGACAGGAAGGATCATTTACATTTGTCAAATTTATTACTTATTTCTAGAATATTTGCAAGGTCTTAGCATCTAGGAGTCTGAAGTTACATACCTGGACCTAAACTGCTTAATGGTTCATAGGCTCAGAATAAAAAGTATACCTGCCTCAAGCAGCTTATAGTCCATGGAGAAGAGAGTGAGGAAATAACTGGGTACAGGAGGTTCAGAAGTGTGCTGCTGGCTGGTATAACAGGCGGTAGCTTCAACACTCCAGCAACAGACACAGTTGCCAAATCTCTGGTTTGTTTTAATGTTACTGACATCATGGCAAAGGTGTTTTTAGAAGAGGGCTTGTGGGAGGGATGTGAAGGAGCTTTAGGGTTGTGTTCAGGGAACACCCCCTATCTATGCCTGGGAATGACAGCTTCAGTTTGAAAGTCTACCAAGAGATGGATTGCAGGCTGGCAGCTGGGGTGATCAGAGTGGGGAGCAAGCCTTCCAGCAGTGAGTGAGCAATGATAGATTAAACTGTTTTAAATCATTTGCGACCCTCAGGTGAAAGACACTATATGATTACAAATAATCCTGAAAAGGCAAATGCTGAATATAAAGCTGGAAATGGTGCTTCTGGAGGGCATGCATCATGGCGTCCTCTGATGCAAGTCTGGTCAGCTCGTTTGTCCCATACAAACATTTCCTTTCCTGTCCCACTTCTTGTTATCTTTAATAATTAGAAAATAAAATCAATTTAATACAGTGAGTGTATTATTTTTTAAGAAAATGGAATTTTTCTTGGATATTAATGACAGCTATTACAGTTTTTATTTGAACCTGTCTTGATTTTATTTTTCTGATGTTTATTTGATCATTAAAATGTAGGCTAGTGGGAACGTGAAATGAAATCATCAATGTACCTTGAATTTAAATGTATCTTTTCTTTTTAACAAACGTTTTTATTTATGACCACGGGAGAAAGGCAGCTCAGAAGTCGCAATATAAGTCATATTCTGCAAGATGTGTTTGAAAAGCACAAATTATGTATTTCAGAAATTCCTGTGCACATCCTGCCAATTTTGACCACTGGAATCTTCAGGAAGCCAGATTTTGCACCACATATATTCTCAGGACGAAATTGTTCCAGATGACTCCACTCCCAATCCCAGTAAATTCTGCATCATTCCTTCTCCATACCTTCTCTGTACCTTAGGCTGTACCTAAAAAATATTGCTCTGCACTGTGTGGGAAATGAACCTGACTCATGGTTATTCAGTTTGTAAATAGACCATTAACTCTGAGGTAAGGGTTCAACGTAGATATATGTAGTAATTTTTATGCTTTTGACATTATAATTCATGTGCCTACTATGTAAGAAAATGGGCAGAAAAATGCATGGGCATATTTGTGGAAATCCTTGACCTTCTAAAATGAATGGGGATCTTACTGAAGATTCAAGTAGAAATAGGTCTCTCATTATTCCTTAAGCTGATTACCACCAGCTTAAGGAATAATGGTGACAGTTTGCCACCCTCCTAGTTTTCCTGGAAAAGCAGAATTGATAGATAGCTCTTCCATTACCCACAACATCACAATTCTGGTGTGGCCTTAAATGTGTTTAGCCATCATTTCCTTCTCCTGGTATGATCCTGGGTGCAAGATAAACATAATTAAGTGTTTAATGAGGTTGAGAGAATGATGCACTAGGTAGAGTTTCATGTATTAAGCTTTGAGCTGTACATAGAGGGTCTAGTCCTGATAGAAAATATATAACTGTAATTTGCTAATGGCTAAGTGGAAATTGTGGCTGCTTGATCTCTTACACAGCCTCCACTTGGCGCTGGCCCCTTGAAAGCACTAGCTTGGCAGGGCTGAGAGAGCAAGCAGTTTGTGTAAACCATTACCTATGCAAACTCATCATTTTGGCTGACAATAAGAGACAGTGGGAAGAAAATAATTAGACTTACCATGCTGAGTGTCCTCATCAAAGGACAAAAAAATCAAACCTGAAATATGAGTGTGTGTGGGTTTTTTTTTTGTTTTGTTTTGGTTTTTTTTGTGTAGTTTTTTTGTTGTTGTTGTTTTTGTTTTTGTTTTGTTGGGGTTTTTTTAGTTGTAATCTTCAGACTAACAGAAAAAGAGGCAATGAGAAAACAAGGATTTATGTCAGACTGGAAGTCCTCATTATCAACCTGCTACCTTGAGATGGAAAAAAGAATTCCTGCAACTCGATTCTTCACAAGTAAACTCTGATTGCTAATTATTTGCTAAATTTCCTGCTGATGTTCCCTGAGTGTAGGCAGGCTTGATGAAAGTTTCTGATGCTTGTCTTGTCAGCAGGAGATAAGAAAAAGTGGGCCAGATTAGTTCAGAAAGGACCCTCACTGCTCATCACTTACATTTTCACTGAACATGCATTGACACTTGTCTGCCACCAGTTCACAGCATCCCCTCCACCTTCCTTCATCACGGACATTTGAAGTACAGCTGCTCAGGTTTTTAAAAAATGTATGGCAATAAAAAATCTCTGAAAAAACCAAAAACTGATATCATGTCACTCATCTTCTACACTCTCAAGAACAGAGGAAAACTTGCATGTCAGAAAATTATTGCAACAGGTACAGTCACTTTGACCTATCACCTCTCCTCTCACTCATCAGCCAAACTAAAAGTAATAAATTATTGCTGTCCAGTGGTATTTAATCTTTGGTATTCAGATGTTTCCCAGCAGACAGCTAACTGGAGAGCTGCTAGGACAGTATTTCCAATACTTCTGTAAAAGTCTGATGCATCTATACAGAGAGAGGCCTGTGGTATCACAGAGAGGTCAGTTTTTCAATGACATTGAATGTAACTGCAAAATGGCATAGGAGCAAAATTGCAGAGGAGAAAAATTGCAGAGGAGCAGGGGCAGGAATCTGGGTTCTCTGTACCACATGGAAACCTCTGTACAATCTAAGTACATTAGTAATCACACCTGGTCTCCTTTTCCTTCCTGATGAATATTATTCCATGCAATGTGTAAGGGCTTTAATGGGAGGAAATTAGAGGACATTTCTTGTCCTCCTCTCATTTTATGTCAACTACCATAACTAGGTGATGATTATCTTAGAGCTATACTGTTTTGGGAAAAAGAAGAATCAATATTTTGGGGGTTGTGTGGGTCATCAGTTAGGCAGACTTAACACCCATAAATCCAAGGGCTCTGATGGAATGTACCCATGACTTCTGATGGAGCTGGCAGATGTTGTTCTGCTGCTCTTCACAATCTTTGAAAAATCACGGAGGATGAGATAGGTGCCTGATGACTGGAGGAATGCCAGTGTTACTTCTTTTTTCAAAAAGGGCAAGAAAGTGCACCCAGGAAACTATCAACTAGTCAGCCTCACCTCCATCCCTGCAATGATTATGGAAAAGGTCATTCTGGAGCTCATCACCAAGAATATATAAAAAAGGTTATCAGGAATAATCAGAGTGGACTTATCAAGGGGAAATCAAGCTTAACCAATCTGATGGTTTTCTGTGATGACATGTCAGGATGGATTGATGAGGAGAGAGCAGGGATTTGTCCACCTCGACTTCACAAGGGTTTTGCACTGTCTGCCATGACATCCTTGCAGGTAAACTCAGGAAATGTGGGTTGGATGAATGGACAGTGAGGTGGATCAAGAGCTGGCTGAATGGCAGAGCTCAGAGGGTCATGATCAGTGGAGTAGGAGGCCTGCAGTCTGTGGCATTCTCTGGGCACTGATAGTGAGTCCAGTCTTACTCAATTTGTTGTCAACAACCTGGACAGTGGGGTAGAATGTACTCTTGGCAAAGTTTTCTGGTGGTACAAAACTGGGAGAATGTCTGATACATCTGAAGGCTGTGCTGCCATTCAGTGGGACCTTGATAGGCTGGAGAGCTGGGCAGAGAGAAACTTAGTGAGTTCAGCAAGGGCAAGAGTAGGGTCCTGTACATGCAGAGGAATAACCCCAAGTACCAGCCCAGGCTGGGGACTGACCTACTAAAGAGAAGTTCTGAATAAACCCCACCATCTTTCCAATCCAAATAACATTTCATCTTTTCTGTATCTGAGAAAGAGATGTACACAGTTATGCTATCCAGGTATATTTGAAGAGTAAATAGAAAGTATCTGAAAGGAAGTTTGGCGTCTGACCCAAGAATAGATTTTTATAATTTTTAAATAGACAAACTGTTTATTTGTGACTTGTAAGGAAGTTGTTATAGTTATATGAAAGCTTCCAAAAATCTTATGCTACCCTAGTAGTTTTTTATGCCAATAAGATCAGTTGAGATAGATAAAACAAGTAACAAAAATTTATAGCACTCAGGAAGTGTTGAGCTACTAAGAAGTGATGATGCAGTGAATTAATGTCTTAGTTTATTATAGTTTTTCCTTATGACTTTGCAGTAGAGGGGCTAGCTCTATAGATACAATTTTATTTAGATCACATAATATACAGTGCATTAGATTTAATGGGCCTACTTAAAATGAGATTAAAGAAGACATATTTTAAAAAAAAGTATGCTGGAATGATTAAAAATACCTAATTTATTTTTATTTTCCTTATCTTTTATATCTAGAATTTCTTCTGCCATGAGAATTGGAAGAATTCCTTTTTTATTTTCCTTAGTTAGTATAATTTTTGAGGCTTTAGTATACTGTGCTTTCTTTAAAAGAAACATATCATGTATTCTGACCCTTCTGAAGTATTCAGAATTCAGTCCCCTATGGTGCCATTACCGATTTTCTGGGTTATTAGATTATTTCCAAGTATCATACCATGAAATAAAAGTATGTAATCCTGTTCAATATATAAACTTAGTGACTCTACAAGTGAGAGAATCAGGAGTGCAGGTAAAAAAATAACAATGAAAACCTGTGACTATCTCATGATGACCTGTTCATGGGTTATGGGTTATGTTAAACTGCAACTTTTTGACCAGCTCCTATTTCTCCCTCTGCATTCATCTCTTTTATATCTGTTCTGGAGGCCACATTTGAAACTAACATAGTTTTAACAAAATCAGAAGGTTTTATGTATGCTTTCCAATGTTTAGCTCTGCATGAGACAGGTGGTGCTTAAATTTATGATTAGAGAACTTTCCTCTGGAAAATTTCCTTGAAAATGTGAAGCTAGAAAGTACTGCACCTTTGAGGAGAGAAAAATAAATCAGAATTGGTTATTTTTAAAGTTTGCTTACAGATGGAGGCTTTCTCTGTCATGTGACTGAAACCCAAGCACTAAAATTGAGACATAGTTTTTGTCTTAAAGCTTCATTCTGCAGCAAAATACTCTAACAAAACACCTCTGGCAGAAGTCTTGGGCAAAGAAAGAGCATTATTGTGCTATTGCATTCTTGAATTCATGACTGCAAATCTGTGTAAAATATCCTGGATTAGCAGCCAGGCTCAAAAGTTGCTGGGCCATTATTGAAATGCCATTAGAGCCACTGCTTGAAAGAGCCTGGTTTAGTGCATCTGCATTTAAAGAATTGCAGCGTGGTGCCTGGAATAATCACGCATGCTTGAGATGTTGTCCATTGTTTTTCAGATTCTCAAAATTAATTTGTTCTTAAGATCAAGAAAAACAATAAAAATTTATATATTCTCATACAAATCAAGTCATACCCTTTTGTGCTCTGTTGATCATTCCTGTAGAGAAAACTTTTCTTTCTGGCACAGAAAACCCAAAATATTCAAGTGCCAATGTGTATGTCCCTCCACACTGTCCAGAAGGTACTAAAGGGAGTGTAAGTATTTAACTCACTTTTCCACTCACCTCTTTGAGATGCAGCATGGCCCTGTAAGTCTCCTAGTTCTCAGTGACCACAGTCTGTTTTGGGCTACCCTTAGGAGCACCTGGGAACCACATCCATGTGCTCCAACCTTTCGACCGTAAGATGTGATAGACCTCATCACACAATCTGTGTAAATCTCTGCATCCAAGTGTGTGGCTGAATCTTCCATGGATTTGTAGGGTGTGTTTCTATCAGGGTAAGTTTTAGTCTCACCTACCATATAAAGATTTTGTAGTCAATGTCACAAAGAAATTGGAAGGAAGTTAATTATTTTGCTACTACCAGAGCCTTTTAGTTTATTGTCCTGGGTTAATGCTGAATTGTATCCCCATTCGTCTGTTTAAATCAAAAATGAGTTCTGCACCTTTAAGACTGGATCTAGGAGTGAAGAAGAAGCAGTGGAATGTCTGAGGCGGGTGTTTTCAAAATATCAAGATAAGAGTTTGCAGTTTTAGAGGACACACAGGGAGTGTTGGCTGCAGTGCAGACGGCGGAAGAGAGCTCTCCTTTGCTTTCTGTTAGTTCGTGGCTAGCTGAAACAGAGAAGTTTTCCGGACTGTGAGTTTCTTTTCCTTTTTTTTTCCTTGGAACTGTTCAAACCTACTCTGGACTAACCCCCAGCAGAGCACCAAGAGCTCATCCCTGTGGCCCACTGGGCCTGGCTTGGGCCTGGCATTTCCCAGTGCCAGGGACTGACACAGACTGAGCGAGCCGAGCTGCACCCACGGCACAGACTGGCTGGATTTGTCATCTCTACAGAGAAACAGGAGGTTTTGTTCCTTGGTGTTCATTTGTTGTGCTTGGTCTGTTAAATAAACACATTTTTTCCACTTTCCTCTAAGGAATTTTTTTGTTTTGTTTTATTTTTCCTCTTTTCCTTTCCTAAACCAGTTGAAGGAAGGGGCCATTGGATTGGTTTTCTGGAGGAACCTATTCAGAGGTTCCTTCCCAAATTTGCCTTAAACCAAGACATTTATTTAATTTGCTGCCTGGAGGACATTTTGTTCCAAGCTAAGAAAGACCTCAGAGCCCATAATTTTTCCCTACATTTTTCCCTCAGGGTTGATCAAAAGTTCAGTGCTTAAGATGAGGAAAGCCAAAGTGCTCTTGGCAGAACTGGCCCAATGCACAACAGCAAAGTGAGAGGCACAAGTTTGCTTGGTTCATTGCATACCAAGTCATGCCACATCACAACTAGAAAATTATTACTGTGTCTAAGAGGAGAAAGAAATGACTTCTTAATTTGAAAATAACTTTTCTGTGTTAGGGATTTGACAGGGAGGATGAAGGACCAGAGGAGATAAAGTGTTGCTCTGCTGAAAAAATCATTTTGTAAACATGAAATATTGATCTGGCATGTATTGTGTGAGTGCTTGCAGTATGTGTATATTGAGTTCCAAATGTTGCACATTCAGAAAAGCCAAGTTAGAAAAATCAGTCATAGGGATATATACACAGAAGTCCACAATGTGGGCTGTCTGGGAAAGCATGAAATGTTTATCTGACAAGGAAATAAAATCTCTTCCATATTGTTCAATAAGGTCTTAGTGGCCACAAGTTTTGTGTAAAGAGGATTTAATGCTATCTAAAGTATCCATAATCTACATTTTTATGGTTAATTAATATAGCTGATCTGAAAAGTGCTTCCATTAGAATTTGTCTTTTGTTTTTTGTCTTTCCTTTTTGCTTGACTTCAATAGAAGTATCTTTTGCAGCCCTGAAAATGGGAACTTTTATACCCACATCTTTTTTGTAGCTCTATAATTTAAAATGCTGTCTCTAATTGTTTTTGCTCTCTGGCCCCTTTGCAACATCTTTAAGACTTCCCTATATTCCCAGACTTACATGAAATGGTCATAGCCTAAATGTACAGCAGACTCCGAAGAGCTTAATTACAGATGTGCCACTAAGAGCACATTGATTTTCACTTAAGAGGATTAATTCTTTGCTTTTCATAAATAATGTGGTGCAACCTGCTCAAATTTTTAGTTCTACCTTTATCTCTCACCATTATAATAAAAAAGGGTTAAGATCTCTTTTTTGGAGGCTCTAATGCTTTTGCTTTCATTCTTTTCTTTCTGATCATGAGGGTTAGAAAAATATTTCTACAGACATAAATGTTTCAGATTCTGAAGGAATAGAATCACTCAAGAACTGAAAATTTGAGAAAACAAGTGTTGCAAGACTTATGAAGAATCACAAAGAGCTGGCAATGTACAGTTGAACACAATGCATATGTTTGGGTAAATCTAATTCATTGAACAATAAAGATTTTCTCAGAGATCACATTAATTTTCATGATGCAGGTACAGTTTTATCACCGTTGTACAAACACTGATATTTGTTAATAAGTCAGTTATGTGCTTTTTATGTTCAAATAATATAAGCATTAACAGTAAAGTCACAATAACACCAGAATCAATAAGTTATAAAAATTTTGAAAATGTCTTTATTAAATTCCTTAAAAACTTTGCTATTTTTTATAGGTGGATACAAAAGATGGAATGATGGTTATATTGCAATTAAGACAGCTTTAAAATGAAAAAAACTCTATGTCTTCCAAAACACCATCATCAAAGCTGTAGCAATGACAGTCAAGCTAAGAGAATGTTCTGCTCATGGCTGGGGAGGAGAAGGAGGTTGGTAAAGAATGGAATCCCAATTCTTTCCCCAAGGTGTCATGATTATGAAACAAATCTCAGCATCATTCATTTAAAGGATGCTGCACAACTGTTTGCCAAAGTGTATTAAATTTTCATTGATGAAAAAAGGAATAATTGAAAAGGTACTAAAGATGATAGCAGCCCCCATTCATGATGGAGAAGAGGTGATGGCAGCTGGGGTTGTGATGGTTCAAGGAAAATTTGCCTCAAGGATGCAGAATATTTCTTCACATGAGGTGCCAGATTGCAAAGTCTGTATGAGCATGGAAAATGTTTGGAAAGAGAAAACTTCCATATCTCAGTGAGAAGTGTCCTGTTCTGCTGGGGACTGAAGCCACATAGATGGTTTGGTGCATGGTGACCTCTGTACCCCTGTTCTTGTTGCTGACACAGAGATGAGAGCAATTGCTCATCACTCTGCCGGTTATCACTGCTGATGCATGTCCACAAGCCAGGAGTTTCAGGCAGCTATTTCCATCCTGGAGACAGAGCCTTTGTGCTGCCTTCTTGGAGTTGGGACAGTTCCTATCCAGGCACAAAAAGAATGCTTCATGCTCAGTCCCCTGGGAAGACCAAGTGGAATGTGACCCTATGATACTTCTTCCCCCCTGTTTTACAATTACAGTAAAGATCTGGAGTGGAGAGGCAGCAGTCAAATTATTAAGTAGCACTTTGATGACTACATCTGAATTTTTAAGATTTCATTTTGATTTGTATGGGCCTGCAGAGTCATCTGTTAAGCTGTAATTCAGCTGAGTTGTTTATTTGTCACTTTTTAGAAGAGGGAGAGAGAAGATCTTACAGAATTGGATCTTTGTCATTAGACCCAGGAAAAAAATATGGACCTAAAGGCATCATTCATTAATGAAGTGTTGGGGTCAACACTACCAAAGGAAAGAAAAAATCTTTTACAAGTAGGTGAGGAGTAAACAAATGTTCCCCAGAAGTGACAAAAAGATGAATGATGCACACTGACATTTCACACATTCACTTTAGGAAGAAAATTTGTCCTGAAGTTTATCTCTTGGTTTCTGATTGGCTGTCACTAAACAAAGCAGGGCACATCGTCCTAACTAATGTATGATATAATTTCATCATTGGTTCGCAAAGGAAATGGCATTTATGATTGAAAACAGCAAATATACTGTACATATAGCAGGAGTTTACTACTGTAGTTGCAATATGTATGGAGCTCCAAGTAAGCATGATCTTATGCCTTCTCTTTCCAAGGCATTGGGATTCTGGATAGCCTCTCACACATTGCTGATCCTTCTGGGTGCAAAGCATTCATGTGTTGCCTGAAAGTGCTATTCTGAAAGCAAACTCCTTTGACCAATGCTGGTTAACCTGCGATAGTGCACCCTGCCCACTGATGCCTTAAAATAGATGTTCACAAGCATCCTTTGCACTAATGGTTTCTTCCTGGAGTCAGCTGAAACAAAATCAGAAGTGAAGACTAGAAGAACCTATCAGTCGAAAGTTGAAGCAGGTTTTCCATTTACATTTGGATATGTGAAAGTCCTTCTGCATTGTCTAAAGTAAATTTACTACTCCAATACACATCACATGGACAGTTTTAGTTTTTTCCCTTGTATTAACAAGCCAGCAAATTTGGGAAAATCCTTGGTCAGGATCTGGGAAACTGCCATTAATTTCTGGATTCTTGGATGTAATTTATGATTACTACTCACTCCCAAATGTGATCTAAAATCTGGGGGAATGGCCATGTCTCATGTTAATTCTCAGGAATTGGAGACTTTTCTTCCTAATCTGGAATGGGAAAACTTTAGAATTCCAATATTTTGCAAAAAGGGAAATTGTCTAATGCCAGACTAGAGTTACAAGGATAGCAGTATTTCTTATTGTAAAATGCTCAAATACTGTGGAAATAAAAATTCCTAAGAATAGAGACTGATTTGAAATGTCACCATGAATAAACTCTTTCATTAAGAATACAAAGTTTTCACTATAAGCATTGCAACAGGGACCTGCATGGACCAGTTACATCCTCATACTTACATTCAGTATCACATTACTCATTTACATTGAAATTAATAAAATTTACTCTCAAATCCTTATCTTCAGCACTGATTCCTAACAATACATCATTTATACACTTGATTTTTCCTTGCTGAACCAAGCTTAGGAATTAAAATTCTCAGATACTTGAATATACAATTCATATATGTACAGCACTTTTAATGAACATCATTAAAATGCTTGTTCTTTTTAATCAATTGCTCAAAAATCAGCATGCTCTTGAGCTGTAACACTCTATTCCCCTTTGCTTGGGCAGATAAAACTACATGGGACACAGAGTATGTAATTATTTACATGCTTATACCAGAAATAATTTTCTAAAGAGGTTACTGTATTATGAGAGTATTTAATGAAGTACTTTCAGCTTTTGTGCAATTAATGCAAATTTATGTGATGATCTACTATTTTACCAATCACTGACTGTGTGCATTTTAATTTTCTATCATTCCTTTTTTACTGAAAAAAGTTGTTTGCATTATACTCTTGACTGAGTTTAAATACAGCTGCTTTAAAATTTGCAATTTCTATGCTGTGGGAGGACCTACAATTCCAAGAAACTAAAAAGAAATTCAGAATGGAAGGGAAAATGTCTCCAAATTTCCCTTGGAAAGGAAGCCTGGGTGAGGAGCAAAGACTGAGATCTCTTTCCTTAGCTGCCTGAATGACAGAGCTATCTTGACCACAGATATTCTTTCCAAAGCCTTTCCTTTTTGGTTTGTCATGCATCAGGAGACCCTGGTGCCAGTGAGTCTGTTTGAACGAGGTGTTTGAGGAGGAAACCCCAGTGCTGTGATGGAGCTGGTGACCGGTGACTTTCAAGGTATGTGCTGTGCCCATTGCTCATGTGGCCTCATGTGGTGAACAGTTTTAGTATTTATACCCACGCACAGGGATTTAAATGTGAGAATGAGCAAGGTCTGGATCACAGTGCTGAAATGCATTTTAACGGCAACAGAATTACATTGATTTTAGATCTGTATTCATTGTAACATAACCTTAGTATTTTCTATTAATGGAAAAAACTACATATTTTTGTCCACCCTTTCTTATTGCTTAACCTGGAGTATTTCTATTCAAACAGGATTACAATCCAAGCCTCATTTGATTTTTTTTACTGTTTTGTCTTTCCATCAATTTTTCTACCTCAGGCACATGAAGCAAACCTACCTTCACATACAGCCAAACCCACTTTTTACAAGATTAATTTACTCCCTACAGCCATACCATTACTCAGGATGCAAGCTGGTGACTATAACACATTTTTTTTCCATTTCCATAATTATTCCTGTGTATACCAACC
The DNA here is from genome assembly GCA_032173965.1 of Sitta carolinensis. Lineage (NCBI taxonomy): Eukaryota > Metazoa > Chordata > Aves > Passeriformes > Sittidae > Sitta > Sitta carolinensis. The sequence continues at coordinate 46,272,998 of CM063285.1, read as the reverse complement.
AGATCTGCAGAGTTTTCACCAAGCCTCAATTCCTTGACTAACAGAATAGTATTTTGTTGCCATTATGTGGTCATGGAAACTAACAGATACTACATTGGGTTATTTGTTTTATGCATACAGAACTTTTATTACCCTGTTGGAGTACACTAGCCAAATAAATCCATCTTCCTTTAGGTGCTTGTCAGAAACTGGAAATTGCCATTAAAATATCAAAACTGTGCATCAACTGAGAGAGAACTTCTTTCCACATTTTAAATCCTTACATCCAGCTTGATGCAAGATGTTTACTTCTCTTGTTTTCCCATCAGTTCAGAAAAGTGAAGCAAAGATAATTAATTTTCTTTACTGCTAACTCAGTCACTCCCTTTCCAGCCCTTTCCCTGTGGGGTGAAAGCAAGTCACTTGTCTCATCTGACATCCTCCCAACACTTGTGACTCCTTTGGCACTTTTAATTGCATCAATATCTTGCTACCTGTCTCCAGCTATCCAGCTTCCTGCACCTTCCACATATTTCTTCACCAACTCACATATATTTTCTCCCCTGTTGCCCCTTATGCCAGGGTATTTGCATAGTGAAATCCCTGGACTCTTACAGGTCCTTCCTTAAAAGGTTGCTCTTTTTCTGCAAGGCTTATATTATTTCTCAGTAGTCTGGCCAGGAGTAGACTGAGGTCACTGTTTATTATTCATGCCAAAAATATTTTTTCATACATTTCCCTTTGGTTTCTTATTCTTTATTTCATCTTTTGCAATTAAAGTGCAAACTTATCGGGGGGTGAAAGGTTTTTGTTCTCTGTTCATTTAGCATTTAGTACAAGGCTTTTGGGACATGTGAATTCCTAGACCCTGCAGTAATAAAAGAATAAACACTTAAAGATAGGGTAAAGTAAGATAGTGAAGGTAGAGTTATCTCCCAAACAAACATTATACATCACAGAAACTTAAGGCTACCCTCAAAGTCAGAGAAATGCAGTAATATTAAGTCACCAAACAATGTTTGTCTGTTTGGACAACCTTAGTCCTGGTGTGACACTGTGTAATAACAATATGATTGTGACATTACAAGGATTTAAGATGTCATTGCCTCAAACTGATTCTTTTTTTCTGTCCCCTGAGGAATGTCAGAGCAAGAAACAATGTCCAGGGGTAGCCAAGGAGAGAACTCCTGAGGATCCCCCTTAAGCAACACTTTTCCTTTCTCTCACTGATAAATTAGAAACTCAGAGTTCTGATAAATAACAGCAAAAAAGGACATAATTCCTAAAATAATTACTTTGAAAATGTCCTATGGAAAGACTTCAAATAATTCTGATGATATATGAATAATGAAGAGTCTGTATTTTATAACAGAAGTAATTAGGGATAAATAAAAGTCTGACAGAAGGTGTAAAAGTACCTATTTTTAATTAACTCTAACTCAAAATAAATAATGGATATACTTGTAAATTCTCAGAAAATTCATTGCATACTCTGTAAGTACTGTAATTTTAGGAACAATGGAGCATAGAAAAGTGACTGGATCCCTCCTTTAAGTAGAAATTTAATTTCAGCCTCAGCTTTACAGCAGTGCTGGGCACCTTTGTAATTCTCCTACTTTATCCACAGAGTGAAAATAGGGGATGAATAGGAGCCTACAAGGAAACCTGTTATATCATCAGGGGAAAAAACTTAAAGACACATAAAGAGAGTTCCATGAATCATGAAAATACATTTCAGTAACTAAGCTAGAAGGAAAGAAATCCAACCTTGATTGGCCAATTATAAAACTATAAATGACTGTACTTTTGAGAATGCTCCTGTGGCATCAGTGGAAGTTTTTAATTAAGCCTGATGAAATCCTGTCCTTCTTGTGTTAGTATTTCAGCACACACTTTCCATGCTGTCTTATGTTGCTCTCATACCACAGTTTAAAATATTTGCGGTAAAAATTCTTCTGGAAATGCACATGGTTTAAACACAGTTAAACAATATAAAGAAACAAATTCATAAACACCATGCATGGCAATCTTGCAGATTTGTTGCTACTTCATTTCCTTTTCAGGACAGTCTTCCAAAAATACTTTCATCTGGAACAGGAAGAAATCATATGCAAGCATAAAACTGTTATCTTGCAGTTTTAACCTGTCTTTGGATTTTCATCAGTTTCTGCATATTCTAAGCAATTATTTAATCTAAGTGCAAACTGTACAAATCCTAATTTTTTTTTTTTTCGCTATTGCACATCCATTATATTTTATGGATTGTTCTTGAAAACAGGGATGGAGCTGTGATAAACCACAGATTTGACAGATTTAACCGAAAACTATGCTGGGCATGTAGCAGAGGAAAGTGTTTCTACAGGAATCATGATGTCCTGCTCTTTCCAGTATATAGCCCAAATATTACATTAGCATATCACCTGGGTAAGATTTTTTAATGTTTTAGCCTGGCTTCCTTGGACAACATATCAAACCTCCATCCTTGTGCTGTGGATCTGCTTGTCTGTCCTTCCTCCCGCTCACAGAAACTGTCATCTGAACAGGAAAGCCACAGAGCTAATGGCGAGCCCAGATGTTATGGAAGATGCTGTGTCTGAGATGCAGGAAGAGATCCAGCCTGGTACCAAGGAAAAGGCGGGTGGTGATGGTGCATTCTGTTTGGCCAGTGCCAGTGTTCATGTGTGTGCATGGGCACACAGGGAGCTGCTGACAGCCACCCACAGATATCCCCTGCCACAGGGCATGCCACAAGGGACATGAAGGAATGGAGTGGGAAGGCAAGACTGGTGGGCAAACAGCTTGGGTGAAACCATGTTTCATTGTTCTTTTGGCCACTGAGTGAACTGAATGAGACCTTCAGCTTGTTCCCAAAGCATCCAGGATTCTTGTGAGATTTCCCACCCAAGGAATTTCTAAGTCCAAAACTATGCAGCTTGCAAGACCAGAGGATAACAGAGGTGGGAAATCCTTTCTATCTATATATCCATGATTGTGTGTTATTTTCTACACTTGGTAAAGGTAAATATGAATGTAATTTGGAGCTGTATTTTTTCTCAATTATGAAAGGGTTAAAAAGAAACACATTTGCAGCACAGAGGCAGAACGACCTTGTGGGGAACATTCTGGCCAGTGCCAGCAGTTCTTTCTTCCTTTCCACATAGCTTCTAATGGAAAAGTACTGCCTGCCCTCTGTAAATTATTAATTTCTTCATGTTATCAGATACCGTTGATAAAAAGACAAGTGGCCCCTGTACTGACTGTCTGGGGTAAAATGAATAATTGCTGATGCCCTTTAAACTCTGTATAGGTTTTCATCTACTTTCTACTGAGCTCGGCTTTGCACTGTGCAATGGACTGTTACACACTTTTAGCTGCTCACAAGTAACTCCCTATGGAATAAACCATTACTGCTTTCATTTTAGGTGCTGACTTAGACGAATGACTTTAAATTACTTACAACCTTCAGCTGATCTAAGATGTCAAACAAACTTTAAACTAGTATATGCTCAAGGATGTGTGAACCTGAAAATAAGAAAAGGGGGAGGCGCTTTTTCATTAGTCACTGCTTCGTATGTGGAGGAAGGTCAGCCCCTGGAGTGGCTGGGTATGGAGGCAGCACACCCTGCTGCTCCAGTCAGTGCTCTTAGCTATTATTAATGCAAACAACTCAAAGCAGTACCCCTGATAAGAGCTACTGAGATTAGGGATCATGTTAACTAGTGACGATAGCATAAATTATCAAGTGGAACAGCTCCAAATTATAGCATAAAGGGACCCATTTAAGAAGGATTATACATCAGGTTCAAAAAGAATGAGGAAGTGATGAGAATAAAAGCACGTACCAGGTCCAACATGTAGTAGTTTTTGAAGGACTGCTGTACCTCAGAAGACTGTAGCTAATTTTCAGGATAGGCAGTGGAAAGAAAACAGCAATAGGCACAACAATTGGGGTGAGCAGATGTCTAAAATGCTGTAATGTACTGAAAATGGCACTTAATGCATACTCATGAGGGGCAGCAGAGTATTCTGTACTGCAGAGAAATGCATTAGGGCTAGAAGCAGACAGTCTAACTACTGAGGATATTCTCCATAGTATTCACTTTGGTTCCCTAGCATCCCTTCTGAGGTTGTACTGTCTCATCATCTGTCATACTACGGCTGAAAGATAGGGAGCATTTCCAGACCAGTTATGCTCTCAATCCTCTGAGAAAGAAAAATATCAGGTAGCTTGGTTACATTCATGTCTTCCAAAGGGGCTTTCAAAATGAATGGCAGATCAAAATCACAAACTGAATTAAACTTCTACTTGTGTTTCCCTGTACATTTACATAAATTTTGAAGGATTAGGACAATTGTGTACCAAATCCTGTGCCATGAGGACTTGCAATGCTCTTTATGAATTTACCATTCTCCCTTTTATACATGGTAGATTTCTGCGGAGCAATTTTTGAATGTTGTTGTGGAGGAGAAAGTCCTGTGGACATAGTCCTCAGAAAAAGGAGCATCAGTTCTAATTGACATTTATAACACTAATTTAGCCACTTTACTAACCAGACACATCTGGCAAATTGAGTGTTCTTGCTAACAACTTGAAATTATGGGAAATACATAGCTAAAATGGAGTTTTGTGCTGATGGTTCAATGTTGTTTTAATAGAGCTATGGGGAACAATTTATATAGTTCTCACAATATCTGTTTATATATCCTATCACAAAGCCCTGTAGTTAAATAACTAATTAATAATATTTATCCTCAAAATAGTATTGTTGTTGAATCCAAACTATCAGACAGTAAAAAGGGAGACATTTCTATAAACAACAGCATTCAAAGCAGATCACAACCATGAAAGTCAGTAAATTTGCTGAGTACTGCTTTGGGGTACGGGCAGAAGGAGGCAGAAAAGCAGGAAGTAAACATAGGCTCTGAAATGTGGTGCTCTGAACAAAGGATTGGTTGTGCTCTTTTGTGTTAAGGATTGTCTGAATTAGACTTGGAGCAGAAGGCTTTCAAGTTGCTTGGCTCCAGCTATGTTTGGATAAATAAGTTTCTATATGTATATTTTGTAAGTAAGTGCCATAATAACAGCGACATTGGAATTAAATTCTTGAGAACTTGGAGACAGTCCCAAAACTTTGATTTTCAACCAAAAATGCGCTCAGATGAAAAAAGAGATAACGATAACACACAGTACCGTTGTAAGTGTATTCGTCTTTGCTGGGAGGCCCAAAAATTAAATGGATGTGCAAAATACCTTGGCTTTTTCATATTTTGGTTAGTTTGTCCAGTGGTGTTTGAGGGAAATTCAGACTATGTGGTTGCACTGGTTTCATAACTGACCTGAAGGTTTCTATACTTTTTCTTAGACTTTTTATGAACATTAAAATTCTTTAAATGGTTATTTGTCAGCCTTGACTAATAATGTTGCCACTGGAGTTACATGGACTAACCTCCTGGAAAACTGGTTTGGTGTTTACTGCAGAGAGCCAACATTACAATTCAGGCAAACTATGCAAAAACAGATTACTGTCACCTTAAAAAACCCCAGAAAATCCTAACCTGTCACTGAGGAGGATTCCTCAAAATCAGGAAAATGAGAAGCTAAATGAGTTAGTGGGTATTCACATAATAGAAAGGCTGGAAGCTGCTCTCACCTAAAAATGGTAGAAACTTGTATCCACCTTTTCCACTGCTTGTCTGAACTAATCACAGAACCAATTAGTGATAAGATGATTGAGCCAGACACTGTCTCTGCTATCCATTAATTTCTTACCCCTTGATTTGAACAAATGTAAGACAAATGAGAAAGCAAAGGAGACCCTATTGGATTGCAATACCACTGTCATAAAAGATTATTCTTAAATTGTTTATTGAGTCTAGAAAGAGAAAAAAAATTGACAGGAAGGAATAAATGCTGCCAAAATTGATTGCTTCACATTTCAAGGGCAAATTTGAAAGTGTACTTTCATCACCAGAGAGATGTTCTCATAAACACCTGTAAGAGACATGAAAATCTGGCTGCTGGCATAATACAATAATAATCTAGAGATGCCTACATGCTGCACATGGGAGGAAGTGGTGTGAAAGGATGATGTGAAAGGAAAGGAAAGAAAAACAAAATAAACAAGAAGGACCACAAGGACTAACAAGCCAGAAGAGAAAATTAAATTTGTCACAGCAGTCTCCAGAATTTCCTTTTGAAAGAAGGAAATTCTACACAGCTATATGTAGAAGAAGCTCTGGCTGATAAACTGGAGCTAGAATTCTGATATTACATAGTCCCAGAAATGAAGATAGTCTGCTTGTCCAAATATGTGAACCCTGCTCTGCCCTGCCTTTGCCAAAATCCTTCAGGTATATTGCAGCTCCCTGTTTTGGAGCTGCTTTCTTCTCCACATAACCCACCTTTTTTTTTTTTTTACTAAAATACACGGCACAATAGGACTACTTTCCTATTTTCAATTCCTCTGTCAGCTGGATTCCTAAATAATAGACTTTGTTTTCTCCTATGGAAAGTCTCAAGCCTCCCCTGGAGACTGGTGATCCTTGGCACTTACTCTGCCATGCTGTTGCTTGTATTCACAGCTCTCCTGGTTTTCTCTCTTCAAATATCCAAATAAAACAGAGGTTTCCATGTGTGAACAATGCAATGTATTCAAGGAAAAACCAACGGTAATAAAAGGTATCATATCACTCAAAGGAAAAATAATAGATTAGGGGAGAGGATGGAAAGAAAAACTAGATTTAGCATTTTTCTCTCTGAAAAGAGAGAACAATCTACTGAAAAAAAGACAAAAATATAAATTGTTCATAAATTAAAATGTCAATGGCTTATTCCCTGTAGAGTGCATGTCATCTTTACTACAAATATTTCTGATTGCAATATACACATTTCCATGACTGCTGTCTTCTTTTCTGTTTGTCTTTATACAAATCTACTGAAAAACTTCTCTTCAAATATTCTTCATATTCTTCAAATATGAAGTTTGCTATGGAAGTTTTCCTAGCTCAACATGCTTTGCCTGCCAGCACTTACACAGGCAGCCTTTGTGAGTTAATTATTCCAGGTGGCTTAATTCTTCATGACAAATAATAGAAACGTAGAAAAACACTAATTATTTTTCTAACCCTTACAGAAACTGAGCACTTGGCTGCATTAACTCTTGTGTGGCTTTTCAGAGACTGTAGGCACTTTTGTGCCTGGAAATAATCTAGTTTATAGCCCAAAAAAGAGACTGAGACAATCCTTATTCTGAAATCAACAGTAAAGGTCTGTTGATCTTTCTTCATCGGCTGAAGTTCCTCCAGTGGCTCAGTCCTGGAGCTCAGAGCTGGCTTGGTCAGATTCAAACCATCAGATATAAGTATCTCACATGTGACAATCACATCACTGAGCATCACCAATGGCCAGTGCTTCTTTGACTTTGCAGCCCTGAGGGAACCATGTTCATCTGGGTGTTTGCATCTGAGCCAGCCCACATTTTAGTGGTATGTACAGAGATAAGACCTACTGAACCTCTGCAGCTTCTAACAATGAGGAGGATGCAAATGCTCATGGAGATGCTCTTTAATCAGTCTTTTACCTGAGTATTTCACTAGTGACACAGAGACTCAAAGACATAGTGGCTGCTCATCACGTGCATTTACTTCTAAGTGTACAAAAAATACACAGAAATTAAGAGTGCTTAACTTCTAAGAGTACAAAAAAATAAATACATAGGTATTTCTGCACATTTGGATCTAACCAGACTGCTGATCCTTTCCTTTTTCCCTCAGATTTTTTCTAGGGATAATATTATATTTGACAGTCAAGAAGAGTTAGAAAAATTGTGTATCATCAGTCCATAATCCATCACAGCCAGTTTTCAATCAAGCACTTGTTTACTCTGATATTTTTATTACATTACTGCCTGTATTATTAATGTTGTTTTCAGTGTAGACAATTTATATTTGTATTAATAATAGTTTTTAAAAAGTGACTACTGTAATGTTTCAGAATAAAGTTGACGTCAAAAGTTGACAATGCCTGAGATTCTCAAGATGAAATGCCACATGTCAGTTTGACAAAAATATTTGTTTGTAGGTGTGCTCTGCATGATTGTTTATTAAAAAAGTTCATGAACTGAGAAGACCTGATGTACTCAATGCTATTGTATTACTCAGAAGAAGCTGCTCTGCTTCAGATCCTGAAGAAGGATAGGAACCTTAAATGAGGACAGGAACAATAAAGCTGTAAATACCTCCTAGCCTAAGATCTGCAATAATGAGTAACAGTGGGAATTAAAAACTCTTGACCTGCAATTCCATAGTTTTGTATTAAAAGCTTATTTTGCTTGATTTGAAACAGATCATATTAGTCAGAATATTAGATGGTCTGCTCATCTTTTATGATATCTAAATTACAGAATAATATCATAGAATCATAGAATGGCTTAAGTTAAAAGGCACCTTCAAGACCACTAGTTCCAACACCCCTACCATGGGTAGGGACACCTTTCCTTAGATCAGGTTTCTTAAGAGCTTCATCTAACCTGGACTTGAACACTTATAGGGATGGAGCATCCACACCTTCTCTGGAGAACTCATTTCAGTGCCTTTCTACCATCTTGGTAAAGAATTTCTTCCTAACATCTAATCTAAATCTCTGCCCTTTTAGTTTAAAACTGTGCTTCTTTGTCCTATCATTATATGCCCGTGCAAAACCTGCTTTCCCTCAAAAGATATTAAGATTATAAGCCCCCTTTAAGTACTGGAAGGCCACCATGAGGTCTTCCTAAAGCCTTTTTCTCTCCAGGCTGAACAACTCCAGTTCTCTCAGCCTGTCTTTATAGGAGAGGTGCTTCATTCCTTGGATCATCTTTATGGTCTCTTCTGGACCCTCTGTAACAGGTTCATATCTTGTATTGTGGCCCCAAAGGTGGATACAGTGCTCCAGGGGAAGTCTCATGAGGGCAGAGTAGAGAGGCAGAATCCACCTCCCTTGTCCTGCTGGCCACAGTGCTTTGGGAACATCCCAGGACATGACTGGCTTTCTGGCTGCAAGCAAATATTGCTGGATCATGTTGAGCTTTTAGTCCACAACCACCCCCAAGTCTTCCTCCACAGATCTCTCAAGGAGCTCATCTAGGATCGCCCTGATGGAGGTGCAGCACCCTGCACTTGGACTTGTTGAACCTCATTAGGGTCTCATGGGCCTTTTCCTCGAGCTTATCCAGGTCCCCCTCTGTGACTGGTATCACTGTGGTTTGGTATACAGCCAGAAACATCTGTCATATTTCTTCATCTCTGTGGAAAACTTGTAATACATGATGATTTAGGGCAGCTAGTGAAACAGTAGTCTATGTGTGATACTGATGTTGAAATCCGTTCCTCAGGACTAAGAACAACTCAAAATATGACAAAATTACACTGGCACATAAGAGTGATTGACTTAAAAAGGAAACTTTAATGATAACCAGTTAAAAAACCCTCTCATCATGAAATTCTATAAGCTAGTCAGTAGGGGAATTTTAGGTAGGCCAAACTGTTTTTTTCTGTCTGCAAAATTCCCATACAAATTTTGTTAACAAGTGCTTAGGGATGACTTGGGGAATTTCTTTTCTTTGTACAAGTTGAAGACCATGCTACCTGCTTTTCAGGGAAGAAACACATAATTTTTGTTGTGACTGCAGTGACTCTTATACCACTGTGTGCTGTTTACCAGGGTTGCTGAGCTCCTCACAGCTCAAAGAATAGATTTGTACACTACTTGCAAAAGTAACTGTAATGTGCACGGCTCTTTGGAGGCAAACCTAGAAGCCAGATGATGCATAGTGTGTCATGATTTATACCCAGTGTGGGTTATGCCTCTCCATTAGAGATAGTCACAGGCCAGAGATGCAGCTCAGAGCTTTCTACTGAAGCCTATACAATAAAGTGAACATTTATCAGACTAGCGCTTATAGCAAATTTAGTTAACAACTAGTGCTAAAGTATTATACACAACACCACAGGACATTCAGATGCCCATGGCAAAATAATCTCCCTCCACTCACTGGCTATAGGTCTAGCATCCTCTATCAAGCATTATTTATGTGGTATAATTGTGCTGTATATCTCCAGCTGGATTTGTTTTGCCTTTATTTGTTTCTCTTTTCCTAATTAGCTGTATTCATGAACTGTTTGGCACTTCTGACGGAGATCCTTGTAGCCCTAGGAGACAGTTGTTATATTACAAGTGTATAGGTGAATATTGCATTGTTTAAGTCCAGTCAAGGTCCTGGTATGGGCTAATCAAGCTCATAAGTGCCCTACAAACCTACCAATATACTTGACAAATGGATCTGGCTATCACTAATCAGCAGTGTGTAAGTGCTCTGCTCATAGTTACTCATGTAAAACTTATAGTAAGTCTTAATGTTCACTTGGTCACTACTCATTAATAGAAAACCAGAATCACATGAAAATTCAGATTGGAAGAGGCCTCAAAAGGTCTCCAGACCAACCTCTTGCTTAGAAAAGACTCAGTTGAGAGACCAGACCAAGTTGCTGACAGCCATATCAGATGGGTCTTGAAAACCTTCAAGAATGGAGAGTGCAATCTGTGCACAATTTGTGCCACTGTGGGACTGGCATGGGGAAAGTGTTTCCCCTTACATCTGTTCTGAACCTGTCTTGTTTCTAAGTCTGATGTTCCTCATCCTCCAACTGTGCACTGCTATGAAGAACCCAGACCCATTTCCTTGATGCTGTGCCCATAGATAGCAGCAGCTGCTGCTGAGTCTTCCCAAAACCTCTCTTTCTCCAGGCTGAGCCAGCCTAGACCTCAGTCTTTGCTGCAGTGCAATCAGTCCTGCCCCTGTCATTGTGGCTGTCCTATGCTGGGATTGCTCTACTTTTCCAACATCTTTCTTATATTGTGAGTGAGACAAAGATAAGACTCAGCTATCAAAGGTGTCTATAATTGGCATGCTGACCTTCAACCCTTCTATGGGAATACTCAAACTAAACCACTAGTGATGTGGTCACGCCTTAAGTTGATGCTCAAACTTGCTGTCATTTAATTTACAAAATAAAATTTGAAAAGTGACAGTGTGGTTCTGTCACATAAAATTATCATCTCCTGGAATTTATGTACAGTATCACAAGTGGAAAACAAAGCTCCCAGCTATGTATCACAGTGGGGGCTCACAAAGCCCACAGTTCAGTGGTAACAGAAATCTTTTAAAAACATTTTTGTCAATAAAACTCCTCAAAAAGCTTTCCTAACCCGTGAGGGTTTTCTTGCATAGAACATGGCATTTTTTTACCCTGGAAATTATCTTTCTAGTGGGTGGCCTACTTGCTGAATTTTTGAACATTAAAGTCAGTGAAAACGAGGGGGATGGAGGGGTATGAGATTACTCACAATGGAGGACAGACTTACCTGATGATAGTTTTGTGTTAGAAACCACTAGCCAAGAAGTAAATTGATTTGATAGAATAAACAAGCAAAGCAAAGAAAGAAAAGCTACATTTTAAATTTGCTTTTACTTTCAGATAGCTCTAAGTGATGGTAGTAAAAAATGATGCAGCTCTCTGTCTGACATTTCAAATGCCTCCACTTCAGCCCTGGGTTTGTCCTTTTGTGTTTGCTTTTTGCTTTTTATGAAAATTCCAGAGAATGCTTTTGCTGGTAGGAAAGTTTGTCAAAAGAATAAACTTCATAAGCAGAAATTCCACTCCAGGAAGTCAATGGGGTCTCCTTTATGACAATTCCAGATGCCAGAGAAGAGCAGATTGAAAGTCATGATCAGCTATTTGCACCCCAAAATTGCTTTGAAGAGTAATACTATCCAATGTTAAACAGAAATGATACCATATGCCCTCTGTGGGCAATAAACCTAGCTCCATCTTCAATGATAAAAACATAGTAAACCCAGTTAACTAAATGTATTTCTGAACTGCACATTTTGCAGACAGTCCTTACTATATGCTGCACATCCTACAAGATATCAAGAGAGGACACCTTCACCTTTGCAGACTGTTCTGAATTTCACATAGGAGCTGTGCTTTTTCTCCCCAAAATATTTTTGTTTTATTTTTTTTCTGTGTTGTTTTGCCTTCTCTAGTGGCCTTGTTTTTTCTGGGTTTGATTTTGGAGAGAAAGTAGAGCTTATTCTTCTATGCCCTTCCTTTCTTTTCACACCAAGCTTTACTTTCTTGAGAATTTTTTTTTGTTAGTTTTTGTTTGGTTTTTTTTAGCACTATTTCTCTATACTTGGGATGTGTTTTTCCTTTGGACTGTTTTTCCCCCTCCTCAATTACATCTTTTTCTTTCATGCTGTTTTTCTTCACTCTGGCTTTCCATTTCATTCCCCTGCTAGCATGTTTGTTTTTCAGATTCTGCAGTTCTTTAGGCTGTGACTTCTATCAGCCGCTGGTACTGGGAGGAATGATATACAATGGACGGCTCCTCCGGGATTAGTTTCAATGCACTGAGAATGCACCAAGGACTCAGGCAGACCTAATCATATTGCACAGTTTGATTGCAGTGTGATTACCCCTGCAAGAAGGATTGTTTTCTTTCTCCCACCACAGAGAGCTAGGTAGTCAGCACTGAATAACAGAAAATTTGAATGACATCAGACAATTGAAATACTTTCTAAATAATGGATCCACATCCTGGCTATACAAACTAAGAATGTATTCCTATTGTTGTTGAACTCCTCAGGAGCTATACAGAGTCTTCAGAAAGGCCCTTTCACATGGGAACAGATGTGCAAAAGAAAGCATTTATAGGAAATTAACTTTTTCTCCCCAGAGTTCTAGAGAGATGTAAAATGGCAGCATGGGAACATGCTTTCACACCATAGTAACTGCTCTAACCCAGAAATGTGCTTTATATAAATACACTCAGAAGAACAGATGCTTAGAGATGCATAGGTTATGTCTTATCCTTATTTTAACATGAAGCAAGCTGAAATCCCCACTTCCTTCTAGGAAAACCAAAGTTAAGAGGGGAAAAAAAAGTACTATTAGGAAAAGGCTGTTTGTTTCAACTGCAAAGATTTCTTTTAGGAATAGTTTTCTTTTGAAGTCCAACTGCATATGCATGTTTATACCTTGGGTTTCCAGCCTGAACACAGGGATAAAATGCCATGCAAGAAATAAGGAGGCACTACCACACTATTGCAGTAATGATGGGAAAACCACAAGATCCTGGTTTTTGGCAATATTTAGGTGCTTGACTGCTACTAATTTCAAGGGAAATGAAACATATAAATATTTTTCTAATATCTCAAAACTGGTACCAAACCATTCCACTTCTGGAACATAGGCTGTTCTACCTGCTCCTATGGGTACTTGGGAATGAATGTGTCAGGGAGACTTTATGGAGGTCTCAGCACGCAGCTGGTGGAGACTGTGTTCAGCATCTTAGGTGTGCTGTGTGTGTAGTCAGCAGGCATGAGCGTGTAGACCTGTCCTTAGCACCAAGCTCTCCCCAGATATCCTGCCACACACCTCTCTTGCTGATGGGCACACTTTGACCGGGTACAATCTACCTAACAAATACCAACTGCCTACAGAATTAGACTTCTGGGGTATTCCAGGAAGAATTTCAGGTTATTTATTCCATCTGCCTGGTATCAGTCAAATCATCTTGTAAAGATTCCTGCAAAAAAGGACCTGACAGTGCCAGCAGGATATGCTGGGGACTGTCATTACTGCCTCTGCTGTACCTTGTATCACAGTGTGCATGCAGAGAGCACTGATCTTCCAACTGCAGTTTATAGAAAGGTCACTCACCGCAGAAAGCAGTGTAAGTGGTTGAATCATCTGGCTTTGAACCTTTCACACCCAAAAGCACATATGTAGTCTATGCAGATGGGCAGCCTGAGGGAAAGCCAAGTATTTTTGTCACTAATAAATTTGTGGGCAACTGAAGTAATACCTAACTCTTAATTCATCTGTCTCCTGTCTTACAAATGTCATAATTTTTGAGGAGGGACTGAATTTCAGGAGCAGCCCAGACAGTTTTTGTGAAGTAACTTCATCAGATTGCTCATCACGCTTACCATCCAATGCAGGAGAGAGGCATGGCTAGGGCAGCTGATGGGACATAGCCCATAAAAGACAAAAGGAGCAAGGTAGAGCTATGCAGGATGCTGAGAGGTCAGGTCTGCATCCTCTCCCACACAGGAAAGGCAGTGGCAGTCCATGAGGATTGCTCCTGCTGAAGGCCTGCAAGATGACAGGGGACCATGGACAGAGGTCACCCCCAGGGAAACTGGGCTGCTACTGTCAGGATGAGACAGAAGAGCCATTCACACCTTCTACATTGCTCTTTTCTCCCCATCCCATAGAAGCAATATCAGTGTTTTCTGTGATTTATTGTGAAATTTGGAGCTGACGGGGTTGTCACAAATATAACACTTTGACATCATTGTGACTTTTACAGGAATGAGGAGATTGTAAAGAAAAAGCACAACTCTGATTTCAATGCAGTAGCTATGGCAAATTAGGAAACAAAGTGAGACAGATAAAATTCATATGACAAATAATTAGGTATTTCTATGAGACTGTTCAAAAGAATTTTCTTTGCAATCAAGATAATCTTAAGATGACCGTGCTGGGAATCACAACTTAAAATAAATAGTAATAAAATTTACAGTTTATTTGTGAAAATACAAGTATTATACTTTTTCATAAACACTGCAAGCCCAAAAAATGAGAGTTCATTCCTTTTCTGAGTATTTTATTATAGCTTTTCTAGAATACCCAGGTTATTTCCTCATTCTGTTTAAGACCTTTCATCATCTCTTTATCTAATCTCAGAACCACATGGGATCCTACTTCCACTAATCTATCTTATGTGTTTAGTGAAAGCTGATAGGAAGATAGGGAGAAGAGCTAAAGACATTATTTTAATGAAAAGTAATGATAAAAATATTTGGTGCATAATTTGGAGTAAAAAATGAAGGGTACAATTTAAAACGCTTCAGTAACATTCTATATGCCTTTGACTAGATAATGAATACATAATAATATACATTATCTTCTTGGCCACCACAGCAGCAATTTGCCACATGGATGCTATTCAGGTGTTTCAGCAAGGTCCTGGAATTGCAAACTATAAGACAACCCTGAGCAGCATTTGTTACAAGATACTCCAACATGAGACTGCACATACTGATTTCTTTTTAAATGGATTTGAGTTGCCTCTGGTTGTACAAAGAGATTGATTCCTATGAAGTGAGAGAGCTCTGCTGTATCACTTTGTAAGACTGACATGACAACATGACAGACGTGGCTTCATATGAACACACTGTTTATTAGATTATGAGCAAAGCTGAACGCTGTCATGTGCAGAACCTCTCTCCTCTCTAAAAGAAAACCTGGCTGTGCTGAGAAGCAGTAAGAGAGAAGAAAGAGAGATCCCTGGGTGTGTGCCACAGGAGTGATACACAGGGGCTCTAGGTGAGGGTTTTCCTCACATGCTGTTGTGTTTGTCCATACTGTTTCTTCTGTTTTATCTACATCTTTGTCGTATTGTTTTCAGTCAAAAGTCTCAAAAATGTACTTAGGTTAGTCAGGATAATTCATCCCTTAGATAGTAAAAGTGGGTTAATATTATACAGGACAAAGATGTTTGAAACTCAGCTTCTTGTCTTTAGAGGGAAGCTGGAACTCTACGAAAAACATAGATATTTCATGTCAAAACCCAGAAGATAATTAATTTGTAAAATTAGTGATTCTGATAAGCAGCTGAGCAGAAAACAATATAGTACTAGATAAAAAGAAATCTTGCATAGTCAATTGCAAATCCTACCTTTAGTGGCACTGAAACTAGTACCCTTGCAGGTGTCTCCATAGCCATGGGCCCTGAGGCCAGGGCTCTGCTGTGCAGTCTGCACCACTGCCCCCTGTCTGGGGATAGCCTTATCCTGCTCCTTGGCAGAATGCAGCTCTCATTCTAATGACCTGGCACCAGAGGACTTGTGGCATTATATTTTCTTCTAGGTTACATTTTTGGGCATAACACCTAGAGCCTATTTAGAAGCAGTTATACACATCTAAACTAACATGAACATGTCAGTGCCATCTAATTGAGTTAATTAACTGAATCACTGTGTCACTCGGATGTGGCTCTGTTGCTTCTGACTCCAGAGCTCACAAGCTTGCAGTTATGATCCCTGCATCCCACTCCAATATGAAGTTGGGTAAACTCTATCATTAGCCTGAGCCAAAGATTTTGTTTCTGCATCTTACTGAAGTTATTTTTTTATTATTTATTTACGTCATTAAGGTACACATCCTCAGAACATACATCCTCATTATTGTTCTGTCCTTGTAGAAAACCTTCACCAAGATCTCTCTGCTGCTTATAGATTGTATAAAGGTCTCCTGAGTGTTGAATAACTGATCAGCTGGTTTCTGAGCTTACTCTGGAGTGAGTAACTAATAGTAGAACCACTGTTGCACATAACTAATGGGAGTGAGAGCCTTCCTCTGGGTCTCATCTGCACTCCCATATAGTTTACCCTTGTTGCCATCATTATGTTTGAAATAGGATTGTATTGCAGTGACTTCAATACTGTCAAACTCACCAACATCACCACTGCCACGACCTTTGAATAACTAGCTCTGAGAAATGCAGATGGGACCATTCACTAAATTGTCCCTTATTTTCTCTGAGTATTTGTTATTCATAGGTTTTTTCTGAATAATCTGGATGAGTAACATTTGAGTTATAGACTTCTTATAAGCCATTCACTCACACTATCAAAGTTCATTACTCCTGTTATGGGACTTTGCTGCTGAAGTTCCTGCTCTTTGATTTTTAAACAGAAGAATAACAAGAAAATATGATTATGAATTTTCACAACAAGCATAATTTTTACTAAAATTTATTATTTCAAAATGTGTGTTTCAAATACCTGAGAGGATCTGTGGTGTCCTCTGAAAGGATTTACACCCTGCTTGGCCTTCCCAGAGACCTTACATTGACAATCCCACCAGGTTTACCACTCACTGGTGGTTTTTCACTTCCTTCAGGTCTGAAGCAGCTAAGGAATTGTTACAGATATATATTAGCTGCATGCATGCAGCTCTCTCTGCAAATAAAGAAAAACTTTTGTACTCTCAAGCTCCTCTTCTTTTTTCTTCTCACTCCATTAATCTAATAAAATATGTTGTCTCTCCTTAGAAACCCTATTCACTTTCTGAGGGAACAGAAGGAAACCAGGATATTTGCATATTGAACAGAATAGAAATTGTTGCATGATGCTCCCCAAAGAGCAGAAGAAAATAGGAGCATTTATTTGCAGCTGCCAGTGGAACAGGGAGATATGAAACTTTGTTAGTACTTGCCAGAAACTGGAAATCAGTGGGGAGCAAGAGCCCTGAGGGCTCTTCCTGACACATTGAGCAGATGAATGGAGGAAGCAATACAATTAGAGAAGCCATGAAATGTTTGGAAATACCAAGAACTAGCAGGCATTACTGGTCAATGGTCTGGACTACCAAATACCCTGGAGAAAGGGAAATGACAAATTCTGAGAGTAGAGCTGAGCTGTAAGAAAGTTGTGGGGTTCCAGTGTTTTTCCAATTCAGGATACATGAGGATATAACTAAAACGGTTAGCAGGAAACAAATTACGCCAATTAAAAATCTGCATCAGATTCTTAATTTGAAGAGGTTAAAGAGGAAAGGGATCTGGTTGCAGTCACTCAGAGGAAGAAGAAAACTAAGAGTGTGTGAAAAAGTGGCTCAGCAATACATCCTTGGCAGTTAGAATTGATTTGATAATGAACATCTATTTTCCCTGTGATGTGGTAAGAAGCAGGGGAATAAGGAGAACAGAAATTAGATAAAAACTGGATGCTTTAAGAAATACGAATATGCTATGACAAGGTAGGGACCAAAATTTGTTAGTTGTGCAGAGCAGTACTTGCCCAAAGGAGGGGATGTGAAGGCACTCAGTGCTGTGACACTGGCAGCTGTGGCTCAGCACTGCTGGCAGAGTTGCTTCTGGTGCCCACATGCCCCTTCCTCTTCTTCAGCCAACACTACAGCCAGGGACTGCCCCTCAATTTCCATGCAATCCTCCCATCATTACCCTTCACTGCTGCAGGAACAGTGCCCCAGTGTCAACTGAAAAATGAATCATTAAAACTAATAAATTTTGAGGTAGGTGACCAAATGTCCACACTTTTGCTGTAATCATATGCAATACAGGAGATTTTAAAGGAACTCCCCCATCTTGTTTTTGAGATATGAGAATTCTTTGTAGGAAGGTTTGTCTTACTGCCTGGGAAACTGACATTACACTTCATGAGCTAGTTTCTACTCCAGACCAAACCAAGGAACTTGTTTCTCTCAGGCTTGTCTCAGCTGAAAAATATGGCATATTTCAGTTTCTATCTACTGCAATTTGATGGCAACTTTACAGATGTCAGTGTAAAGATGGTCTAAACACAGCTTTAATACAGCTTCATGTCACCATCTAAATGATCTTAAAAGAAAACTGTACATTTACAAGCAAAACCTGAATGGAAAAGATCTGCAGAAAAATGCTCAATGATGTTGTCATGACAACAATGAAAGTCAGTCGACTACCACTTAAAAGCATCTGTAATTTGAAGCTTTTCCTGGGAAAAAATGGAAGCTGACTACTTTGACATGTGATGAGTTTATAAGAGTGAAGTGTGTTCCATTTCTGGAAGAAACTGTACCATATTAAAAAAAAAAAAAAATTATGTTGATATAACTGAAGACTAAAAGTGGTAAGTGATGCATTGCATCACAACTAAAGGAGTCACATCCCCAGCAATTAGACTGAAATAAAATAGTTTCTAAATATTCTAGAAAAACAATTTCCCATATAAACCTGAATATTTTCATGGACAACTGCCACTGAATACATTATAAATAAGTAAAAGCATTATTCTGGAACTGAATGGTTCAGAATTCTTCAAGATAGGTTTATACAAAAGTGTACTTGTTTCAATCAGCCAAAAATATTCAAGTTACTTAGCAATCTGGTATCAGATAAACATGGAAAGCAGAAAGTGATTTTAGCCAGAACTCATTTGCAATCAAGATTGTGCAGGAGACAAACCTTGCCTCTCATGAAGTATTTTGTACTTTTCAATCTTGACTTGGTTCCAAATCTAAATAAAATATAATAAAATATAGAAAGGAAAACACACACAAAAAAATCATATCAGTTCTATAAAAACATTTCTGTTTGCTTTTACCTGTTTTATTTCCCCCCTTTGCTTCGTGAGTAATCTCTCTCCCCGTCCTTGGCTGCCTGTCTTAAACCCTGACTATTTATTTTCTCTTCCTAATCTCTTCATTTAACTGCTCACTCACCAATTCAGTAATTGCTCTTCTTACTCCACTGAGACCATTTTTGTCAAAGCTCTTACAGACTTTTATATGCCTTGTTTCATCACCAGCTCTCCTTTCTCATTCTCCAAAATCTGCCAGCTATTTTCAACCTGTCAGCTGCACCTTTCTTCTCCAGAAAGAAGAAAGCTTGTGCTTTCTTCACTTTGCCTGCTTCTAAGACCTGCCTTATAGCAAAAAAGTCCTTTGTGGTTAGAGCATGTTCTCTTTCCTTCTCTTGCCATCTACCAGTCTCTCAGTTTCAACCACAAATATAATTGCCATGTTACATTGACTTGTTTCACTGATTGCTCTAATAAAGCCTCTTGTGTCCAGCTACACCAAAGCGATGACTGATTATCTTAGTGTCCACCAATATTTCGTAGTAATGGACTCAAAGATAAGCCAGGCTGTGGCACAGATTCATGACAACAAAATGGAGGAGACCTACCACAATACAGTGCAAATTGCACTTCCTGCTTCCACAGTTTTCCTAAGACACTTTTTGTTCTAAAGTTGCCAATCAAGAGTATTGAGGTTATGGATGAATGGAAGATTATATAAGGGTATATGAAAACATCTCATAAATTTTGCTTGGAATACTCTGAATACTGTGTTATGGCCAAGAGTTCCAGCTCAACACTCTTAGAAGCTAAATTCACAAAATGGAGAGAAAAAGGAATATTAAAAAAAGATTCTTATCTACAGTCACACAGCAGCCCTGTAGCAGATTGCTTTACAGTCTGGCAGAGTCCTGAACTACTGACTCATACACAAAGAATATAGTACTGGATGCGTTGATTAATATATTGTCCTACCAAAGCTAAGGAGAATTAAAAAAATAGTTTTAAGCTTCCATAATCCATTGCTGAAAGCATTCTTGAAAATAAACCCCTTGGTTTAGCATTTACTTTATGCCACAGCTCCTTCAGGAGCAGATTTGTAAAAATGTGCAGGCATCTAATGATGTTGACAGATTTCCAATTACATTTCTAAGAGACAGAATGTGTATAAATTCCACCATGCAGATCTCTGTAGCATTTAGGACTGACATTAATTTCCCTTCCTGTAGTCTTAACTTCTTTCGGAGTTATTTTTTTAACTTTGTCTATTTAATTTTTGTTCCAAATATTATGTAAATATTGAGAGAAAAGTAGTCTTATGACACTGAACTGAGCTTTCAGAGTCTCAGAAAACCTGAGAAGAAATATGTACATTGGGCCCTTCCTTATCAGAAGAAAGGCATCTCACCCCACAAAAATAAGACCGATGATCTGAGGACTGAGGTGTATATTTCACTGCTGTGCCAGGGCTCTAGAGGGATGAGTTCCCTAAACTGGAGATGTAGGTGATTAAAAATTATGAACAAGTCCTCAGTTCAGTCACTGTAGAGAGTTTGTGTACAAGTTTCTGCCATGGTGCGTTGTGTGGTTGTTCTGCTTTCTTAAGCAAAGGCATTTTGGCTCTACCATGTCAGAGCTCAGTATTGTGCTGTGCTACTTAGTGGTCTAGATTTTTAGTGCTAATTGCCAAGAACTACATGGCCCAAAGGAAGTGTCATGGCTCTCCAAAAACTGAGAACCCAGTGCCTTCAAAAGAAGGTTCCTCTGGTTTAGTGGTGCTGGTGTTAGCTTCCCCAGGGACTCAGCAAGCTGGAACAAGTACAGATGCCTAGCCTGTCAATGGTATTGTAAGGTTTATGCCCTGCATGAGATGTTGGGAAAAGGTACATTCTTTGAAACTTTCAGATGAAAGCTTCTCCAGGAATGCAGGGAATGATGATGAGTATTCCTGTTCCCATTAGACCCACTGCTTTCTTCCCAAGCAGTGCAGTGCTGGTTTGGTGATGTGTACCTCAAGGAAGGGCTGTGCTGTGTGTCCCTTTGCACAGCTAGCTGAAGATAGCAGGAAAAAACAGCTTGTAATGGGGCTGTGTCCAAGCTTAGTGAACTATCTAAATGAACTGATCATCTTTTGCCTGTGCAGGGAAGAAAAAGGAAAGTAATTAACTCCAAGTCCAAATCCATGCCGTTGTTTTCATGGTGGCAGCATTGGCAATGTATCTGTGCTGCTCATTTAGAACAAGTAGCAGCAGTCTCCTTCCATGTCCTGACTGGGCACTTAAGCAGTGAGGATTGGATTAAACAGTGTCACACAAGCACTGCTGCTCACAGCATCAGATGGCTTTGATGTAAACGATACAGGAAGTCATTGCTCTCCATAGTGAGCTGATGTGCAGGGAAAGTGAGATCTGTAGAGATGGGATTCAATTGTGGGAACTTTGTGGGTGTTAAATGAACCTGATTTGGAGGACTTCCAAGGGAGGAGATGCAGGAAAATCTGATGAGAGATACCAGGCATGAGAGTTAATTGTATTTCGGAGGTTGGCGAAAAAGCTAAAATTAAACTGTTATCAAAGAAAAGCCTTGGACAGTTTGTTTTAAAACAGAGTTAATGGCTGGAGCCTGCAGAAAACCTAATTAAAAGAGAAAAGAAAACAAATGGAGTTTAGGACTGATGCAGTGCATTCAGAAACAGTTTTATATGTGGATTTTCTCCTCTTCCCTGCTGTATTTCTGTGACTAAAAAGAGTCATTATTTTGAGGCTCATTAAAATTTTTAGCTATGTAAGAGCAACGTGTTTTGCATAGGGCTAGAACATGAAGCCCCATTGTGAATTTTTATCATGAGAAAGGCAAAAAACACACTTTTATCTTGGAGGTGATTCTGAAGAAAGGTACCAGCTCCTTAGAGCTTTGTGTCCCAGGACTGCAGCAAGATCAGAGCTACCAAAGACTGGAGCAAACTGTAAGCACTACAACTCTCTTGAAATGCAACACTAAAACTGCCTTTTCCTAAGCTGTGTGATGATGGGTAGGATTTATACCATCTAAGTTTACCTGTCTGTACTCCAGGTCTTTATATCTTAACACACCATCATGACCTAATTTTATATCTGAATAAAACCAATTGGCATTTTTAAGTTGCAATTTAGCTGGCCTAGTTAGATACCTACTTTAGGATGACATGAATCACACCCTGAACGTGCTTGTCTACACTGACTTGTTAAGGAATCTAGAGAAATAGTGTGGCGTAACTGCATTTACATTCGATCACGTTTAACACATTGCTGTGAATCACCTGGAAGGGAGATTTACTATGAATTTGAGATAGTTTCTCTTCTGACTTCCTCAGAAATACAAATCCTAGAGAGAGGCAAGGATTGCTTTTCCTTACCGCTGTGCTTTTCACTTTCTGTGCTCAGTGGGGGTTGAAACAGTTTCCAGCAAAAGCTTACTCGAAATTTGAAACTTCTTATAAGTTCCTGAGCTGCCTAGAAATATCTCTTGTCTGTTAAAACATGCCTGTCTTTCAGTCCTGGCCCTGTATAAGTCTTACCCAGCAATTTAGGAGTTCACAAATTCAGACTTACATAACTGGCATCCACCCTGTACCAGTCTGGACCACTGGTGCTGTGGATACCTCACCTTCTGCTAACATTTTGGTTAGGGTTGGGTTCAGAGAGCCACCGAGCCTACATCTGCAGGAACACTGGGCCTGGAAGAGGCATGACACTGCACCAGCATTGGTTTCCCCACACCATTCTAATGTGGGTCAGCAATGGTGCTGGGGACCTCAGCCTCAGGCCACAGCTGTTATTAGGGTTAGGGTTCAGAGAGCCACAAAGGCTGCAGCTCCAGGGTCACTGGGGATCCAAAAGACATGAGATGGAGGTTTCTACAGGTTGTTGGCAACCTCAGCTTTCTGTTGCTGCCCACAGGTGGTAGCATCTAACAGCAGTGACTGGTGCCTGGGCACAAATTCCTCCAGGGCTCCTTGTCTGGAATTGCTGAGGCAGTTGGCTCCTGTGGCAGAGAAGCTCATTGGGGATGCACGGTTATGTGCTCCTTGTGGCTGCCTGGCTGCTCACCCTGGCACTGCCATGGCTTAGAGAAGCCTTGACATCTACTGGAGTGTTTGGCAGCTCCTCTCCAGTAAGGCTGGGAGTCACTGACCTGCCTTTTCCAGTGTCTGGGCTCCAATTGTGTGGTGTACTGGATGTCTATGGGTGTGTTGGTAATGCTTCCCCATGGTGATCTCCCAGCCTCAGGACACGTCTGGCTCAGGAACCTGAGGCATGAGAAAAGTTGCATGCATAACTGGGAACCCCTGATAGAGTCTTCTCCTGTTAATTTGTCTGACAGTATCCATGGAGAACTAAAACATCTAAAGATGCCTGTGATCCCCAAAGACTACTCAAGCTATTGCTCTTCAAACCCTTACCTGTCCCATTCTGTCTCCTTTTTACCTTTGACTGGTGTAAGAGGGGACAAGAAAGAGCTTCTTTATAGTACAATTAGGACCATACCCACCAGAGACACTCTGGGCTGTTTCTATGGATTTTCTGTAGCCTGGGAGGTTGATGTTGGTACTATCAGTCCCCAAGTGTTCATCCTGCCTGCCATTCTCTTAAAACCTATTGTTCACTTTCTATAACAATGAGCTGGTTGTTCTTTGTGAAAGCTCTATCAAATATATTATGCATATATTTGGCTGGCTGTCACAGGTAATCTGCTCTTTTTGCTAATGGCTACAGTTCTCTGAAATTGTTTTGCACCTCTAGAGTCTCTGAATAGAAGTGTTGTTTGCTGTGTGCTCATTTCCCATTTTATTACTGGTGTAATGGTTCCTTTGCAAAGATTAACTGAGTCACAGGGCCTCTTAATATACGCAACCTTAGAGCAGAAGAAAGAGAAATTGATATCATTTATCCTAGATCTAAAAAATACTTCAGATGTTTATTTAGTAAGTGGTGGCATGAATAACTTAAAAATACCCACTGTGCATGCAATGTCAAAGGAACATCAGAAAGGCTATAGTGAAAAAAATCCAGATCTCACCAGAAATCATTCTTATTATATAAACATTATACCTTTTTATTATATTTATGCATAATTTAATTTGTTAGTTGCAGACAAAAATTCCTGTTGCAGACTTTCCTGGTTCATACATTATTAGAGTCAAGTATGTCTGGCCATATAAAATTTAAAGAAAAGGATCATTTGTTTCTAAGAAACCACAGGACACCCTGATGTTTATAAGCTGTCTTGATGGGTGACACAATATCAGAAGGCAGTAAAGTACAAATAAGAGTAGGTTTGCCTGAGATGGCTGTCTCTGCTGTTGAACTTCACAAAGCTGGTCTGAGCCCAAAATAATAGCTATGGTTCTCGATATATGTAAGAACAAATGGGTCCCCATGAACTTCATGTCACAATCTGCACTGTGGTGTTGACAGTTGATTGCAGTTGCCAGAGATGAGGATTTCCAGAAAGCTTCAGGTCTTCACTGGAGTGTCTACAAGAGAAATGAATGTCTTATTACACAGTGCTCTTTTGCTCTGCCAAACCTGACCTTCCCATACCCTCCATGAGTTCTCATCCCCAAGTGGGGAGGGCTATCCTATCACTGCAAAAATCCCTATCAGTAGTTCATGTTGGTCCCAATCCTCCATGAGTGATGAAGAAATAAGTTAACAGAGGAGTTCCTGGCTAAGAATATTGTTCAACTCTGCATTATCATGAGTGTAGAACTGCCCACATAGTTAGCAAGCCAGGCACCAGGAGGTTCTACTGGAATAAGCCTGTGTCCTTACACACACACACACAGAGTGTATGCACCTGAGCTAACATGGTTACACTGCTATACTTAGTTTGCATATATTTCATAGTGTTGCACAGTCTTTCTGTAAAAGCTAATAAAACCTGAGGAATTACTCAAGAATGCATTGAGAGACTAATTATCTCACTAGCAGTCTTCAAAAACTGCAGTTTTTTAAAGAGACTTGGAACTCTAATATCTCATGATTAAACCAGAATACAAACATTTTCCAGATTTCAATGATGCTTGTCTTGCTGGAGCTGAATTAAGCAGATCTATTAAAGAGAAGAGATCAGGAAAAAAGTTTATATTCACAGAAAGATCCCTACTTTCATTAAAGGCTGGAGAATACTTGATGAGAAACTAAAAGTAGTATCCATGTGTAATATCAGTTGACATTTTTATACCTAGGAACTCCATCTGCTGTCAGAGGAACCAGGTATTTTGTTCTCAGAGTTTCTGCAAGCTGTATTACCCTTGTTTGCCTGTCTCATATATTAGGTAATGCAATGATACATCTTATTCATGTTTATATTACATACCAGTATTTCCATCTACTCTACTGTGCCTTCTCACCCAAACCTGTGCCTCAGTACACAGAGAGGTTTATGCTCCTCTAGACAGCAATAATAGAAAATCTTTTCATCTTTGTTCTTTGCAGTGGCTTCTGCTTTGTTTACCATACTTTACCAAACTGTCTCCTACAAGCAGAATCATTAATTTATATATATATATATATATTTTGTGGAGCTTATTAGTAGACTTAACTTTTCACAATCTTTATTTTCACAATGCTTTTGAAATATAAGTAACTTTTTAATATAAAAATAAGCTGTATTTTGCAGTTGTCAAACAAAGGTGTGGAGCAAATAAAACAAAAAGGAGAACAATTTAAGGTGGTTTTTTTTCAAGTATGTAATATGATATGGTATTTTGCATATTTGGAGTTCTTTTAACATCCACTGCAGCTGTGAATCTTCAGTTTCACACCTTCCTGCCAAATTTCAAGTGTCTTCTCTAAGGACAAGAGCTTATGAAAGAAGAGGTCACCAGCATTTCTAACACAGACAAAACCTAGCCTCATTCAGAGAATGACTGAATGGTTAGAGACAGAATGCTCCACAAAACTTCAGTCAGAGGCAATCATGGGACATATATGATTTCAATCTGTATTACTAGGATTTGACAATTCACATGCAAACAATAACATTTTACTGCAGTGTTTAGCAACCATAGTAACAGCTGATGCTTTCAGCCTAAGAGCACTCTAAAAAAAGTGCTGTGCCTGATAACCTAAGGGTCATGTAGGCTTCTATTTCAGTCATGAAAAACGGCTTGTGTTGTGAAGGCTTCTCTGTTCCTTACAAATAAAAAAACCCACTGCCTCTCAAACCCGTAATAAGATGGAGTTTTAATAGGAATGTTTGGTTTTTGTCCAGGTTTGGAAATCTAATTCCCTTAAATATTTTAGAATTTTCTTTGGATATTCAGATATTTTGGTGAGAAAAAGGTGGGTCTAAATGCCTCCAAAATTTTACTGCTGTCCTGGACAAAATGTAATATTATTTATATTAGAACTTTTACATGTATTCTTACATCTTTATTTTCCCAACACAATCTTCTTTTTTTTTTTTTTCTAGCTGAAGAAGGGTCTTGTAGTTTAGGTGTTCATGTGGAATTTAGAGCACATTTCCCATGCCTGCTTGGAGAATGCTCCATGTGGTGGCTTTGCTCTGTCTCTGATGCATTTCCTATCTGTCAGATGGCAACCAAAGTGTAAAGCCTTCCAGCCCACCACCTGGCAAGTTTCTAACTAGCTGACATGGCTTTACTCCTGCCCTGTCACCTGTCACCTGTTTGTGGGGTAACTCAACCTGCCAGTTCCATGCTATCTCGGGTGTGATGGGCTCAATGGCCATGTGCCTGGTAGGTGAACCTGTCTGCACATCACAACTGCAACAGGTCTCAAATGCATCAGATTTCTCTCTCATGCACAGAGCAAAATGCGCATACGCTCTCTCTGACACATCCCAGGCCCACTGGGATATGCACAAGTGCCATATGTGTAGTCTCTAGTAATTTTTGGAGGTGTCTGGATCTGGTTTTGTACCGGGTCTGAAGACACCAGAACTCCTGATCCCAATATGGGCTTCCTTTCTCCTAACAGAAATCGAATTAAATAGAAAAATCAGTGATAATTTTCAGTTTCAAATGTGCTCATGCTCTTAGAGATGAATTTTTTGAAGAGGTAATAAGACTGACTGGGTATCTACAAATACTTGCACACTCAAGATGCACTTAGTTACTGGGCTGAAGGAAATAATACATAGGAATTTTGGTGACATTAACTGCAGAATCACAGAATGCCTGGGATTGGAAGTGGCTTCCACAGACCATCTAGTCCAATCCCCTGCTAAAGCAGGTTCCCTAGATGAGGTTGCACAGGATCATGTCCAGGTTGGTTTTTGAAAATCTACAGAGAAGGAGACCTCACAATTTCTCTGGGTTACTTGCTTCAGTTTTCAGTCACCCTCACAGAAAACAAGTTTTCCTTCATATGCAGATTTGTGCCACTTGCCCCTTCTTCTGTCACTGGGCATCACTGAAAGGAGTCTGATGCTTTTATCAAGGCTAGAACAAGAATGATGCTATTAAAGAAAAAAAAGCCATCAATTTCAATGAGGCTTGAATTCCAGCATCTTAATATCTATGAGAATATTTATATTAGTTACAAAAAAAGGGATCACTTTAACAGTAAAAACCTATGCCCCTTACTCTTAAGTTGCATTATTTTCTTTTTGCTAAAAATATCTTTGACACCATTTTTGGAGACATTATAAATAAATCTATAACACTTTCCTATGTACTGTATAGCTATATTACTCTAACTAATCTTGATATAACTATCAGGAAATGAGTTAGCTGTTCATTCTTTTGTATTTAATGGATCCCAAGTTACATTTTTCCTAGATAATGGATATGTGATGAGTATTCTGACAAATTCTCTTTATATGAATCTTCCTTCATTTTTACACAAGAAATAATGACAAACATTTATACAATCTTACATCTGAACTAAGTAAATTAATTCAAGATTTCCACTCTAAATTTCTGCTTATGAAGCCATGAATATATTTCCTGTTCTCTTTATTTCTCCAAAGGGATGCCATCCATTCTCTCACCATAAAAGCTGCAATCTAAAGACTGTTGATACACTGTGACTGGCAGCATGATGCCATTTTATTGGTATATGGGGTTAAGAATATAGCATGAAAGTGAATGGGTTTTGAATATACTTGGGGTTTTGATGTCCATCAATTAAAGCACCAATCCTAGTGTTAGGAATTATGGACTTTTTTCTTTGCTGTCACAGAAAACAGGTTTGATTTTTTTCTTTCATTTATTGTATCTGTATTCTGTCACTTTGCTGGAGTTATACTGATTTCAATGTAAGTTAAAAATTAGATTTAATTTGGTTTTGCCAGAATAAATTACTCTCAAGGGATGTGACTGAAGTTCAGAGAAAAAGAATATTGAAACACTGTCCTTCAACATGTGCTGGATCAGACTCATCACAAGCTTTACAATGCTTCTCTGCAGAAGTCTCTAGAGAGTCTTTGAGAGAGACTTCAGTGGAGTCAGATGAACTTTATTGGAAAGATCTGGGACCTTTCACAGTCTGAAATCAAAAGATCTGAAGGGCAAGTCAAGAAAAGATGAGCATTTTATGCTAAGGAACAATGACCAGATCATAGCCTTTTATTATTATTACTATGAATGACTGCTGGACATGGCTTAGGAAACAGATATCAAAGTAAGAGTCTGTCAAAGGTTAGAGTTAGCATGAGTTATATGACAGCAGGCTGAACTTCATGGGAATTCAGAGGGGATTGTTAGCAGCCTTTCGAGGGCTGAACGTTGCAAGGACAACCGTGCACATCAGAAATATCATACAAGGCTGAAATGATTGAGAAACTCATCAGAAAGCTCTCAAATTTGTATATTGGTATAGCAAAAATAGGACCGGTGCAGAACAAGTAATTGTGGATGAGTTGTTTATTTGTGAGGAGACTGAGTCAAGGGAATGAGAGTTTAACTGGGATAATACAGTTAATTATATAATCCTGCTAGGCAGCCCCATGCTCAATGTCTCCAATCGAACCGGGAAAAGAAATTAAATGTGTTTGCCTTAATGTATGACACACATCAAAGCCTCTGCTGTAGTCAGGACTAGGGTGGGGACAGGATGCTTCCTCTTGTGTTTAGGGGGTCACCTAATGAGCAGACTGAGCTCTCAGTGCCTGGCATCAACACCTACTCACCATATCCTATCACTAATATTTAATAGATTACATTCATACAGTGAAATATTTGTTGAGGACTTTGACCAGCATTAAGATTGCAGAGCTCAAGGTGCTGCACACATCCTGGGAATCCCATGGTCAATGATGCCACCAGTCATCATTTGACTAAAACCTTCTCATGTGTCTTATGCCTTGGTCCACCCTGGCCAAGCCATAGTTCATCGCAGAATGTCACATAATACTTAAGGATGATTTTTTTTTTTTAATCAGCCTGGAACACCAAATAATTATGTCTAAATCTTTGGCCTTTTAAAGAGATGGCTGCTCAATAAGATATGCCCTTCTGAGTTTATGTATAAATATTGAAAGATTCCCTGTCCTGTAGCCAAGAATTTTTAGATATTTGGAAAAATAATTCTGAAATCATGACTCTACAGTTTTTTAGCTTCCTTTGGAAGCACCAAGTCATCCAGTAGAGGGAGTACATGCTACCTTAAAAATTACTAAAGTCTAGTTGAATCACACTGGTTGAATAATTTATTGTACAATTCTTATCTTTCAAATAAATTATTCAGAAAATATATTTTTTCATTATTCACCAGTGTCTAGTGCTCCTGGAATAATTCACACCTACATTAATCACAAATTTTACTCAGTGAATTCAATTATTATTTAAAATAAAACATCCATGCCCAGAATTATGCAAACCACAGAAAGTGGTGTTGAAGACAAATAAAGACATCATCAGTTAACTATTCAGATGACTTATTTGATACCATAGAATATGAGCCACTATATATTCATTTTCATGATGGGAGAGTGGATCAAGACAAACATAAAATGAAAATATTTGTCAAAAATATTTGCTAAGAAAACGGAGAAGAGAACTAAGATAGCTGCTTCTCACTTTGACAATGACCAGCTATCCTTCGGATGTATTAGAAGAGATACTCTACATGTTAAGATCAAGAGAATGGCATGGATTGTCAGTGAATACAAAATGGTACTTTCAAAAAATTGGCAATTAAATGATGTTGATGTTAGGAAGGGGAGAAAATTTCATGCATTGTATTTAGAAATCAATCAAATTAGTTGAGGTTTTGTGTCAGACTTTCATAAACCCTTAGGTTTGGGCTGTTACTGCAATTAGAGCTGGGTGTTAATTCCATTAGGTGAGGGAAGAACAGCAAAACAGGAGTAAAATTATACCCCTTGACAGTTTTTCCTCAAATTTTAATGTGGCAGAAAGAGGTCTTATTTTTACAATGAATCACAGAATCATTTAGGTTGGAAAACTCTTCAAGACCAACTGTATTGAATCCAGCTGTTAAATCAGCACTGCCAAGTCCACCAGTAACTGTGTCCCTAAGCGCCACATTGAGGAGTGGAGTGAGCCTCAGCCCAAACCAAAGGCTTATTCCTCTAGAATCTTTGAAAGCAAACAATTTGCTTTGAGGATACTTAATTTTCAGTGTGAGTTCTGTCAGCAATAATAGGAAATTAATCCCAGGGATCAAAATCTATTTCCATAACAGGTCCACATTATCAGGATTTTGCACAATAACAAAGTTAGTCTACACTTATTTAAATTTTATTGTATATTGTGGCAGAGGTAATTAATGCTATAACTGATCAACTTATTTTAGGATTTTATAGGTACTTTAAATCACTAATCTTTGTGTCATGACTTGTCTTGTTTTCACTGAGAGAACAACATCAACAGGCAGTTGTTGTTGAAGTAGAAGGTTCAGGAAAGACCACACAAGAAAAAAAAAAAAAAGACGGCTTCTTTTTTGATTTTTTTATATATATTAAGGTTGTGGATTTATGCTAAATTATAGTCTATCTGAGTTAAATGAAAGTGCTAATTCCTGTTAAATTCAAGTTTTCAAACATGTTTGGGATGTTTTTACTTCCAACTCCAAGACCCATGAGGAACAGATTAAAGGCTACATAGAGATTTGGGTTTTTAGTATCACAACCAGCCCAGTCTTACTTTTCACCTGTGCCTAATGAAATCCTGCCTACCTCTGAACTTAAAATGTTACCTATGTTACAGCTGTCAATGAACTCAAAAATTTTAATATTGTCATGACCTGCTTTGGTTTTTATGTTAGATTAGGAAAAGGCTAAGGAACAGAATATTTTGTATTGTAAGCTGCGCAGGCAACTTTTGCTGTAAAACCTTAAAAACCTTGCCTCCCCTTACACTTCACTGGGCACTGGGGGTTACACTTTTCCTGGACAACAGCCTTTGCTAATCACACTTGCCTGGACCTTGCAGCCCTGCCCCAGGCGAGGCTGCTGAGACCAGGCTCAGGCAGCACAAGCACAAGAGCGTCCTTGGGAGGGCTTGGGGAGGGCTCAGGTGCTCGGTGCATTCCACCTCAGTGACCTTGGGTAGGGCTGGCATGGGACCCATGAGCCAAAGCTTTCTAGTTCAGGCTGTTGCACGCTGCCCCCTTCCTTATAGCATCAAAGGCAGAGATTTGTATTCTAAATGAAACAATGACCTTTGATCTTGCTTTTTAATTAAGCACCTAGCTAGAAGGTCTCACAGGCCATGTTATTACCTGTGGGCTTATTATTAGATATTAAGATAAAAGTTTCAGAGTATATGGTCCTGGCCCTTTATCTTTTCTCACAATACCTTAAAGCTTGTTTCTGTCTGTAATTTTAAAGATTTTATGCCAGTAATAAAATCCAATTTAGGAAAATAATGGCTCAACCTTATAAAGAGGTTGGGCTAACTTGTATCAGTGTAGTTTCTCTGGAGGTGGTAAGCTGAATCTGTCCTGTGGTATTTCAAGGAAATAGGCATATTAGAAAAGTGCTGGTCATTGAAAAAAAGTCAAGTTAAATGAGACACCAAAGCTGACTGTAACTGTCAAACCCCTTCCCAGACATGAAAGCTTTGAAGTAGAATGAAAAGATTAAGTGAAGCCATAATTACATCTTGTTTAACTTGGCCTTTTAAATGGCTAACCCTTCAACCTGCTTTTCTTCTTCGCATGTCTGCATATAGCGTTCCGCTTAATCAACAAATGATTAAAAAACAAATCTATACTTTATGCTTCTGCTTTGCTGAATATCACACGTACTCAAAGTTAAACAGATGTTTAATGGTTTTAAGGAATCTGGATTTATCTCCTTTTTCTTCAAAATGTCTTTATTTTCTGCTTTGAAAAGGTGGCTGAAGTCATGTACTAGAGCCCTTGTGGGAAAGAATTAATCTTGGACTGGAATGTATAGGCATCATTGTCCTAATAGGATTTAAGCCATTTTTTCTTCCTGCTTTTCAGTATTCACAGTGGCTTGGAAGAAGTGAGTCTGCATGGCTCTTTCCCATATTACTTTCTGTTAGAAAGGTGCTCTAATGGCCATTTAGTTCATGGTGATTACACAAAGTGCTGAAAATAGGATTAGTACTTTTAACTACTTTTGAAAAGATAACTGACTGTCATCATCTTTTGTTGCTGGGTATTCTATTATTTTCTTTCTTTGTATCCTACACTAAACCTCTGCAAATCTCAAAAATAAGCAGACTGGTTACTTGAAGTCCTTGACTTTGGTTCCAGTCACTCAGAAGGGTTCTATTTGCACTGTAACTATCTGAATATGGATGTTTTGAAATAGTTTTAGGAAGGTGCTGGAGAAGGTGACTAAGATGAGAAATTAACATCCGGGGAAAAAAGTTACTTGATACCCTGCTCATATCTGTATAGAGACCTCTTTAAGAGAGAGCAGCATGATGGATACATATTCAGGTTACAGAAGGCTTCTCCCACTGATGGTGCTCTCATTCACTCCCTACCAGTTAGTTCTCCTTTCCCAGAGTCATAAAAGCTGTTTCTCTTGCTCAAAGACAATGAAATTACTTCACAATATTCCCATTCTAAAATCCTTTCTCACTGAAAGCAATCTAAAAAATCCACTCATCACTTCATATGACAGACTTCCTTGTTTGGGAAGTCAACATATTTTTTTCCCAAAAGAAAAATTTAGAAAAAAATTTGAGTGCTGCAGTATCCAGAATAGACTCTGATACTTCAGATTTCCCCCTGAAATATGATGCTTGTAGTATGCCCAGATCACATAAACTTGCATGACCTGTATATAACAATTCAGAACATCAAGAAATATATTGCTTTGCTTACCCACCATTTCTTTGCCATTCATGTGGCTTGCAGAGGTGAGAAGACACAGTGAATTAATTTTACTCTGAGAGGATTTTAAAAGTGTGAGAGTTTTAGATGTCCGCCTTCGTTCTGATTACTCCTGCTGACTTCATTAGCTTTTCACCCTGGTAAGTCACAGGTCAATCCCATATTGAAAACGTGCTCCCACGCTGTTAAGTAATGTCCTTGGCGGGAAACTGCAATTAATAAATAACAAACAGTAATATGTGAAAGACAACGCATGTCCTGAAAGAACAGAGCCTGAATTTTGTAAGCAGCTGCACAATGTATTTCCAGTTTCTAGAGGAGAAACTAAGACAGATCCCCTCTGTCCTATGTAGCAGTATATTGCTCCACAAATTTATTGCAAGAAGTTTTTTTTTCCCTCTGTAAACAATTCAGATAGATGTGAACAACTTCCAAATAGCAACATAAGTCTAATTCATCTGTCTCAAGTGACATAACATATGTCACTAGTACCTGCTGCAGAAGCAAGTCTGCTACATTGTGTAGTATTATACTTTACAGCCATGAAAACCATGTTGCTAATACTGCAGCATTTTGAAAGAGGAATATATGTGGCAACTATGGCAAGACTTTCTGCATCCACCTCCCTTCTGCAGGGTGTAAAATTTTGTCATATTTTTTTCTAAGGGGCTTGGTAGGGAACGTTAAATTCTTGGAAGGAAGTTGTTTACTGTACCTAATTTTGGGTGAAAATTTCCTTTTGAGGTTAAAAGGCAAAGTTTTCATTTTGTGAATGTAAAATGAGACTTGAATGGGAAAAATGAATTCACTAAAATGCTGAGTCTACTTTCTGAAAAATTAGCAATTTTTAATATTAATTCTACCTCTTTAGTAGTATGTGTAGTGTAGTTTCGTATTTGAAAATGTAATTGTTTCAATGAAAAAAACCCACAAAATCTGGATTAGAAGGAAGATCATATTCATTTTGTGGAGACATTTTTCAATGAACTCAATGGGTAACACTCATCAGTTGCATTTCTACCATAAAGAAATTTCACACAAACTCAGGTTCTGTAGCTAGCAAAGCAGACACTCTAGGCTGCTACGATACCAGTGGCCAACCTAACCCACCTCTTTACAGATGTTAAACTTTAAGCCAGACAGGTAGGAAGACCTTGGGCATCTGTGATAACCTTCCCAGTTCCAAAACTGTTTTTTAGAAAGTCAGTATTTGTGTAGTATGCTCGACCAAGAATCTGAACCTGTTCTCCAGCCCTACAACCAACACAGGTTTCTTAAATTTGTATACAATTTCAGGGTCTGCCTATGTATATAATAATATTACCTCTTTAGAAACATAATATGAAAAGACTTAGAAGTAAAGTCAAGCCATGGCATGTGGTATCTATCATCTATATAACTGACCATAATATTTTAATGCAAAAAACTTTTCAAACAATTTGAAAATATTGAGATCTAGGAGTGGAAAAGAGCCTGAGGACATGATAGTTCCACTTTTAAGAGTGAAACAAGGTATTGAAAAATTAAGCTCTCCATTTAGCCATTTCTAAACAGAGGGAGCCCCAAAACTATTTATCAGCAAAACATGCCAAAAAAACCTACAAAGAATATATGCAACCCTCCACACCAAACAGATGTTTTACCACTTATGTGATACAGTCCTGGAATTTTTAGAATTACTCAGACACTGCAGAAGCTGTGAGGCCTCACTGTTTATTGCTCCTAGTGGATATAAAACCAAATAATGATTTGTTTGTCATTTAATTTTATGGAAAGTTTTACACTGTCTAGTTCAGAACAACTGTGTCGATCTTTCAAATGAGACAAAAAACTTGAGGTTTTAACCACTTCTTTTCTTTAGTATCTGTTCAAGATATGAAGTTGTTTACTTTTTTCTTGGCGGTGGGGCTGTTGGTTTGGGGTTTTTTTTTGTTTTTGTTTTTGTTTTTTGTTTGTTTTTTGTTTTTTGTTTTTTTGTTGTTGTTTGTTTGGTTGGTTGGTTGGTTTTTTGGTTTGTTTTTTTTTTTTTTTTTTTTTTTTTGAGATTAGGAATACTAACATCCTGACTAAATTACTGCTCTGGTAATTACATTAGTCTTATCTACATATCCTCCTGCAGCTTCAATGGAACATGGTTTGCTCCTCTCCTGATGTGATGGGCAATGCTGGTTTGCACTATTAAATGATTTACTTAAGTATGCCCAAAAGCTTCTACTGGTAAAATGTAGCCTAAATTTGCCTATTTGGCACTTTTTATACCTTTTCTTTCTGACTCTTCAGTCTGGACTGGGGCCAGAGTCATTCAAAGGATGGGTGTGGAGAGCACCACCCTTCTCTCCCAGAGTAAGCAAAGCCTTCCTTGAGCAAAGACTTGGGGATGAGAATTACTTTGCCATTTGTGAAGAGGGCACCAGTTTCATTTCTCATATCATATGCTCTCCACAGGTATCGGAAAGAACCACAGGGGCAAAAGAATACTAAGGGTAAAAGCTGATGGAAGCACATAGGAAAATCCTCAGCTCACTAATATTTTCTCTGCTGCACACTGACTGTTTTTCAGTTTCCTTCTTTCCTAGAAAAAGTATGGGAAGGGTCTTTCAAAACAGCTTGAAGGACTGAAGTGCAAAATTTACATTCAATTTATGTGAGAGTAAAGCACCTAAACCCACAGGTCTCTTGGAAATCCTAGCTATTGAATGTAATGGCAGGGAGCAGAGCCAGAGGCTCTATGTTGTCCCCTGGGAATTAAACCGTTGCCAAACCTTTTTATGTGTAAAACACTCAGATGCTGCAATGACAGGAGCAATACAGAACCTTGAGTAGACAGATAATAAACCATGATTAAACATAAACTACTGTCCTTTCATTCCAAAAATAAATGGTGTTGACTTTACCAGTTTTGAAGGATGCTCTTTGGCTCTACTCTTACGGCAATGGAAACTGATGATAAGACAAGCAATACAGCAAAATAAGGTGACATTGCACAGGTTAGCAAGACTCTGCTGGAAGAGATACCTTGGCATGCACAGAGAAGTTAGCCCTAACTAATCTGTGGACGATGGTTCTTATAAAGTTAAGGTAGAGGCAAGGAAGAGAGAGTTTTGGGGTTGGGACTAAGGACATTCTGACTAAGAATGTG
This sequence comes from Sitta carolinensis, assembly GCA_032173965.1. NCBI lineage: Eukaryota > Metazoa > Chordata > Aves > Passeriformes > Sittidae > Sitta > Sitta carolinensis. Next base: position 46,236,399 of record CM063285.1, on the reverse strand, counting down.
ACCAAGCCCCTTCTGCTTTTTATCTGGGGTGAAATGGAAACCAGGAACAGCCTACTACTGTTATATCTCATTAAAGCTTTCATGAGTTAGAACAAACTGCCAATATGTGCAAACAGTGTTTAAGATTGACTGGAGGGCAGTGGAACTGAAACAGTGATGTATTCTGCACATGGGTACAGCATTTTTTTTCTAAGTTGCTCTGTTTAGATGAATTTTAATGATACAAAGTTGATTAACAAACAAGCATTGATTTCTCTACTGGCAGTTTCTGTTTTCTCAATTGTAATATGCAGGGGTGACCAGTTCATTGTGAACCCATAAATGTATACTTATAGAGCTGATAAAAGATATGGAAAGTAGTGTGGTCATCTCTGGTCAGCTTTATCTTCAGAATTATATAATTTGCAATAATATAACTGATATTATTGGGCAATATAAGACTTTTTTTCTTAAAGGAAATGGCAGGAGAACTGTTAGCTATACAGTATCATTTCATTTGACTTGGCTGGATTTTAACAAAATCATTGACCTCTGTGTTAGAAGGATAATAATGTAAGACAATATTCCTGGCAAATTAAATGCTATTGATACTGGAGTGCAAAAACAAAATGCTAAAGCATGGCCATCATTCATCTTTTCTGCAAGTAAAAGCAAAATAAAACATGTTTTGTGTTAGTTTAGTTTGGATAAGTTATAAGCATCTGTCTGCAAGCGAGTGATCCAGAGTTCTTTGAAATTTGTTCTAGGAATGAGAATCATAAACTCTAAGACAGTGCATGGGACTCTAAACCAATAATCACTGAATGGAAACAGGACTGAGTGAGAGTCTTTGTTGGAGATTGATGTGAACAAATACTGCCAATTATCTGTCCAATAAGCTCCAGTGTGCTCTTTAGCAAAAGAAAGAATGTGGAGGAGAATTGGTTAGGTGAGGACACCATCCCATTGGGTGTCTGCTGGAATTCTTGGTAAGTTAACAGAGGCACTGAGAAGTTAGAAGGGCCCCTGAGATCTGTGACATGGATTTAAAAATCTGTGAGTAAAGAATTCCAGCAGATAATTTAGTTTAGTTTATAAAAAATATAGTTCCTGGCAAACTGAACAGAATCTCTAATGGATATGCAGGGAAGATAATTAGCTCTTTAATTTGAGAAGCAATATTAGAACTAAAACAAAGTTCTGGTAGACAAAGAGAATTCTAGTGTTGGATACTTTCGATAAAATTATCTATATTTAAACAAAATGAAATAAGACAGTTATGTAGCATGTGTTAAACAGAACATCCTGGCACAGGTACTCTTTCTGGCTCAATTAAGCAATTAACAATCTCAGAAATCAAAAGCAGTATCCCAGCAGTAACTGTTAGTGCCCCATATGTATTTCTCTTCCACTCCTGGGAGCCCCTAACTATTCAAAGTTTCAGAGCTGTTGTTAAAATCTGGCTCTCAATACTTTGACACTGACAGTGGAGAACAAGTCCTTGTTCTTATGCATGATCAGTTCAGAAAGTAAATCCTGCTGTTCCTGGCACTTTGGTTAATAGCCTTAGTCCCTGAAGCAGAAAATATGTGAGCACAAACACATTTACCTGTACTCACACAGGAGCCACTTTCAAATTTGTTAAGATGCAGATAGGAGATGAGTAGGGTGCTCAAAAGCTGGAAACAGATTTCAACCTAAGCACATCACTCAAAGTGCTGTTTTGAACTTGGTCCTTGAGATAGTCAGAGCAAGCAGTCAGATAAACCTCTCCTGCTCAGCCTCCTGGCTGAATTGATTTTCCCCAGAAAACATTCATGGGAAAAACACTACTGGAGATATCAGTGTAAGTGCTTGGCTGGGCATTTTTTAAAAAATTATATTTTTTAAGTATTGGCTTCTTAAAAAGGTTTGCATTTATTAACCTGCCACAGAAAATTTTTGATGGCTTGGGAGTATCTTTAGGGTTTTGCATAAAGATGCCGGCATGGCAACCACCTCTCCAAACAAAAAAAAAAAAAGCACAGCTAGAGCAGTAAAGATTTCTCAGAAGGTCAGTTAAGCAAGATGGGTTTAGATTTTGGCAGTCATTCTCTACTGGATAGCTGAAAGTGCAGAGGTCTTCTAGATTGACATGGTTTTTGTATTTTAAAAGAAAAGAAGTAATTCTGCAAACAAGAGTTTGGGCCACATCTATTCTCTGTAATAAATTACAGTATTTTCTCAATATAACACTGAATTCATATGACCTTCATAAATCAAAATTGTTTTCAATAATATCTTTATAATGAATTAATCTAAGGCAGCTGAGAAATTAAGTCAGCTACTTATTCTATGCACTAAATACTTGAGATTTATCTGGGTGTTTTGTTTCATGTCTGTAAAACTCACTGGCTGTGAATTTTATGGTGTTGCCTGAAGCATGTGTTTTCTATCAATACAGTGGGATCAGATAATCATTGAAGATTAGCTAGTAAAATTCAAACACATTAGCTGCTGTATTTTAAGGACCATATATATAACCTCCCGAAGCAGGGAGCTACCTGTAGCCAAGTCCACAAAGGATGTTGATCCCAAATATGGAATTTAGGCAGAATTGAGGTATCTAGACAGAAAAGTGTATTTTTGAAAATCTTTAAGCTTCTGTTTAACCCAAAGGGTGTTAAAACTCCCTCAGAAGCTCATTATTTTAATTTTTAATGTGTCTGGTCTTGAATAATGCACTATTTAGAACTGCTGCAGCAACAGACTTCATCCACTAGTTAATTAGCATTTTGGTGTGTCATTCATTACTGCATCTAACCATAGCTCATAAGCTGAGTTCTCTTGCCTAAATCCTTAGAGGGGCTTTAAGGCAGTACATAAAGCTGACCAGACTAGAGGTTGTGATTTTTCTTTCTATTTGAATATGACCACTGGTATCCAGTTTTTTATTTGTTTGTTTGTTTGTTTGTTTGTTTTTATCCTATCTTAATGGTCACAGTAATCTTGCAAAAAGTTGCCAATCTAGGCTTTGATTGCCTCTCAGCCTCTCCAAGAGTCTGAAGGCCAGGAAGAGTCAAGGGTTTGTTGGTGACTTCAAGATAGTCCTAGATCATCAAACTTTAGTCTTTTGGGAAGCAGATATACTTCACTAATCTTACTGTAACAGGAAACAAGATAGATTCAGGATTGACTGGGAGATATAAAGAGCAAGCAGAGTCTTATTTTTTTCTTCAGGGGGTGGATATTCACCTGTGGACATTCTGTGCTCCAGTGGCATCACAGAGTGCTCATGGACTCTAAGGAAGTGTGGATCAAGCCTTTAAATAACAAGTATGATAGCAATGAAATATTAAAGGCTTTGGTCTTTAATTCTTTCTCTCTCACAATCCTCAGGTACAGGTATATGTTCAAGGAACTCAGTGAGGGTCTCCTGATGAAACCCTGCAACTCAGGTAAGTGTTGTGCAAGGGAATTGCACAGATGGTGCAATGTTCAAGTTCCACCAATTGCTTTATTCAGATTATGAAATGCAAGGCTTCCACTGGGTTTCTGTGGACTCTCCCATGAATTACTCCAAAATATAATAATTTTGCATAGATATTAATTCAAATTTTTAATAGTAAAGTCAACAATTAGAAATCACTTACACTGCTTTTTACATTTTCAAAGTGCTGAACAAATATTAATTCAGTTTCTTCATAAAACCGTAGGCTCCTTGTGATACTAATAGTCTGGCTGAGTCATGCATTCATATTCATAAGCCATAGTTTTCTTCCCAGTATTTCTCAGAATTTATACAAATTGATTTTACAGCCATTTGTTTAAAAGAAATACAGCATTTCCAAAGCACAGGTTTACAATATTGTACTTAGTGTATGAAATTAAATTTGCAACATAAAATTGACAAGATATTTTTTTATTTTTACATAAGGTTGGAACATCTTTGAAAAATAGTTTTTACATTTAATTTATTTAAGTGCTGAAAATGTATTTTTCTCAGCTGAAAATATATCTTTCTTAGCATTTTTTTGAACAGACATGGAAAAACTTCAATTCCATTCCAAAACTTTTTGGAACCTTATGCTATAGACCCTATGCTAAAATCCCCCCCAAGCCGAAACACACAACTTAGAACAACCAGAAACCTTGACAGTGTCTTGTTGCAATCTTTTATTTCAATTGATAACCAGAAGAGCAAAAATATATATTTTTAAGATGGCAGATTTCCTTGAACAAATGTTGTACAATATATTTATTTTTATCCTGAAATGTGTGAAAATACTAGCTATGGTATATAAATATGAACGTATGACTCAGACAATCGAGTAGTGTTACACGGAGCCTGGGGTTTTACCAAGAAATGAGATTGATTTATTTAATCCTTTTCCAGTTCAAGGCCGACTTCAGTTCTCAGATATGAAGTGTATACAAACAGTTGCATGACCTGAGATCCCCAGTAACTATGGCTTTGTATGGAAGCAGGGTGGTCAGATTTTCAAGTTCTATTGTAATCTATCCTTTACGCTCTTGTGACTAGGATCTACCAATTTGGGAAAGCTACTTTTAAAATAAAACATGTCAATTGTTTCATTGGTTTTGACTTAACGAAAGTGCTGGCTTTCAGAACAAGTAATTCATAGCTCCTACTCTAACGGGCCTGAATGACTGCTCTATACCACATCTGGAGTACTTTTATTCAAGGGCAGTTCAAAAGGATATAAAATTGGCAGAAGAAAATACCTCACTTGCACCCTCTTGCACATGAAATTGAAAGGGCTCCTTCCCACCCCAAAAGCTGTTAAATGTTCATTGTCATGGGTTGGGAGAAAGTCTGCAAATTCAATTTTTCACCAAAATCTATTTATATATTTTATCTAATGGCTTTTTAAAATGACATTTATAAACAATGTGCAGCACCCAAGAATATTTCTCATCCTTCTAGTGCAGTACCTTCATCAGAGGTATGAGATAATCAAGTTCCTTCTTATATTTAATCTGATCTTATTTATCTTACATTTGTTGTTGCCAGGGGATCTTACCTCGTCAGGACAGATGGACAGTCCCATTGGCACTGTGTTTCATTCAGCTAAAGCTGTCCCCTGGCTGTGGGAGTACTTCCAAGAAGACTAGGTGAGTATGTTAAATCTGCCTCATGATCCATCTGTCTCAGTATTTTCCCCAGCATCTGTCTGTCTGGATAATACTCTTGTCTCTATTTAGGTTCAATTTACTGAAAGTTTGAAGGAACAACCCAACAGCAACTCCCAGCCATTGCATTTCCTCCTTACAACCACTGCTTCTTTCCATAAAAACACAATTCTAGAAGGAATGGGATGAATCACAACCTCGTGATTCTTAACCTTCAGGTGTGTGGAAGCTTAATGGGATTCACAACTCTCAAATGACAGCCCTAGGCTCCAAGAATGATGGCTTAGTTAAGCATGCATCTGAAAGTTAATCTGCTGAGAATCAGATTGCCAGAAGGTCACACTATGTGCAGGTGGAAAATATGTGCCCTAAATGTAGGTCCTTTAACCTGGGTTGAGTGGTGCAACTTCCCACTCCTCAGCCCTGAGTCTGCTTCTGCAGCTGGGTTCCTAAAGCCTTTTTTTTTTCAGAAGCTACCACTGAGTCGACCAAAGCTTTGGAATACAGTCAAAGTAGTCCCATGTCCCTTTTTACTCAGTAAAAGTTAGCCAGTTAAATTATTCACAGATGATGAAGGAAACCTGTCTTCTTCCCAAAGAAAGTGAAACTTCACATCCCATCTACCACTGGGAAATACCCAAACCTGACAACTTAAGGAAAACTGTGGATGGGGATATCCCCAGTCTTTTGCCTTTGAACTGCGCAAACACTTTGAATGTGGGAACATTGCACAAGTTTAATTAAATATCCATTAAGAGATATTAAAAAAAAATCATAGACTTATATTCAAGTCTACAGTTTTCTGGCTAGAACATTCACCTTAAAGGGATGAATCTCTGTTCCCAAATGTATGCAATGTAAATTAGGGAAACTGTCCTTTGATGTAGAGTGTAGTAGTCTAATTTTCTTTATCCTGGGTGAAGGCCTTCACTATTAGCCCAGAAGCTGCTCTCTCTCCATGCCTGACCAAGTTAATGTTACTTTTTTATTCCCATTCTAAAATAAAAGCTCCAGAAAGAAGTTCAGGGAGTTTACCTGCAAATTCCATTTGTCAGAGTGATTTTTCATAAGCAGTTCATTGGCTTGGGAGCCTCAATTCCACTAGGTTTGTTAATTAGAAACTATTTCTAGAGTGGGTTGAGTTGAAAGAGTATTACTGTTCCCAGGAATAAAATAGGTTGACAGTTGCTAGGAGTTCCAGAGGATAGGCCCTCGATGAAATGTTTACGATTAAGCCTCCAGAACATTATGTGAAGAAGAGATGTGTCACAAGACATGACACAGCTGGCAGGTACAGGGGCTCTGTATGAGCTTGTAGCATACAATGGCAACCCAAGTCCAACCCAAGTTGAGGTGAAGAGAGAGGAATGCTGTGACTCAAAGGGGATCACATGAATAGACCTGCCACAAACTCAGTTAATGTGAGCAGTTTTTAGAGTTTCTGTTTCTCCCTCCTCTGCTCCAAGGCCTTTAAAACGGCTCCTTGGATGTTCTGCTCGTACCTACAGCGGTGCTGGGCTCCATGATAGGTGAAATGTCCATAGAACACACAGATTTAAAAGATCATGGAACCTATGAAGAAGAGACAACAACACAGAATGGCCTTCAATATATTAATCACACAAAATTTGTAAAACATTTGGCAGTAGGTAGGTGGCCAGTAGTGTAACTGTCACACCTTACATTTCTCAGTAGTATCTTAATACATGTTTTATGTTTCTCAGGATTGTCTAGATACCTACCAGTCCATCTGCTACAGCCATCTAATATCTGATTCGGAAGCTCTTCGAGCCAACATTTTTCTTGCTTATTTCAGGTAACACAATAATCTGCCTCAGGCCCCAAGTTGCTACCCCAGTACTGATTCCATCAGAACAACCTTTTGTAAACTAAGGATCAAAATCCCTACGGAGTTGTTCATCTACTATTGATACTTGTATCTGGAGCTGCTTGAAAACATTTGATCTACAAGGCAGTCAGAAACAGAAAAAGATTGATAATTACAGCATTAGATCATCTGCTCTGGAGATGTATTCTATCGACATTTTCTTTTTAACTCTCATTATCACATCTTTATTTGTCCTTCAATATTTTCTTTTTTAACAACGGAACGCCAGAGTATTCTAAAAGCTCTTGTCTTTCATTGGTTATCAAACAATACTTATATTAGAAGACATCTACTTAGATCCCATTTCCAGCTCCCTTTTCATGAACCCATCTTCACTATTCCTTGAAGCACAAAAAATCTTCCCTACTGATTTTGTCTTTTTAAAACATTTCTGCTGTAGAAGCTTTCTGTTCATGCCAATAAAAAGAACTTACGTTTGAGGGACCAACTGCAGTGTCTAGAAAACTGACTCTGAGAGGAATGTGCACTTGAAAAATATCTTGAATTAATTATTGTACTAACATATGTTAAAACTGCCAGTGCTACAAAGAAAACTTTCTACATCATCTCCTCTCATTTACAGCACCAAAAAAGACAAAACTTTTTTCTAATAAGGTGTGGTGTGTTTGCAGCTGCCAGTGAGATAGAACAAGATACATTTAGTAAAATAGACATTAAAAGAGCAAAGTAACAGATGGATACAAAAGCAAATTTTCATCATGACGATCCATTAGTATTTTGCAGCCAGGCAGGCAAAAACAGTGACCTGGAACAAATCAAGAAGAATGATGCTTGACTTATGCTTCCTTTTGCAAAGTGTGACCCATATATACAGTTTTTAATTTTAAATGCCTTTTCTTTATGGGATGATGAGCTAATTTCTGTTCATTTTTATAATTCATTAGATACCCAGGTTAAATTACAAATAAATGGGGAAAAAATGGGCTGGCCTTTGGACCAGCTACAAAACCCCCCTGTGAAATAAAGAAATCTATCAGCATGTAGCTGTATTCTGAGTAGTTGCATAAGCCACCATTATCCTCAGACAACCTTGACTAAATCTTGCCATCAATATTTAAAATAAATCTAGCACAAGCCGTGTTTTTAAAATCCTAAGCTAGTCATCTAGAAGACAGATTTTTTTGTCCCACAAATGACCTCTGGAAGAAAAAACACATGCACAGCACTTTCTTTCACAAGTGGAAAGACGTTCACTGCATATAGGACTGGCATGCAACGTGCAGGAAAATATATTTACTTAAAAGCACTTTAAAGGGACTTCTGAACGAATGCAGCAGTGCGGTCTAGAGGGACGAGTCCATGGGGCCAGCTCCCTCTCCAATTTTAAAAACAACCTGCCCCTGTTAATTACTGTGTCTGACACTGGACACATAAATGGCTCTGCATATGTGTTTCTTTTGATTGATCTGCTCAAGTGCAATGTCACAGGCAGTAGGACTGAGCTCTGCAGGAGGCCTTTAGTGGGGTATAATACTATTGTGTAAAGGCAAGCCTCAAAACTGGCTCCACGCTTTCCCACAAGCCCTTATGTTGCACTGCTTAGATCACAAGACTGAGCACTCCATCAAACGTGCAGTGCCACCAGCCTCTCCACGGTGCATGCTGATCATGCTCTCAGGCAATCACACTGCGCATGAACATGCATCACTGTGCTCACAACAGCTCATGACTGATCAGAAAAGCACCGTGTATGTCCAGAGCATTTGAAAACCCACAACAGCATCAGCAATCAGTTATTGATTTACACCTGTGAAGTTAGAAAAGACTCACAGAACCACAGAATGGTTGGGGGTGGGGAAAGGACCTCCGGGGATCACCCAGTCCAACCCCCCTGCTAAGGCAGGGTTGTGGAGACCCAAGGCCAGAGGGGCAGTAGTGTCCATGCCTTGGAAGGAGAGACGCTCAGTCTTCAAAATAACACCCAGCTTAGAGTGACAAAAGGCTTCTCCCCACAGTCCTTTGCCACTTTATATTAATTTATCCCCATTCTGTTCTCCCCTTTGGCCCAGACTGCCCTTGTTATCCCTATATGGTTATTCCCTGGAATGTTCTCCCCTCTCCTGATCCCTATTGGCCCCAGTTTGCCACAGTGCCCAGCCCCTGTTATCCCATTGGTTCTCCTAGTTGGTTGCCCCTCCTCTGCACCACTTTTATCTGTTCCCATTGGACCCTGACCTGAGATCCATCCCCTCTGCTGCATACTTAAAACTAGACCTGTGCTGATCTCTGCCTTTTGTCCCCGGATTCCTTTGGTGTTTGGCTGTGATAAACCCCATCAGAAGTCCACATAGAAGACCCTTCTCATCCTTTCATTCATCTGCTTTCTCCTGCCATTGGAAGTGTGTGTGTGTGACTGTGTGACTGTGAGCTAGCTGTGTGCCTGCCCAGTTGCCTCTTAATGGAGATGTTTTTGGGAAGGTAGTGGCACCTCACCATCAACCCCCACACTGCTACACAGGGTCACCTAAAGCAGTCACACAGGATTTTGCAATTGTGTTTGAATGAATAGTTAACAAGCAATTCAGTGTCAGTCTACTGCAGAGGTGGCTGAAGCAAGCTGATCCATATGATTCATTTTGTCACTCAGATTATTTGAAAATCTTGATGCTTAAACATTGGCTTGTAATTGTTCTTGTTTTGGGCTGAAGGGGCTCATATGTCTTTTGCCAAGAATATGTATACCCCAAAAAAAATCTAAAGTTTCATCAATTTCTGTCTCTAAAACTTTGAAATATCAACTAGTAGTGTCTTACCAGCAAATGACTGGTGCAGATAAGTATTACATAGACTGAAACAAGGAAGTGTTGATCTGGACTCATTTTAAAGCAACACCCAGCCACTGGTTAAAGAGAGGCATCTGATGAGAAGTGACTGCTTCTTGAGTGAGATGACTGCAGAAATATCCTTTAATCATGTGAGCCTAAGATGTATAGGGTTTGGTTGACCTTGGCCCTTATGCAGTGCTGTGTCTGAAAAAAACAGGTTCCTCTAATTATCAGCAAATAATAAAAATATGACCATTTAATATAGTTCCCTTGAAATGGAAACTTTTATTTCACGGTGGTGTTTACTTTTCTAGACTCACTACTTGTGTCAGAAATCCAAGCTCTGGTGAGCAAACCCTCTAAGCTTCATTGGAAAAAGCTTTTGAACTCACTGCTTCTTGCTCAAGAGGATGAAAAACAAACCTTAAAGCTGCCAATATTTATGTTTGGGGGAAACCAATTGAAAAAGAGAAAGAGATTTTCTGAGCTCAGAACAAAAATAGCATTAAAAAAAGCGTATTTGTTTTCTCCCTTTGAAAATTCCCTTTTCATTTTAATTAAGCTCTCACAGAATTCATGGTGTTGGAGAGTTTTCAAAGAAACAGAGAACTTGCTTGCCAGGTTTTTTGTCTTTTTCCCTCCTGCTAGCTCAAACAGCTCTACTTGTTGCAAATATTTATTTGCTCTGAGAAAAGCATCTGAAGCAGAGGCATTGCTGGGAGTGCTCAGGAAACCTAACTAATATTAATAGCAACTTTTACATATTATAGAGAGGAGTCCATAAGATTTTTTTTTGTTTTAGAAACACTGATCCAAACTGGAAAAAATTTGCTCCAATTTAAACTTTCTGTTACCTTATACTTGTAAAACAGGGCCACAGAAGCTTGATTTTTTTTTCACTAGGAGTAGAAAGATATAGCTGTTGCAACAACACATTGATTTGCAGTAAATTCTATGTAGTTTTGGCCTCAATTCCACAAACATCAAGCTGGTTGTTTTAGATATGTGTTTCCTGAGGGGCTGACAAAGACTTTATCTCTTTTCCAATACCTCTGGCAGCTACTGTCTTCCTAGCACAGGATCATGACTTTTCTCTGCACATGGGAATTAGATACTGAATGCATCCAGAGAGGTTTGGTGTGGCTGCTAGCAGCTGCAGGGCTGGGACTTCTCCTTGACTCCATCCAAGAGTACTGTGTTTGGTGAGCCCTGAGCAGGGCTGCCAGGGCTGACATCTCCTCTGCTCACAGGTCACCGTATGAGCAGGTCCCACGGCATCACTGGGCATAAAATTACAGACATAAAAGGTCTGAGGCCTCTAAAAGACTGATTTTTTGTACCAACATGCAAGGCAGAAATTAGATACAAGAAAAGAGCAGAATGGTTTCAGTTGAAGACTCTTAAGATCGTTGAGTCCAATTGTTAACTTTACACTGACGAATCCAGCACTAAACCAGGTCTCTAAGTGCCACAAGTTTTTCACATACAGATGGGGCTCCCCCAAATTCCTGGGGAGCCAGTTTCAGAGCTTGACAAACTTTTTGTTAAAGAAATTTTTCCTGATATCCAATCCAAATCTTCTCTAGCATAATTTGAAGGCATTTACTCTCATCCTGTCTCTTGATGTCTGGGAGAAGGACTGGCCCTCACCTGACTACAACCTCCTTTCAGGGAGTTGTAGATAACTGTAAGATCTCTTCCCAGACTCCTTTTGTCCTGGCTGAACATCCCCAGCTCCCTCAGCTGCTCCTCATAGGACCTGTGCTCCAGACCCTTCTCCAGCTCTGCTGACCTTCTCTGGACACATGCCAGCACCTCAATGTCTTTCTTGTCATGAGGGGCCCAAAACTGAACACAAGATTCAAGGTGTCGCCTCACCAGTGTCCAGTACAGGGGGACAGTCATTGCCTTGGTCCTGCTGTATTTCTGGTACAGGCCAGGTGCCATTTGCCTTCTTTGCCACCTGAGCACACATTGGCTCATTTTCAGTCACTGTCAAACAGCACCTGCAGGTCCTTTTCCACTGGGCAGCTTTCCAACCACTCTGCCCCCAGCCTGTACTACAGCCTGGGGTTGTTGTGACCCAGGGGCAAGACCTGGCACTTGGCCTAGTTGAACCTCATAAAATTGGCCTCGACTCATCAATCCAATCCAGCCTGTCCAGATCCCTTTGCAGTCTTCCTGCCCTCTAGCAGATCAACACTCCTGCCCATTTTGGTGTCACCTGCAAACTAGCTGGGGGCACTTGGTCCCCTAGTTGTGGTCAACAATGAAGATATTAAACAGGCCTGGGGTCAGTATTGAGCCCTGGGAAACACACTGCTGGCCAGCCCCGGCTGGACATAACTCCATTCACCTCTGCTTTCTGAGCCCAGACAACCAGACAATTTTCTTCACTTGGTGAAGCATTCCAAGCTGTGGGCTGCCAGCTTCTCCAAGAGAATGCTGTGGGACACAGTATCAAAGACTTTACTGAAGTCCAGGTAAGCACATTCACAGCCTTTCCTTCATCCATTAAGTGGGTCATCTGGTCAAGAAGGAAATCATGTTGGTCAAGCAGGACCTGCCTTTCCTAATCCCATGCTTGCTTGGCCTGATCCTTTAATTGTTTTGTATATGCTGTGTGATGACCCTCAAGATGATCCGCTTCATGACCTTCCCTGGCACTAAGGTTAAGGCTATTTCGAAGCCTTCTGCTAGAGAGGTGTCACACTAGCTATCCTCCAGCTAACTTGGATCCCCTCTGGTTTTTCAGGACTGCTGACTAATGATGGCTCAACAAACATTTCTGTCAGTGCACTCAGGCCCCTTGACCCCTCAGATCTCATCCAGCCCCGTTAACCTGTGTGTGTCTTAATGGTGTAGCAGGTCACTGACCATTTCTCCTTGGATTATGGGGCTTTAATTCTGCTCCCCATCCCTGTCTTACAGCTCAGGAGGCTATGCACTCTGAGAACAGCCAGCCTTGGTATTACAGATCGAGGCAAAAAGGGCATGAAGTACTTCAGCCTTTTCTCCATCCTGTTTCCCCTGCATCCAATAAAGAGTGGACAGTCTCCATCAAAATTCAATCCATCAGGATGCTTCAGTTTAAGTATTACTTAGATGCAAAATTCTTTATTATACAGCTTGCAAACTGATTCGTGTATCATCTGCTAAATGTATAAACTTTTTCTCTTATTTTCTGTGACATTCTGCTGCATTTAACAGGAGTCATATTTGTATATGTAGGAGTAGAATCTGGTCTAATTAGGTATTAGAAATGTGGTTACACTTGACACTTACACAAGGCTGTAGTCATAGTCAAATCTCAAAGCACTTCCTAGGCAACAAATAGAACCATCACCCTCTTCTGAAGAGAGAAAATGACAGAGGATAAAGATGATGGTCCAAATTACCTGGGCCTCCTGATTTCACTGCACTGGCTGACAGGACCAGAGTAGCTTCATTCCTGAATTTGGGAAAATCAGTACAACATGACCCATTTATAAAAATCTAGGACAAAAAAATGGCTGCAGGATTTATAAACAAGTTTTTCTAAATGATTTATTTCTAGTTTTGTCTTGGGAAAAGACTATGTAAAAAAGGTTTTCTATGAATAACATTTAATGTTTCCAAATAATGTATTATATTTTTACATGATATTTTATTTTATTATTTCTAAAGATCATCCATGGAAATGAAGCAGTTTTTTGTAACAGGCAAATTCCAAATGCTGTATCTATCTCAATTTATAACACAGTTATAAGTCCTTTTCTGGCAAAACATTGCTGTAACAACAATGGAAAGACCTGGCTCTAAGGAGTGGCAATCAAGCATGTGCTCGGGTCTCTTCTCTCCAAAAATGCATGCACACATACATATATATCCAAGCGTATTGTCAATGGCTTGTGTCAATTTGAATTATTATTAATGTTTGCAATATAGAAATAAACCTTTTTGGCCAGGATTGAAAGATCTTCAGGCACTACTGAGTAACGCACTGTGTGCTGCAGCGTATAAGTAATGACTGAAGAGTGTGAAAGTCCAAACAGGCCTTTGCATTAAGATGAATAGAACAGCAGAACTCACTGAAGGGTTTCTGTATGGGTGAACATAACAGTATGTTTGAAATATATCACAAGCAACTACTGTATATTTCACACTTTTAAGTGAGGGCACAATGTATTGCATGCGCTACCATACATCACTTAAAAAAGTGATACAAGATAAAATGCCTCTGAATATTAAAACTAGGCTCAGAAAATGGAGCTATACTTTTGGCAACTGACTGATATGCCAGCAGCAAACAAACTGGGAAAGAGGGCTGAAATTAACTCCTGTCTTTGCTAATATCTTGTCTACAATGTGGTCCCAGATTTTTCCCTTTTGTTATTTAGCAGTTTATCTGAACAAATATCAGTGCTCACATAGCATTCAAAAACTATTACAGCCCTTTGTCTGAACATTTGCTGTTTGGGATTTGCTCGCTGAGCGTGCTGGTTGGTCACCTAAGGACACATCTATGTTACACAATGCCATGTCATGGGAGAGATGGCCAAGATAGTCCAGGAAAAAGGACAGTGTGTCTGCCTGGCATGGTGCCACTCTGTGTACTCATTCAGCTCCCAGGGGTTATATAAATGAGTTAGCTCAATTCAGTTGGCACAGCTCTGTGCTGACCTGGCTGTCCTGATCCCAGGACTGGAACTGACTTGTATGGAGGTAGGTCAATCTAGATGGATTTTATCTTCCTCATTTGACTGACCTCAGCTTTTTTTCTGCACTGTATTTCCAATAAACATGTTATTTTCTTGTTGATTTCTTTATTGTTTCATAATTAATCGGCAATCAGGACAAAAATTTACTTTCTGTGCACATTTACATAAACACATCTTTCCTCAGTTGACTAGATGGAAAAAGTGAACAAAAAGTGGAAAAAAGTTTATGTGAAATACAATTAAGGATTCACAAATATTCTTACATGTGGAGGCCCAAGGACTAGTTACTAGAATCATCCCTCGACCTTGGAAGGTTGCAATGCGTGATACACCCCAAGGTTAGGGTGAGAAAAGCCTCCTTCTCATAGGCTTTTGCACTCATATGTTACTTCCTTTGTTGTTTTGTTGGCCCATTGGCCCATTGGCCCATTGGCCCTGACCACCTATGTTCAGCATCCCCCATCTCCATTTATGTATATCCTCTAGAATATTCTCCCTTCCTTGAATTCTTATTTGCCACATTGCTTCAACCCGCCATTACCCTATTGGTTTCTCTGATCCTTAATCCCACCTATGCACCATTTTTGCTTACTGTGATTGGACCCTAACCCTAAGATCCATCCCCGCTACCCCATACAGTGGACCCTCAGCCCATCTGGGTTCTTGTCCCTGGGCTATATTGGAAGTTGTACCCCATTCTTCAGTAAACCACCATTCAGGTCTCCAAACAAGAACCCACCCCAGTAATGTGCTTTGCCAACCTTTAGTAGCTTCATGCTCCAGGTCCAAATGCACAGTTTGCCTGGAGACCTGTTTGTAGCATGCTGCTACATTTTTATAGATACATTTTTCCTTGTGTTCACCCAACAATACATCTTATGTTTGGCAAAGCTTGCTTATATCTTTTGTTATTAAATATGCTAACAGCAAACCTCATAAGGTAATTCTTCCAGTTAAAAGGTAATAAACAGCACTACAATGTGCTCATCTGAATTTCTAGCATTTTCCTTTCCAGGTTACAAGGCTTTGATTATTGAATCACTCAAAACTATCCAGAATTGCTTTTTTTTTATGACATAAGTGAATCTGAACAAGAAAAGGAGAGTGAATTTCTTGAATGATCTATAAATCATTCTACTATGAAACTGACTTCCTGACTTTTTACTTCTCCTGATTGAAACTATTTTCATGAGTTTCCAACTACATCCATGTTTTATCAGATGGCACAAGACCATATGAGAGCTGTGAAAGAATAAGTCAAGGCAAATTTCATGTAAACTTACCAGGATGCTAGTTTTCTCAGTGGTGCTGTCTAAGTGTGAATCTTGGTGGGCTTGAAGCATTTGGCACAGAGAGTGGCCTTTTTCATTGCCAGAAGGGAATTCAGGTGGGATTTGAAGAGTTCAGGCCCTGTGCATACTGATGAGTTGGGTGTGTAAAGATGCTATCTCAAAACTACTAGGAACTTTCTTTGTACCCTTCATTTCTGCTGCTGCTTTACGAGCCTTTTACAAATGAACCAGAACCCAACACGACCACTAGTCAGCAAAAACACCCCACTAAAAGTTATGTAGAAAACGAATCTCAAAAATACATTCTTTCTTGTCATATTCTGTGATTTTCAGCTTAGAAAATGAAACATAGGGCAAAAGTGTAAAAATATAAGATACAGACATTGCAAGGAGAGGAAGATTGAATAAAATTTGAATGGAACAAGAAAAAGTTTTCAAAGAAGAAATTTGGGAAGAAAATTCCTTCACAATCTCCCAAGAAAACCTGACAGAGAAGCATATTTAATGGCGCACATAACAACAGCCTTTTGTCGCATGCTAGAGAAGAGTAAGACAAATGAGAGAAATTTGTGTCCTAGAAGGGAAGGATATTTCCATCCTCTCTGCGATCTGATGCTGGAAAGTTTCATTCGAAGGGCTGATGTTAGATGGACTAACAAGCAGAGAAAAGATGCTATTTAGGGACAGAAGCCTAAAACAAACATTCACAAACCAAGAAACTGAAATTCCAAAGATGGAGCATCCCATCCCTGCTCCACTCCAGGAATAGTGGCGAGCACAGGATTAAACTGGAGGTTTCATGAAAATTTCTCAATGCAAGGAGTTTTTGTATTACTCCTGACTTTGCCTGTCAGACACATGGGCTCTACAGTAATGAGTAACAGCATGCAAGTTGGTATATTAAATTACCTGGTATGAGCCTGTTTTCAGGTAGCTGCACTGGACAATGCTGAGCCTGAACAGATTAATCCTGTCAAAGGGCAGGGGTAGTGTTTAGCCAGACTAGAGCATGAGCAGGAGCCATCTATTGCATGTGGACAAGGGCCTCTCCATATTCCCTCAGGTTTGATGATTCTAAGACAAATTGATTAAATGTTTGCAGGGAGAGAAACCTGGAATTGTGCGTGTATCCAGAGTAAATGAATTTAAAAAAGGAAATTAATTCTCTTACCTCCCACAATCCTAATAATTAATACTTCTACAATAAAATGAATGAAATATATATAGATTCAAAAATGGCATACACTAATGGACTAATACTAGCTGCTCTGAGTATGTACCAATTCAGCTGAAAAGTAAAGGGTGCCAGATTCACCCCTGGGTTAGCTCCATTACTTGCAGTTATGTTGAATTACATTGGCAGTGAATTTAGCCCTTTTACAAACACTTCAGTTGCACCATAGTCAACATTTTCTCATCACAGTCACTTTCTTTCCCGCAGTAAGCCCTAAAACAAACAATAAAAAATAGTGGTAGACAAAGAAACCGCCTTTTCTCATACACAGCTCGGCAGGCACAAATAGCAAGGCATCATCTAGCAGTTCTCTTGGCTTCCATCTGACAATTTCCTCCCTTGTAACATCAGCCTTTTCTTTGTTCACTCCAAGATTTGTGATGTCTGAGCAAGTGTTTCAGGGCCCAGACTCCAATCTAACCAGACTTTCTCTGACTAGCATGGGAATCAGTGTGTTTTTTTTGTTTTCCTTAAAACAAGGCTGTAGGGTGTTGCAGCAGCTTATTTTATATGGTTTGTACTATAACTTGGTTAAACATTATTCTCAGGAAAAAAAAAAAAAAAAGAAAAAATGAAATAGCAGCAAATAAACCAACCATCCCAAAAGGACTGTCATTTCTGTTGCTTGCTGAGACTCTTGCAGCCTTGCTAGCAATGATTGAATGACAGCTCCTGTCTTGGTGTAGATTAACCTTCATTTTGATGGGCTTCAATTCTTGCTAAGCACATCAGCTTACCTGAGATACTGACTGGAATACTGTCAAGCATAAATACCATTTCATCTATGGGAAGCCACACAGCATGCGAGGGTGAATACAACGTTGTTGTTTTGCAGCTGGTGAGCAAGTATTTCAGGACAATAATACAACCACTAAATAGTCAGTATGACTGCACTATATAAGTATGGATCACAAAAAAAAAAAGCCACCACAGAGCAGAATCAGCACATTGCCCGTCGGAAACAGCAGCAGTACACAACAGCTGAAAATGGTCTATTTTTACATCCCTATCAATAGAAATCTAAGTAGCTGCTAACTGTATTCCATCCATGGATTTACAGCTGCAGCTATTAAGACAAAATTTCACCTATTGCTATTATTTGTAACTTTAGAGGACTGTCAGTGTGATATCTTGAAGATTCGATCTTTTACATTTACTCACATGATGTACGTATATTTCCATCCAGTTTTTCCCAGGCAGGAAACACATCTAATTCATTTATTGTGGTGAATTTGGCATTGACCCCTGTATTTAAGTTGCTCAGCAGTACTGACTATAATGGATTGTTGTAGCCTTTCCATTCCTCCACTATTGGTATCCAGCTTTCTGCTGAGATGAATACCTCTGGGCTACTGCTGCATCTTTCCCACATTCTGAGACATTTCCTTGATCTTACTTTTTTGTTGTTTAGCATATTAAAGTTGTTAAAATAGTAATTTCCATTATGTGCGTTGCTGATTTAGGACAACTGAGTCAACAGCAGAAAACAACAGACTAAATGTGTGAATATCCTGTAACTAGCTTTCAAGACTACAGATACTTTAAAACTGTCTTGTGTTTTATGTTTAAGGCCAAAGCACATGACACAGAACATTCATCCCTTGCAAGACATGCTTCTCATCACCACTTTGTAAGGATACTTGTTGCATATTCAGGTCTTCTGCCAATGTGTGTCCTCTGACAAAAGAGCTTTTTTTGTTTTAGATTGTAGAGAAACTTAGTTTAAAAGTTAAGATGTGATTTTCTTTCTGTTCAAAGTTTTTCTGTATATTTTGGCTGTGGAAAAAAGAAAAATGTAAAGAAGAGAGATGTTTCACTCTTTAAAAATCTCAGTTTCACCCAAGGTGTGACACTTTCTCTTTGACATATCCTCCTCTGGAAATGTGTCTTTTTGCCATAATCTCTGTTCAAATAAACATGATGGGGTCTCACTCACACACAGAAATAGAAGCAAAATGAATATTTATTAACCAGATGCTGAAGCATGGCATTTTCCAGCTCAGAAAGATCTTAATAATCCCTGCTGATTTTTATCCTTGTGGAGCTCTAAAAATCATTTGTATCTTCTTTCTGTCAGCGTGAGTGGAAGATCAAGATGCTGTATGATAGAAAGGGAGAAACTCTTCCCTGAGAAAAGAAATGAAGTTAAATAAAATGAAATAAAAAAGCACAGCCAAGCATATTTTTTTTTCCAGTATCTAAGACAACCTGTCTTTTGTTTACATGTTTCTCATTACAGGTCAATATTTACAGATATTTGATAATGGTAGCATTGTCTTTATTATTCAGTAGAGCATCAGGTGCAGCACCTGTTGCAGGGACTTAATCCTGCACTGTAGTATTGCAGATCTATAAAAGGTAAAACCAATCCTCATAAGGGGTAAAAAAGGTGTCTGGTAAATTACCCCAAGTTTCTGTTCTCAGAGTGGATGTCAGTCTGAGAGATGGTCTCATCAACTAAAGTAACAACTGTGCTCTTTAAATAATCGATGTCCAATTACAATGATGACACCCTCACTGCACAGCTTTTGCACAAAACCCATGAATCAATAATCATGAAGAGAAAGAACGAGGGGTTTAAAACAGACAAGCTGGTGAGCACAAAGAAGGAAGATGAAGGTTCCAGGGTCTCTGAAGAATAAAATATTAGTTGAAAAACTAATATATTATTGTCTGTCATAGACATGAAAAAAGGTACAGGCACTGGCACTGCTGTGTCACGATTTTAAGACCTTCTTAACATTATCATCCAGAGTTTTGGTCAATCAGGAACAATGATTTAGAAGTACAGTGGGGGAAAATGGGTTTTTAGAAGATGACCCGTCATATTTATATTTTGTTTTCAGGCAAAAATGTCCTTGAAAGTGCTAAGTGGTTTCCACAAGGTCATGAAGAAATTTTTACTGAATGCAGAAAAAGATTTGATGACCATGACTGCACTGGTGTTCTGGATCACTGGGAGAGGAGAACCCTGTTGTTTCATGATTTGGGCTCAATAATTTTGTGAAAAAGGTGATGCAAATCAGTCCTCTGTGATAGCAGTTACTGGGAAATTTTGTTTTAGACCACTCAGTGGTCTTCACTAGGTTTCTGAATAGTTATGTTTGTGAATGCTGCATTAAAAACTTCTTGCACTTTGTTATATTATACAAATTGTTGTATTATTTTGTATTATTTGTAGTATTATATTAATTTTGTGGACCTTTAGGGAAATGATGTTAGACTTCTAAAATAAGATGGGAAGCCTAAAGCCACATACAAAGCCATTACATACAAACCTGGGATAAGTAACCAAGTTGTGTAAGATAGAGCTCTTCCCAGACAGCTGATTGTTTTGAGGCTGTATATGGGAATCACAGGTTTCATTTTGCAAGCAGCTGTAGCAGCTGAAGATGGTACCATCCTCGTGGTCTGCAGTTGCTGTGCTGTTCATGTCCCGACAGGTTTGCCAGTTGAAGGGTCTGTTAACCACATCTCATGTGACAAAGTCAGCCAGCAACTTGTAGCTGCCAGTGAAGGTGAGTGAGGTGGCTTTACCTGTGGCAAAGTTCCCCCAGAGCTGTGGGGCAGTGTCTTCTGACTGGGGATGCATGGATAGTACCACTTCCAGTCAGCAGAGTTAGACTTGTGAAACACCATCTGCCTATGGCCTTGGAAACCATTTGAATGCATGGACAGAGGGTGGCTTGCTGTGTTCTAGAAAACAACTGCTGAAAATATCTTGGCTTGTATGAACATTCACAACCTATGCTTTCTTTCCTAGAAAGGCTATGCATTTAAAAATGCCTCTGGTACTACATTAGTTACTCAGCTATTCCAAAACCCCTGCTTGGTTGCCTCTGTATATCACCATATATTTGGACTTGGCAAGGACTTGTCTTCCAAAGAGCTTTAAGGACTATGTTCTGTTGGTTTTGAGCAGCACAACTGGCTGATGTTTATAAAACTGATAGGGCATGCCTAGACTTGCTCAAATGTCTTTCAGCAAGCCTGGACCTATGATCCTGTAACAGATATCCTTTCTTGTCATGTTATTTAGTAAGACTTATGTGGTAGGCTCAAAGACTTCTGCTGTTTACCTTTCACTGACATAGTGTTTCTGTATTCCAACAGACTGGTTCCAAGTTATTTTACAGTGCAGTCAGAAAGAATAAATTTATTTTAACATAGTTTTATTTTCAATATTAAAAAAATCTCTAAAAATTTTACATCTTATACTGAGAAAACTTTCTCCAGGTGTCAGATTTTAAAAGAGAAGACAGAACAACGCAGAAGTGATCTCCAATCAGTCCAATGTGTGTTTAAAGATTTTTCTGATGTTTCAAAAGTGTATTTATTGTTATATTTAGTTAAGAGAGAGCATTTGTGCAAAACTTTCCTAGACTTTAGGTGCAAAAAGATCTTAGCTGTTATTCTACCCCAATCTGAGTACACTAAAGTCACTAACAACTAAGCTTTTATGTGCAGAACCTCATCTAGCGTTCTAAGAAATGTATTTGAAATCAACCCAGTGTATTTAGTAGTACTTCAGCATTTCCATCTCTTGTAATATTTATTCACACTTCCCAATACTTCCTGGACAGCAGAACTGCAGTTGCTTGGCATTCCTAGAGTTTGGCAGTTATGTCTCTCCTGGTCTGCAGAGGGACATTCGTTTTTGTTTTGTGTGGATCATCCTGCCTCACATACATCCGATATTTACAAAGCACAGGGATAGAAGTTTGGCTTTTATGCATTCAGTTGAAGCTGTTCTTTGTAGATTGTTCTGTTTCAGCATCCTGCGAGAGTGTTTGTGTCTCTGGTATTTTTCTCTGCAGGAGAAATGCCCTAATTATTCTAACAGGTGGCTGGGTCTCAAGCAGGCTGGGTGTGCACTGTTCTCTATGCTCTACCACTGGATGGTCAAAAGACCTCCTGTCAGAAGGACAGCAAAAAATTACTGGTCCTGATAAATCCTGCTATAGACCACAAAAGAGGGGATTTTTTGTGTTTTTTTGTTTTGTTTTGTTTTGTTGTTTTGTTTTGTTTTGTTTTTAATACTTTTGTAGATTAATTTAGTTCTTTTATTTGGTTGCTTGCCTGGTATTATGATGAAAGTAAGACACCGAGAGCTTTCTCCTAAGATACCAAGAGCTTTTTGTGAGTTGGTCACTACTTAAATCACCAGGAGTCAAATGCCATGGGTACTTTAGGGCCTTGATACAGAGGTATATTCTCATCTCTCAACCAAGCCATGTTTTCAGGGACTCAGAAGCCTCCAACAAAGAAGTTCTTGCTTTTGATATTCTATTGTTGATTTTTTCAAAGCCTTGACTGCTAGTTGGCCTGAAGGGAATAGCTCAGTTCTTAAGCCCTAAATGTCTCAGTTCTGCCACAGAAAAGCTATCTACTGGCTCATTGGTATCATCTTCAGAAGCTTCTGGAGAGAACCCAAGATTGACAGGTTTGCTTGCTCATCGGGGTTGTGATCTCCACGTTGTTTCTAAGGATTTTTAAAAGTCAAATACCCACTGTGCTTAGCTTTTTTCTTTCCCCTGGCCTGGCTCTATATGTTCTGATCTGTGGATATGATACTCATACACGAATGACTAAGTCCCTTCTGAATTTCATCACTTTAAGAAGCAGCATCCATCAAACTAATCTTGAATTAATCGCATTTCACACACTGAATGCAAACAATTGTCTGCCATAAAAGGCCTCCATAAACTGGAAAAAAAAAAAACAAAAAAAAACACCTTTAAAAATGTTTCCTAAAGCCAAAATTACTGGTGTTTTAAATGCTTGATACCACATTTCCAGGCAGAAAGAATGCCAGGTTGATATTTTCTCTGTAGAAAAAAGTTTCATTTAGTTACTTAACCTTCGAAAATACCTGAAAAAAAGAATATATTCTGGGGAAGTCTTTTAATTTCTATTAGCAATCTTCTGTTCCTGATGTGGGCTGGCTGTTGGGTGATTTTGTCTCCACGCTGATCTTGTGGAGGGTCTAAGCAACAGACTGAAGCTTTCAAATTTTCAAAGGAAGCAATTTCACTAGCCTCTTTAGACAAAGGATTGTCTACAGTTTTCATGCAGGCCATTCAGCTTTGCTCCTTTTGCTTACCCTGGTGACATGGTTGTTCTGTTTGGACAGAATATAACTAGTTAGGTTATTTTCATAAGGAGAGGTTCACAGATATCATGAAAGCCACATAAGGGTTCTGACACTACTCCTCTAACAACTGTAACAGATTACACATCTGGACACATCTGGATAACACAAAAGCAGTTCTGAGAAAAATCCTTTCAAAAACTTTTTGCATTTACTTCCCAAATATATTAAACCATTTGCAAGAAATCTTGGAATGCAGCTAAAAAAATCCATTTTTAAATAAATCAGAAATAAACTTTAAGGTCAGTATCAAGTATTTTTGTTCCCCATGTAAATTTTATCATAAAGGAATTCAGAAACAATTTGGCAGAATTTTTTTAAGACAATGCCATCATAACCTAATACCTTATTTCTTATGGAAATAAATTATGCATCATGCTTGTTCACTAAATAAGAAGCCTTGACCTTTCCTGCCTTCATTGAGGAGCTGCATTGATGCTCTTGGCCAGCAACTGACAGGCTACATGAACAAAACTTAAGTCCTTGCAGACTGTTGCTCAGTTTTATAATCACATTTGATTCCAAAGGTTATACTCATATTTGGTTTTCCAGAAGTTTACAGCAAACTTCTCCCACTGGGTATACAACTTACGTGTGTAAGATGGAAGGCACTGTAAAAAGCTGCCCTCATAACATCTAGTAACTCTAGAAGTTGCACAGAGGGACAGGAGAATGTCAGGGTTCTCAGGGCAGATTACAAGGTGTCCAGGATAGCTTAGTTTTATCTCCAGACAAGTTCAGACATGTAAAGCCACAGCTAATTTTGTTTAATGGCCTTGAGTTTGCTACACAGAGGTGTTATCTTTCTCCAAAGAGCTCTTCATGATAACTGCCAGATCAGGTCATGCTCCAGCTTCCCAGTCATGCTTACACAGATTTAACATTTTTAGTAAATCTTCTCTTTCTTGAGTAGCTCTTAAAGGTAATAAAACTAATAGCAGGGACTCTAGCTGCATGAGTACCCTTTAATACAACTGAAAATACATCCAGGCTAGAATAAAACTGGTTAAATTCTTTAAGACTGACTTTACTGGTGAAAGTAGAGGACTCCTTGATATTCCAGAAACAAACACTAGCAAATGCACAGAAACTGTTTGCAGCATGTAAATGGCAGCCTCCAAATAGCCTGGGTAGAATCTCACTTTTTCTGCTTGAGGTGATTATCTGGTGAGAGAAATTTCCTGGTTGAAGGGATAAAAAATTTAAGCCTGAGGCCAGCATGGAAAGCTTCTAGGTCCAAAGAAAACCCTCAGCTTGTTTTCTTACTCCCACTGTCACAGCCACTTCTTTGACTGCTTTTAGTAGAGGATGTAGGCTTCTTTCAACATATTTGCATCCTGTTGGTTGTGTTGAGCCAGCTCTTTTTGGAGGTCAAATATGCTATTTTGAATAGCTTAACACCTCCCTAGAAAACCTGTCTTCTCTCCTTACATCACAGAGTTAATAGCAGGCATGCTATTATATATATTTAACAGTCTACTTCAGGCATGTTCTCAATATACTTGAGACTTTTCAAAGTGTTAAAAATGTGGAAAGTAGCTTTTGGGACTCTCAAAATGCCTAAATTTCAATATCTTCCCGAACTTAATGGGATTTCATTAATCCAAAAAATCTCAATTTTATTAGTTTACCTTTGGAAACCCTGAAGTTTTGTGTCCATGCCTTCATGACAAAGCACCCACCATAGCCATTGGCATGGCGAAGCCTCACACCCAGACAAGGCTTGTTGTTAACATCTTCACAAACTTTGAAACACATTTTTTACTCCTAAATTTTCATGAAGTCCTAACTGCACCTGTATGCTGGAGTTAAGTGAGTTCATGCTCGCTTCCTACGTAGGCTTGACATCTGTGTAAAAAATAAACTTTCTAGTGATTTTTGGATGCCTTCTCCTTCTGTTTAAATTTGTCTTTCTGCAGTGGCATATACATATGTAAAAATTCAGATTTTTCTGGTACTCTTTATTTTATGCTGCTTCTGTTTTATTAAGCTAAGAACATTACAAGAAATGATCAAATGGTTATATCTCAGAACATTTCATTTTCTTATGGCTTTTGACAGAGCTTTTTTGCCCTGCTTGAAAATTCAGGTTCTTTCATAACTATTCTATTTAACATGTTTTACCAATTTAGATCTGGTTTTGCATCAAAATTGGTAATAATCACATTTATTTATATATATTTCTATAATTTAAAATATATTTATTGTTATAGTTATTATTTATGTGTTTTTATTGTTTTTAATCACAGCTGATTGCTATAGAGTCATAACAAAAGTTAGAGTCAATAATTTTGTAATGGAAAAAAGGTGAGGCAAAATGTAGTATTAGGGTGTAATGTCTTGAAACTATAATGTCTTAGGTGAAATCACTGCTTCTTTATTCTGTGGGAATGCATTACCAGTTCACCTCAGAGAAGGAAAAGGGATTTTATGTGGATGTGTGTGCCAAAAAATTAAATACTCCATGCATTAACTTTGAAACTTCAAAATGGCATATTTTATAGAAAAGTTTGGAGACATTTCCTCTTTAAAATAAAAACAGAATTGTACATAATATTTTGTGTTCCAAAAATTTATTTATTACATTCACAGTTAGATTTTTAACTTGCTGTATTAAGTTCCTTCTTAAGGTTGTTTATTCCCTGATAAAGTGAGCACAATGTAATAGACATGTAGCATCACCAGAAATGAAGATATCTCAACAGGAAAAAATGGTGTGTTTTTAAACAAAATATTTCCAAAAAAATATTTGGAGTGGAAAATCAAAGCTGAAAGTTTCATATTCACATAGGAGTAGCCACTCTTTCAGAAGGATTTTTGATATAAAAATCTCAAGAAATAACTAAGAAAATCCCTAAGCAAAAAGGTAAAAAAGCAAAGGTCCTATCTGTTTGCCTTTTATTCCCCATAATCCAGCCATGGTCTGCTGCTTTCTTCCAAATACCCTACTCTTAATGAGTTGCTGCACAAATATTACATACTACTTCAAAGACAAGAAGTTATTTTATTATGATAAAGTTGTGATACCTGAATCACAGCCCTTCTGTTTACATGTATGTAATTGACCATGTTTTCATGATAACCTTTACACTTCTGCACTGCCTGTATTTTTGTTTAAATCTTTCATCCTTGTTAGAATAGACTTTTTAAATACGGTACATCCTGCAGGCTGGGTAATACCACTACTCCCTTGGTTTGTACTTGTTATACTTTTACCTGGTCATTTAACACTGGCTATGCTCAATGACCTCTGTTCTGATCTGGAATATCTCTTGTACTTTTTTGTTCACTGCCTCCTTTTCCTTCTTCAAAGGACAGGTACTACATTTGGTCTTTTACTATCTGCAGGTGCCTCACCCATCTTGTGAAGTCTCAGAAATAGCCAGCAGCGGCTTTAAGATTTCTTTAGTCATGCTCACATAACATTTATCAAATCTAGCCAGTTTGAGAGCATCCTTTTTAGCTATGCACTATCAATTTGCCTTTATATATTCCAGCTTGAGATAGAATCCTTTTGGCTGCAAGTATTAATTGTGCTAGTCCTGTAATTGCAGTTGACCTTTTTAACGAGAACTGAGTAATAGAGACAATAAACAGTTCAAGCTTCTCAGTGTCCTTCAGCATCCCCCTGCTGAGCAACAGAGACTATACCTTCCTAGTCTTATCTATTCACTACAGATAGGATGTTTAATTGTGATTTCTTTCTCTTCACATCTCCCTTTGTGCCATGCACACTGGCACTTGTTCTCATGGGCTAGTATCTACCACATCTCTGAGTTTCTTGAAGTCAGTCTTCCTCAGTGCCAAATGGTTTTGTTTGCTGCTCTCTTCCCTATGAATCACAGGATCTTCAGTTTTATGGTAGTTCTGTCTAAGTTGTTTCTCTGCCATGTTCTTAATCAGTTCTGCCTTATTACTTAGAAAAGGCTGCTCTCCTGGTCTTTAATACATAAAAAAGAAATGTTCAGAATGCTCTCAAAGCACCTGATGGTCACTTCTTGTCCTCCTTTCTCATTAAATGACATGGTAGTTAAGTTGCCCTCGTATCAGTACATGTTTCAGATGATTTTGTTTGTTGCTTACAGAAAGCCTGGGATGGCAGGTTTTCCTGGCTAGGATGTTTACTTCCACTATTAATTCACTTCTGAATTATTTTATCTTCTGAAATATTTCTTGAATGGTAAACTTCTGAGATATCATTAGCATCATTGTGACACAGCTGAATGTTAACTCCACCCTTTTTGCATGCCAAAGTAGGCTTCATTTTAAGATGTTGAGTGATATTTAATTTAGAAGAGCTAAACATTCATCTGACTCCAGATACCTCCGGCCGTTGTCTCTGATGCTCTTGGCTGTGTCTTTTCATAGTACAAAAACTCTTGGCAACATCAAGAGCACAGGGTGACAGAACGGCTGCTTTTCTCACAGCTACCATCTATAATTTAGGTATTTTTTTAGGTATTTATTTCAGCTGGGAAGGGTTTCTTTAAGAGCTCTGGTGGTATGTTGGTTTGCCTAGAATAACATTTCAGGATGAATCACAGTGAAGGCTGCCAAATGTTTTCTTGAAACCTATGAAGTTTCTGGGTGGTTTTTTTTTTTTTTTTTTTTAGAGTTTGTGGCTATCTTTGAGCATTATTCCTAAGATGGAAACCTGGTCAGCATTTCACAGCTCAAAATACAGACTTCTCTGCACTGGGGTTGAGCTTAACTGCTTTCTTTGTTCTAGTTATAATTGTTCTGTGGAAGACTGAAAGCAATTTCACATTGTACAGTGTAAACTGAAAAATTGTTCTTGCTTAATGAAGTTTTTGCTTCAGTTGCTATGGTTCCCATCACCGTTAATTCATTACTAGAGAACAGAAAAACAGATAAATTAGAATATTGTTGTCCTGGCATAGGTAACAAGAATCTAATGAGTATACGAGACTGACAGAGAAGAATAATAAATAAAGAGCTATCATTCTCAGGTTACTTGACTATTTCAGAATAACAAGGTATCAAAATTCTTATAAAAGAAATATAAAGCAATAGTCTAAGTAATTACTGAGGTGGACTGTGAGAAGATTGTCTCTATTAATTTATTGATTAATATGCTTAATTTTTATTGAATAAATAATGTCTGAGAAAAGCAATTCTTTCTTTTTACTCCAGGATGCTTTACAGACTTTTCTGTGTTTCTCTAGGGCCCCACACTATGTATTAATAACAAACAGAAGAGAATAAAGTATATTTTGGTTTCCTACAAAGGTTTATGTATACAAGACTGACTTTAAGGCATGAATATGATAAAAGATTATAAATCAAAATAGAAAGGAGTCTTCTTGTTGGGACATTAATTATTCATGAAGGTGATACTGCTTCTGTGCTTGCAATCTCCTTGTTCTCTTCAGCACCTAGAAGCTGTAGATGAGCCTGGTCAACAGTTGTATGATGTATTCACACAACACAAACCATGTTATAAATTCCCTAAAAGATTTTATTTACAGTTAAAAAGCAAAGGAGGCAAAAATTAAAAAAAAAGGCTGAGCAATGAGCAGTGTTATGTGGCTGCTTAGTGGTGGCACATTGTAAAGAGTTCTCCTGTCTCTGTGCAGTGGGAAACATTTGAAATGCGAAAGTTGAAATGAAATTCCACTTAAAAACTTCATCTTTGATGGGAGCCTCATTCCCATTGGCTTTTGTTTTACTGAAAGCTTTCACTTAAAAGTGTTTTTTTTCTTTTTTTCCCTTGATTATTTTGAATAAATCAGAAATATAAATTAATAGCCCTTAGATGAGCAACTGGTCTGTTTTTTCCCCCAACACATGAACTCATATTTGATTCTTCCTATAAACCTTCCATCAGTTTTTATGAAAAAACATTTAAAATCTCTGTCCATAGATGCTTTTTCTCCTCACTCAGTTGACCCTGAGATAAAGAAAGACTTCATTCTCCTGAAGCTTCTACACTTTTTCTCCACTGATGAGATATGCATGTACTCTGAGAAAGTCACTTCTGATTCAAATCAGGCACTGCCTGTAGCCTGCTCATACTGCTGCTTGTTAGTCTTCTCTAGGCTGTGTGGATCTCATGGGAACCCAAGCAAATCTCTTCAATCAGAGATGGTACAGACCAGAAAACAGTTCTTTAGTGCCTGGTAAACATCACTGGCTCAGAAACTCTTCTGTAAATAAGCAACCATTTTGCCTAAGGAGTATATTTACTGTATTGGGATGAAGTGAAGAAACCTGTAGCATTTCATTAATCCTTTGTGATATATGAAATTGTATTTATCACCAACCTATAAAGAAAATTTTTACCACAATGATGATCCTGTGCAAGGAGGAGATGAGAAATAATAACCCCTGTCATGGAGACAGGAGAACCCAGCTGGGAGAGCTGTGGAAGCCAGACATGGCCTCAAAACCTCATCAGAAGACATTTATTTGCCTTTATCAGTGACAATGAATGACGATTCATTTCATACTTTCTTCCCAACTTCCAGGATTTTATAGACTGTCTGTATTTTTCCAGGATGAGAAATCCTTGTATATTTGAATCTTGCAAGAAGAAATCATGTCAAACTGTCTTAACTGGTTGAGGGATAAGGAAGAACCCATAGAAGCCATACATCTTACAAAGCCTTTTGATACAGCTTCACATAAAACTTTCATAAGCAAGTCAAGAAAACTAAGTGAAACTGCTACAGGGTGGATACAAAGCTGTTTTTAATTTAATGTCAGAGTAGAAGGATGACTAAATAGATCTCAGCCAGTTTGTCCTGAGCCTAGCCAATATTTTAACTTATGTCTTGGATGAAGGAATAGAATAGGAGTTTATTAAATCTGCAGGTGATCCAGAATCATCCAGGCTGTAATGAGATTGAAGAACAGGATTAAAGTGCAAAATGATCTTGATAAATTGAAGAAATGTTCTGACAAAATGGGATTCAATTCAATAAGGACAAGTAAAAAGTTACATATTTTATCAAAGATTATGAACTGCACAAATACATAATGAGGAACAACTCGCCAGGAAGTAGTTTGGGAGAGGAGGATCTGGCAAGAACAGTGAGTCACAAACTCAAAGCACCATATTACTGTTAAAAAGCAATATCATTGGGGTGCATAAGGTACTCAGGAAACATCATATAGAAATGAATCTTTCTGTCCTAGTTAGCATTGATAAAACTGCCTTTCCTATGGTCCAAGAAAGACAGAGAAGGAGAAGAGGAAAACAGTGAGTTGGAATTGAGGTATGACCAATGAGGAAGGGTTTTAAGAAATAGAATTTTTAAGTCTTGGGGAAACTAGAGAGAAGTCAAGTAGTGTTTAAATGTCTGCAAGGAGGCAATAATCCTTTTCTCATGTTACTTGTGAACAGGCTACTGCATTTCAGAGAGAAATGAACTCTCTGAAAAAACTCTAAAGCAAAGAAGTTCAGGTTAAATGTTCACAGATTATTCTGAGATGGAAGGGACACACAAGCATCCTCAAATCCAACTCTTAAGCAAATGGTCCAAACAGGGAGTGCACCCACAACCTTGATGTTAGCACGGTGCTCTGACCAACTGACTCAATGTTAGGTAAGACCTTACGACATAAAGGATAGTCAACAAC
The DNA here is from genome assembly GCA_032173965.1 of Sitta carolinensis. Classification (NCBI taxonomy): domain Eukaryota; kingdom Metazoa; phylum Chordata; class Aves; order Passeriformes; family Sittidae; genus Sitta; species Sitta carolinensis. The sequence continues at coordinate 46,205,634 of CM063285.1, read as the reverse complement.
TTCAGTAACTTGAGAAACTGAGATCAACATCATTGGGCTTTTTCTACAAAGTGTTACAAATATATTCGTTAGACAGAGGTCTATCAGGATACTTTAGATATACTTGATCCTTGTTTTCGATGGATGGGTTTTGATGATTACCTGATGTACTTCTTTTTCCTCTTTCTTTGTTGATCAATATACATAGGTAAAAACCTGCAAGGTAATAAGGAATGCAGTACAGAGTAATGATATGAGCTGGCAAGATGTTGGCTGCATTTTTCTGCCTAGATAGGATAATCTGCAGTTCTGAAGACTCAGATCAAAAAATATTCCATCTTTAGCTAAAAATGGATATAAAAGATGTCAATCTACCCAGTAAACAAACAGGCACCTCTGTAGGTACTTTCTTCAATATCTTTTGCATTAAATGGATTTGATTAATAACAAATGCTACAATTTATGTCAGCAATGAACTACAGCACAGATAACAGTGCCTCTTGCTGAACATCTACTAAGTACCATATAAAAGTTGATTAGTTCCAAGAAGAAAGTTCTACTCCTGGATCTCTAACTGGATTTTCATAAGACCCTACATTGATGTAATGAAAAAAATAAAAACACTTCAATTTGATCACCCCTAAAGTAATCAGGTCCCAGAATCACAATTTCACATTCAATGGAAGAATGTGAAACACAAGTTTTGAGAAGTGTGCATTCACGCAGCCAAGAAACTCTCAGCGTGTTCTCTTTGCTTTCTCCAAGAGACGTGTTTGCTCTGACAGTGCACCCCCCAATTAGCTCTGAGGATACTGCAATACTGTATCCTCAGTATCAGGATACTGTTTCTTTCCTTTGATTCAAATCACCATCAAAACTTGCACATTTTCTTTGTTCTGAATTTCCTTGGGATAATTGCTTGTGTTGACAGAACTGCTGCCTCCTAAGTAGATGAGATGGACCAGTGGGATCAGTGGGACAGGGAGCTTTTGGTGTGTCCCATAATACAGACTCACAAAGTGGAGGCCTGCTGATCTCAAAACAGCAGCTTTCTCTGTTGAGCTGAAAGGAAAGTGTACATATAACTTTATTAACATTTTTAAAGGCTTTGACAAACCATTTCAATCACAAGAACACTGTGTTTTAAACAGAAGCTACAGTTATTTTCATCAATCAAATCAACATACACAGAGTCAAAACTTGTACAAAGTACTACCTGCCTACAAACAAACAAATCATACCTCCACCCTGCACACAAGAATGCACTTATATCTAATGAGTGAAGAAACCAAGGAAAAGACAAGAAGTAAGAGCAGGACTTCTGTAAAAGAGAAGTGAAAATTATGCTAGCCATGAATTCTGTCACATCAGTACAAGATGATATATTTAAAAAGATTTTTACATTAGTTGTACAAAGTTGGAAAAACAACCGATAGAATTAAACCAAAACTTTGAGACTTTGGACAGTTGTTTTCTAAAGCATGCAAGAAGACTAGTGCTCCAGAGACACTGAAATAATGAGGACTGAGTTGTAGTGACCCTGTAGGGTCTGACATTTTACTTCCCAAATTTTACAAAAAATATTAGTATTTCAATGTTGTAAATATTTACCCCAGATCCCTGCCTAATGTTGTCCATAGGATTTTCCTGATTAACTTCTCGTTCAGACCACTAGCTACAGATGAAATGAGGGATGTCTCTTGGAAAAAATCATCCAGTTACTCTGACACCACCACACCACACACACTGACTGAACTACCAGACATTGTATCTGGTAAATTGTTCCAATCATCTATTCATGCTTGAACTCTGAATCTTTATATATGTCTATCTGACAGCTAGGGAGTGTTTTGATGATTTGTCTGATACATTGATTGGCACTCTATTTTCAGAGTTTTCTTTCTTTCAGAGGTTCTTGCAGGCTATGATGAAATCAAGCTGAGCCAGCTTGTATTTCCCATAAAGCAAATTGGTCCATTAAGATAGCAAATACACAGGGTTTGTTCTGTTTACACAGGACAAAGGCAACAAAGTCAGTCACTTGGCACTCAGTATGCTGCAGCTTTCAAATTTATAATTATTGCATTTTTATCTTCCTTTTTATATTACAGAAGGTTCATCTTTAAAATTAAAAATTTCCAAGGACACACCATCAATGTCAAAGTTGACAATTTATCACAGCTAAGTAAAATTGACCCCCTCACCATAGTGTTCATTTTTGTCACCCGTTATTATAGAAAGAATCTTAAAGATTCTCTTGTGTAGTTCCACAGTGAGATCTAGCAATTCAAATTCTTCCTGATTATTACACAGAATCCTGATATTGATGTAGAGATATATTGATGTATAAAGGATGTTTTCTGTTCTGTCCCTTGAGAGTTTGCTTCATTCTGAGACCTTGTCTTGATTTGGTGTGAAACAAATACTATTTGTCTTTCTCTTGTCCTCTCTGAACCTTCAGATTTTTGGAAGTTTGCCGTTTTTATAATTCAGCCTCTTCCTCAGCAGAAAGCTTCTTCCATAATGAAATGGACACTGAACATTTTTCATGCTTCCTCTACTATGGGCATCATTTCTTTTTATATCAAACATCATCATGCAGATATTTGACTTGAGAGTCTCCAGAGACAGGGGATCACAGTGAATGGCCTCATTACCAGGCCCCTTCAATCTTTTCAAATGTTGTCATGTACAGAAGTATCATTTTTACTAGTGAAAGTTTTCCTGCCAACCTCAAAATGCCTTCACAGAATGATGTCATAAGACTTGGCTCCAAGAAGATGGCACAGTTTGTTATTGTCTAGTCTCTTTTACAAGCTGTTCTTTCCATTCCTTTTAGCATAGTAATCTTGGATAGAAGGGTCCTTCTTGGACCCAGCTTCAGCATCTTGCAAGTGGCCCTGAAAGACAAGCTCATGTTTCTGTTGTGCAGTTCTCAGCTTCATGTGACCAGATGAATCCGCAAAGAAATCCTCCGCAGTTTACACTTGAAACTGGTACTTGGATATTTCTAAATATATATAATTATTCTTAGCTATCTCCTTCTTAGACTCTGCAAACATTCTACTTCCCTGGGTTTCCACCATAATCACTGTCACACATTTTTCTTCTAATACTTATGAAATCCTCCTTTTCTGTTTTGGCATCTGCTCTTCAAATTCTTTGTTCGCCTTGATTCCAGATGACCATGTACTAACTGGCCTTTCTTTGAGTTCCCGATGTTTTCTGGATGATCTCTGAGGTTTCATGGCCAAGTCAGGAACTTCTATTATCTATAGGAAGAGCAACTTCTAGTCTTAGCAAGCAAAGAAAGCACAGCAACAAGTCCACCTCTTTTCACCATGGTAATACATATTAACTGTGTGTAGAGCAAAAACTGCTCAAATATTTTTTAAAACTCTTTCTAAATACTCCTGTCTGCCGCCCTTGTTCGTCCAATCACAAAGCCAATCCAGGCGTTACAGAACAGTTGAAAAATACACCAAGGTTCACAGCTTAGCTCAACCTGCTATTTGCTTCCAATGATTAAGACTTTAAAAGTTTAAACCCAGGATTGATGTTAAGCCTGTAGGATGCAGCAACATAATCCTTAGAGAGAAATCCTCACAAACAGGTATTTTTTCCATCCTGTTTAGGATCTATGTAACCTTCAAAGATGCCAAATAACTCTTGTTTCACTTGAGGGGTGAGAGTATTGCAGTAGTGGGTAGATTAATTATTACCCATAAAAAGAACACTTAAACCCGCTATTTTTCCCTCAAGGTGTATGGTCACATTCTCACATACATCATTATGTGCCATAAACACTATGCATATACACATAGGCATAGCTATGGGAACCATGAATATATAAAAGAAATGCACATAACTGAAGTATTTTTGTAGGTACAAGTACTTAGCTGCTCTTTGAAGGTCTGTCTCATAAGTCATAGTGTTTAAGGCAGTTTTTTTTTCCTCCAGATTGAAAAATAGGCATAATTATCATAAAAGGCACCGCTATTTCCAATGCACCTCTGTGAATAAATATCAATTAATTCATGCATCATGGAATGATAATGAAATATTATAACTTCATCTATGATAACAGTGTAACTTTTCATGCCCATTCACTTGCAATCATCCTCTCTAGATTGCTAATTATATGCCTGAAGCTGTATTTAGTGGAAAAGATTGAACCATTTGTTCTTTCGTATATTTTGTCAGAATAAGAATAAGCCTGTATGAAATATCTTTGGACTTTTTCACACAGAAAAAAAAACTGCACTCAAATCTACTGCATTGTTTATGTGGTATAACTGTAAAATACCTCAATTTTGTGTACAGAAACACTCCTTGGAGAACATGGGTCCTTCTTGTAAGCCTTTAGGCTATTATGTTTTTATTTTGCCATGGTATGTGTGCCAACACACTATGGCAACACTAGGAAAGAAACAGCAGCATGCACAGATCTTACAGGTGTCTGCCACATGTTTCCTGGATCACCATCGTTGGTTCTATGGCCATCTATGCCTCACAGTATAGATTTATAAGAATATTTTTTCCTTAAAAAAAAATCACAGAAGCAAAATCCTTCCACTGCTTTACTTGTGCACAGGATAGAGCTTACTTGTGCTATCTCTTTAACATTGAGTAAAACCTTGTACCTCGGTAATCTTATTTCTGCTTAGCTCCAGGCTAGTTTTGTCAATCCCCTCATTGTTGAAGTTAAAGCTTCCAGATTTGGTGTTCAGGTTTGATGTATCAAGGTTTGACTGCAGGGATGAGGCTCTGGATTTAGTGGTGGATCTGTCTCTATGGTGACTCTTATAGAAATTGTGTTATTTGTGTTACCTGCAGTGATGGAAGAAAATCGAGGCTAGACACCGAAGGTCAATCTGTCAGGAGAAATGGAAAGAGCACTGAACAAATGCTAGGGCTTGGATATACAAAGAGCAAATGAGACCATGTGACTATAATTCTCCCCAAAAACTTTAAATTCTGTGAAATCACACCATCATTGGTAGTGTATTTAGCTGAGACCAGTTTCTGGGATATGCACATTTTTTGACTCTGTATTCTGAGGGATGATCTTGGTTGCAGAGGGAAGCATTTAAAGAATAATTTATGAGGTATCTACATTTATGAAATATAAACAAAAGTGTGGAATCCTGAACAGGACAGATATCTTTCAGATATTTTCTTTTAATAAATTAATCTTGCAAACTCAGCTGCTCCCGAAATCTCCAAACATATCTGCTCTTTTATTCTCAGTGGATATGTGTAAGGACAGCAAGTTTGCTGCGCAGCTAACAATATTTAAAGGAGGTTGAGTTTTAAAATCAGTCTTCTTACAGTGGAAATTCATGCTTTTATGTCTTATAACATAATTTTCTCTACACCTGAGGTGTTCTCAGCATGCATAAATGCATATTCAATATCTCCTGTTGATCGATATAAAATGACTTCTGCAATCTGACAATGGAGCATGTATAATTCCATAACAAAGGGCAGGGGGCTGGATGACTTATGTGCACAGTTTACAGGATTTGGCCTTCACTTCTCAGAAATGCATTTTAAAGCCAATCATGTCAGGAACATCTGAAAAGAGCTGTCATCTGTCATGAATCTGGAAGCCTGTAGGGAAGAAATCTGTGATCTTTGCCCAGTTTCTAATGATTTCACATCACAACTGGCACCAAGCAGAGCATCTGGTAATGTTGCTGCCCCTCTCCCTATGTATGGTGAAGCACAGTGGGGATCCACACTGTAGGCAGCTGCCCCTTCATGCTAGGCTCACAGCATCAGGGTGAGAGGGTGCAAAAAGTTTACAGTCTCCTTTTCTGATGCCTTAGCATTGCAAACAGAAAGTATCACTCTCCAGCCTAATGTTCCACATGAGCCCTACTGGCTTTGCAAAGAAGAGCAAGAATATTAAACATAATCACCAAGATATGTGCTAAGGGAAACTGCAACCATGTAGTTTGCAGCTCTAAAGGAAAAGGAAAGAAAACCTAATCTTTTCACAAGAGTAGACCCTCTTTGAAAGATGTTTTTTTACTTTTACCTGCTGAATTTTAGCAAAATAATTTTATTCTGGGCAGCCTGTTCCTGGAAATGGCCTCATAATTGCTAACTTTATCTTCTGCTGCCAGTGTCTATTTAATCACCTCCTTGTTGCATTCACAGCCCACACACTGACGCAAAATCTCCTCCTGTTCTGATTCTTCACCTATTAGAGCCTTGGCCCAAATACCTCTCTAATGCTGAATGAGCAAACACCAAGTCAATGTGAAAGTCAACCAGGCATAACTTGCTGCAGAGAGTTTTTCTATGCACATTCCCCCTTTGCAATTCAAATATAATATAGCCTAATAATATAGCCTGAAAGATGCTGGAATTCAATAGCTACATTTAGGTACCTTTTAAAAGCAAGTACTTTTCCTGTACATTAAAATACCCTTGTTTAACTTCCTGCACTGATTAATTGACAATTTAAATGAGACTATAAATTTAGTCATTTAGAAAAAAGAATTAGAACACAGTGTCAGAGTTCATGTCCTTTTCCTTGTGGGTGCTGGCCATCAGCAGATTTGGTGCTGCAAGCCACCGCCACCATTGAAAATGGAACTGTGTTACTGAAATGTAAAATTGCAAAGCTAGGATTTCTAAGACTGGAGTTAGGTACTGTCATACCCACTTATGCCAGCTCTGGGTCAACTATATTGGCACTGCAAACCCAGCTTTAGGTGTTTGGAGGCTTTGAGAAAGCAAAGCATCTCTGGGCCTTGAGCTCCTATAAGCTTGGAAAATATAAAAGATGAAGAGCAGCACTCCATAACTCTGTTGTGACCATTTTGTACTCAGGTGCCTGAATTTCTTCTAAGGTCTACTCTGGGTACCTAAGTTCTTGTTTAGATATGGCCTTGAGGCTTAATTTTAGGCATCCAGGAATTTGGCATAATGCCAGTGTTTTGAAGCAGAAGAGGAATTTCTGTCCCTAATCCAGGAGATAAGGCTGTGATATGTGCCCTTGGAATCTACAGACATGCCCAGAGCCAGTGCTGGGCAGCCAGGCAGCTCCCTGCCAGGACATGCATCTTCTGTGCACTGCAGGCTGAGCATGGGGCCCGGCAGTTTCATGGACTCCAAAGCCGTGTCAGAGGCAGCAGAGCAAGAGCTAGATTTTGTGGCTGCCAGGAAAGCAGATGATGTCTTCTGGAGGCTGACCTGGAACCGAGAGTAGACAGAGCAAAAGGATTAAGTAGGTATTTATTAAAAGGCTTTAATGGGTGCACTTGGGCAACACAAGAGCCTGGCTGGGCTACACCCAATATGCACCCCAAAAATGGTCACAAAATGGACAACCGATCACGAGGTCTCACACTTTTATAAGTTCTGGTCCATTAGCATATTGGAGTTAATTGTCCAATTATAGCTTCAGGTTATGAAGCTCCATCCTCCTTGTTTTTCCTTTTCACTTCACTGTTTTTATTCTTGGGCTTGAAAGTTGTATCGGTTGTCCTTGGTACCAAGCTAGAGAAGGAATTGTTTTATCTCCCTACTCTGTGAAGAGGGCTTAGTAACACTTAATACAAAACCTAGAACTACACACTAAAACAGCCCAGAATCTAAAAAATATAAAAGCTAAAACATAAGGCATCAGTAGGAACCATTTTGGTACACATCTGCATGAAACAAGCAATGCAGAGAAATCAGGCTGTTGTGCTTGCCATGTGTGTACTTTAACTGTGCAGGAACAAGCTGCCTTCCATTGTCTTGCTGCAGAATATGTTATTTCTCCAGGAAGAGGGTAAATACCATATTTCCAGGTGGGGAAGCAGTAGTTTTCTGGATTGGAAGGGACAGCTGGCATGTGTCTGTTGTGGCACATTTCCTCTGTGCAGTTGTCAGGATGCAGCAAAATTCTGGATGCTGGAGTAAAAGAGAATTTTAATGAACAAGCTGCAGGGAGAGAAATAAAACAAATTTGTTTCTATCCAAGTAATCAGCCACCAAACATGCACATAAAATTCATATATGGCAGAATAATGAGTTAGTGTCTGTGATCCATCTGAATTTTTCTTTTCACTTTCTCATAGAAAATCTAACCTGGTACATTTATGTGAATGCAAATGAAACTGAAATCGTAGCCTGTTAGTACCTATCTTGTTATTGCTGTTAGTACTCTCTGTTGCTGTTTCACACCTTGAATTTTTTCTGTTACTTAAAAAAGCTCATTTTATGCAAACAATCAATTTATGTGACATTTTTTCCTCAAATCCAGGCTGCATTTTCAGAGGGTTTATTACTTTGTAGTTTCCACTGCTTACATGAAAAATCAGTTCATGGCGTTTGCATGGAGAACTTGACAGAGCCCAAGATTTTGTTTTCTTTTCTATATGGTCCAGCTGTGCCAAGGAATAACCCTATAAGTGGAACCTAATGGAATCTGCACAGGATGGCCTATTGGTGGGAGGTGGGCTCTTCAAGTCTAGCATTGAGGCCCAATCTTGCTGCCAAACAGATAATTTCCAATTTTAAATCCTATGATATTAAATCGAATCATGATATTTTACAATAAATCGAGCATTAGATAAATTATTTTTTATTACTAACATTTTTTGCAGTATGTATAAGGAAAGGTCAGAGTGGGGAGCACAGCACTGTGCTGTGTTTTATACCTGCTACAATGGTAGGGCTGTGGGGACCAGAGACCAGTGTCTTTGTTACAGCTTATAGAGACACTGATGAGAGAACAAGTTTGGATAAAGAAATCCAAGCAGTAACTTTTAGTGCTTCCTTCTGCTGTTTTGATGCTACAAATTCAAAACATCCAATACCACTGACAAAATGGGAACAATGAGTCAGAGTAGGAGCACAGGAGTGAAACCCAGAGTCACTGAAGTACTGGTCAAGTTTTCATGGACTAAGAGCAACCGTTATTTTGTTGCAGAAGTGTCTCTTTCCTAGGCTAAAGCACTGCTATTCAACGAATACAGATAGTAGCTGAGAAGCCAAAATAAAGGCTGGTGAAAGGGAATATGTGCTGAAGTGTTCAGAGTTGACAGTGGGACTCCTTAGTTACTTTTCTTGACTTAAAAAATTTTATAACACTCAGTCATTCAGGGCCAGACCAGGCCTCAAACTTCTGTTCCTGACTTCTAAAACTGCAATTGTAGCCACACAAAAATAAGTAAATAACTCTTATTTACCCTTCTTCTCAGGTTCCTGCCCCTAGCTTGGGCCTTTTCCCAGGAACACCTATCTCAGCCTTTTGGATCTCATGACTTTCATTTCCTGAAGTCTGTATGTACTTGCCTAGGAACACTCAAAGGCAATGAGAAAGCATTGACATTTTGATAAGGAAAGTGCAGAGATATAACCTGCCCTACAGAGCAATATGCTGTCAGCCAACTGCCTGGCAAAGGGGCCAAACAGCTTCCTACAAGTGAGTCACTTTTATTTCCACCTCTCCTTACTCATTGCATTGAGCAAAGGGGAAATGAAGGGCCTGATCCAGAGCTTATTGATGAAGGACAGAATCTCCCTGCTGGATTTGGCTTCATCATGCATTTTGGCAGTTGTTCAGCCTTTAACATTTTCCACTCTTGAAGACACACTAGCTGCTATTAGGCCTGCTGACAGGTTCTTCCCTTTCCTTTTTAACTTGTAATTCTTTTTTGACTGGAGTTGTCTGTAGGGTAACTAAGTTAGCATTTTGCTCTGGGATGACATTTTTATTTCCAGTCTAAAAATCTCATAATGAAAGCAGCTTACAGCAACTTCTTTCTCCTTCCTTATGCCTCTGACTCTTGTGGAGACTCCATAATTACTCCACAAAGTGTTGTGCACCTGGACTCTACCCCATGACCTTTTGTACTCTTTTTAAGTATTCCAGTGTCATCTCAACCCTTTGTTTTATTTAGTATGTGTGGGTTGGTAGACAGGAGCCCTTCAAAGCCTCAGTCAGGAATTAACACCCCTGCCCTAGTGGATAGTGTCTTCTCTGACTGACATGTCTCTCAAAACAACAGCAGCTGCATTTTGTGATGCAGCAGGACATGTTGCACCAACTGCTGTTGGCACAGGGGGTCTTGAGGCCTCTTAACATGCTTTTATTCTTCCTGTCAGTTCTGCGTGGGAGCCAGAGTCCCACCTGTGGCAGGTTCTAACAGGAGATGATAACAAACTACAGAAGGAAAATGAGTAAATGTTCTTTTCAGGTTACATAGGCTAAGAAAGAGAACCTGGTCAAATGCCCAATAGGAATTTCACTTCTAATGTTAACAGTCTTTGTACCAGGACCTAAATTTACCCCTTTTTTTTTTTGTTGTTGAACAATGATTTGCATATCATAAGGTGCCAATTCTGCCTTGGGACAAGACATTGCTGGAAGCCAAGGGGTCATTACTATTCTTTGTGCAGATGTCCACAAGGAAGAACGTGAGAAGTTGCAGGTTTGATGAATAAGAGATCATGATTTGTTTTCAAGAGACAGCATTTATTCAGGGATGTGCAAGGAGCACAGGCTCTCTTGCATCATCCATCTCCCTCGAGACTTCCTGTGTATTGTGGCCTAAACTTAGTAGCCAAGCACATTTTGCCCAGTGTTTGGAAAATGCAAGAATTGCCCACACATCAGGACTCCAAGAAAACAAGAAGAAAGTAAATGAGGAGAAAAGAAGAGGGAAAAGAAAAGCCTATTGCTTTGTACCTCTGTGAAAGGCACTGAATTCTAATGCTTTCTCTCTGTTCATGTCTTGCTGTGCTATCTCTAATGTAGTTTATACACTCCTCAGCGCAGACACCTGTTTGTTTTATTTGCAATCATAAGATGTTCTTTGAATAAATTGCTAACAACTACAACTATAATAATATTGAGCAACACTGGTATTTACCATAGCTAAAGCAGACAATAGGGAGTTCCTTAACTCAGAGCAAAGAGGTAAGAAGGAGCTTACAAGTGCAGCACAATTAAAAGCTGCTAATATTGTTAATTATTATTAACACTTGTATTTCTGCAGCAGGAGCTACAAGCAGATTCAGATCCCAGTGCTGCACAGTGTTCTTCTAAAGCATAATAAGATCATTCCTGCCCTGTATAAGAATACATTCAAAGGTTTTTCTCTTGCAGAGCCTTCAGAGATGAGGGAATATTACAAGTTTGCTCTGAAGAGCAACTTGCAGGACTCCTAGGCAATGCAGACAGAGGAATAATAATGTCCCCCATTATACAGATGGGAAACACAGATATTTGCATCAGCTTACAAAAAAAACCCCTGAAGCAGCGCAGTGAATCCAAATTTTGTGATGTCTAGTTTTGCACCTTAACTACAAGGTTGTCCTTAAGTTACTGTTTATCAGTGTTGAGAATTTATAAAAAATTTCTTCAGTATTCAATCTATTCAAAAGCCATCCAAAACAAAGTAATCTAAATTTAATTCTCTTGAACTGCTACTGTATTCAATTTCCTAAAAGCTTGATTATAAAGTTTAATGCTGTGTGTGTAGGCACAATAAAAGAACAGCCTTAAAAATAAAGTTAATAAGACTCAGAGAGAAAATTATAGTAAAAATTTTAATTGCCATCTTAATAAAGGATAATAATACAGTGCACTGAAATCTGTATCAGAAAAGTTTTATTATATCAAGTACTGTATGACCGCAGGGCATACCTGACTCTTCAGGTGGCAACAACTATTAGTTTTTTGGAACTCTTCCAAATCTATTTCACTTAACATAGACATTTTTATTTTGTATATGTTTACAGCTCTTCAAATGTACAGGTTTTTTTCAATGTAATTTTTATTTTTCTAGATCCTAACATTTGCCCTTGATATTATTTGATAATATTATCTAGAAAAAAATGAACTGCAATATTTCAACAGTGTAAGATACACACATGTGAGAGATTTCATGTTTTGTAACATCCAGGAGGAAAACAATTAATTCCACAATAATTTCCTACATTTTAAACTCCTGTTGGGGCAGCATTAAAATGAAAATCTAAAGCGGTCTCATGTTTTCTATGCTTTGATATTACTAAACCCACCAAAATTGTAATATTGCCCTTGCAGTCCAGACCCCCTCTTCTGTCTCATCTCTGAGGATGCAAATTTATTTCTTGGATGATTTCTTATTGCTGACTCTGCCTGTACCAGCTCAGGCTTTAATTCCAGAAGATTCCTGATTTAATCTCTGGTGGGTTAATCAAGATGACCAGGTATATTAATACCTGTTGTTAATATCACAAATTTAATCAAAACACTGCTTTTTTCATTCTGAAAAGCAAAACACTTCAGAGGTAGCAAAGGCTAGTATTAATACAGATTTTGGAACCAGTAGTACTACTCACACAACCTTCCAGAATGGGTGTTTTTAATTGCTTGATCACCACTTATTTTTTATCATAGTGTATTGAACTGTGTTTTCTGTACGACTCACTAAGTAGCAACATAAAGGCTAAAGTTTATAAAGCTAAATCATCTCATAGTGGGCTGAATAATTTCTTCATGAAGGAATGCAACTAGGGTACTTGACTAGTAAATGGATTTCTGGATGCATTCACCACCAGTTTTGCTCTCCTACCATTTATTCTGCTCCATCAAACTCTATTCATGAAGCTATTTACTGAAAATATCCATGTTGGAATACATCTGTACCATAACACCTCTGCAACTAGGAGGCCTTTCATACTTTCAGAATATCTAATCCAGTCTTTTGCTCCTGTCTGTTTTTTTTTTTCCATTGGTTCCTCCTTGCTGTTAACTTTGTGGCAGGACATGAAGTCCAGTTGGTTCTCTGTATTGTTAATTTATGGATCTTTTCTTCTGTGTAGATTTTTAATCCCATACCCAGTGCCCATGGTACTGGCATCTGACTGCAGCTCTTCTGCAATTGTCTAATTTACTAATTGTTGTCTTATTTACTTCCTCTGTTTTCTGGCCTTCTGGGTAGTTGTGGCCCTTAGTGACATGGTTTAATGTTGGAATTGGCTGTGCTCAATGGTTAGACTCAATGCTTTTAGACTTTTTCCAGCCTAAATGATTCCACAATTCTATATTCCTCAACATCCTCCATAGTTGTCTTTTGCCTGTTTTTTGTGGTTAGGCCAGCCGCAGTCTGGTTATCTCTGTGGCCTCTAGACTTCCTTGTGTCTTCATAGGACCAGCAGCTGACTATGCCTTTAAAGATTGTCTAAGATATGTGAAGAAATAGCCCCTGCTCAATAGCAGGGTTCTTTGCAAAGCAGTTCAATCATGCAAGGAGGAGTGCCTTCTGGGACCTCTCAGCTGTATCATCTGGGTCTTGATTCTCTTAATGTTGACCTAATTGTTGAATTCAGAGGCAGTACCTTCAGGAGATATGTCCTGTGTTTACCTGCATATTTGATATTACTGTGGATTAGTGCTTGAACACAGTGGGGAAGGTATGCTCCTGCATAATGTATTTGCAGCTTCTTGGTGACAAAGCTTCTTAAGTGTCCTACAGACAATCCCCACAGAAATACTGCAATTCTGTACTGTCAATATGACAAAAAAGAAAAGATGTTCCAGTCTTTTTCCAAAGTTGAGCTACAATTTCAAAAAAATTTCCTTGCTGGGGAAGAGCCTTTTCCTACTTCCCACTTTCCCTCCAAGTTCAGACACTAAACTAGTTTTATTTCACTAGCCCTTGTATATTTATCCATCTCATGGGGGTGACTCTGTTTCCTCACATTACTCTTGCTTGACACTGTAGTCATCCTGCACTTGGTAGGGGTGAATTTGCTTTTACAGTACCAGGTCTTTGTTACCTAGTGAATTCTGGAGTCGAAGCCCTCTTTTTGCTGTATTCCCCTTGCATTCACTCTCTTTCCAGAAAGCCCTATGTACAGCACGAAAACAGGCCATGGGTTTCATCCAACTAATGCAGATATCTGGTGTGTAGAGAGCTTCTCTATGTCACAGTTAGTCCCTTTTAGGTTGTCTTACTGGAAACAAGCAGGACCTCTTAGACAGGTAAAATAGGTCAGATGAATTACTACTTAAAAGTGCCTATTTCTGACCACAGAAAATAAGTTAAGTCCTGGGTGACTTGCCTAGCTTCTGGTGTCTGCATTGTAGGTGCATTTAAATGAGATTAAACCCTCTCCTTGAGCCTACTGACTCTCCTGATCACTTGTTCAGCTCATACTGCACATTAGACATGGTGGTGCCCACTAGCATGATGTGAATGCAGCATGCAGTGGTTTCCTTTTGCAGATTTCCAGTGACTCATCATCATCCTGCATATTTTCCTGAACCACAAGTTAAACTGATAAATATATTTTTATTTGAAAAACGCATCAAATAACTCCTTTCGTAAAATAGGAAATCTTCCACATCTAAGAAATCCACAAGTAAATTGTTCAGTGTTCTGGTTACTGGACCAGCCCTGCTCCTGAAGTTGGGGCCGTTTGAGGAGAAAAGTGAGCATGCTCTGGCCACAGTCATTGTAAGTGGTAAGACATAAGTTCTGTCTCCAGTAGGGTTACACAAGAGCAAGCTGCTATTACAGATGCAAGAGCATGTCTCTGTTCTGTCCCAGATGAGCTTTGTGACCCCCCTTTGGGTGCTGCCTGCCAAGTCAAATTTCAGCTGAACAGTTGAAGCTTGGCAGAGAGTAAGCAACAGAAAGTGGGATCTCTTCAGGGCAATGGCTAGATAACATTAATAATAGACATTGCTACCAGCTCTTTCCGAGCTGCTCACTGGCAATACTTTATTTGTGGTCATTCCTATGCTTAGTTTAAAATGAAAGATTCCTCATAATCCTTGGTGATTTTTTTGGATCAGTTAGAGTGATGTGGTTACGCTGAAGTACCTTCTTTAGAGGGAATAATTTCTCTCCTTAACTTGTGGAGTCAAGCTTTGCAATGGAGAGACACAGGCAGGCTCCATCCTTGCAATCATAAAGGTGAAATTCCCAAGTCCTGCCTATCCTATTGAGGTCCTTGGGTGAATCATCCAGAAGCACCACACCAGGACCTAGATGGTGCAGAAAGTTTGGGAAATATCTTCAAAGTACCCAGGTGTTTTTCTCCTTACAGACCTGGGATTGATATTTTTTTTTTCTTGCAGGATGGAAAAAACCCAATTTAGTTCCCAATTCTTCTTCTGACTTTCAGCAGAGAAATACCTGCAGCCTGCAAAAGTCTTTCAAAAATCCTTCACTAATCCTGACTTATTTTCTTCAGTTTGTAACTATCTGACTGATTTATAACAGTTTCAAAGGGAATTGAGCACCCCATCTATTATCAATCAAATCTCACCTCTTGCTAAACTGAAGAAAGACTATTCCAGCTAGATGGCTGTTACTCACCAGGCACCCTGTACCAGCAGAGATATTAGAGGTCTTGGACTTTGCAGCGAGCATTCCTGCAGCACTCACTGAGTTATGTATGGTTGCCACAAATTCCCCATGCATCATTGATGAGAGTATGCAACATTCATGCAGGACAGCACCATTTTCAATCAAATTTGTGTCAGGAAGGAATGTGATAATATGTTTTTATCCATTCTGTTACTTGCAACATCAGATGCATCAAGGAGATGGAAGAAGCTTCAGAAGCCCAACTCCCAAACTAGCTGATTTCCTCAAGTAACTGTGGAATTCAGTTCATCAGACTTTAATCTAAAAACCACTTAAATTAATTCCTAACATTGAGATAGCTGAAATTAGAGATGAATGCCTTTCTAATTCTATCTTGGGACTCCTAGGTTCCTAACTTATGGAAGTCAAGAATGGCAGTGTGGCAAATGAGCAGTTTTTCAATCCCATGTTTCCATCTCTGATAGTGGCTAATATAATATCAATGCAAAATTTTTGAAAAAAACGGATCACCATATCTTGGTTATTTATCCAGGTTGGGTCATCTCCCCCCCCTCCTCCCCCCCCCCCAGTTTACTCTTTTTCTTAAATTGTGCTCAACAAGTCTATAAAGGAAAACTTTCTTTCTGGGAACAAGGCAAGTAATGAACATGGCTTAAAATCCAGACTGTTATATCTCCAATAGATCATACTCAACTTCTTTGTCCTCACAGCAGCTGGTGTGCTACAGGCACCACAATGCAGCTGCATTGGTACCATAGCTGCCACAGAGTCCTGCACCTTCTTGTAACTGAGCCAAAGTCAGAAACCTTACTGACATAAAAGATTTTGACTACACTTTAAAACCCCCAAACTATTAGGTTATTTTGATACTTGTAAATTCAGGGTGTTTTTCCACATAAAGTATTAATTCATCAGAAAAATGAGAATTTAACTTTGAATTCCACTTTGGAATAAATAATTATTTATTAAAATTCAAGGTTTGGTTTTTTTGGTGTTTTTTTTTCTTTTGTTTGTTTGTTTGTTTGTGGGTTTTTTTATAGCTTCAAGCACTCCAGATCCTGATATTTCTGTTGCAGGATGGAAACACTAATCATTCATGATTAACTTTTCACCATTTTATTCATATGTTTGACCCTATGCAGACTCAAGTTCTGCAGCACTGTGCAAGGAGGGAGTCTCACAGTCCAGTTTCTGAGAAATGTCTTTGGAGAGGCTGGGCTCCCGTTGGGCCTTCTGCCCGCTTTCTGCACGTAACACATGGAATGTGGGTAGCAAACTTATAGTGAAATTGTATGTTACATTCAAATGCAACATGGAATCTTATTTTTGCTATAGGATAAATCCTGTTCACTCATTTCTGTGGTGAAATCTGCTGCCTTCAATTGGATTTGAAACAACACTGAAGACAGCACTGGCCCAAGAGCAAACTGTTGCCCTTCTCATTCTAAAAGATGCACTTTTGAGTACAATCAAAGTAAATTTCAATGACATTTGACTCTATGTTTGTGTGTGGCAAAACAAACCCATAAAACTCCACTTACCCCCTCTACTTCCCTCTTGATTTACAAAGGTGGAAACTTTCAGGATGTCTTAGCTGTAGACCATAAAACTCTTTTCAAAAACACATTAAGAGTGTCAAAAAAACCACCTTTGAGATGAGTAATATCTTTTAAAGTAATGGGCTAAATCAAACCAAACCCTTTGCTGACATTTTGATTTTGTTTGTGTTAGTTGGTATAATGAAAAATTAACTTTACACATAAAAAATTTATTGTAGCTTCTTTTATTGCCTAGGGAGAAAAGTTTAGTGTAGCCAACTGAACGATGCTTCTTCCTGGGTTGTCACTTTATACACTTTATTATTGTAACTTATGGGGATGTTTGTAAGCAAAGAAGTGTTATTTATTCTGCAGTACTCCCATTTGCTCACTCGTTATGTTTATCATGGCACTAAGTAATAAACTTCATAATATCACACATTAATGGGGTTATTTAAACTATAACTACTCTAAGTGAATGTGCAAATGCCTTGCAGTTTTCTCATGTTTACTCACAATTTTTCAATAATGTTCAAGACGTGCTCTGAGTCTGGGAAGAATCACACACTTCAGTGCAATAATGTATGAGGAAATGTATAGTTCTTTAATAAATATAAAGGAATTGACATTAATGTCTGTGTATCAATGGGTGTGCCCATTCATTAAAATGATTACTTGATACTTATTTGTGGGAGATAAAGGATATTTAGTGCCATTTCATGCAAATTGCAAATACTTGCCCATACCAGAACAAACTTTGAAAGAGAATATTGTCGAAGTCTTGCTTGTTTTTCTAAGTGTTAGCAAAAATGAGAAGCAGCTGAACTGCAGTTACCGAAAGGCAAGAACTCTGGTGATTAACTTTGTTATTGCTTGTTATGCATTTTTGTTTGCATGCTCCCCAGATCTAAAGATCCATAATTCTCCTGCACTGTTTCTGCTTGAAGGCTCTTTTGAAAGAAAAGCATAAGAATTTAGGAATTCTTAATAATTTGATAAGAAACTGTTATTTTCTGTCTGCCTCAAATGTACACTGAATATTTTTTTCTTTTTTTCTCAAAACCAGAATGTACACGTGTGATCAATAATGTAGCAAGTATCTGAATATTGAAAACACAGATTTTTCTCTTGCCTAATAAAAATAATCTAACTTCCCATGATGCTATGCTTTTGTGATGAAATTCATAAACTTCAACCTGACTTTTCAGATGATAATTATTTTATTTTATGAGTTTCAGATACTGTCACTGTTCTTTAAATCAATTATTAGCCATCTAACAGAGTACAAAATAGAGTGCATCAAAAAGTTGATCTGATGAAATTACATCACTTTCAAAAGCAGATGTTCCCATTATTCAGGAGAAGCCATTGATTTTTCAGAGTATTTCCTGATCTTCCTAGAATGACAGCTAGTGATGAGGAAAGCTCTCAGTAAAAGTCAGTGATGTAAATTTGAAACACCATTTTATATGACAGATGATAGCTATTAATTTGCGAATAGATGTGTGTGCTGTAGGGCATATGTCTATAAGTGAGAAGTCCAGCACCATCACAGCTCAAGCTTAAGTAAAGAAATAACTGGGTGGATGGGATACCCAGTGCACCTTGAAGGTCACTTCCTCTCAGTATTACACGATCTATCTCTAGGTTGCTTGCTATGGCCCAGTTTGAAATTTGGATTCCACCTCCCCCTGCCCCACCACCTTTCCTTACAACAGATAAAACAGGATCTTCTGTTTTGAAATGACCCTGAAAAGTTCAGACTAAAGCCCTTTTAAATTCCATTATCTGAAATGCAGAAATCCTCTAAGAAAGCTGCCAAGCATTGCCATGGCAACATGATGTCACCTGGTGACAGAACAAGCATTGTAGCATTTAGCTGAGACCATGTTGTTTCCTCCAGGAGCAGAAAGGTGATTTTGAAAGCAGGGACCCATCTGAGCAAAGGAACATCTGCAATCTAAACATTTCCACTCATTTTCAGGGAGAGAAACCACTTTGATTTCTTGGCTCTGAACAAGAGGATGGGTATAAATCACAGTCAGGATACTTGATAACTTGCATTATCAAGAAGGCGAGTGAATGGAGGATAAACTTCTATCAGTCACTATGTGTCTTAAAGGCAAGTGAGCAAGAGTTCTGGCAGCCTGACTCTGCAGACTGGCTGGTCCTGGGAGCAACAGCACTCAGCTGCTGTTCAGGGACTCAGCTTGGGCTCTATGAGCATGGCTCACTTGTCACATTGCACACATTGATAATATTTTAATGTATATAGCCATTTGCATGCAATTCTGGCATGTATTAAATTATGTGCTTTTCCTCTGAGTGCCTAGTGGATTTTAGACTGAGCTTTAAACTTGTGAGGGTGGATCCTGATTATGTGGGTACACTGCTTCACTATTATGGGGCTCAGCCAAGAAAAACCTCCCAGTCAATATGCTTTTCCTCCAAGCTTTTAATAGCCTCCAGAGTAAGACAAGTACAGAAATTACCCGTGAAATCTGCTACAGCATGAGAAAAATAAGATATTTTGGCATCGATTGGAGGTGAAGAAAACAGGAAAGGGACTGCTGGAAATCTTGGCCATTAGAAGTCCCACATATGAGCATTTGCAGCATTCTCTAGAGAAGTGTAATGCACATACATTTGTTTTTTTTTTCTGGAGTGTGTTTTTGGCTTCTTTACTGCCTCCAAATTCTGGAATACATGAGGGTCCTCAGAAGTGCAAGGCAGAGCCAAAACTGCATTACAATGCACTGAGAATTTTTTGCAAATGTGCATGTCAAAGTTCTCACTAATTTTAATCTGAGTTCACAGTCCTTGCAGCATCAGTGAAACTAACACCTCATAATGACACCCGGGTAAAACTGCAAGGCAAATGTAATTTCAATATTTACAGCAAATTTCAAGCACATTTCAAAGCTGTGAGCCAGTCCATTTTTGTTAGGTTTTATTTGGTTTTACACCAAGAACAGTTAGAAAAGTTATAACTGGGATATTAATTTCTCCCATTCTCTTCCAAAGATGTTATAGCTCTCCACATCACTTGTAATATAAATAAAAAACATGTTTGAGTGGAGAAGAACTCTAAAAATCACATTTTGTAAGCCTTGAAGTCATACAAAATTTTAAAGTATTTTTTCTTGTGCTAATATTCTGATTTTCTAGATTTGTTTTTCTATATTTCTGCTCAATATATGAAATGAAAATATGTTAATTCTTGCCTTTCAAAATCCTTGCTATTGTGATGTGCAGAGAACAATCTCTTTCCTGTTATTCTTCCCTTGTTTTAAATCCATCAAAATTTAGTTGTATATTTTCTTCTCATACTGGGTGAAAAGCAGTCTCTGAGGTCTCTGAGCCCAGCACCTCACCATGTCTTTCTACACCATATCACTCATTTTGTAGACCTACTGAGCTTTATATTAGACTCTACTACAGTGATTCAAAGACATTTCCAGAATCCAGATTTTTCTAATAATTAACAATTTTCTCCTAGTTCTCACAATTTTTTTATTGACACTTTTCTGCTAAGTGCCATTGAGTTTTCTCATCAAGGGAGATAGAAGTCAAAACCTGCTCTATCCCTACAATTCATAGTCTGTCTTGCCTTGCTAACTCTGTAACTATTTTTTGGTACATAATTTTGCTGCCATGTATTTTAATAAGGCAATACCCTTACCTCTCTAAGAAGTGTGGATGATTCTATGCTATATTTCAGTGGCAATTTTTTGCAGCAAAACTGAGCTGTTTCCAGGGTGTACTACAATTTGCTACCATAATCATCTGGGATGAAGTCAGTGAAGAATAACCTGGGTTATCACAGTTTTACACTTTAGAGGGCACTAATTTTCTCTGAAATCAGTGATGATTATGCCTTACTTCTTATGGATTTATCTGAGATCAATTGCTGTTCAGCATCTCTCAAGTGCAGGTTTTGTATAGAGGTGTTGAACCTTGGATTCAGGGACGCACTGCTAAGGACCCTTGTTTGGAAACACTTGAAATGGGGATTTAGCCTGGAAGGAGCACCTCAGATGGTGTATATACTTCTGGGTTCAGTGACAGTGACAGATGTGAAGGCACTGGGCAGCCAAGATCAAGGGTGTTACCCTGACCAGCTCATGCTAATGGTCTGTTGTAAGTCCTGTTTCACTGGGCAGGAGTTAACTGTTTAGCTGCAGTCATATTTCACAAGATTGTTGAGTTAACATTACATGAATTATACACGGTTTATAAAATGATTATTTAATCAGTGGAAAATTAAGTTCATAGATGTTTTCAAAATCTGAACTAGGACATTCATCAGCAGAACTGCTAAATTTTTAATCAAGTCTGCTGTGCTTGATGTAGCTATCATTCTAAATTGCCCTCTCTCTGCTAGTCCTCTTACTGCAGTATATATTTTAGCATTATCCTTCCTCATTGCTAATTGAATTTTTTCAGCTCAGATTTAAGGCTGACTGACATGCCACTCAGCATTTTCATCAAAGGACAGTCTTACTTACTTTTAATAGATGAAATGCTTTAAATATTAGGAAGAGTGAACTGCAAATTTCTTTGGTTCCTTCTTACTTAGAGGCATCTTTGAAAGAAAGCGTGGCAGAGGTATAAAGAGTAAGGAGTTTTGCTTGTCTTGAGGATGAGGAACAATTTGAAATTCCATGGTCTGGATTTATTTAGGGATTTGATTCCTTCAGTCATTTCTGGAAAAGGTATAGGTGAGAAGCCACGAGCAACATGTGTTCTCCAGGTATTTAACCAACTCCGATTCAACAAAAGAATTTCCTGTTCTGTAAAAACCTTTGGAAATTCTCTTTCATTAAAACCATGAGAAAAAATATGTTCAAAGAGAAGAAAAGCTCCAGAGAATTAGCCCATGTGTAACCTGAAAGTCTAGATGCTACCCCAGTTAAGGGAGAAATTGTAATGTCTTCTCAGCCCTTGTTTCTCACATCCCACTGAGCAAGTTTTAGAGGAAGGCCAATACCTGAAGACAGAAAGCCTTTTCTGGTAGAGATACCTTCACTTTATCCTCTCAATGTACCTTTAACCCAATCTGTTTCCAAGGGAATTTGAGATGCATATAGGATTCTAAGAAATCTCATCTTTACTCACCTGAATAAACATTTACATAAATCTCCTTGAAAGTACTAGCTGTCTGCACAAGCATATTATGAATCTCACTGTGCATTTTTAGGCATCCTAAATTTGCTTATCATCAGAATAGGGTTCTTCTTGCCTGATGCTTCCACTTATTACTTACTACTTGTGAATGGCATGATTTCTCATAATATTCCTGTCGTCTAAAGCTTGGGGTCATTTCTTAAAGGACAGCGAGGACTTGAATCTGTCAGTAAAATTCAACTCAAGTAAGAGATTTTTACATATGGGTATAACATAAACAAAAAAAACCCCAATTGTCCATGTTGTAAAATTTTTTCATGTGGTGTTTCAAAATATAACAAGGGACAGTGTAACTCCATAGGCCTAAACAATGGTGGAAATTGGATCTAAAAGGTGGTAGAAGATGAATATACATTTCATACACCACAAGATGGAGGGACAACTATAAATACATGTATACATGTATAATAATGCTATTTATACCAAAGAGTTTGATGAGTTTTTGGTGTTCATCACAAAGTGATTATATCATTGACATGAGCTAATGACAAAATATCATCACTGTAGTTTCTTTAACAGAGAAAGGGATTACCTAAAAAGAAAGGAAAAATGTTTTATAAAGTTCTAAATCACTGATTATCTATCTGGGAAATGAGGCCACTCCTTCACATGTTTATCCTGAGTTTTCCTGTGCCCTTTAAAAATGCCTGTGTGAAACTTGCCTTGGAGTGTTTATTCCAGGGCAATTTGAGTTATGTGTTTCTGACAGAATTCTGCAAAGTCACATGAAACCATCAATGACTATGCTAACTACTGGATTTAAACTCTTTCTTGGCCCACTCCAGCAAACCTTACCATCCAAGAACCTGCAACTCTCACTGATACCAATGCATTCAGGGTGAGTGTTCTCCCAGTGCATGCTGAAATCCCAGACATATGTACACGTCTACTGGAGGGAAGGTGTCCCATTTGCCATCAAGGTGCTCCTGGAACATATTTTGGCCCACACACAGTTTCATCCAGTGGAAAAACTGGACCCCAGGTGCTTGGTGAGTGACAAGGTCAAAGCTGGGCTTGGCCAGCATATGGGGAGAAGAAAGTCAAATGGAGCGGACTGACTTCATCTAGACACAACTGGTAGCACTTGGCATCAAACCTGAGGGTTTGTGGGGAACTCAGATAGAAATTAATGTAAAATTTAATAAACTCCTTCAGAATTCTAGAAATGCTACTAAAAGCCCATTAATTTTTTTAAGATTTATCTCAGGCATTTTTATCTCCCACTGCCCTCCCCGACCTATCAAGAATCTCCTGTCTTGAGAGGCAGGTACAGGTGCCAGAGACTGCAAGTACAGGCGAGATGCCAGAAGCCTCTGAATCTCCTGTAGGCTGTTAGGCAGGGTTTGATGAGACTCAGTATGCTGCCTCTTTTGCATGCATCTCTCCTTATGCTGTTTTGTACCTGAGAAACAAGGTATGTAACAGGTCTGTTACTCTGAGGTGCCTGAGTCCCTGGCCGTCTCTTGCTCATAGAAATTTGGGCTGCACGATGCCTGCATTCCCTCTCAATATTGTCAGTGCACACTCATTATGTGTTTCACCCTGACACCATGGGAGGCTGTGGCTCTGGAGATGTGGTGTATGTATCTGTGTGTATGTGCTGGGAGCCTGGGTGAACGTACACCATGGTTTAGGCCTCACAGAGGGAGCTGTGGCTATGGCACTGCCATGTCAGAAAAGCACTAGAAAAAACTGCTTGGGAAGACAGGTCCACTGAGCTCCACTGCTTCTTTGGCTCTGCATTTCAGATGTCCTCACCCTGTGCCAAGGAACATATAGAGTGAAGTTACCTTTTCAGTCCAATGTTTTGCAGCCCATTTATAGTTCGTTTTACAATTTACTGCTTTTTCAAGTTTCAAGGAAAACAGCATCTCAGTGTGAGCCAGCAGTGTCCCTGGCATCCCGAGGGCAAACCCCACCCTGGGGCATCAAACCCAGCGCAAGCAGCCGGGCAGAACAGGCGCCTGCCCTGCTGTGCTCAGCGCTGGGGCGGCTCACCCGGAGTGCTGCGAGCTGGGCTGCGCACACAGCTCAAGAAGGGAGTTCAGAAGGGAAACAAAGCTGTGGAAATGTCTAGAAGAAATGCCCTGTGTGGAGCATCTGAGGACTCTGGACTAGTCTGGTTTGGAGAAAATATGCTGAATAGTGACCTTATTGCTTTCTGCAGCTTCCTGAATAGTGGAAGTGGAGAGGGAGGTGCTGATCTCCTCTTGCATCCAGTGACAGGACACATGGGAATGGTTCTAAACTGAATCAAGAGACATTTAGGAGGGACCTTTAGAAATATTTATTTGCTGAGAAGCTGGTCAAACGCTGGAACTTTCCAGAGAAGTGTTTGATTACTCAAGTGTGTCAGTGTTAAAGAGGCATTTAGACAATGTCCTTAATAAACATGATTTAACTTTTTCTCAGCCCTGAAGTGGTCAGGCAGTTGGACAAGATGGTCATTGTAGGTACCTCCCAACTGTAATTTTCTGTTCTATTCCAATTTAGATGCAACAGAAAGTGCTGTATTAGTTAAGAGTTTCTGAGCCACACAATATATTTTCGAAGAAACAAGTGTTATTCTGTAAGTTAGAGATGTTGTGATGTATGTAAATTTTGCTCTCAGTTGCCTTCCAGATGCTGTATACTCCTCAAGTTCTTCTATTTGTCTCCATTCTCTTTAATTTTTGTATGTCTAATGTAACAAGATAGAGAAAAGATTCAATACGACAATCCAGCATCTGTTTTGAAACAATTTTTCTTCAGCGATGTATTTTGAATACCATGCTTATTTTATGAACATATTTATTCACAGTTTTGTTATTAATTTGGCTAGTATAAAACCAGTGAAAATAAGGACCAGATGCTCAGCTGGAATAAAATTTACACCAGCTGAAGTTCTATCCAGAGTTACAAAAACCTCTTATGGTGAAACACAGCTCAAAGTGTCAAGCCACAAACTATTTCATATCGTTCTGAAACCATGTAGAAAAATAAAGACCTGCATGGGTTCAATGGAGATTTATAAATAAACCTTCACTTAAGATATTTCACGAACCAGTTTTTATATCTTGACAAATCTGAAATGATTTTTAAGTTGCTATGTAAACCATAATGCCTTGATGTTTGTAACAAAAGTTTTGCCTTGGTTTTTTTTACAGTTAAGGGACTAACATTAATTTTACTGATTCTTACCCAATTCCCTCCACTTTGAGTTTATTCAGTATGCTGTCCAAGATTATATATATATATCTATAATCTCATCTACCTATATATATAGACAGATATATAGATATAGATGACAAATCCTGCTTATTCCTACTGCACATCTAAGATCAGATGCACCCAATGTATAAAGAAGTTTTCTAATGAAATGGCTCAATCACTTCCATAATCTGCAGGTCTACTTTTGGCAGCACTACTAGCCTCTGCTTTGCACTTGTATTTATTTAATGATATCTCCATTCTTTAAATTGCCAATTGTATTGCTGATTTTCTCTTCATGACAATAATACATTTCTTTCAGACATCTCTTTTGTATTAGCTTGTTGTCAGGGTTGTTATTTTCTGTGTTGTTGATAGGGTGTCTTCTGTTTTTTCAGGGGGCTGCATTCATCAAAATGGAGAGCAGCCAATTATTTTAGAGATTTTAAATTTTTACCATTAAGTCCCACTCTTGCAAAGACTTAACCATGTTCCTTACTTTAAATATGTGATCTGTCCCACTGAGTCCAGAGGATTAGCGTTAAGCACATGTGTATATCTTAGTAGTTTCAGAACCCAAATAACTTTTGGGGGTTTTATATTTCTGAACCTACAGGAATTGATCTGGTGATAATTAGACTCTAAGCAGTTAGTTTCAAAGTGCATTGCTGATTACAAGAGGATTCATCCTGGGGCAAAGTTCTGAATAGGGACTTAGAAAGTATAAGTCAAGACCTGGCTCTTTCACAGCCTCATGAAATAGGTTTGAATAAATCACTATATTTCAGATAGACCCAAAGTTGTTCATCTTCCTAATTCCCTGGTTTGAAATGTCTCAGATTTTGGTGCCTCGATGTTCTTGTACATATATAAACAAAAAGTCTTGCAGCTGGTTGCAATACAGCAGGGTGCTACTCCTGTAAATAATGAATTTGCAATATCTATCCATGGTGTTAGTGTGCATGTGCACATGCCTCAATATCTTGTGTTTCCCAGAAAATGGCTCACTGGTTTTACCTGTAAAGGTTCTTGAAGACATGGTCTTTTTACTGATGGCACTGATTACAGTTTAGTCGGGCTACTACATGCGGTGGTCATGCAAATTCATAATGAAAATATAAAAGAATAATGGTAAAATCAGTATTTAGCTACTCTTTAAACTTATTTTTGTAAGTGTGTGGAAGCTATCATCTACAGCTGCCTACATTCATATATATATAGCAGTACTGGGGTAATTATACCATTTGTATTCCAGAGAATTATGGGAGTCTACAACAAAATTTCCTGTGTTCTCCTCACATATCTCTTCAGCCAAACATGAGTCAGACCTGCACTGCTTATTAGAATATTATTAGCATAAGTTGTTTTAGTAAAGTTGTAAATAATTCATAAGGAAATCTGCAAAAGCAAATATGTTTGCCACTTCCCCCATTTTCATTTGGCTTGAAGAGAATGGCTCACTTTCTTCAAATATTTGGTTTAAAAATGTGGTAACAGTACATTGTTTTCCACTCCAGATGGCCTGTGCATTTTTTTCTTTTACCAGTAAAACATCTGAAACTTGGTGCCATGGTGAGAGCAAGGAAAACATATAGAATTCTAAGGATCTTAAACTGCTTTTAAAAGACACCTTTAAAAGGGCATATGAGATAGCATGGATCTCAGCTTGCAAGTACCAGAGACCAGGTGCAAGGTGTTTAAACAGCTAATTTCCACTGAAGGTTTGTTATATGCCTGCACACTGGTGTAAGTAGAAACAGCACAGTGACATCTATGCTGCAGTCTCACAAAGTGATGAAAGTCAGGAGCAAATCCCTGCTGTAGTGGGCACCATAGAAAAGAAAGGGAGACACTGTTCACCAGAGCATTCACAGTTTTATCCTGCTTATTTTAGTTTAATTTCTGTCAGTACTTAATATTCCAGGCAGGCGCATGTCTATGGAATAAACACTGTAATGACAATATAGGAGAGGTTCGGATCCTCTAATGGTATCATAGTCCTTTCTGTAGAGTTTCAAAAGGTTATAGTATTTCCAAAGAGTAGGGATGCCTCCAGACCACTATGTTTGACAGCCTAACATATGCCCAGACCACCTGCAAGCCCCACACAGCATGTCGTCCTTCTGGGAAGAAAGAGGCAAGCGGCTCAAGCCAGTCTTAAGCAGGCACAGTGTGAGCAGATGGTGTTAATTCCAAAGTCAATGCATGCACCTAAATTTGGTTCCTCTCAGGAGGCACAAACATGCAAGATGCTAGAGTGAGTTTGAACTGTCATTTCCTAGAGCTGGTTTGCCCAAACAGAGATGAACCTCTCAGCTGTTGTTTGAAATATCAAGTTCAACTACACCAGGGTTAAAGCCTGCCATAACTGAAATAAAGTCAAAGCTAAAAACCGAATTTGTTCTACCAATGAAACTCCCACTTCGAAATTGACTTTTATGTACCAAATCCTCACAGACAACAGAAACACCAAGAATTTGGTGGGAGAAAGAAAAATAATGTCAGCATTTTGAAAGACTTACGTTTATCTTGCACCTGAGAGTAAACTTCTAAATGTTATCAAAGAAAAAAGAGCTAACTGGACATTTAATAACCAAAGAGATTTCTGTGATTTGAGGAGTTTCAAAGTAGCCAAGGACTTCAGTAGTCAAGGGATGACTCATCTCTGCTTTTTTAGCAGGTGAGAAGGTAAGCCCATCTTAGGCTGGGTGTCCAAGCTCCCATGATAATGAACAGAGGAAAGAAGTGTCTCCAGAGGCAATCCACTTCACCTGAGACATGACTTTGGACCCACTCCTCCTGATAAAGTTTATGCCTCCTTCTGTTGACTCTGAAAGGGAACCAAATTACTATCTTGTTTGAGAACTTAGCTTTTACATGGCTGAAACAAAGTCATTTTACCCTCCATAAAAAAAAAAAAAAAATTACATCCTAATTAATAAACTAGGATTTTAAAAATTTGGTTTCTTTTCTGGTGTGTTCTCTACTGAAGCCTCATGTGTGTCTGATCCAAACTTCATGACATGAAATCTTTACAGCTTCTCTTCCGTTGTAAGTTTGTAAAGCATACTACAAGACACCAAACACACTGCTATCAGACAAATAAAAAGAATAATAAAACTCAATCATGCTTGTATATATAGAAGGCCAATCAATGTAAACACAGAGTCTCTTTAAACAGAAGAAAAGCGGAAGCCAGATGGCATGAAATCATTGATAGCTGTTTCATAAACTTTTCCTGCAATCAAATCTAATTGAAATAACACTAGATTGTAGGCTTGAGCAGGTGGGCAGCACACACAGCTGTTTCTGCTAGATGATTTCCAAAGAATACATACATAAAACATTTCACAGGGACTGACATACGGCAAAAGAGGGTTACCCCAGATGGAATGCTCTCTTTCTGGCTCTATTTCACTGACAGATTTCTGAAGCCTGCCTCTTTAAAAATATGGGAAGGAGTGTATTTTGGAATAGCTAAACCAGTTACAGCCATATACAGTGCTGTTGGGAGCTAAGGCCTGGTGATGAAGTGTCTTCAATGCAAATTTGTATTTGAAGGCAAGGAAGAGCAGAGGGGGACCTCCTAGTGTCCAGTTTATTGCTTTTCAGTAAGGTAAAGGTAACTAAATCACCTCTGACAGATATTTCTGTTTCATAGAAATTTGACAAGAAAAGATTTTATCAATTTCCTTGGTAGTTTATTCCAGTTTTCCCTGCACTTATAGCTAGATGTTTTCCTAATGTCTAATCTACTTTTTAACTAATTAAGCTAATGACCATACATGGTCAAGGAAAGGAAACAGCTTCTGTTTTAATCTTTTGTATATAAACATATTTCCAATGTCCTCACTACTCTTTCTGTCCTTTTCTGCAGAAAAATCCCATGGCAGAATTCCTGAAGATCACAAATGAGCAGAAGAACCTCATAAGTCTTCCCAGAGAGGTCCAGCATCTGAAGTAGGCCTGACATTTTGGACTGAATTTTACTTTGAACTTTTGTTTGCATTGGAAACTAGGACTCAAAAAACTCCAAATACTGAGAAAGGAAAGAAATTGAAAAAAGAGGATTTGATCCACATGATTATGCAGATCAAATGAAAGCCTGAAATAAATGAATTGTGTAGCTCTACTACCTAGTGCATTCTGGCTACATGGTAAAATAAAGCTCCTAGACTTCATTATCTTTATATAAATATATTTATACAAATAAATATATCTTTATACTAATACATTTACATGGTCTTTTCTATTACTGTTTGCCACAGTTCCCGCACCTCTAGGGTCCCTGCCGGGCTAGCAGCAGTCCTCAGAGGGAGAACTGTGGCGAGGACGCAGATAAAAGACTAAAAGTTGCTCCTCCTATTCAGGCACCGTCCTGCTGCTTTGTTACAGAACTTACTCCATGAAGAACCTGGTGGGAAAGAGAGCGCTGGGCACGTGGCCAGGTGGTTTTGTGCCCCCTTGGGAAAGGGGAGGGGAAGGGAGGGTCTGCTGAGCAATAGGAGCAGACTCCAGGACAGGTGGGAAGAGTGGTGTCAGGTAAAGGGGCACAGAGGTTCATGGGAAAGTTACATCTTTTGTGTGGATATACAAGACATTCAGTACAATTAACAAAACTGCTTAGTGTAATACAACAACTGTTTAAACCCAAATCTGTGCATTTAACACTTCAGTCTAAAGAATTCAAATCTGCCACAGTATCACTAAGAACAACCCAGAAGCGATGAGATAAGTGAACTCTGGTTTCTCTTCAGATTATTTAAGTGTCTTGCCTTTTACTTAAGAATTCCATGAAGTGGAACTATTATTTATTACAGCCTTCCAGTACTTAAAGGGAGCCTCCAGAAAAGACAGTGCAGCATTCTATCAGGAAACATAATGATAGGATGAGGGGTAATGGTTTAAAAATGAAGAATGGTAAATTTAGATTCGATTTTAGGAATAAATTCATTATTTTGAGGGTGGTGAGATACTGGCACAGGTTGCCCAGAGAAGCTATGGACGCTCCATTCTTGGAAGCATTCAAGGACAGGCTGAATTGGGCTTTGAAGAAACTGGTCTAGTGAAAGGTGTCCCTGCTCAGGCAGGGGATTTGGAACTAAATTATCTTTAAGGTCCCCTCCAACCGAAAACATTCTATGATTCTAAGAGTAGAATTACATGCAAACTGTGCTATTTAATAATGATGATCTCTTGCACTGCAGGAGTCTTTCTGGATAGTTATTTGAAAATGTTAATTCTGAGGTTAATGGCAGGCAGCCTTAACTCACCGTTCCCAGTAATTTTATGTTAGAAATACAGTATAAATTGATAGTGTATTAGTGAGTCCAGGACTAGAGGATGGAGAGGAAACGTCATTATACCACTACAAAAAAATCCTAGTCAGAAAGTCCTGACCTGCAGAGGTGTCCTAGGGAAGTACCACCCTGTGGTCATCTTCCTTAGGGGTTTGGCTGCACCTGTCAGAGACTGAGCATGGTGCAACACAGCCCCTTGCTCCTTCTCATGCAGTTGCAATTACAACCTTTAGTTTCTTCAGAAATCAGGTACACTTCTCAAAGGAAAACCCACATTCCTCATAGACAGAGAGAGCAGGAACAAATCATCAGTAGCCCCAAGTAGCGGGAACAACTGTTTGCAGAAGTCAGTGAGAATCAAGCCCTGGGGTGATATGACTCTGCAAGAAATAAATGAGTGTGAAGCAAATGCTTTCAAAAGAACTCATCTCAGCTCTGCGGCAGAGAAAACTGCAACACACAGAATCAGTGACAAAAGATCCAAAAGAGGCAGTTGATTTGCTTCAGGGGAGAAAACAAAGTGTTTACAAAGATGCAGAACAGTAAATCATCAAAGTGTTCAGAAAATGTTTCAAATGTGATGTTCATTCCTACATTTGTATGTAAGGCACAGTAAAGAGAAAAAGATACATTTCTTTCCTTTCAGACCATTTGGACTCAAGCAGGTGTAGCATGTCAAGTAAGAATAATAGCAAAAATGACAAAGAAGGAAAGAGGAAGGACTGCAGGAGGAGTGGGAGCCCAAGAATCATATGTAAGTTTATATAATTGCTTTAGATTACTGGGGAAAATCATCAGCTTGTTTACTGACTTGTTCTCTATCTCTTTACTTGCCTTAAACTGAAGTAGTTATTTCAGGCTACTGAAGTGGTCTATTTTGAGTGCAGTCTATGAAGGTTGATTATGGGAAGGGGTTTGTGGGAGGCAAAGGAGTGAAGACAAAAGGAATGATGAAGATAAGGAACAATAGATGCAGAAACAGAGGGGACCTGGTGCAGATCCTAGCACTCCTTTCAATAATAGCTAATGCTCATATAGAGCTTTTCAAGCATAGATTTTGAAGTGGTTTAAATTGAAGTCTGAATCATCTTATTCATATTATAACAGGACAAATTATGTGTTCAAGGTCACTCAGCGGAAAAAAAATGCACCGTAGCCAGGCAGAGGATTCACAGCCCATGAATGCTAGTACCATGCTGCTCACAAGCCACACTGCGCCTCTGTCAGCTTGGGCTTTAACCAGCAATGCAGGGCTGATGGTTTAAAAATTAATTTATCAGCTCCCATCTCTCTAAATTACAAGCTGAAATACCACATTGACCTATTTGTGGGGAGAACTGACCTTGGTGGGAAGATGTACACAATGCAGGGGTTTACTGGAGGATTAAAGAGGGTTAAAACTCTCTACTCCTCCTTATTATGAATACCCAATGTAAAATGGTACCCAGATATGTAACACAGTCACAGCAAGACTGGATGTCTCCAAGACAAATGTGTATGTTCAGGACCTCAGACAGGCCCCTCTCAAGGCCAGATACCGTCTGGTTTGCAAGACACCCTAAGCAGACAGGTGATGTCTGAAGTCCAGACATTTGCCAGCATGCTTGGATGTAAGAGAGGTCAAAAAATGCCATGCTCATGGATCCTCTGAAAAGTGCTTGCTCAGTCTTATGAATATACCAGCATGTCAATACACACATGACCTTTTTTTGGCATTTGAAATGCGTAAATTCTGCTGACTCCCAAACCACACAGAAAGTCTTTTGACCTAGAACTGTTCACAGAATCACAGAATGATAGAATGTCTCAAGTTGGAAGGGACCTGTAACTGTTTGCATTATTCCAAGTTTTAATGTTCTAATCACATGTTAGTTTACACAATGAGCAGACGTGGTGGTGCACTCCCCCCGCCCCTGTTCCCTTGGGCTGCATTGTGATCTAAGAAATGCTCATTAGGCCTCAGCCTTGACAAACAGCACCTGGGCTAAGCTCCTCTTGAGCTTATCAGAAACAACGTCTGCTTCCATGAACTTATGCTAACAAGCTCCTATTTTTAATGAACAGCCTTGGAAACTTATATTTCTTGCCTGAATAACAACCCAAATGGAGTAACATTTTTGTTACTGAACTTTCAAAGGAAGCGAACAACCTGAACTGCAGCCAGGATGAAAAATTATCATGACTAAAGCCAACCTTCTTGCAATGCTACAAACTGTGGTCCTAAGTGAGACATCTTGAGCTTTCCAGGACCACAGCAGGAGGTGACCAGCAATCTGTCTCTGTGTGGGACTGCTCTCAGAGCCAGCCAATTCTCAGGTTTGGTATACTTACAGAATCACTGCCAAAAAAGGGCAGTGGATCCTCAGCTGATATCCATGACTCTTCGAGACTTGACCCTATGACCATTTAGAAGATGCAAAGGCATCTGAAATGAGTACTTCACTGAATTCAAGGGGAATTATTCACAGGTATACCTTGTACCTACTTTTACGTCTGTGTGCATGCAAGTGTGAATATGCTCTAGCAAATGGAATGTTGCTCTCCTGGATTCTTAAGTACTTTAGTTTAGTAAGTTAGGCCTGTAAGTGAGTTACTGTTGTGCTATAGTAAATTCTACATGAAGCTTTTATTACATTGTTTAACTTGAGCTGTTAATTAAGAGCTGTTAAGTTCAAGTGCTTTTAAACCTTTAGGCTTAAACCGTTGGTCAAGTCCAGGGGTCAGTTTAGCCTTGTGATTAACAAGAGGATCTTCCTTATTCTTTTTTTTATTTTCACTTTCTTATCTTTACCCTTTTCCACCCACTCCCCCATCCTCCACATAGGTAATTTTTGGGCGGATTTTGGTTTTAAATACATTGATTTTAGATATTAGCTTTTTCTCTGTGTACTTTAACCATCTAGTAAGTAGTAAAGAGAACCTTGCCAATGAACTTCATCACGCTTTTGCTTTTTTATTAAAAAATAATGCTTTTGCTGGTGACTCTGTAAGTCATCAATTGTCTGTCATTTGCAACAACAGAGAAGTAGTTTAATTGCAGAGCACATGGTAGTGTTCTTTTCTTAAACACAATTATCACAGGTATAGTTCAAGAAGTTTTTTCAAATGACAGAAAATCTTTGATGACAACAATTAATTGTCATCACAAGCAGATGTTATCTATTTAACCAACCATTTAATATTGCTGGTCATTATTTGCCCTTCCTTCCAAGTAATACATTCAAATTATATTTTAAAATGTACCATTTTCAGAGATTAAATGATGTCTTTATGTCACCGGACCATGCACATTTATGGTAACACTATTACCATAACTCATTGTCATACTACAATGGAATTTCTGCTTGCCTGGTTCATTGCAAACCCCACTCAACAGCTGTGCTGCAGATGTAGTTACACATTCATGTGCAATTGCTTTGTCTCAGCACTGTCTGGATTTCCATACCTTAGAAGATATTCCCATTTGTTTTTTAGAGTGAAATGTTGCCTATATCACATCTACCAGCTCAAAATTGGCCCAGTATTATTCACATGAATGGATTTATAACCAGTAGCAAGGTACTACAGTACACTGGTTACTCAAGGTACACTGCTTATTAAAAAAAAAAAAATAGTGTAAAGATCAGTAGCAATTTTAATGTTTATATATTTTTTACTGTTGATGTTAGTCTTATCATGGAGCACATTAAAAGGGATCTTTTTATCGATGTGAAATTTCAATGGCTTGAAAGATTTTGGATTACATTTGCTTTGACTTCCTGAAGTAGTGATAGGAATTTTCTCTGCTGACCTAATTACCACTTGAAATTGTTCTGAGCAACTGTAGATCATCATCATCATCATGATGATGTTTCACTGCTAATCAGAAAGCATCTGCAGCACCATATAGCAGACATGAAATGCACAAACTGTAGTACATCTATTTAATGGTGCAACAATTATTTTACTCTTTGTGCTTATCAAAAAATAACTCTAATGTTGTCTAAAGAATTCTACCCCAGCTGTGCATGATCTTATAATTATGTGGCTCAGGCTCCACATTAGTTAATCAAATGGTTTCTTTTCTCAATTCTACGATGATTCAGACTCTAACTCACTGAACTACTTGCCTAAAATCAGGTTTACTCAGTGGCCAGTGGAACCAACTTCACTGGCTTAAATGGATGGTTGAACAGATACAGGTTCTTCAAGTACTTACTTTGAGGCAGGCTCTGGCAGCAGTTTGATGAATAAAGATCATGCTGTGGAACCAGCTGCCGTATTTGGAATTAACATATTGATTGCTGCTAGAAATTATTATTTAACATATAATGTCAGTAGCATAAGACTCTATTAAAAAAAAAAAAATATATAATCTAAAAGTAAAGAAATCCAATTAATAAACTCCCTAGAGCTAGTAGTCAGTAAAATATCCTTTATATACATATTTGCAATCAATAACAATTTTTTCTCTAAAATCTGTAGAATAGCATATTCTTCTAGCATCTTGTTTTAATATTTTGTTTCCAGCAAGAGATCTCTCTCTGCAAGAAAACACAGGAATAATGTGTATCCATGCATCAGCCATTTAGCTGTTAGCAAACAGAGATAATGGCCATTGGGAATGTAAAAGCTAGACTACTTGGCTGCTCTGACAAATGAAATCCAGGAGTAATGAGTCACACTAGATGTGATCCTTTAAAAAGAAACATTGGCAAACTCTCAGATTTTAAAATAACTTTGCTGAGATCAAGTGGAGCTGTCTTCAGCCATGATGAAAAAGCTAAAAATGAGTATCTGACTGTGCAGATAATTCCAGCAGCCTGGCAGCATTCATTTGTGAAGCAGCTTAGCCTGATAAGATGCTCACGCTGATGCTAATGTGAACTGGACGGTGTGGATACGTATCGCATAATCACTGCATACATGGCATGTTCATTCATACACTGCTGCCCATGGCTATCAGCCTGGAGGGATGATAATGTACATGTCTGTGAGCCAGCCTCTGCTCTGGGGGATTTTGTTTTACTCTGCACTGAGAGGCAGACTGCAAAATGCTGGCTTTCCTGAGCAAGGAAAGCTGCGCACATCTTCCCCAGAAACATTAGCAAATTTAGTCAAAGGGAAGAGTGCAGGTAGTCACCCACCAGTACTGGTTGAAGGTGAATCCTCTTCAGAGTACATAAAATACACGTCTTGAGCTGGATTTGCAAGATGGATGCTAATTCACAAATTCTACGTGCTTTGGCTTTTTGTGGTAACATCCTGTTTGCAATCCTTAGTCAGAAGTAAAAGGCAACATTTTCATTAAACTTTGCCTGTCTGCTCCACCTGAATGTGAACTAAACCTACCTGCTGCTCTGCAGTTTCTGAAAACAAACATTTTCTGGTACTTCTTGCTGAAGGAAGAGCTTTTTATTACTTCTCTGCGACTCAAGATTGCCCACATCCAGTTTGTGATTCAGGTACACCTACAAAAAATATTAGAATAATATAACAGCTCTCATCTGTCTAAAATAAATAGTGTATGCCGAAGTTCAATGCCTGCTTAGTTTTTAGTTTACAAAGCTGTTGAGTCTTGTAGAATTTTTTTCTGGTAAGTTGCTAGGGAACTAATCACTGGGCACTTATGGATAGTTAAGAAAGACAAAAGAAGTGGCTGAGGTGGAGGGGGAGCACCTGGACTTCACTTCTCTCTGGGGGAGTGCTTGGCTGGAGAAGGGAACAGCAGGCTGTGGTTTCCAGAATTCGGGGAGATTTTTCACGGGCAGCACTGGAGCTCAGTTCGGGGTTTCCTGCCACGGTCTCTCCGTGTGTGTCCCGGCAATCCTGACCCTGCCCCTGTCTGCCTGGCCGGGAGCCGCTGCAGTTCCTGCCCCCCTCGCTGTCCCTTTGCTCCTGCTCCGAGTGTTCTCCACGCCTCAGCCCGCACCCCCTGCCTGCCGGGACTCGTGCTGCAGCTCCAGCCACCGCCGGGGAGCTCCTGATCCATCTCCAGCATCCCGGGACTCTGCACCACAGCTGCCTGTGTCAGGAACTGCACCAACGGGGAAAGGGGACCAGAGGCAGAGAAACTGTGACTGTTTCCCTGGTTCTGTCTGTTGTTCATCTCATAGTTATTGTTGTTCTGTTTGCCTTGCTAAACACAAGTAAAGAACTGTTATCCATATCCTCAGATCTTCGCCTGAGTGCCCCTTAATCCTAAAATTGTAACAATTCGGAGAGAGGAGTTTTTTGTTTTTTTTTTTTTCATTCTCCATCCCAGGAGAGGAACCTGTTTGTCCTTAGCAGATACCTGTCTTCCAAACTAAGACAAAAGTTTAGCTCAAACAAAGTTCAGGGCTGTAGGAAAAAAAGTCTACCTGTCAGCATATATCTTTTAGGTTTTGTGGAACCACACAATCAGTAGAAGCAAGGCAATGAGCAGAAACAAACAAGGTGAAAAATACCAGACCCACTCCAGTTTTATCAAAATGGATTTCTTACAGACATCTCTTCAGGCAGACTTTTTTGACTCCTAATTAAATGATCTTTGCTAGATGAAATTAAACCTTACACTTCATTGCTCTGCTTTGGCAATGTGTAATGCAAACTACTGACTGAAATAATTTTATTAGGCAGCAGAGAATTTTTTAAATGGTTAAATTAGAATCACAGCTATTTGTACTTTTCCAGCATTGTATGATTTTGTGTCTGCATGTGAGTATCAGGAAAGAAATTCTAGATTTACTGTACTGTTGGGCAGTGTTCTGTAGAATATTGGTATTTTAAAGATATGTCAGACTACAGAAATGGATTTGGGAAATACAGAAATGAATGATGTATAAAATGCAAACCAGAAATGTCACTGATCACTGATATAACTATTATATTCGGAAGGAGGCAAAAATTCAGTTTGACTCTCAAACAAGTTTGCAATACTTCCAATTTATCTAGGCTACTTGTGCTTTCCCAGCAGAAAATTCACATTAAATAATATTACCCAGAGAAGAAGAGACTATACAGTAGTGGAGTCTCTGTAAAGGTTTTATCACTGGGAAATTTGGTTGCCTGAGTTATTCATTACTTGGTATGTGGCAATTTTAAAGAGAAGTAAAAGAAGGTGTAAGCAGCATTCTTAAACATGTCCTTGCATTGTTTCCTTGTACATATTTCTCTAGATGCTTTTGTTAATATGAGACCAAATGAACTGATTGCAAGGGAAGAAAAACTTCATAATCAGTGCATTGACCTCTGGATGTGTTCTGTGAGGGATCTGATTCAACCCTGTTGAAATCAATAGGAGATTCTCCTTTGATTGCTGAGATTTCTATATTTTTAGTCTTCATCCTAATTTATTGAAAATTTTTTTCAAATATATTGGTTTAGGACATTATCCAACTAGACAGAATTCTCTGCATGCTTTTGCAAAGCCTGGAATGACTGCTGGAATGAGCCAAGAGATAACAGCACGATTGCCAGTGGTTGGAGTGAACATTTTAATGGCATATTGGGAATGAATGAGTATTGTGTACCCCTCTACTCGAGATGCTACCTGTTGTCCTCAGGAGAGAAGAAGGGAGAGAGGAAATGTTTCTACAAATGAGAGTTCTCTTCTCTGTAGGATCTTTGCGAGATGCAGATACCTTTTGGTGACTGTTTTAACTTGTTGTCATGAGAGAAATGTCCCTGGGGGAACATGAAACTGATGGCAGAATAGAGACTGAAGGGAAAAATTTATCAAAAGTACATGTAATTTTTCACATGGCTTTATAATTTATCAGGGAAAAAAAAGTGGATAACCTGTGATAAATCAGGCACATGTTGAGAGAGATAGTTCTTTTGTTTGGGTTGACAGTTTGTCAGAAATAGTGATTAATCATTGTGTCTTAAGCACAGGAAAACTAAAAGTCAAGTGTAGGACTATCTCAGCCAAAGGAATACACACATTGTCAAAAATGAAGACAAATTTGGAATTATATGAAATAAAACCAAAAAATAACTGAAGGAATCATCCAGTCATTTATCCACTTTGAGACTGGATAAGTTATTCTTATGCTATTTCTGATAGACATTTGTCCAAACATCTTTTAGGGATTTCTCAGGTGGGATTTCCAGTGTTCTCCAAGACTCTCTGATCAAGAACTCCATTTTATTCTTGCTGGAAAAAAAATTCCTTATGTTCAACTTGTATTTGCCTCGTCACAATTTAAGATAATTTGTTCTTATTCAACAGGCAGACAAAGGGAAGAGTTCATTCCGCTCCTCATCTAATCTTTCTGTTATTTAAACTTCCACTCCTTGGATCAAAAATATCCAAAACCTTCATTTTTCCCCAAATGTCCCCTTTTAATCTTGATCATTCTCACTGCTGTCCTTTGGTGTCTCTCCAGCTAATATACATCTTTCTTGTTCTCCATCAACCAAGCTGGCTACAGAACACATACTGGAGACTTAAGCACACTCAGAAATCTTACTGTTATAACACAGGTGACACTTAATGAGAAAACACACATGTATCTATCTCTCTTTTGCAGCCAATGGTATTCCTATTGGTGACTCATTCTAAAGCTTTCTGCAGATTTGCTGCATCACCCTTCTGCTTATGTGTGGTTTACTATTGGTGCAAAAAGGAAAAGCATTGCATTTTTTTAGCTTCTTGAATTACATTCTATTTTTCCAAGCAGTTTGTCCAATTCATCAACACTGTTGTAGTTCTAATCCTGTTTTGTCATACATATATTGCCCAGCTGGCGTTCTCTGTGAACTTAATATGTGTTTTCTACCCTGTCTTGAAAAAACACTGCATACTGTTCAGGATAATTCCTGTAAACACCCCCTCAAACCACCCTTCTAATTTGATCAGGAATTAATGCCACCTACTCTTTTAATACACATCTCTCAAATGAGTAATGCACTCGCCTAACCATTTTTTAAATCTAGTCCATTTTTCTCAAGCTTGCACATGAGAATCCAGAGGTGTGCAGAAGTAAAGATATATGGCATCCACCAATTTTCTTCCTATCCATAAGGCCTGTTGTCCTGTCATCATACAATCGTTCCTTTAATTATCAAGGTTCATGTATCATAGCAGAAAATCTATGCGACTAAAATTAAGTTAGACTATTTTTAAAAAAGGCAAAAACATAGTCTAAGCTGGTGTATCATGACATATTAGAAGGCAAGGAATATATTTGGGAGTGCACGTTATTTGCACTTTAGCTGGTTTCAAAGTTTTGTATTTCATTCTAAGAATCACTATCAAACTTCTTGATTCTTTCCAAAATGATTCCTGTCTGTAGAAATACAAGATACATTTTCCAGTTTGGTTTTGGGCTGCCAATTTCCTTTCACTCTTGACAACAACAAATCTCTGAAATGATTCTCCCACTTTCACTGTTTTACTGACCAGCCCTTGAGGAATACAGGAGAATCAAGAATACAAAGTGGTTTGGCAACACAGCAGCAACTCTGGATCCATTCGCTTCTGAGCACATTTAACAATATGCTCCCTGTAGGTGTAACAACAGGCCCTGCAATACCAGGACAGTCTCTCTAGACTGAATATTCAATTTACACGGAGTGTCCAGTCTTAATGGACCTTGGAAAACAGATCACAGAAAATGAGACTATGGCTACGGTATCCCTGAGGAAGAACAAAAGGAACATGAATTCCAACTATGAGTCCTACTAAGAGGAAAAAGTGAAAAATCATTAAGTCCTCTTGTGCCCAGAGTTCCTTTCCATTCATATTTAAAGTATTACTTATGGCTCCGTCCTCTCAAATTCTGTATTTGCTTGCTCTGGGTTCTTCAGCTGGCACATTTTCTATCTTGCTTAAAGTTGTATCAAGAGAAATGCATAGTGGTAAATGTCAATGCCCCTCCTTGGCAACATATTCTGTTTTCCTTAGGATTAAG
The DNA here is from genome assembly GCA_032173965.1 of Sitta carolinensis. Lineage (NCBI taxonomy): Eukaryota > Metazoa > Chordata > Aves > Passeriformes > Sittidae > Sitta > Sitta carolinensis. The sequence goes on along the minus strand of CM063285.1, from coordinate 46,165,231 downwards.
TTATCCCAGAAACTTTAGTCGGCACTACTTCAGGCAAAGTTTAAAGATATCTGCCAGTGTATTAGAAAATACTCTAACACAGAACTAAATGACATTTCCAGAAATGTTGTTGAAAGTAGAAAATTAAAGATTATGCTCTGGGATATATCTTGTTAAAGATGGAGAACATCTGAAGTGACATTTTTTATTTTGAGGAAAAATGACCATGGGCCTTTTGGTTAAACATTTAGAAGGACTTACCATCTCAGCCAGCAGACTGCTAAGGGTTCAGGGTAGTGTAGTCCAAAGGGTCAATGCCTGGACTTTAGATCTCACAGACACAGCTGGAAACACAATTTACTGACAAAAAACTCCCATGAAGAGGGTGAAAAAAAGGCACATCCTGTCTAGAAGCTGTTGGGTATTACAGAAAATTCTGATAACTTGTACCAGTAAAAGTAGTACAAGACCCCATGTAGAATTAAAAATAATAACCATAAAATAACAAAAAATAACAAAAAAATAGTAACCATGGATGCAAACAAGACTTCACATTTGGTATCTCTTTAAAAAAATCACCAACATAGATAAATATTCATGAGAAAGTTTAAAGACTAGTAGAGTTAAGAGAAACATACTTTCCTGACTTCTGTTGATTCCCATGTTAAAGATGTTTTTAACGACCTGAATGGTTTTCATAGTGACTTTTACAAGAAACAAGACAAACATTATTGTTTGTAATCTCAGTTTAAATCCTCTGCTTCCCAGGAAACTTCAGATTGCTCATGGATGTAAATAACAGAGATCTGCAACAAAGATACCGTTACACACTGTTGTAAGTTTTGGTTCATGATGGGTCAGTGGCCTCAGAATTTTTCTAAGTGCCAAATAAATACTTTAAAGAATGGTTGCTCTTGTCATTTTATATTAAATATCTGCAACAGTTTTAGCAGCTGAAAGTCATGGGATTATCCAGCTTTATGAACCCTGCTGAGTAAACTAATTACAAGAAAGCTTTGTTTCTGATGGAGAAAGTGTCACCATGGCCCAGCAAATCAAACATATCAGAATTTACATTCCTTCCTCTGACTTATAATGGTCACTTGCAGAACTACATAAACAGCAAGGAAAATACTCTTTTGGCAGATGCCCTAACTTGCATGAGTGGAAGCCTACATAAAAGCTTCAGAGAAAGGCCTGATTAAAACTGATCACTTAGAAATTTTCCCCTGGAGCCTGCTCATGTCAGCAGTTTTGGCATTTGTATTGTATTTGTGATCTACATAGTTCAGTACAACATTAAAAATGCTAGTGCAATGTGAGTGGTTAGTGCTTTACATCTGGTATCTCTACCCATAACAGACTTTTAAAAACTACTAATAAAAAAGGTTAATATTTATTCATAAAAATAAAGAAGGGTTAAGAATATTGAAAGTTCTGAAGAAACACCAAAACCATGGAAGTCTCAGATATATTTAGAAAAAACAAAGTAAACTTTTTCTGTAGTTGAGTGGTACACAGGGACACAGTCTTTTGCCAAATTGTCTGCTAATTTCTTTTAGTCTTCCTAAAGTTTATAAAGTGTATGCAATAAGACCCGAGTTATGTAATGGAATATACACTTACTAAATTTGCAGATGACATGAAGCTAGGAAGGACTGTGAATAAATTGGAGGGTAGGATTCAAATTAAAAAATCATCTTGACAGGTTGCAAGAATGGGCTGAAAAGAGCATGATAAAATTCAATACAGACAAATGTAATAAATGCAACAAATGACCCCATCAGGAGCACTACATCCAGCTCTGGGGCCCTCAGCATAAGAAGGACATGGACATGGTCCAGAGGAGGGCCATGGAGCGGATCAGTGGGATGGAGCGCCTCTCCTCTGAAGACAGGATGAGACAGGTGGGGCTGTCCAGCCTGGAGAATAGAAGACCCTGGGGAAACCTAGCAGCAGCCTTCCAGTATGCGAAGGGAGCTTGCAAGAAAACCAGAGAGGAACTTTTTGGAGTCATGTAGTGATAGGACAAGGGAGAATGACTTTAAATTGAAAGAGATTTAGATTAGATGTTGGGAAGAGATTCTTTACTCAGAAGGTGGTGAGGCACTGAAACAAACTACCCAAAGAAGCTGTGAATGCCCCATGCCTGGAAATATTCAAGTGATGGGGCCCTGAGCAACCTGGTCTAAGGGAAAATGTTCCTGCCTATGGTAGGGAGGTTGGAACTAGATCGTCTTTAAGATCCCTTCCAACCCAACCCATTCTGTAATTCTACGATTATGAGAGCTCTCAGGCAGACTCTCAGATAGAAATTACTGGCCTCAGGAATCGAAGATAAGGAATAACTACTGAGGCAGCTGTCCTGCAGCCAAACAGATGTTTTATTGTGAACTGCATGTGGTGATCAGGTCTCCCTCAGGCATGCCTCAGGTTTTATTTCAGGCAATAACTTTCTAGAAAGTTGGACCAGCAAGAGAAGTATTGCACAGACTCAATAACAATCAGAAGTCAAGGAAATGTGACCCTGAGATCAAAGAGGTGTAAAGAAGAGTAGGCGAAGAAGAAGTATAACAGTTTTCAAGTATGTGAAAGATTGTTATGAAAGGATGAGGAGGAATGTCTGGTGCTTGTGGACACAAAGCATAGAATAAGAAACAACGGTTTTGAATTTCAAAAAGTATGTGGGTCAGGCTTTATTAAAAGTACTGAAAAACTTAGGAATAGAAAATCACTGAAAAACTTAGGAATAGAAAATCAAATCACTGAAAGGTTTTACAGGTGGAGGCCATGGAATATCTAATATTAGAGGTCTTTAAGGACATCATACTGCTGAAAAACAGCCTGTCCTAACAGATATCTCTCAGGAATGACTAATCTGGAAAAATAGACCAAATGTCCTCCTGATGTTCTTCACAGTCATATCCTTTCATGGGCCTTAGAATTACAAGAGACAATGCAACTATTGAGTGGGAAAAGCAGCATTTCTTTAAGGAAAGGGCAATGTGTCTTGGTATTCAGGAAGGCAAATATTTATCAGTGTCTACTGAATGATGCACAGTGATTTAGAAGTACATAATGACAGAATTTCTGGCATCTTTTCATTGCTGGCTATGCAGTCATTCCCTTTGTAAAATAACTCAGTTGCTTAACCTTTGGTACCAACTGATCTGTTAAACAGCTATAACTCAGTGCTATCATGAGGCTATGAGTTAGTGAATGCTTATGCTGCATCCAGAAAATTCAGGATGAAAGGGATATAAAACTGCAAGTAATGATCCCTTATTTATAATTGCCACGGTTCAATAAATGCTAGTTGGTTCCAAGTTTCTAAGGAAGCACTGGTTACTTCACAGTAAGAATCTGAGTTTTGGAGGAAGTTCCAAACCAAATGGAGCTCTTTTTGAACTTTAGATGACAAAATGTCATCATTATTACAATTTCCAGGCTACTGCATGAGACACTTTGTTTGCTAGGAGTAGCAGCATGTAGACCATAGAGCTGGAGATCCCTGACCTCTGCATCAATAGAGCCATAACTCCTTGCTTGTCTGCTGCCTCCTCTCCCATAACAACCTTCCACCTTCAGCAAACACAAGCTGCAGTGCACATTTGATCAGCTGTGACCTGTGCACAGTCAGCTGCATTCCCAGGAGCTTGCAATCCATGAGAATTAAATGGCAGTGTGATCTCATCCTTTCCCTTGTTGGGTCATATGAGCCCAAACAGCACCCTATCATTCTGCTATCCAGCAGATATCTGCATTGCACACTTATTATTGACACTAACACCTAGGCACCTGCAAGGGTTGTATTCACTTCACACATTCCAGGAGTCATGACCATGATGAAGATAAAACTGTTTATTTTCCTCCGCTTTCACTACTAAGGCTGTAAAATACATGCAATTTGTATGGGGCACAGCTTTTAGTGACTTTTAAGATATTTTTAACTAAAACCCTTGATCTATCACAGTGCAGTGCTGTGATCTCAGGTCTGATTGAGCCAGGCTGAGAGTGGCTAAAATAATTGGGATGGGTCCAATGAAGAAGCCAAAGATAGATTTTAATGGTTACAGGACCTCATGGTCCAAAGGGCAGCTTCCAAAAGACCCAGAGTGTGGCTAACCTACCAATGCATAGAATTACCTGAGAGCAGGCATCCAGTCCTGTGCTCAGGACAGGGATTTGACCATATATGTCAAAAGCTCTTGAACCAACAGAGAGGCAGAACCAGAAACATGACCCAGCCTGGGGTGACTGCACCAGCATCCCCCCAGCATCCTGCCTCCCACCGTGTCAGGTTCATGCTCTCCATGCAGGAAACCTGGGCCAAGCTGATCTATCCCAGCTAATTCAGTCCCCACATTGATCTTCAAAATAAACAAAACCAGATAGAAACCTGAAACAGGATCCACATTGACACCCAAGTGCTTTGGCAGAGAAAGAGATGCTTTGGCCTTCCTGAGTCTGAAATCCAAAGCACTGAGGCAAGTTTCTCTGCTTCTCACACAGTTTTTAAAAGAAATAAGGTACTTCATAGAAGTCTTCAAAATAACCTGCATTTTCTCCAAGGGAAATTCCAAAGGCTGAACAGGCCTTTAACTCTTTACCAGGAAAGATCCATGAATAATCTCTTAAATAAAGCCCATTTCAGGTGCCTACACTTATATAGAATTCATAAAAGCAAAGAGCCTGTGACCTTTCCTAAAAGATGCTGAATGAAAATGGCTTCCTTTTTTTTTTTTTTTTTCCTTTTCTTTTTGAGAGCAACAATAGTGACAATATTCCTCTTTTCATTTTCCTCAGGACAGCCTGGTGATATCAAGATATCAAATGATATAAAGATAATACAGAGTGACCTCCTCTCCCATCTTGCAACACAGAATGTAGCTATTCTCAATCCCTCTTTCACCTGAAGATAAGCATCTGTGTTTCTTTAGCATCCTAAACTAATCCCCTGAGCAGGGAACGTGTGTAATGCTGGCCTGACTCAACCTTCTAGGTTTCTAATGCAAACAATATGCAATATGGTCAGCTGGTTAGAAGCATGATGGTTGTTTCCCAAGGGAGGGTGGAGGGCCTGAGGCCACTGTCGTCCTAGCCAAATTGTATCTCTTGAACCTGTTGACATAATGCAGAGGGTACACAGCCTAGATTTTGTCTCCATGTCCTCTGCCTCTCCAAGTATCAAGTTAAAACATTGTCTAAGAGGGAAATGCTTCTGCACTTTTTGCACAAGCGGGAAGAGAAATATTCAAAATTCGGTCAAAATATTTGGCATATTTTCAGTATAATCCAATTTGGAATTATACTATATCCAGGCCTCAGTGGAAAAATTGATAAATTTGTTTTCTGAATCATGATGAATTTGAATATGATCAATATGCCTTGTTTCAAACCTGAGGTGCATCTGGGCATCGGTTCAAGAGAGTTATGGGTGCCCAGCAGAAGGCAAGTGGGTGTCCATGACTTCCAGTCTCCTTCAGGAATTTGTAGCAACTGAAGGGAGGACTCAAGTTCACAGTTTTATAACTCAGACACTTGTGTTAGACCAACACCTGATTTTATGCAGCCCAGCCTTTACTGAGTTTGCTCTTAGTTGCTTATTTTTAATTTTCTTTATTTGTCAGACTGAAGAATCAGGGCAAATGTGGGTAAGCAGCTTTTCCAAGCCAAACTATTCAGACTACGAGCTCCACAAGTCAGCTGAAGACAAGCAAGAGTCATTGGATTTAAGTTTTTTATTTAAGGATTTAAGTCTAAGGAACTTGTTAAACAAATCTCAGAATCATCAAGAAGCTCCCAATCCCTGGCCCAGCTTCCTGTGATCCTGCCAGTGTCACTGTTCACATTGGTATTAGAGAGAAAGATGATCATTCCAGTGAACCATTTGTGGGTATTTGACTTATTTGTGCAGTTTTACTACTTAATTTCCAGGAGCAGCCACTGAAATTAAAGCACAACAAAAAGAAGCCCTTATTCCTTCTCATGTGATTCCCATGAGGAAACAATTGGTCCCCCGTGGTCATCCTTACATGGATTGCATATGACAATACCAACACACACAAATTAAGTAGATGCTTGGCATTTCCTCTTTCAGGAACTGAATTTTTCATAAGTTATTATAAAGTATTTTATTGAATGAAATCTTAAATATCTTCCTTGTAGTGCCCCAGACCTTGCCAATTTCTTTCCACTGAGCACTTTGCTCTTAGCCCATGAATAATGAAAATGAGCAATTACATACAAGCAATGCCTCCTGCTGCAAAGCCCAGAAACTAATCTGATGGGGCTTTTCTCTTTCACTTTTGAAAGTCTGGGCACCCCTGAGGGATAGAAGGTGATATTTGCCCTTAGTAATCTGGTTAAAAGGCACAGTGGACATTTCACAGTGCTCTAGTTGCTCACTTTGCTTAACCTTGTAAAAATTTTATAGTAGTCTAACCCCTGAATTTCAATTTTTTTTTTACCCACTGCTATTGTAGTTACTAGTGAGGAAATGTCAGCATTTATTTATGGTACCACAACACTATATGGTTCCTTCATGAGCTGTATAATTCTGGTACTTTTCACCTCATTTAAAAACTTGTTTCAAAGAGACCTTGGATAAATTTTGCAGTGCTGCAGTTGTGAACACAGAGGTGAATCTACTGACACAGCTTCAGCAGATGCTTTTACTATTGTTCATTAACTTTAGCTCTGCTGCCATCAGAATTATATAAGGAACATAAAGGAAATTAAAAAAAAAAATGACTCATGCAATTTGATTTCTGCTGTGTCATTTCCCACTATTTTACTCTTGGTACCTCAACAGGCTGGCAATCAAACAGACTATTGAGGTCACAGGACAGAAATGAATGGCAAGGGTTCAAAGTTGAAAATGCAATTATCTCTACCATTTCCAAACAGAATTGCAGAAGTAGTGTCACTGAGGCTGTAAGAGAAAGCTCATTTCAGCTTTTATGTTGCTTTAACTAGGCAAAGATGTTCTGCCCTCTCTTTTCCTTGTTTCTTCCCCCTTCTGACCCCTATTCCTCTTACATTCCCCCTACTATTTTCAGCTTTGTGGTGAGTATTACAAATATTTAGTTTAGAAATTTTATATTTCATGTGTTCAGTTTGTAAACAATTAATCCCTCATTTTATGTTCATGTCACCTAGGGTACTTGATTTTTCAAATATTTGTTTCCTTTGGTTTTCTGCATACTTGCTTAATCTAAAGCCATAGTCAACCCTTCTGTTCTTCTACAGATATAAGATCAAATATGGGAAAACCAGCAATTAAGAAAACCCCTTCTGCCCCGTTACTGCTGCAATTTTTGAGCTTGGGATTTCCCATATGCATTTCCCATAAATCTATTGGGTTGTAAACTGCAGCTCACCATTGCTTCTGTAAGTGAACTTTTAGTGAAGGAAGCCTACAATTGTTCAGGATGATCCAAATAAGCAAATAGTAGAAGACCTAAGAGGAAGAGCTTTTTTTGGATATTCACACAAAACACTATTCAGAAAAAAAATAATGGCTCTGACTTTCAAATACACTTCTTCAATACAGTATTTATATTGATTTTTAAAAATTTTTTTCCTTCTCTAATTTATGTTTTCCTATTTGTTTTTGAATGAATCTATTTCTAGTGCATTTACATTCCTACATCATATCTCTCTAATATTGATTAGTTATTAAACTGCTTTTCTCAGATCAATCAGGTGCTAATTGCACTTATTATGAAAGACCTAATCCAAAACTATCAAAAAACAATATCGTGCCACTGTAACTCCATTGAACTTAGTGAGACATTTCCTTATTTAGTCCAATGAAATTGCAAGAACAAAAAGCCATATGGCTTCTTTTGGACCAGGTTTGTTAAGGAACATGAGTGCTACAGGTCAGAGGTTACAAAACATAAATCTTAGGCTAAACATTCAGTTTGGAATCCATGTTTTAGGACATAAGCTCTCTATATGAGTGCACTTCTTGAGAAGAGTGTTTGAAAAGAAAAAAGGTTACTGGATTGGAAGCTGTTTTAATAGGAAACACTAAGCACAAAAGTATCTGAAACTTCAGCGTTTCTTTGAAGCTCAAACTCCTCAGTTAAATTAGGATGCAGAACCTCATGTCTTCTCTTGGAAAAAAATCACTTTGAAATGATCTCAAAAGTCTTTAAAAGTGGGTATTAGAGGAGAATTCTTTACATAATAGACCTTTTTGTAATAGTGAGGAAGACCTAGTTCAGTTCCTTTTTCCACTAGAAAATTAAAAGCAAAATTCACATACCAGAGAAATGTGAACCAAAGACCAATAGTTTATTTTTTCATAAAGGATATTAAGCACAGTACAGACATTGTAAATGCATATTTCAACATATACTGTAAAATGTTCACATTTAGAGCAAATATCTTTCGCAACTTTATTGTCAGCAGGAAGATTCCTTGTGAATTTTGAACATCAAACAATGTGCCTCACCTCGTAGGATATAATTAACAAGTTCTATAGGATTGATATTATTTACAGAATCACAGAATTCTGAGTTGGAAGGGACTCACAAGGATCATTGAGTCCTAGTGCTCATGTAAAAATTTGTACCTTTCAAGGTATTGTTATCTCCTTCACATATGGTGCCACTGAATTTCAAAATTTTATGTTTATTTAAACCATCGGCCATCACCTTGCTTTTAACAGTATTGCTGTCTGTGTGGCAGAATAGAGATGTATCAAATAAATCACCTATCTTTCCTTTCAATCATTGCTCTCAGGTTCTTAGGGGACACACAGATGGAAAATGAACAAGTAAAAGGAAAGAAGGAGAAATAAAAAATTCAGGTCTGTTAACACTCATAAATCCCCAGGCTTTTCTACAGATTAAAGGCTCAAGCTAAGGGGATAAAGTTAATCTTAAATTTAGGAAAAGTCACTTTTCTTTTTCACATCACAGTATTTTTTGTAGCAAGAAATAAACATTCTCTCATTTGTTCTTCTAAACATTTTCTATGTTGAGTTATTTTTGCAGAGCATTTATCTAAAAAAATTTAAAACTATGCTTGTTGTCAAACTCCTAGTGGAAATTTAAAAATAGATAGAAATAGATACATTGGTAAATAAATTATTTAAAAGAAACATGCATTTACCACTGTTGCTCAAATTTCATGTTTGAAGCTTGAAACTTCACATTCACATGGCAAAGCCACATGTGAAGTAACTGCAAAGTAGATTGCACGGTACATCAAGATTCCAAAAGCAGAGGAAAACTTAACAGAGAAAACTAGTTATAACCTTGAAAACATTTAGTATAAAAATCTTAAATGAATAAAAATAGGAATAACTGAGTTAATTTGTGGACATGGAAGATGCCTAGGAGAACATTTAATTTCTGGATACACGTTTCCTTTTTTTCATTTGTGTGGGTTTTAAAGTTATATTACCCATAATGCAATGCATTTTTACTCATTATATTTAAATTTACCTGATCTATAATGGTTTTAAATTGGATATTAGTTTAGACTGAAAAATGCATATCTAAGTTTTGAACCACCATACAGATCGAATTTTACATTTAAATTGCATTTCCCAAAAGCCTGAGAGTGTTAAATTCTGAGCTATTAGTGTTAGCGTGTCTGCAGCCTTTTCACACGAGGGAATTTCAGGAAAAAATTCCCAGCTGTGTTAACATTGGTTCAGCTGTGTAAGCAGGAGATTGATGATTTGATCATCTTTCCACTTTTAATACAGAACTGTACTATGTGAATCCACCTTCATTATTTTTTTCCAGTGCAAAAATCTAAATGCCTCGATTAGCAAATATTCACATGCCCTCTCAGAAATCACCTGAAACTCACAAATATGTTCTCAGACATTTTCATAAGTAATATGTGGAGGCTGGTGGGCCAACTGGTAAAGGATCCACAACACTCCCCTAGAGGGAGTGCCCTTAGGCAGCATCCTTTTTGTTAGGGTGAGAGTCTGGATCCCTCCCATGATGTTTTTTTGTCCACATGTAAATCTGCTGTACCCCACTGGTCCTTCCCCCTTGCTCCACCCCTGAGCCCTCAGCCGATTCGCCCTGATGCTCTGCTCTGCCCCCTGCTTTTCCCATATAATCCCTGCTCCCTCAGACATTCCCTGGAGTTCTCTGTCCTTGGACCCCTCCACAGATAGGAGAATAAAGATTCTCTCTATGGAGCCCCATATGGACTCACATCCCTCCTTCAGCGTCGCCCGAGGCTTGGAGCACAGGAGAGCTGGAATCACTCTGGTGAAGGCAGGACATGCCTGTGAGCCTGGCAGTGTCTTTCTAAAGAAGCTGCTCCAGGAAGGTTGTGGCACTCCACCACCCATGCCTGCTGCAGCAGTAATAGTGTTGTTTTCTTCACAATACTTGAGTGAAGTCATTTTTATGACTTCACATTACATTTTGTCACTAAGTTCCATCTTCCCCTATGATGTCTCATAATTTCTTTTTCAAAAAAAGTGTTCCATCATAGGAGCTCTTGGCAAAAGAGAATTTTCATAGATAATGAAATTGCAGAAATATCTACAATTTCCCAAGAACTCTAGACCATATCCAGGGGTTGTAACTAGATGATTTTTATGGTCCTTTTCAACCCAAGCAATTTTGTGATTCTATGATGTTTGAAGCGCAAGTATTCAGAAGAGAAGATTTATGACTTCCTGAAATCCTCTCCTCCATAAATATATAAAAATGTGGAAATTACCTTCCTGAAAACAGTTTTGAAGGCCAATTTTTAGTCTTGCTGAAAGTCCCTGCTCTGTATCCTAGCACAGGTTAAATGATGACATTATGGAGTGGATTATTTTTTTAAATTTTCTCAGATGTCTAAAGCCAGTGATATAAATTGTATCTGAAAACACTTTACAGTATTAAATAATACAGGCACACAGCTGCTTTTTAAAAAAATTTTTAACCCAGCATTACTGGATAGCTTTACAGAAATAAACCAAGAACAGCTATGCTCTGAAATAATATTTCCCAAACTATATTGAATGGACTAAGTGAAGGAGTCATGAAAGGTGATCAAGGAGTTCGTGCACTGGAAGTGGAACAGCTCTGTTCTGCTGTTGCTTTGCAGACCTTTGAAGCCAAGGGGTCTCAATATGGGTCGGTTTTATTTGCTGATGGAAGTGTCTTCATTCAGCATTACATGATGAGAATCTCAGCAAAGCAGCTGCTGCTGGTGGGAGCCCAGACAGGAGCCCAGGAGACTTCTGCTGGACAGCCAGAAGGCACTGTCTCTGTGCCCCATTTCACTCTCCGTCTGGTGCTCATCCTCTGGCTGTGAATGCACTCAGGGACTTTGACAGACAAATCTAAATAAAAGACCAAGTGAGCAAATTGTGTCACAGTTCAAGGAAGTTTTCAGAAGTCCCATGTGCTCATTGTCATTGACTGTGACAGAACACTGCAGTAAGGACAGACAATGCTAAACACCGCGGATGCAGTTTCATCAAATTAAGACAACTTCATGCTGAGAGTCCCTGGTTATTTTCTTGCACTGAGGATCTCTATAAAAGATGTCTGAGGATTAATCCTTTTCTCTCTTTCCCTCCATGCTTTTTTTAGTATAAGGTGTCATGTATCCAGACAGACCAAAACCCATCAGTCATGGGAGACAACTGGATGAAAGGACAGGACAGCATGTTAGGAGGATATGCAAGGCAAAATTAGTGCCTGTTGCTTTTGCTGGTAGCATTCTCTGCAGCTTTGAGAAAATTGCTACTTATGCAATTCATTCCTTTGACCTTTTCCAAATATTTGCGCAAAGAAATGTTTTCTCTGAGTAGTTCCCTGAAAGGCAACTTAACCACCTGAAGTTAAACTGTTTTCTGGGACAGGGTGGGTCTTGGACTTCCACCTGATTGTGAAGTGTGTATATTACTGTTTATTTCTATACACAGTCAGTAGACTTTAATGTATTCTAAACAAATAAAAATTAGTAAATCAATAAAGAAAACCATGTCTAAGATTCAATGAAGTTGCAAATTTTTATGACCCCATTCCATGCCAGCAGAATGACATTGGTAGAGGTTTCTTTTTCTCTAATGAGCATATCCAGGCTCCTGCCAAGGATGCTACATGCCAGATGAGTTGCTGCCAGGTTATAAACTTCGAAGGACTTGTTATTCAGAGGACTAAAAGAGTTTGCTCCCATACTACATTTTGTGATTTTATTAACAGATTTTTACCTTACAGAGTAGCTTCATCAGTCAAAGAGCACCTACAGTGCTGTCCAAGCATCAGAGATGGATCCAAATGTCCCTGATTATGTAAAGTTTCCATTTTGACTTCAGATGGCTCAGGGCAACCTCAGCATTCTTTTTGGATCCAATAAAAGACCAGGTTTCACTTGGAATATGCCACAGTTGTGAGCAAAAGGAACAAGCCACAATGTAAAGAAAACAAGAGGGGAGAAATGCAATTTTCTGTGACCAAGTGAATTATAATTTAAACAGAGATTCAAAATATAATGCAAAAGGACAATATGTTTCTTGGACTCAAATCAGTTCAGAAAAGCTTTTCAAAACATGCACTCTACTTGATATACATGCTTATATTATCTCCTTACCAGAGAAGTCTTTATGAACCAAGCCCGTAAATTACTCAGACAACTATAAGTATTCATTGAATGTGAGACACAGACTGTCTGCTTCAAAATGTGAGGAGTTATTCTGCAAATATTATCTTATAAAGTACAGGAGGTCAAAATGCAGTACAATTGGGGTCATTTTGCAGAAAAACAAGATTTTGAATTTTTTTTTTTTTTCGCTCTGTATTTCAGTTAAATTAAAACAAAATTTAAGTTTATAGAATACATTCTTAAGAACAGTTTGGAAAGAAAAATTGAGAAGTCTAATCTAAAAATTGACCTGGTCAAGTATGTTGATAGTTTTCTAATGCATTTTCTGGCATGTGCCTTTTGGCAAAACACACATGAATTTATAAAACTGTTTGGTTCCATGATATCTTCAATTCTCAGTGAAAGGTTTTACGTAATTCAGAAATATAGTATATATAACCAATAAAAAACTGCTTCATCAGTTTCATCTCAAATCAGGTTTTCATAAAATAGTCTTTAGAAGACTATATTTAGAAGATATTAATTGAAATCTCGATGTATCTGCTTTAAGTGATGTTTTACTTATATATCCTTTGGACAACTTTTCTCTAAGCCTTCTTCTCTGGGTTATCACAAATATTCTTTCATAAAGTAAACATTATTCTTTGGTATATTCTATTATTTATCTATGTAAAAGTTCCATCAACAGTGTTATTTTAGCAGTCAAAAAAATAGATGGGAGAGACTGCTTTGATATTATTCCCCTGTGGGACCTGGAGCAAATCACTCTGCATTGCTGCTTTTCTGCTTACAATGTTAAGTCTTTGAAAAGAAATTGTCTTTCACGTTGTATTTGTATACTGCCTCTCAGCTGAGACCTCCAGATGCTACTATAATACAAAGATTAAATAGCAGCACTATCTGTTAAATAATGAATACTGCAAGCATGCTGATGAGGCAACCATTTGGGATGAGATGTTAAATAACTTTCCCTGGGTCCTGTGATTCTTTATTGCCAGAGAAAACATGGAGAGTGCAAGAGCCTCGTGTCCAGCAAAGGGGTGCATGAGGACTCTTGCAGGGTCTCTGCTGGGGTAAGACACTTGCTATGTTTGACAAGGTATTAAGCAAATCAGCTCCAGAGATCATGACACTACTCAGCCAAAGGGGAATCTGTTAGGATCTAACAGCCATCTGAGAAGGAGACAAGGACTTGGGGGTCCACCACTTTTCAGATGAAAAACTGGATGAGAAATACTGAGGGAGCAGTGTCATGGGCTGCTTCTGTGTTAAAATTTATTTTCAGAGAGCACTCCTGGGCACTGGAGAACAGTCACATGTACCAACTGAACAGCCCTGGCTGTGCACCTGTCCAGGGCCAACCACGATTCATTAGACCAGAAGCCATTTGTGGATCAGGAGCCATTCCCATTTAACCATTTGCCTCCTGGCAACTGGGAAACACCCAATTCTAGAGGATAAGGGAGGACATATGGCATCTTCTGCCAGCCATGCGCAAAGGCAGCAATTTGCCGTAGGCATGCTAAATCTCCTCATACTTCCACTGGCACTTGAAGAACCTCTGAGCTCAGTCCTGCGTTTAAGACACTTTGAAGGTCAGACCAAGTTTGGCTGTAAGGAGATTTCCTTTTTATGTTCACTGTGCTGGTCAGAGGATCGCTACTGCATTTCTCTGCAGTTTACCTTCACTGGCTGTCAGAAACATATCATGACCAGAGAGGAGCTTTGTGCATCCCTAGGACAGAACCAGCCACCATGTTAATCACATGCCATGGCAAAGAATGGTGAATGGAGCCAACCTTTGCTGTACAGTGCTCCTCTATCAGAGTCCTTGTGTCTGCTCTGACCGCTGTCATCCTCAGACAGTTGCTTGGCAACACCAGCATCTTTGATATTCATTTTCCAGGCGTTAGGTAATAAACTCACCAATGAGGATACAGCTGCCTAATTTCCTCTGCCGCAAACAGCAGAGTAAAGTGAATCTGCGGATTCTTAGTAATTTGTCTAAACAACTACCTGAAGACATTCTTTTGCTACAAATTTAATTCATCTGTTTTAACTGACAGGTCCTTTACCCCTTGTTGGCTACCTCATGTTTGGGAATAAAGAGAGAGACAGAGTACCTGAGGAGCTGCTGTTTCTCTCTGTGCATCAGCATAAAAAACACTATCTGGGAATCAGCATCTGCATGCCTGACTGTCCTGCAGGATGAAAACTACAGCCATCACTGGCTGGACACAGACAAGCAGTACAAACTGAACTGGGCAAGACATGAAGTAACCATCACATTTCCTGACTGGGATGATGATACTGGTGGAAAAGGTGAAATGCTGAGGTTTGACAGATATCTCTATCTAATGAGAAAATGAGGGTCCAGGATTGCATACCCTCCCTTCTTCTTTTTTTTTCATGGAAAATAGTGTGTTTTTGTAGGGAAAAGAGAGTGAAGGAAATTAATGTAACCTATTATTAGCTCATCAGAAATAAGTCATCTAGCCTGAGTTACACTCTGGACTCCTTAATGAGTCAGTGGAGAAGACGAATGGTGTCCCCTAGAGAGGAAGAGAGTGACTATCCTTCCTGACCACAAAGAGGGTCTAAATGAGGACTTGAGACTGGATGCCCAACCTTAAATAATTAATGTTAGTTGGGCTAAATTCCACTCAAATTTCTATAGATAACATACCACTCTTTGGCTGGGTCAAGCAAACATTTCCTGAGAAAATTCAGTGGGAAAAAGACTAGTTAGATACCTGCAACATATCACAACTTTCACACAGTCAGATGAGCAATCTGTTACCTGTTTCTGATTTTATAACTCCACTATAAACAGACATCTGCAGTTTATTGGGGGTGGGATGGGGTGGGTGGAGAGAACACATTTAAACATTTAAATGGGGTAAAATGGATCAATGCTAACTCCAGAGAAGAACTGTTGTACTGGATCAAATTAAATATTTATCCCTGTTTTCCCCTTCAGTAGGGACCAAGAGCTGATGCCTAGAAAAAAAGATGTAGCAGTAGGATACAGTTTTAATACTTGGCAACTAGAAATTCAAAGACTTGTTTGGTCAGAGGCTGTATCAATATGTTTTTACTTAGGAATCCCATAGGGCATTTTCTTCCAGAGAAAATTTTCTTCACAAGGAAACCAAGTAAGTTTTGTCAAAAAAGCCCTTTGGGATTTCCCATTTTGAACACTAAATAGAGGAATGAGAGAGCAAGTGGCCATGGATTCTGCTGGAAAAGGTGGTGAACTTCTACCAGGGATTGTGTCCAAACTAAAGGGTGGTGCCAAGGTGAGTGCCACTCTGCTGGGTGTCTGTCTTAGTGTAGCAGGGTTTTGTTTCATTGTCTGAGTTTATAAGAGAAGCCTGATCCTCCCTGTTATATAATTTAAGACAATATTTAAGGTTGCAGGTTGCTGTGTAAATGTCAGATATTACTTTTGCTAACATCAACATATCATTGAGACAGCTGTTTGATATTCAAACTAATCACAAGGAAAACATTCTGCTTGGGATTTCACTAAGTGTGCTTAGCAGGGATTCCCCACTGCATAAATGAGAGTATGAACAGAGGCATGAAAAGCTGAGGCGATGAAAAAAAAGACATCAACTTTGAATACTGATGCTGGGGCATGTGTTGCTAGCACATTTCTCCCTGACATTCAAGGAGCACATTTCAAGTTCTGAGAGGTGCTAAGTGTGAAAGTTGCAGATACTTCTGCCTGAAGAGTACTTCAGGGCTCTGAGATTGCTGATGCTCTCTCTTCACAACCCAGAGCAGAAAGAAAATCTGACCCTCCCAAGACAGTGTATATCCAGAGAGACTTGTAAAAGAAACAAGTTTCATAGATAACCCCAGCAGTGAATGACAGCATCCTACCTTGTATCAAATGAAGAGAAATGTCAATCCTGTGCAGCCCAGCAGAAATTAAATGTCATTTGAATCTCTTATATAAAAAAATGAGGAATCCTGTCAGAAGTTACATGCTACCTTTCAAGTATTCTACCACTTTTGGAAACCAAGGGTTAGATTTGACAATGGATTTAACAGCATAGTTTTTAATTGCTTGCCAAACACCCACAGTTGCACTCAACTTTGACTCCCATAAAACCTACCCTGGTGAGACTATGGGCTCATATGGGGGCAATGAGACTCACTGAGATGACAAGATATGATTTTTAATTTATTAAAGTCAACTTCTGACAGAAAAAATAATCTTGTTTGACAAGACTTGAAGCTAGAAGAGCAGAAATGAAAATTATTCTTTATAGATCAAAAAGAAGGTAGAAGGAGACATTTAGGATAGTCTTGTTGGTGGAACAACATGTCCACGAGGGGCACGAGATTTGAGACCAGGCTGGAAATGAAGACAAGAACAGAGTCATTCAAGATCTCAGAGGCAGGGACAGAAATACCAAACTAGATGAAAGGCAGTGACAGTAGAGAAATTTTATGCCTTATTTGATGAGGAAGAGATCATTTTACTATTTGCAGTTTGAATGGATGGTAGTGGCTAAATTTATTCATGGAAGAGTTTTTTCTATCACTGTTTTTACAATTACCACACTTTCCTTTCACTTCAAATTGACTCTATACTTTTTTTGTAATAACACTACGAATGACATTTTTTCCACAGTGAGATTAATAATAGACAATTCTAAGTGACACAAGCCAAAACCATCCTTAGAAAACCACAAACAAGTGAAATCTAGTTTAATTTGCATTATACTCTTTGATAACTTATCTATTCTGTCCTTTTATTGATAATAGGAAAAAACACAACATAACATAGAATGTGGCAGAATGAGAAGCCCATACTGTAAAGTCAGTTTTGGAAGGCAGCATGGCCTCCATTCTAGAGGTGAAACTGTGACTCAGTCTTGGGTTTGAGACGTGACCAGGGCTGCAAAGACAGTTCTATGGTCCCCCTTTTATTGCTGCTTGAACATGGCACAAATATGAGCTGCTCTCCAGTTTACACCATAGTAAGAAAAATGGACAAGTTCTCCATCTCTGCCACCTTGTCTCATGGGAAGGTGAGTCACTTTAAGGGCTGGAAAAGGTGTTTGATTTTTAGAAGTTGTTGGGCATGTCTCCTTGAATTCACAGTCTCCTGACATTCTCCTCTCAGCCATCTGAAAACCTACAGTCTAAGACCACTACTTACACTTGTCACAGTCCTTTAAACTTTTGATTTCATACGAGTGAAGTGTCACAGTTTGGTCAGAGTAGTAACTCTGTAGTCCCTCTGTAGTAAATCTCCAGTCCCTCCATCACCCTCAGATCTTCCTGAGTTAATAAACAGGGGGTAGAATGCACTGCCTGACACTGCAATAGGACTGTTGGGTCAGACGGTGGGCATTTGCTGTGCTGCTCTTCCAGGGACTTTTCATTTTGTTTCCCATTTTGTTTTCATACTCTAGGAAGTGCCATCTTCCATTCCCACAGACTGTGCCTCATTGTATGATATCATGAGCTGAAATTATGATTTGAGGCTGGATACCACCAAGGATTTTATAATCACACTGTCCTGGGATTTCTGTAGCCATCAGAATGTGCCACAGACCTTATATGCTATGTCAAATACATCTAAAAAATGCACTTATCATGTGGAAAATCATTAATACATGAGTTCAAGCAGAGTGTGAAACATGGAACGATGATGATTAGATAATGACTCCATTATCTGTACAAATGCAATGCTACTACAGTAGTTCATCATAAAATAACAAATCTGACATCTGCAGCTGCAATTTTCAAAACTGTCTAGGGAACTGAGGTACACAGTCACCATTAATGTGTCTATGTCCCCTCCATCATTTAAAAAATTTCAACCTATTTTTTGAGAGAAAATAATACATTAAGTACACGATAATTTCAAGTCTGAAGGTCACAGAAATCACTAGGGATTCATAGTGGCCTTTACCACAGTAAAATATCAAGCACAGAAGCTTTCATGGGAAATATATTCTACCTCGAATGAAAAATTAAATCAGTATCTTCAAAATTCCTTATGTTAGGAACTGTGGGGAAAAATAACTTATTAACAGTTTTACTGAAGAAATTTTCATTTATTTTTCTAAGTTTTTTGCTTCTTTTGTTTTTGTTTTTTTTTTTAAGAGAGAAGCCTCTTTTTACATTATTTCTTAGCATAGTAATCTCACAATGAAGTAGTACTATTATTGATGAGGGATAAGAAGATGTAAGAGCTGAAATATTTTCTTCTGGAAAATGTTTACATTAATTAGCTAACATTGATAGAAAAGCCTTCTTTTCTGAATTAAAGTGTCACCTATTTCCAGTGTAACTAAATAACAGAGACTTTTGAGATAAAAATTAATCTAAACGTGCAACAAAAATGAATAAATATAACTTTTTAAAAACAAAATTAAAAATAAAAGATAGAAACAAACTTTTTTTTTTTTTTTTTTTTTTTTTCCCTCAAGGGCTATTTTCCCCCAAATGAAATTAAGTGGCCTGGAACAAATATTTCTTTGTGGACAAAACATTTCCTGAGGTGGACTTGGAACTGGGGTTATGACTTAAAATAAACATAAAATTAAAACACAGCATAAATGTATATTAAAATACAACTTAAAATTAAAATATTGCATAAATGAAAGTGAGCCATTGTCATGGTTTCAATTTGAAACCAGGCAGAAACACCAGTTTCTGTTCTGGTTTGATTTTTGCCAATTTCAAAGTTTCCAATCAAGAGCAAAGCAGGATTAAGCTTAAAAGTACTAAGACTTTATTAACTAACATTAAAAGAAAGGAAAGCAACAAGAATGAGGATAGAACTTTCAAAACACTCTTCCTCCCTCCCCATACCTTCCTTTCGAGTAACTAACAATGTAAAGAAAACAACACTCAGAAAATCTCAGTCAGTTTCTCACTTCTAAAACAGTCTTTTTTAAGTTCATTTAGAGAGAAAAGTATTCTTTGCTAATGCTATGGAAAGCTTCTTACAAGAAAAGGACTCTTGTGGCTTCATTTCTCACAAACTGCAGGTGCCCGAGATCTGCCTTTGTGGAGTCTTTCCCATCTTTCACTGTTTTTTCTCACAACTGTGCTTTCATTCCATGTCAGCTTATTGGGGTGCTGTTTTAAGGATGAGCCATTCTAGCATCCTTTCACTCATCTCTGGGAACAGAGGTCTTCTCCTTTTATCCCCGGGGCCAAGGTCTCTCATCAAACTTCTAACACTGGTGCTTCTGCTCGTGATTGTGGCTAGAATGCTACCACTCCCCTGTTGTCCCTGAAAATAAGCCTTCTGATTTGTTTTATTATAGTGGAGTCAGTTCTCATGAATTGTAAGATAAACAAGAATCATGTTTACATTCCTTTGTAAAAAATATCACCCGATTGACTTCTCAAGTGACCAGTGAAGATGGAGAGGTGGTAACTTCTCTGTCCAATCTCTGATCGTTGTCCAAAAACTTATATATACGAGGTCAACAATAAACGAGGGACTTCCTTTCTTCTTCTCTACCTGAACACCTGTTGTGTGTGTTGCTGTGTGTTTCTATATGCATCACAGTAACACCCCCCCCACAAAGTATTTTATGAACTTACTGGGGAAAACCCAAAGTCTGATATATCAAGTATATCTGTACCATAGCTTCACAAAAGAATTTTACAGCCTAAGCTTAAGACAAACTTTTCAAAATCTCTTCAATCTAAAATCTAACTCTTTTCTTACCGACTTCATTTTCATGTGGTTGTTCTTACAAAGTTTCACCTCCTCTTTTTTTTTCCTTCTTAGCTCAAGAGCGAATTAGTGTTCTTTGAGTACAAAGTCTTGTAACGCTGAAAAGAAAGTCAATTTAGTTCAAGTCCTGTATTAGAAACAAACTCTCTCTTCTCCTTTCTGCTGGCCACGTGCTCTTTTGCCGACTCCATGTGAGCTGTGCCAGCTGCTCGCAGTCTGGAACGGGGATCAGGGCTGCTCCTGGCTTCGGGGCTGCCTTTAGCTCGAACCATGGGGGCCAGGTGCTGGTGCCCATGCACAGCTCCTTGGGTGCCCATCCAGGTGCTGTCCCCATGCTCAGCTCCTTTGGTGCCTATACAGGTGCTGGTGCCCATGCTCAGCTCCTTTGGTGCCCATACAGGTGCTGTCCCCATGCTCAGCTCCTTTGGTGCCCATACAGGTGCTGTCCCCATGCTCAGCTCCTTTGGTGCCCATACAGGTGCTGTCCCCATGCTCAGCTCCTTTGGTGCCCATACAGGTGCTGTCCCCATGCTCAGCTCCTCTGGTGCCCATACAGGTGCTGTCCCCATGCTCAGCTCCTTTGGTGCCCATACAGGTGCTGTCCCCATGCTCAGCCGCTCCCGATGCCGACACAGCCTCAGCCCAGCGTGGTTTGGTGTTCCACTGGCACAAAAGCTCTGCAGGCTCTGCCGGCTCCTTTGCCCCTCCCGGGACAGGGCCCGGTGGGTTCCTCGGTGAGGGCTCGGCAGCCGCTCCCACCGCTCCAGGAGCGGAGAATCCCGGCCGGGCCGAGCGGGCCCAGCCCCAGCCCGGCCCGCCGCCGCCTCCCCCCACCCTGGGCAGGGCAGAGAGGGCAGAGGTGTGTGCTCTGACAGCCGGGAGGAAAGAGACCTGCCCGGGCTGCTGCCAAAGGGAATAACAACTAGAAAATGCTTTCCCATTGGTCCAATAAAATGCCAATCTCAAAACCAGCCAGCTTATTTCTGTGGGCTGGTCAAACCAGGACAACCATTAACTTATTTTATATATTTACATATCATATACGTTCACATATGCATTGTTTAAAAATAAGTTAAATACAGTCTATCATTGAGAAATCAAGGGGGTCCTGATTTGGATATAGTATGATATCCTATTGGAATGGCTGCTGTTTATTCAGCTTTCCTGTCATCTATCAAGGACTTGCATATAGAGGTGCACTTTTGTGTCAGTCACTACCAAAAAAATCTCTCCATATTCTTATGATGGGAAATTCTTTTACTGCAGACACATTATAAGTGAGCATATCCATTGAGTAATGGGAAACACAAAAACTACAAGGAAAAAACCCCAACAAATAGGTTTTCCAGGTATGCTGAGGTAGTATTTTTGAACGTCAAATTTTGCAAAGTCACTGCATGTCTAGAGAGCCACACATAACTTCATGGCTTCTGCTTCTATTCTTTAGCTTGTTAATTGAATGACTTGGTAAATTCAAGTAAATTGAATCTCTGATGAAGGATGGGTCATTGACTATATTCCTATGCCAGAAAAATTATATTGATGAGCTACAGATGAAGACTAAGTTCACAGGTGACAAAGCAGAAAAACCAAAATAAAAATTAGTTTCCAGTATTGTAAGTTACTTTGGAGAACTAGAACACACTTGTATGCACAAACAGTAAAATGTTCCTTGATGATAGTCTGCCTCACAGTTCATTTGCTTGAAAATCTCTTGGCAGCCATCTGGATCAGGTTTAAATAAAATGTAATACTAAACCCCTAATCTGACAGTGATAAGCTGGTGACAATGATTATTCATGAGTTTATAGGGAGAGTAGACCTTGAGAGGCAGATGTGAGTCCTTTCTTTCAGACCCAATTTCAGTGCTTTGAATACACTGGAACAACTTCAGAACATAAGGTTTGTTTTATATATATGTATATCAAAAAGCTGCTTTAATTAGCTTGACATCTAATTGTTTCCTAATTGTCAGAAGTTGTCCCAAAGAAAAAGAAACAAATTTATTTCACAAGGCTTGCTGCATATGCATTCTCACATGAAAAAAAAAAAAAAAAAAAAAAAAGTTGTTTTTAACTTGATGATCCAAAGTTAATGGATCATCAAGATAAAAACAAGTTGGCCTTGTTTCAGGAAGCAACTGTTCTGAAGCAGGGGGATACAATTTTATTGTTTTATTGAAATAGAAAACTTTGGGGGAGTGTCTCAAAACCACTTAACTTTGACTGAACTTTGCTCTCATGAATTAATCTTAAAGGATCAGCCAATGTAGATAGCCCTTTAATCATCCTGGGCTTAATTCAATGTCTTTTTAAATCAATGGACAGTTTTCCATTGACTTCCCTGCACTTTTGGTCAACCTTTAAATTTACTTAAGTTTGGAATTTAGGGAAAGGGCTTTATAGGAACCTCTCTGCTTCAATTTCAGGAAAGCTAAGGAAGCTTCCAAAGTCATGTATTGTTATTCTTTGCCTTTCTTTCTGTGTGCGAAACTTTATAAGGAAATGAGGTATAAGAAGGAATATATCCAGAGAAGGGGTTTGACTGCACCCTTAGCAAGTGTTCAGATAACACCAAGTGGGGTGGGAGTGTTGACCTACTGAAAGGTAGGAAGGTTCTATGGAGCTGTGCCCCAGGCCTGGGGCAGAGTGTCTGGAAAGCTGCCAAGTGGAAAAGGACCTGGGGGTGCTGGTGACAGCAGCTGAACACGAGCCAGAGTGTGCCCAGGTGGCCAAGAAGGCCAACGGCAACCTGGCCTGTACCCCAACAGTGCAGCTGGCAGGACCTGGGCAGTGACTGTCCCCCTGTACTGGGCACTGGTGAGGCCACACCTTGAATCCTGTGTTCAGTTTTGGGCCGCTCTGTAAGAAAGACATTGAGGTGCTGGAGCATGTTCAGAGAAGGGCAGCAGAATTGGTAAGGGTCTGGAGAAAAAGTCTGACGAGCAGCAGCTGAGGGAGCTGGGAGCATTTAGTCTGGAGAAAAGAAGGCTCATGGGGGACCTTTACACTCTCTACAAATCCTTGGAAGGTTGTAGGAAGGTGGGTGTATTGGTCTCTTCTCCCGAGGAACAAAATACAGGACAAGAAGAAAGGGCCTCGGGGCCTCTCTAGTGCCAGAGAAAGTTTCAATTGGATGTTAGGAAAAATGTCTTTGATGAAAGGGTGGTCAAGCACTGGAACAGGCTGCCCAGGCAAGTGGTGGATTCACCACTTCTGGAGGTATTTAAATGATGCATAGGTGTGGCACACAGGGACAAGGTTTAGTGGTGGACATAGCGGTGGCGGCTTAACAGTTGGATTTCCCAATCTTAAAGGTCCTTTCCAACTTATATGCTTCTATGATTCTTTTTGAAGAGCATGCTTCTAAAGTAACACACTTGCTTTTCTGCCTGCTCCCAATGGAGAACTTAATTTGCTCTTGAAATCTGAGAGGTTCAGAAAATCTCCAGCCCGAGAGTAGTTGCTGCATTTTGCAGACTCCCCTACTTACCCTCTTGCATTCTAATATATGCATTTTATTCCCCACGGCACAATCTACATGACAAACAGTTAGGCCCTTCATGGATAGTTCAAGTGCCAGCAGTTCATGGAGGCAATTTGGAATAAACTAGGAGAAGGGACATTTGTATTGGTTAGAGAAATCATCATAGGCAAAGCCATCTTCTCAGAATAGAAGCCATGCACACTATTATCTAAGTGTTCACCCTGGTAATATTTGTTTGTTTGTTCATTTTGATTTTGGGGGTTTTGTTTGTTTGCTTTCTTTTCTTTTCTTTCTTGTAGTACAATGACATCTGTGTATTCCAGCAAAGACTGGGATACTGCAGAAGGAAATTCATTGTCCCAAGATCTGGACCAAGAAACTCCAAGCCTAAACTGATGTAAACTGTAAAGGTGAGGCAATCAGCTTGTTGTCATCGGGTTAGGCTGGGACAGCCTCTGAGAGAAACAAAATGACTCATTTCCATCTGCTGCTCCACCCACAATCCTACACAGATCTTTTCACTTATGCTGACCTTTTCTTCATTCTCTTATGCTTCTTTTCTCCCTTCCTTCTCCTTTTCTTTGCACACAGGGGTAACAGGCAAGAACTAAGCAAAAACTTCAGAGTCATTGAGCATACACGTCCAAAGTTATTTTCTCAACTGTTTGCAGATGTGAGGGTAAAGTCACAGAAACTAAATGCTTTCTTGGGATCCAGGAAAATATAGGAAAACAGCTGGATACAGGCTGGATATTTTCCTTGGTCAGAGGAAATAATTGTCACACCATGGGGCTAGAATTACCCATTGGAATTAACAAGACACAACAACCCTTTTGGCTTCCCTAGCAAGAACACACATAATGGAGAACTGCTTCTTCCTCTCTATCACCACAGGATGTGGCTTGAGATATTCAGTTTTAATCTTACTCTGATGCATGAGGTTGGTACAAATTCTGCCCTCAGCCCTCTCAAGTATTAAAAACACTAATGAAATTACTCAGGGGCTGTCATTTTTCATCTTGATATTCTTATGTTGCTGATCTGCATTGCAGCACTTTTCTTTGCTCCCGAGGACTCAAACTATGCTTTGTAGTTTTAAGACTATTCAGGAATGACCTGAAGGCTCAGTCAAACCAGAATCAGCAGGGTACTGACCTTTAACACCCTGGGAAAAGGAGAAGCTGAAATTAATCTTCAAACTAAATTTCCTTCTTTAACACAGAGAACCAGTAGGGAAATTATTTGTGGTTGTTAAGGGAGCTTATTATGTCTGAGCAGAGCTCTCTTCTGAGCACATCCTTGGTGTAGCTAGCTTTGAACTTGTAAGTCGGTTTGAGAGAACTTCAGCTGGAACCAGTGCTCATAGAAAGCTGATTTCAAGACTACTGACAGACATACAAGACCAAAGTAATCAATTCAAATGTTATAAAACAAGACTCATAAAAATTGCTCAAGGGTGGGAAATGGTTATTCTAGATGGATCATGGAGACTTTCCTCCTCCGACATGACATCTTCCAGTTTCATAAGCCTCACATTTCCAAGACTGCAAGAGTGATGATTGAGTTGTGTGTTCTCATTTTCTGGACAAGGAAGCAGTAGTTGCTGTACCTAGTAAAAGAATGTAACTTTTGTCTTCAGTATCACTTCCACATGTATCTTCATCCTCATATCTACTCATTCTGATTTTGCAAGGATCTATGATACAGGCAGCCCTAGAAAAACTAGTAGCTGAGGCAGAATTTTCCCATTAGACCTCAGAATTTTTGTAGCACTCTTTTAAAATCCAGCACATCAATCACAAAATAGAAAATAAATTAAGAACGTGCTCCAGAATGGGATGAGTGTGAGAATAGGCTACAGTGGAATGTAAGAAGGAAAAAGAATAAAATTATCAAAGACTAAGGAAAAAACAACAAGTAAATCCATGACAGGAGGTCAAATGCCTGGACATTGGAACTTTCCCAGACTTTTTACGCAAATAATTAGAAAAACTCCCCAAAGCAGAAAGAGAGATAAACTTCTCAATTAAGAAGTAACAGTTTCTGCAGCACATGCCAGAGTGCACGCAGTCCTGCCATTGTTTAGCACATTGTATGCCCTGCTGTGCTCTATGCCAGAGCAAATCTACCTGCCTAAACGCTGTGAAGAAAATATTGCTCTCTCTTCCAGAAACACTCATCCACTCTTTGGCACTAACATACTCTGCCCTGATTTTATCACAAGTCCTCTACACAGGAGATTTTGGTTCTGCCCAGACACCTGCTATCAGCCCCCATCATGGTCTCATAATCACATCTCTGAAGCCTGAAATAGCTGTGGTAGTATTAGCTCTGTGGAAATCCTGGAGTATTTGCGGTTAAAAGACAGCAGAAATCATGTGATGGCCAAGTAGATCTTTCTGCAAGTAATTAAACAACTCTAGGATCTTCTTTTTAGATAGATCCACAGTTAGAAACAAATGTTTTGGAACTGGTTTTGTAGGATGGAAATTTGTAAACCAATTTTGGCCTTGTTTTCAACAAAGTACAAGGAGCACAGTGGCAGAAGGCAACTACCATTGCAGGAACAGCCACCTCAGGTAGTTATGTGGAATGGGATAATTCAAAAGGTTGGTGCAGATAGAAACAATTGTTTAATTGGGCTTTCCTTAAAACAGCAGATAACTACTAATCCTTGTTCTATAAATATATATACATAGAATGGATTTGGTTGAAGGGTTTTGATTATTTTCAATCAACCCTTAATGGCTGTGGTGATGGGCCTGCGCCATCCAAGAAGGGTCCTAATTTTTACAAAAACTTCATTGAGAAAAAAAAAAAATCTAATTTTCCTGTCCTTTCTCTACTTTTACACTGGCACACTTCCAAGGATCACTTGGAACCAATGGAGCTGGCTATGATTCAAGAGCTCATACACACACACACAAACAAAAAACAGATTACACAGCAGAGCAACAAGACCAAAGACCATTTGAAATGGATTGCTCACTCAAAAGGAGCTGCTTTTTGGAAGGGACAAGGCTGTGTTAGTTAATCAGTACTGTCAAAATAGATGTCTTTATCACACCCTGTTATTTATTTTGCACCAAGAGAGCAACAGTACCTGGTGAAGTTTGGGAAGAAAGCACAACATTGCAAATTGCTTTTCTAGAACTGAAGAGAGCAGATTTATGGAGAAGATTTCTCAAAAAATGTACTGCAATATAACATTGGGAGTGAAGGAAAACCAAGATGTATGTGTAATATTGCTGACTACACTGCTGACAGGGCAATTGTTCTGGAGGAAATAATTTTTATGGTGCAACTGAAAAAAACC
Organism: Sitta carolinensis; assembly: GCA_032173965.1. Classification (NCBI taxonomy): domain Eukaryota; kingdom Metazoa; phylum Chordata; class Aves; order Passeriformes; family Sittidae; genus Sitta; species Sitta carolinensis. Next base: position 46,138,139 of record CM063285.1, on the reverse strand, counting down.
CCACCAACCATCTCCTGAAATCAGTTAGGTTAGAATACAAGAACTTTTGCATATAAATACAAAAGAAACTTTGGTGACAAAGAAATAAACAGAGAAAAAACATCTGATTAAAAATTAAATAATGCAGCTTCAGTATTGAGCCTCAGGTCATCTACATGACACTGCATCACTGACAAAGAGCACTAGGCTCCTTGCAGCTACAGGTCTCCCAAAAACCTGTATGGTGACCAGAAGTTCATTTCTGTGGCAGAAATAAGTGTTTAAACTTACTCTTCCTTACTGGGCTGTGAAACACAAAGGAGATCAGACCTAAGCTGGGAGGCTTAAACTCCATCACATGTGTTGCAAGCATGACTAGGAAGTAATTCTTGGGTTTGGATATCAAGATTAATCTGGTCCTGGAAAAACTACATAAAATACTTGTCTATATAAATACATATAAACAGAAGTCTAATCACTATACATGTCTATAGTTTACACAATTATGGTACAAATGTCCTGGATATTTCACATCCTCTTCTAGTTGTTCATGTGAAGTTCCAGAGTCAGTAACTCAGTAGCCAGATTTTTAACTAATGAAATATTTGGGCTTGAGCATATGATTTTCCCCAATTAAATTTGCTTATTGGTGGAAAATTGCTGTCTCAGAATGAAAGAAGTATTGCTAAATGTGATATTAACAGATATGACAAACAGATTACGTTTCTAAAAAATTTCTTTTATTATTTATTTAAAAATTATTTTAATTTTTTTTTTATTTCCACTGTCTAATTTTAATATTTATATTTAAAAAAACAAACAAACAAACAAAAAGCCCCATGAACACACAAAAATATGTTGCTTTCTCTTTTAGATATGACTTTTTCTTCAAAATGTCTGTGGTTTAACCCCAGCTGACAAGTTAGCCTCACCAGCTATTCACTTGAGGTGAGAGAATTGAAAGAGTGAAAAGGAGAAAACTCATGGGTTGAGATAAAGACAATTTAACAGGTCAAGGGAAAGCTACACACACATGAAAAACAAAATGAGGAACTCATTCACCTCTTGCCATTGGCAGGTAGGTGTTCAGCCATCCTCAGGAAGGATGGGCTCCATCACACTCCATGGTGAAAAGCACCATCACTCCAAACATACCTAACTTTTTCCTCCCCAGCTTTATATGCTCAGCACAAAGCCATGTGATCTGGAATATCCCTGTGGTCAGTTGGGGTCAGCTGTCCTGGCTGTGTCCCTCCCAGCTCCTTGTGCAGCCCCAGCCTCCTCACTGGTGGGATGATGGACAGAAAAGGTCTTGGCTCTGTGCAAGTGCTGCTCGCTCAGCAATAGCTAAAAACATCCCTGAGCTACCAGCACTGTTTTTAATGCAAATCCAAAACATATTCCTAATACTATTAAGAAAATTAAATCTGTACCAGCTCAAACCATCACAAGTATAAATATGAATTCATCCCAACTCCCGTGCCCCTCCTCCCCCCATTTTCAGTTCTGCAAACACATTAAGACAGAAAATTACCATACATATGTTTCAATGAGGACATCAACTAGCCCTGTACTATCTTTCTTGTAAATCACAACATTCATATTTCTCTTTGTTTTACTTTGAAAACTGAAAATTAGTCCTGGTAATACCAAAACAATACTTTGTGTTCATATTACAATGAAAAGAAGCAGAAGGTCCTTATTCAGTGTAAGCTTCAGTTTCAATAAAAGCAAAAGAAGCAGAAAATTACTCAGATAATTTTTTGTGTTTCATCTTTCTTCTGCCTTTCAAAAAGGACCATGAAAAGGAAAAACATTTGTGGAAAAAACCCTGAAAACACGCTTTAATTTCTCATTAAGGGGACACAACCAAATTCTCAATTAGAAGCACAATTTAATTCCTGGCATGACTGAAATTGGTTGGAAAGCTGTATTTCACAAGTTTCCTAAATTCCTTATAGGTAGAAATAAAGACTACCTTTTAAATGTTCTCAAACTCAGTTTAACACTTCCATTGTTTTGAACATTTTGTCATTTCTTAGCTCTTTCCTTTGGTTTCTAAGCTCCCAAAGTTGTGGTCTACCTGGAATTCACACACTGGATCACAAATGCAAACTTCCAGTTTTCTGCCTCTTCCTGCAGACAGAGAAGGCAGTGGCAGCACATGATGGAAAGCAACCATGAGATTCCCAATTCCAGGTCTTCCAAAAATTTCCAAACATAAACATCACCTGCCTGTATTCACAATGGCTCTCAACAAAGTATGGCCTTGCTGAGGAGTTTGGGTCTTTTGGGCACAAAGACCTGGCCTGAGTTTTTTTCAGAAAGGGGATGAGAAAACATAAAAGTTGTCAGATAAGAAAACCTTACATATATCTTGAAAAGGGCATCCTGCAGTTCTTCTGAAAAAAAGGTTTTGAGAAAGAAATTGAGAAGGTACTATTTGAAAGAGATTTACTGCTTTTAGCTGGAAAACTGCCTTGGGTTGTTTGAATCTTCATGCTTTCAGGCATGGAACTTTTTTCTAAATTTCTGACCATAGGAAATACTATAAACTTTATTTTTATAGGCTATTCTTCCTCCTGTAACCTATTCCTTCTCTCCTTGTCATCAGTAGCAACTATTTTGTCTGTGCCCCTCTTGTTCCCCCAGACTTCTCCAGCACATGGACCTTGCTCACCCTTCCTGGGGGGAACCTTGGGAACCCCCACCCAGCCATCCCCCAGCCTCTCATGGCAAGGCTCCCAGCTGATATTTTATCCCCTTTCAAATGGGGTTAAAAAAACAGCATCAATGTCCCATGAAAGCCAGAGAGCAAAGAAACACCAGCAGTTTTTTAGATCCAGAGATTTTAATTTGTTGGATACTTGTAAATTACCTTTTTGGGGGTTGGTTTGTTAGTTTTGTCTGGTTTGTTTTGTTGGTTTTGCTGTTTAGTTGTTTGTTTTGTCTGGGTTTGTTTGTTTGTTTGTTTGTTTTTTGTTTACTATACTATCTGCTTCTATGAGAACAGTTATGTCTTCTGCTATTGGGAAAGACAGATTCATGGATTAATTTAGACTAAATTTATATGAAAGATTTTGGCTAAAGTATCTCTGGAAGAAACTATCCAATGAACAACAAACTGTAACAACTAGTCACTCTGAATTTACTGAATAGTTAGAGATACAAAAGGCTTAAGGTAGCCTTCTCCCCCAAGATAAGTTTGATATTTAAAGAAAATTGTTGGTTTATAATTTTTTCTTTCAAAATTGTCATTTAGAAAATTTTGAAAAAACTTATTTTTAAACTAAAAATGGTCTAGATAAACAAAAAACTCCCAAACATTTGAGCAATGCATTTTGCAAGTATTCTGGCCAAAGAAATTTAATTTGCCTTAAGAATGTTTCTTTTGCACACTAAACCCAAAATTGTTTTCTCTTTACTTTCAGAAATATCAGCAAAAATAAAAGATTCATTATTTACACAGCTGTTTTCCTGACACATATCCCCCATCTCAGGGCTACATTTCTTATTCCTGGCTTGGCTTCCCCTGAAGATTCCACTAGTTAATTCAGGCTTGAGGTAGGTAAGTGATGTTTAGTGGATTTTTGTCCACTGTTATTCAGACTGAAGAGGTTTCATTTTATAATTTTATCAGTTTCTCAGAACTGGGACAACATTTTATGCCACAATCTGTTCTTTGATTTGGATGGAAGGTTCAAAATTATGATAAAGGTACTAATGCATATAGTAATATAAGTTTTCTCCTTTAGCAGGTTTTTTTCACTTCCTTATCATTCAAATTATTTATATATTTTTAGGAAGATGTAAGCAGAAGTCTTTTTTATGGCCTACTCCATCTTACTGGCATTTCACATTCTTACTTTTGGTTATCTACTGTTGTGATGTGTTTGTTTTGATTTCCTAGTTTTTATATTTGTATGTTATTTATAGTTCAATTGTTAATGGCTCATTCCAATGTACCCCTATGTTTTTCCCAAGTTAGTCTATCCCTACTGTTGTGCCCACCCCAAAGTTTCCTAAAATGCCAAACCCCGCCCTATGTTCCAGCTCCTTCCCTGTCAGTCAGTGTTTCCCTGCCCAGCTCCTTCCCATCCATCACAGCTGTCCCATCCCCTGTTCCAGACCCTTCCTTGTCAATCCTCCCTCCAGCCTATCCCTGCAGGTTCCTCCCCTTGGGGTGTCCCCCAAACCTCAATGCCCCATTGGCCCCCGTGACCCCAGTCCTCCCTCATTAGTTCAGGATGTTGTCAATCCCACCTTGCCCTCCTCCCCTCTCCCTACCTTATTGGTTGTAAGTTTGTGTCCACCCTGGGATCCTCCCCCTATAAAACCCCCTGCACACCCCCAGTTCTGTGTCTTTTCATCTCTGAACTTCTTCAAGGAATAAAACCTTTGGGAATCATACAAAGGATCCCTCTCTGGTTTTTGCTCTAATCCTCGATGCCTTTCCCACCTTGGTGCTACATAGAGCAGTCTTGCTGCCAGGGGATCTGGCAGCCACTGCCTTATCTCTGCCTGGGTCTATTCCAGACCAGGAGAGACCACTCTGGGCACAGTCTGAGACCAGGGCTAGCTGGGGATCCCTCTTGAGCGCTGTGTCAATCTACTGCATGCATCAAGCTTTTGGGTTGATCTAAACTTATGCTCTGTGTTAAGATACTTCAAATCAGTTTTCCCAGTTTTGGAATTTCTGCTGAGGCTGTGGGTTTGGCATGTTTCACTAGGGTTTCATCTTTAATGAAAAATACAGAACAAATACGTTCTTTACGAACATATTAATCAATTTCACACAAAAAAAGTTCTTAATTTTTACACCTTCACAGCTTATCTGAAATGTATTGTTTTTTTTCTCTTTTGCATCTTCCCATTTTAAGTTCTCTGAACACTAAGCTTATACTCAGTCATTATCACCTTTCACTCACCTTCTCTCACTTTATTTCACCATTTTCTTTTTATTCATATGCCAGACATAATTTTCTGACATCATTTGCCCTTCCTGTTTCACTGAATGCTTTTTCTAGTTTGAACTTCTGTACTAACTTCCAATGTGTTCCCTGTCCCTCACCATCTCTGGATCCTCTATGGAGTTTTTTTGGCTCTATTTTTTTCTACATTTCTTCTCATCCTCATGCTGATGTACTCTTCAATATCTTTTCTCCTTATTTTTTTTCTCCCAATCCTTTATGTAGAAGTTGCATAGAATGCTTCCCTCTCAGTACCTCCAGATGGATATCTCTAACATCGTCCTCACTTCTTCCAAAGCCCAGATCTACCCTTTGCACACCAATCTGAGTAACCACAGCAAGAGATCCTTGCCTACCTTTGTTCACTGTAGTGTGAGACTCGTCATCTTAGTTCTTAGTCTTTCCTAAAACTATTTTATTGAGTTTGTAGATATGATCAGGACAGTGGGCTCCAAAGTACTGAAAAGGCATTTTTGATAATATCTACAGCTTAGCTTTAAGGCATCTTTCATGTGTCTCATCAAAAATCTTGCTCTCTTTAGCTTCCTTGAGGGGACCACACGTAGCAAATGGAGCATGCTCCCAGTCAGAGTATATACTCCCCAGGCTGATCCCTGAATTTCTGACCTGAGGTTTTTTACATATTGGGTGGAACATGGGCCAATAAGTTGTCTGAGAGGTCACAACCAAAGTAGCAAAGTAATTAAGTAGCTTAACTATAACTTACTCATTACTAACAATAAAATTTTATTTACAAGGTAACCCAAAAGTAGAGGAACTTGCTGTATCACCTCAAAAAGCAGAAAGGAAAAGACGTCACCGAACTAAATCTTCTGTCTGTTCAGACCTGGAAGGAGATTTTCACATGACATTTAGAACAAATATGATATTTTTTTTTTTTTTGGCTAAAATAGGTCACGGTATTCTGCAGCCCATTCCTCAGGCACATCTTGCTGAGATTGCCTGAGCTGCAGGATACCACTCTAAAGGTGAACTCACTGTGAAATCTGAATCCAAATGAATACAAAAAGTATTTGTTTATTAAAATATGTTGCAGCAGTTTTCAAAAAGTGACCTAGGGAGAATTACAGTGGTGGAAAATATATCTATTTTAGTTACTACTCTGTTTGGTATATTATGCATCAACCTAGGGCCTTTTTTGCCAAGGCTTTTAAATTGTTTCAGAGCAAAACTGAATAAATAAAATAATATATATTACCTCTACAGAACCATTTTTTCCTCTGAGTTATATCAGCATAAATTCAGAGTAAATCCAATTAAATCAATGGGTTTATAATAGTGTAAAAGCAAAGAAATAGAGCTCTGAAGCTTTTCATGTTTTATTTGCCAAGTGTTTTCATGTTATGCTGGCAACTGGACAGTGACAGTATGTACAGGTTTCATGAGCCCTCTGGCAGGTGCCAAAGAAGCCCTATTATACCCCATGACAATGCAGCCGTTTGAAAATGCTACCAGAACTGCAATTCCTAGCCAGAAGCGTAGCAGTTCCTCTCACTGCTTTGTTGTTCTCATGTGCATACTTGCTAAATTGTAAGGAAAAATGCATACTGAATGCTTCCTTGAGGTGGTAGTTGAGATTATTTTTTCACTAAACCCTAAATTTGAAGGAAGAACATTAAATAGAAAGCTACAAACCACTGTCACCTACCTTTCCTCCTTCCTTTAAACTTGGGCTTAAACTCTGCACACTTCCAGAGTACAAAGCATCTTGGTTCCCTTATCCAGTCAGAAGAAATCATCTCCTTTAAAGATAATCTTTCAACCTTGCATTAAATTACTTACATTATTTATTTACTTATGTTTGCTGAAAGAATATGGAGTCATTTATCATAATTAATTTCATTTATTCTTAATGAATCAAGGGACAGATCAAAAAATGACTTTGAGCTCTGTAAATGCAGCTTGAAATGCTGGACTCCAAAAATCTCAGTTTTCAGTATTGAAAGCACTCTCCAAGTTGCCACCCCACATGAGGGTGCTGCCACTACTGAGCCACCTCCCTCCAGGGGTCAAATAACCCCTGGCTGCCAGACTGCCCCTCCAGCCACAGTGGGAAGCCAGCACATTGGTAGAGCTGCCTGGAGGTTTCCATGGAAGAGTAGTAATTGTGTTGAGTTTGCATAGGAAGGTTTTGGTTGCAGGGTGAGCCTACAGGAGTTGCCGCTGTGAAAAGTTGTCAGAAGCTTCTCCCACTGTTGCTTCACAAGGCTGCCAGCTGGTTACTCAAAAAAATGAAAAGAAAATTATGGTCCAACTAGGCAGACTAGTAGGAAGAGCCCTAAGGTAGTTCTCACAGCAGGGAAACAGACTTCTTCAGTGCAGCCTCAGCTGTCTTCAAGGCTCATCTCGTTTGCCAGTGTTGACTGAAGTTGGTCAACAAGGCTCAGAAGTTACTAAAGGGGATATCAGCAATTTGCTTACCTACAGCTGTATAAAACTTTAGACCACCTAAATGCTGAGCCACTCATAGTCGGCAAGAACTTTTCTGTTATGGAGACAATAAAGCACAATGATCTCCATCACATCAAAGAAAGCTTCCAGTCCCATTGTTCATCCCTGTTTTGTACACCTTGGACATGCTCCTTCCCCACTTAGCACACCATCTCTCCCTGAGTAGTGTTAGAATGTGAATGCAGACAAAGTCTAAAAGGAATGAGATTTTTACCATTAACTCTTGTTAGCATATCTGGGCATCAGCCTATCACCTGCTGTTAGTGTACTGGAACACTGAATAAAGCTGCATTTCTGTAAAAGACATTGGGAGCAAAATTGGACAGAAGAGTGTCAGACTGCAGTTTTTCCATTCTTTCACACAAAATGTGAAATAACATGTTAACTGCCTTCTGGCCATACAGTAAGCTTCCATTAAAATAATTACCATATGGCTCTTTTGGGGACATAGTAACTTTCCTGTTATTTCACAGTCCTTTTCAAATGAACAGTTTCACAATGGACCCTACAGGACCTTGAAAGGATTTTATCAGGTTACTGGATTAGGGCTTTGATAGAGATTCTGAGGAAAAAGCAGGTGGAAATAACAGCTCACAAAGTGGCTCTGCAGAGTGATTACTGGGCTATATTCTCTGTTCAAATGGGAAAAGGAAATCCCTTGAAATAAAAAGTCTGGCTGCTGCTGATTAGCTGACAAGAATGAAATTGAAACTATGCATTAATACTATATGTGCAACCAACAGATCCATCATGTCAGCAATTCATTTTCTTTTGGTAGCATGGGCTTGGAGAGAAATCCATTAAGGCCCAAATAAATTAATAGCACAGAAGAGAAGTATCCCATGCCTTGCCTGGTTTTCTATACACATGGCTAACAAGTCTAATTTAATGTTATTTTTTAATATTTTTTCCTCATTCATTAACTTTACTGCACCATGTTGTCAGGGACCCAAATTTTTTTTTATTCTCTTATCAGCAAATAACTTCCATCAGTTTCTCCAGCTGCAGGAATAATGTAGTAAGAATGTTCTGTATATCTATAGATATCTCTAAATCTTTGGGTGGTTCCAGTTGTTCCTGCTGCTTATAACAAACTAAGGGCAGGAAAGATTGAGGGTGAAGTGTAATTAACAGTCATCTAAAACATCATTACATTGGTAATTTTTTTTTTTTTTTTTAGCAGCCCATATCAGCCCATATCATCTCTCTCTTTCTCTCCAGTTTTTCTCCTTGCAGATTCGTTGAAATGCATTGTCTGCTGGAGGACTCCAGTTGTGGTGGTGACGGTACGTTAGGTGGCAAGTCCCATGAAGCATGCTAATATGCGCTAATCTTTTAATGATGATGAATATTTGACTCTTTGTAATGGGGGTATTTTTTTTAAAGAGGCTTTCCACAAAGAAAAAAAACCACATCACAATGGTTGTCACAAGCAAGCTTCCCTCCCCTTTGAAAGAACTGACTGTAGTGGAAAAGATAATTACTTAGTTCCTTTATCTGCGAATTATTTGTAATAAAACCTGAAATCGCACCACAAGGTCTTTCATGAGGATGTCATAAATTAAGATGCATCGATGTATTTGGTGCATCTGTTCAGCTCTGCGCTCCTTTGTCTTCTGCAAATAGCGCAGCAGCTTCAATACCCAGCAGACAGCATTTACGCAAATGATGTCGTGGTCTGTATCATTAATATTCAGCGATTGTCTGTCATAGACACCTTACTGTACATCTGTTATGCAAATTTATGTTAATTTTTGCTCACTGACAGCTGCCTTGGTTCCCTCCCTAAAATGATCTTTTCCATTTGAAGTTTGCAATCTGTTCCCAAAAATGTTAATCTAACAATTAACTGAAATTGCTAAACAGAAATTTTACATGTTATGTCCAAAATAGAAACCAGTGTTTTTAAATAGATGGTGAATCTTCTCTTCACATCATTTGTTTTATATGTGATTCAGAGAAGGGTAAACATTGATCTTTGCACAGTCTGTGTTAGGATAAGTGACAATCTCCCTATACAGTAATAGGTTTTGCAGGAAATGGTCTTTTCACATAAACTATCGGCATAAACCCGACTTTCCCATTAAAAGCTGTTCTTTGTACAATTGTTTTCTACTTAGACTTTTGGAAATGGAAAGGTCACTCTTTATTAACACATTCATTTAAACTTTTATTATAAATAATATGACCATATTTCAAATAGAAGGCAGCAAGCATTTAAAAAATGTTTCAGAGAAGTTACATCATGTTAATGTAATAAATCAGGAAGAGTAGATTTGGTCTCGTAAGTTAGATTCAGGCTGCTGGGGAGAATACTTTGACCCAGTGTGCCCACAGCAGGAACCAGGCAAGTTACACCAAGTATCCCGTATGGAATCAGTGAACATCTGGACAGCTGGTGTACAGGGTGGGTTTAAGCCTGTTTGACATGAGGGAAGGTGCACAAGAAAAGCCTTGGCACAGAAATAGTCTCCACCTTAAACCAAGGTGCAAGCAGATTGCTGGCACAGTCTCTCCAGTTCTCAGACTTCCATTTGATATGGAACAAGAGAATATTGACAAGAGCCAGGGAGAGCTTCGGCCAGGCAAATATCTGCAAGGGATGTGAGAAATGAAGGGCATCTGGGGTGAAATGGAAAGGGACAGGTTATAGCCACTGTTTGGGAAAGGAATTAAATAGGAGCAGGCACGTTGCCTGTACTGGGAAAGAAGCCCTTACGTGTCCATATACTGAGGACAACAGCTTTAAAGCAGAAGCTGCTTAACTGCATTGCCTGACATTGTAATAAGGTCATGATGTAATAGATTTTTCAGAAACCTATGGCCAAATCAGAATTTTACATAATAACACAGAACCTGACTCTAAAACACAGAGAAAGACAGGCTGAAAGAAGTTGAGTTTAGATATTAGGAACAACATTACAGTGCACCAAAAATTCAATATCAGTCTTTACCATAACAAATACAGCCAAGATACCTATCCAAGCTTTATCCTTATCGGGAAATAAAGAGCACACTATGTCAGAATGATCTGTCAAAATAAGAAGAGCAGGAAAATTAAACTGATAAATTAAAGAGCAGCATGTCACCTGACTGATGGCAACCCTCCAGGAGATCTCTTAGAAGCATAGCTGCTGTTTCTAACAAAGAATACAGACTAGCTCATTAAAAAAACACAGAATGGCAGGGTAGCAAACATTGCTCTTTCCTTCTAAAAAGAGAAACCAGGGAATTCTCAGAGTTACAGGCTATGAATCCTTAGAAAAGTTTTTGGAACAAAAATTAAGACAAAAGTAGAAAATCACCAAAATAATAATGAATGAATGAAAGCTGACAGAACTTCTAAGGACAATTGTACTTCTCTAGTCTATTGTAATGCATCAAGTGTTAAACAATGGATGCTGAAGACTATTTCATAAATAAGTTCACTTGAAAGACAACATATTTAATTGAAAAAATATTTCCCCAGGAACCAATTAGGCAAACAAAGTAATCATGAAAGAAAACTGAATACTCTGCTTTAAGTTCAGAAGTCAGTTCTATCTGCAGCAGATAGAAGTATGTAACTTACTCCCAAATTGGAAACTTATTGTGAAAAATGATGAGCTATTTTGGAAACTGCAGTTAATAAGGTTGTTTAGAAAAGAGCTAAAAAGACATATCAGTATTTACAGGTTACAACACTTTGTCCAGATGTCCTGACAAAGAAAGGCTTAAGAAGGCCTTTAAAATAAATCACAGGGCAGCACTTAAAAAACAATTTAATGTCATGTACAAGACATAAATTTAGGGACATGGGACACCTGACTACATTTCAGGAAATTACCTGAGGCATCAGGTTCCATCATTTATGATTACAGTCAATCATACTATTCAATTCTCCATTAAAGGTTTAACAAATTCCAGATTTTTTTTCTATTCAGAATTGTCTTTCACATTTTTTTGCTAAACAGCGCTCTCAGAGCAAAGTTTGAATTATATCAACACTTGAATGTATGACAGAGGTTACAGCTGAACAGAATGACTCATAAAAATTAAAACTGACTTACTCTTCATCTGCTTCTTCATGAAGCTCTTTTATAGTTAAAGTAGAACTTGCAATATGGTTCCAATACCATTATACTATCCTAACACAAGGGAAAAAAACCCACAGTAGAGAAGTTTTTTTCATATGAACTGACATTGCTGGGGATGAGCCATTTGCAGTAATTAATTTTTTTATTTTAGGCAGTGGCAGAGAATGGAAGGAGCCCTCTTGTGTCATGTCCATACTGTCTCCTGTGTGTCTATTTCAGCACTTCAGCCTTCATAGAGAGTTTTCCCGATTAATTACAACATCTTTTAATGGAAGTTTTGGGGGTTTTAATTACAGGAAATTGACAGGGGACACAGGAGAGCATACCAAAAGTTGTCTGTCTAGCATTACCTGCAATGTTGGACTAGTGGGATGACAGCAGGAGAGTGGTGGAGGCACAAAGCTATTAAGAGCAGTGAACCAGCCCAAGGTTACTGCATCCACCTGGCGCCCAGCGAGCACATCTCTGCCTGCTGGACACTATTCATCAGTCCCAGAGCTCAGGGCTCTGCCACAGCACTGTTAGTCTAGTTTTGGAGTTATTTCAAACATCCAGAGTCCAGAAAGTTTGTTCTTAGATTGAGATCCACAGAAAGATAGAGTTTTCATTGTTTGAAATTGTTCAGTCACAGCAGTTGGAAGAACAAGATGCCAAACTGCAGTTACAGCTTGACTTATCTTGGAGTTTAAATCAGATATCTCTTTGGTGACTGAGGTCTTCCATAACTGTTTTTTTTCCCCTTGATGATATTAAGATTACATGATGCCTTTTTTATTATTTTTTTTTTTAAACACACCAGCATTCGACTGTCAAATATCTGAATCATTTGTAGGGAAAAGGAATTTAATAAACTGCTTTACTTAATGTCCTTAAAACCTTGACAATATTTTTGTACTATGTAAACCTCAAGTTGCTGACTGTAGCCTCAGCAGGAGCTGAGGGACTATGCCAGGAATTTCCACATATAGAAATGAGCTAAGACAAAGACAATTGCCATTTTGATTTTCTTTTTTTTTTTTTTGGAATAGAAACAAACATTTCAATGTTTTCTGAATAAAAAACCAAGAATCAAAAGATATGATAGTCTGATTAAGGTATTTTTATTTCCAGAACACAAATATTGTCTCCTAGTTTTCAAGTTTGTGAACATCTTTAATGTAGTGACAAAATAAGTTTAATCAGAAATTCCTCCCTTAGATAAAAGAAAAAATTGTTCCATAATTGGTAAAAAAATTCTCCCTTAGATAAAATCAAAATATTGTTCCATAAGTGGTAAAACATTTTCATTTTATCTTAAATGTTTTAAATTAAAATTTCTATTTCATTTTTCACGTTTTCAAATTGTGTTTTATAGAGTCTGATTCAAAAAGTCTTAATAAACCCTATTTCATATGAAGTGATGGAAGAGGATTTCAGAGGAACCTTTGACAGAAGTTTCCTGGATAGCTCTTTCCTCTGGCCTGAGATGATGTGCAAGGAATTGAGGTTTGAGCTGTCTGTAACCAAAATTCTGAATCTGACTGGACAACAAGAAGTCACACCCTATACCCAGCCCTTGCACATGCTTTGTATACAAATACCAATCAGAGAGAAAAAATTAATAGTGCAGTAGCCTTCCAGGCCCCACACCTTAGAGAAACGTGGCAAAAGTCTGCCCCAAAAGTCAGGAGATGAACTGCAATTCCTGGAAAAACCCTCCAGCTCTGGTTGCTGTTTACAGCTTGCCCCTTCTGTGGTTGGTGTGCTGCAAATCACCCGTGTGACCTGGCATCCCCCACTGCTGACCTGGTGTAATCCTGCAGCCAGGACTGCACAGCGGCTTCTGGAGATGGTATCTGCAGCCACAAGGACAAAAGGGTTCTGTTTGTTTTAGGAATGCTGCTGAACCAGACAAAGCCACTGTTATTTTCACTTTGACTGTTCTTTATCTTGACTTCTACCTGTCCAAGACAGAATGCACACCTAGAAGACAGACTTAATTAGATTTCTTATTTCTGACAACCACTAGTGCAGTAATAATATTCTTGTCTCCCTACTCACATAGGTCACAGAAAAGATTGGAGGGAACTGAAAAGATTAGAAGTTTTCTAAAATATTCATAAAAGCAGAGCTGAGGCCCACCTCTGAGCAGTTGTATTTCTTTACAGGACTGTGATTTTATTGATCAGTGCAGAAAAATGTAAGTTAATGCACATGGAGAAAACCCTGATCAAACACACATGAAATCTGATCCAACACCACTTCTCTGACTAATGCTAATTAGTAATAGGATCATGGGGTTATAATAGGTAATTTCATGGATCCATCACCTCACTGATTAATCACAATCAAGCAAGTCATCTAAATAGTAGGACTCATTAGGAGAGGAGTACAGAACAAGGAGAGTATATACACAATCTTGCTGAATAAATTCATGGTTTGCCCACATCTCAGGTATTATGCTTTATACTTGCTCCCAGTTCTTAAAAAGTAGAAAAAGTGACCAACCCAAGAAATATTCCAAGACAAATGTAATGGAAACCATTTTTGTGTAAGGAATATCTAAATAGACTAAGGGTTTTCAGCCTGTAAAATAAAAAAAGATGTACAGTCATCACAGGTATGGGTGTTTGGGAAGTGACTGTTTACTCTTTATTCCACTGCAAATGTTTAGGAGCAAGCAAAGAGAAGCTGAGCTTGGTACAAAGGAGGTAGATCTTCATTCACTGTGTGCTGAATTGTGGAGTCCTCAGAGAAGCCATATCTGCTCCAGAAAGCCTCCAAGCTAGTAACTCCTGGAAACTGTGGATAGGGAGGGCAGGACCATGTAGGTCTATCTGCTGTTCTCTAGGCCATCCATTTGTCTCAAGTACAGACACAAAAAGCTAGGCAAGTGAAAGTTTAGAGGTTCAGGCATTTTCATCAGATAAATAAAAGATCTCCATGCTATCCACAAGAGAAATGAATAATTGTATTAGCAAAATCCCCAAACACAAAGTATTTTGACTTTTCAGCCCTCAAGAGACCACAAAACATTCCTAAAAACAACCAGGCAAACTCCCTTGAGATGCAGGACTATTTGTTCCCGATATGATAGTACAGCTCTTCATTTTATGCTGCTCAGCAAGTCCCATCACTAAATGAGCCCCCAGTGTGCTTTCACTCTCACTTTAATGGCCTGCAGCTTTGTTCTGTGACCAACCAAAGACTGATAAGAATCATGCCAAAGAAAGCCCCTGACCTCCCTTCCCAACTCTTCCAAATCCCACTCACAGATGAAAAACCTTTAGTCTACAGTATCATCACATAAGTCTACAGTATCATCACATAAGCTGTTTCACCTGAGAAAACTCCCACCAGCTATGGTGCTGCTGGGAACTCCTCTCAGCTCTTGCAGTGCCTCTGCTTCCTGTGTCATTCTTGTTATTTTCAAAAACAAGTGTTTATCAAAATGTGACCAGCTACAGGAAAATCAAACTCACGTGTTTCGAAACAGAACTCGGCTGTAGCTGAGTACACAGCAACACAACTCAGTAGCTAGAGTTAATACAGAAAAACATGTATGGAGGTTTTCATGAATGGTGATACAAGATATTTTGATCACTAGATTGCATTAACCATTTCCTTTCAGTCCCATAATTCGAAATTGAATTCCAGTTGAATAATTGCTTCTTCCTTGTATTTAGATAAAACTTTTGCAAGTCTAACAAGTGTAAATGACTTGTGAACAGCTGGTACTTGTATTTCAACATTTTGCTCCTTTAAAAATGGCATAGTGATAAAGAAGAACAAAAACAAAATAAAATTTGAAGAATTAATTAATTAATATGTAGGGACAGCTTAAATTCATGAATGTGTATATGCTGGCACTTCCTGACATCTTATTGAAAATGACACAGAAGTAACATCAAGGGGAAAATGATGCAAAATGACTTCATAGTTGGGATCAAGTTATAAATATCTGCTGAGGATATATAACATGTTGAGCCTTCTGTGGCTGTAACTACAAATAATTGTGATGATTCATGGGAAAGGATATCTTTGCTATCAGAATAATGCTGCTATAGAAGGTATTTTTGAATTTATTTTTTTAATGCATATATTAAAAAAAAAAATCTC
This sequence comes from Sitta carolinensis, assembly GCA_032173965.1. Classification (NCBI taxonomy): domain Eukaryota; kingdom Metazoa; phylum Chordata; class Aves; order Passeriformes; family Sittidae; genus Sitta; species Sitta carolinensis. Next base: position 46,122,544 of record CM063285.1, on the reverse strand, counting down.
CCAAGACTCTTTGGAAAACTTTCATTAATCTGCACAGAAGAAAAAAGTCAAGATAATAGTTGTGTAGGAATAAATGACATTTTGATCTATGTAATATGAGGATATGCGAAGCATAAACTGAGATAATACAGCTGTGCACTAGTGTGTGTAAGTTTAGAATTTTGCCCAGAAATTTTCATTAAATTGAAGTCCTTCTCAAATGCCAAATATTATTTGGCAATAAAGAGAAGTGCCAATGAAAAGAACAAATAAACCCAGAAAAACTATTAAGATTAATTGTTTAAGCAGGTGTGCAGGTTAGAGAAAATCACAAAGAAGTTTCCCTGAGAAAATACATATATTCACCTCTTTACCTGCCTGGGTTTCTACATTCAGACATCTTTGGTCTTTGTTTTCCATTAACTCTAAATGTGGTTATTTGTAGCCAAGCAAAGAAAAATAATAATTTAATAAAAAAGAATGCCTCTGAAAAAACACTTTGTGGTATTTCAAGCTCACTTTAGGATTTATACCAAGATGTGGATCCCAGAAGCTGTGCTCAGATCTTAGGAAAGGGAACATTTTAGCAAGTAAAGGGTAAAGAACTTTTTACCTTCATGAGGAGCACAGGACTGTTAAGCCATGTGCATATTCCTTGAGCACTGCAATTTTCATAAAATTCGTCAAAAGGTAAAATGACTGAATCCAAGGTTTAATGTAGGTGTCGTGCACATTTCCATCACATCATATTTACACTAAAAAGATCACAAGCTGAACTTTGTAAAACACAGCAGACCCAGTGTGGTGACTCATCATACTGTTGGCTAATCATTTTTACAAAAGAATACACTGAGAATGCCTGGACTGAGTTTTAATACCAGCCTTGAGATAGCATCAGGTGGCACTGTCTGCTGAGACAAAATCAGCTGTAAAAAAGAGGAGACAATAGACATTTATTCCCAGGACCTTTTGGCTAACCCTTCACTCCATAAGGAACAAATAAGCACTTTCTCAAATTTATCTGCAGTCTATTATTCTGCAAATTTTTGTCTATTACTATTTATTCTATTTTATCATTCTGTAAATTTTAAGCCTTAGTTGTCCATGGTCGTGGCAGTTACAATCTCCTATGGTGACTGGTCCAGGCAGCCCCACAGCAACTCATAAGGAATGGGATTAGTGAAAAGATGTTCTTGAGAGTTTCTTCCAATCATCTATTTGAACCACTAATTAATATGAATTTTCTGTGTTTCCCTAGCACTCATTACTGTGATGCTCAAACACCTGGACACAGACAATACATTATAATGTGGCTAATTATTGAGAAGTCCTTCTGTAAAATCAGTTAAGTTGGGCAGCCTCTACCACATGATTTGTTTTATAATTATTTTTTATGACTTAGTATCAGAATCTCTTTATTCTCTGCCACTGACTTCTTTCTTTGGTTTGTAGTTGACTCAAACACCTGCAACCATTATGGATAACTTTTATTTTATTTGAAAGCAAAATTGAAGTCAAAAGCCCCACAAAATCAGAACGTAGTCAGGAAATTCTTCAGAGGACTGCAATAAAAATCACTTTTGTACAAGCATTGTGATTCTGTGTTAGCTAAACCTGCAAAGTAAAATCACAGTCCACATGACCCTCTGGTTATAGCATGAAAATGGTTACAGGCTGGAGTCAATTCTGCAGAGATATCTAAAAGATGAGCCATTAAAAAAAAGTGTTGCCTTCCATGAGGAGTCTTTCTACTGTCAACTCTATTTACTGTCACTGTAACATTATCCATCATGCTGTGGAAAGTGTCAGACATAAAAATAAAGTGGAAATCTATAAAACTGGTTTTGAGTCTGTAAAAAATGTCAATTTCGTGGCAGTCTTTATTAATCCTATTAACTGCAGTACTTCGGAATCCACACAATTTCATGAGACTCATAATGCAAGTAGCATTCAGATAAAAATGACACAGGAATCCCATGTGTGCATATGCAGAGCAACTTAAAGAATTAACTCCATGGCTGACATACAGTTATGTCAGTAATGTCAAAGGTGATATGATTGAGAAGGTTATGCAGTCTTATTAAGCTGGTTATCTTCTCTCTGATACCACTATGGGAAATTTTAGTGATGCAATTTAGAGATGTAGCTTCATAGCTAACATTGACTTGAAAAATATCCTTTCCCTCACCTATGGGCTGAGCAGTCACATTGAATGAACTGCATCCTTCTCTATGTATCATGTCACATCTCTCTTCTTGGAGAAAGAGAAGATCTAATCCAGCTAATCAAACTTAGTTAAAAGAGCATTGTATGAAGTGTATGAAGTGAAACACCTTTTGAAATACTTTTCCTGCTGTCAGAATCACTGTTACCATTTTGCTTTATGGGTCACATTAAGATTTAGAAATTTTTCCTAAATAATTTTTCTACATACATAGATGGCCTAAAGGGTATAAAATTAAACATCTTGCAATTAGATATTTTGTGGGAAAAGAGGGAGATGCTTTCTCTTCAGTAATGTACTTGTGCTCCGACGAATGCTCCAAGCATGTTAGAGATGTAAAGATCACAATTGCCTCAAACACTGTGAAGATCGCTGAAGGACTTTGCCTCCAGTAACAAACTGTGCAAATGAGCAACTGCTCAGCCACAACCACCAAAGCCCACCCCCCACAAAATGTCCCTGCTGGATTCCAGGAATTTGGACTATGAGGGACTGAAATGTTAATGCATAATGAATCAAAACAATCAGCCATTTGATAAGGCCAGGTTTGCACACTCTTCCCCTGTCCAGTTGAGGGAAGGAGGAGAGTTTTTGGGTGCGTGGTGGTGAAGCCTCTGGTCCACATAACCCATTCCCAGAAGTTACAAGGAGAGTTTTGAGCTAGATAAGAAGTAAACCCTGCAGAGGCAGGATGGTGCTTTTTACCATGCCTATTACACGAATTGTCCTTCCTTACACAACTGGATCTGTTGTAAAACTCCTCCTCTCACTCCCCCTATCCCATAAGGTAAATTCACAAGGGACATTCACATTCACAGGTAGGCTTGAGGGTATTCTTCCCTCCTGATGGGTCATAACTGGCTCGATTACACTGACGTGTTATGTCTTTGAAGGTGTCATAAACCATCAAATACCTCCAGTGCTCCCCAGACTTGTTTCTGAGGCCTTCCACCATGGACTGTGCAAGATCCACAGTGAAGCAAAAGACAGTGTATGCCTCTCCCCTCCAGGGGAGGTGCCTGGGTTTTCCCACTGCGCCTGAACATATATTAACCCATTGCACTCTGTTTCGCAGGACCTCAAGAAGCCTGGGCAAAGAGGACCAATGAGACTGTCTGGATTCTTGCAGTGGTGACTATCTTTCTACTTAATTTGTCTCCCTCACTCTATTTTTCCCCCTCTCTCCCCTCTTTTCTATTTCTTTCTATCTCCATCTCACTTTAAAATAAAATCCATACTATTGACTTCAGCATATGGTCTCATTTGCACCTTAATTCGGGTAGAAGTATCTCTAATAATCAGATCTTAACATGTACAATAAACTAAAAGTCTGACTGAAAACCTTTTCTTCTCTTTGGGGAACATTTTTTCACATAAGTAACCTCATTTGTTTACATTGGGATGCTGCACATTCCAAAGGCAAGTGTCAGAAGAGAGCAGTCCGCAGTCCAGCTGGATCTGCACATGAGATGACAGGTTGTGAACTGTGGTTTATTAATTGATTTTGGCAATGTGACCCAATAAGTGCAAAATAAGAGTAATGTGAAATATGATACATAAAATGTGACTAGCAGCAATTATTCTAACTGTGAATCTAATCTCACAGAAAGCAACAATAAAGGATGCTCAGCATCCCAGGACATGTGTGGTTAACCTCAGCTAGCCAGATTAATCTTCCTATACTCTCTGTTATGTTGATAAGGAAGGATAAGCTCATCCTGACCATTATTCTGAGCAAAATCTAAATTTTTCTTATTTTTTCTTACTCCTAAGGACTCTTTGTGTCTGTCTCCCTCTCACTGCACATATTACAGGAGGACACTTAAACTTGAAGTGTGCCTCTTGCAAGTACATATCATAGAGCTGTGGCTGAAAGCAAACTCCTGAACATAAATTAACCCTCATTACATAAGAATCTACATGTAGAATTTCAAGATAAAATCTATAGATTGACAATAACTATGCAAAAGAGGATGCAAATGAGGCACATATTCAGTGGCCTTTCTTTTTTTTTTAAATAACAAACAAATGCAAAAATCAATATGCACTACTTTGAAAGTACGAAAATAATTATATCAGCACAGGGAAGAGGGCCCAGGGTCCAGACAGGAGGTCATCCCAGGCTGCCCATGGCTCTCTGGGGCTGGTGCTGCACTGACCCAGTCGATCCTGGGGGGAAAGGGAGGGCACTGGGGAACCTGAGGCCCAGGAAAGATATTCAGTGGCCACCACATTTTGCAATGACCAAAGTACCAACCATGCAGACAAATTACATCAGGCTCTTAGCCCTAGGGAGCAGAGGATAAGGTGTGGCTGCTTTATTTTATACTATAAAAGCAACCTTGCTTGAAAAGACTACAGCACAACTGCATAACATGATATCAATTCTCATCCCTGTGTCCACGGCTGTCTTCACAGGCAATACAGACTCCTGTTTCAACATTGCTATATGCAGGTTCACAAACAACATGAAATTAAAAAAGATACCTCAACTCAGTCCTGCCCTTGACACAGGCACCTTTAGTCAGTACAGTGACTGAATTACCCCCTTATCCATAATATATGCCTATTAATAACATTCTGCTCTGAATAACAAGCAGCTTCATTTTATTGCCATGATTTCTGACTTTCTCACAGTCTTTAAAACTATGAACTAAGATATTTCACTCCAAGAGTGGTCAAAAATATTACTACTTCAATGCAATATTGCAGGTAGTAAATCTTTTCACATATGAAAATTAATCTCTCTGCTTGTTTAGAGAAACACATATTGCAAAATAAAATCACAAATATGATAAGAAAATCTCCACAACTGATACTCCTGCCTGCTTTCAACTCATAACAGAGGTACCTGGTGCAACAAATCTGCCGTTTTCATGCAAATATCAACCACAGTAAAAATTACATGGCTGGGATGCAGCACATCAGCAGAGAGGAAAGAGAATATCTATTACCAGCCTCCCAAAAGGTAGCCCCATGTGAACCCACGAAACTCAACAGACTAAGTACAGGATGCTGCGCCTGAGTCAGGATAATCCCAAGCACAAAATCAGGCTGGGAAGACAATGGATTGATGGAAACTCTGAGATTTGGAGTAGATATGGGTGGATGAGGGGCTGGACATGACTCAGCAATGTCCACTCATTGCCCAGAAGGCCAGCTGTATCCTGGGCTGCATCAGAGTGACCAGCAGGAGGAGAGAGATGATTCTGCCCCTCTACTCTGCTTTGCTGAGACCTGCAGCTAGGTCTGAAGCCTTCAGTGCAGGAGGTACACTGTTGGAGTGAGTCCACAGGAGGGCCATGAAGATGATCAGTGGAACACCTCTCTAGTCAGGACAAGCTGAGAGACCTGGGGTGTTCAGTCTGGAGAAGAGAAGGCTTCAGGGAGACCCTAAAACAACTTCTAATACCTAAAGGGAGACTAGGAGAGAACTGGAGAGGGATTTTATACAAGGGCATGCAGTGACAGGACAAGAAGGAATGATGTTAAATTGAAAGAAGGTAGGTTTATATTAGACATTAAGGTAAAGTTATTTACTGTGAGGGTGATGAAACACTGGAATAGTGAAATATTGATGCTCCATCCCTGGAGGTGTTAAGGCCAGGCTGGATGGAGCTTTGAGCGATCTGTTCTAGTGAAAAGTGTCTGTGGAAGAGTGTGGGAACCAGATGATCTTTAAGGTTTCTTCCAATACAAAACAGTCTACGTGTCTATGATTCTGTTCCATGGGATATGCATGGTTGATTCTGGACATACTGATTTCATTTGTAGTGTTTGCTCGGTACAGGCTTTAGAGAAAAAGACAACTCCAATCTGGCATCAGCTCCATGTCCTAATGGAGCAGAACTTTCTCTGAGGAGGCAAAGATTGTCTGGGCAAGGACTTCCTTGAAGCTTAGTCTGAGACAGTTGAGACACATAAAGTCTCTAAGGTCTACAGTAAATGTCAACACATTCAGTTTTCAAGTACAAGGTGTAAATCTTTCCATCTGCCTTCTCCTACAGGAACACAAAATAACATGCACACTTAAAGAAATAGGGGTGAAAAAAAGACTCACATACTTTTCAGCCCACATAGATCTAACTGAAGTACTTGGATGGTCTGACAGTAATGGTGATAGAAACTTAGTGAAGACGGAGGAGTTGCAGTTCAGGGTGGGGCAGTGTTCCATGGGTCCATGGCCACACAGCTGGCACCCTTGGATACCTTCCTAGGTGGCTGGAGATAACTTCTGCCCTGAGAATCCCTTATGCATTGGGCAGACTTCTCTCCCTGAACCAGGACAGAGTCATAAGTCAAGCCCAAAAAATTATGCTTTTGGAGGAATCAGTTATCTTGAGGCTTATGATAGCTTGATCACATTCTAAAAACCCTAGAAATTATTTTCCTAGTTCCCTCCTGCATCATCATTGACTTGCATTACAGGACTAACTTCTTGGCCAAATGAAGGCAACAAACTCTAGGAGTAACAGACATCCTCTGCTGTATTCCTGGAAACCACTTCTTTGAATAGGAGTGAGCTCATGCAGTTCCAAACAGAAGATAAATCTACACAAGCAAAAGACAAACGCCAAACTACAACCCCACACATACACACCCCTTGTCCAATTTGCAGTACTTTAATCAAGATGTTGAGAAATGTAGGGTCGTTTATGGAAAATAAACCAACCACACTATGTAGCTTTCAGGGAAGCCAATAGGGAGAGGGACACTGGCAGCTTCAAAGTCCCTCCTCCTGAGTCATCAGCAGTCTGTCTCACAGCACATTCTCAGCTTTGATGTTCTGGTGCACAAGAATGACCCCAGTTTCAATATCTTACAGCAGCAGGCCAGTCCTTATCAATTCTCGTACACCATTGAGAAGGGGGATTGATAAAATTGCATATTATGCAATCTAAATAAATAGTTTTTTGTTAAATTGAAACTACCATCAGGAAAGGAAATAAAAATGAAGAAAACAAAGCAAGCTGTCACAGAAAGTATTTCACTGCCATGCACAGTTGAGCTTAAGGCTATGCATACTTTCACTGGTTTGGTATGTTCTGAAGAAGGAAGAAGTTTACAAATTTGTTCTGCTCACTGTGTGACCCACTGCAGGATGCTCCACCCTGCCTCGCAGCAATGCAGAGCAGCCTTGCCAAGCCTGATGCTCAGATTCCCTCATTAGGTCCTCCAGGACTGAGAGTGCAACACAGCTACCCAATTTCTCTCCTCTGTAGGCTCTCAGTACCATGATTAAATGTTTTGGAGCTTTGTTTCCTTTTTTCTCCTTTTTCTCTGTATTCTGAGTTATTTCTCATTCTTTTGGGATATATAAATCCAGTATTAATGGTTTATTCCCCAAGCACAAGGGACTACCAGATAAAATAACAAACTAAGGAACATAGGCCAAGTGTCTGTCCCAATACTCAAAGTGAGTTTCACCATAGGCTTCTAAGGGACTCGGACTTGGCCCTATTTCTGCAGATATGGAAAACATTAGTGAAGCTTTAGAACATGTCTGGGGCTCTGTCCTAACCTCTGCTGAGCAGCTATAGGAAAAATGTAGGAAACATAAATTTCTCCTCTGCTTGTGAGTCAGGGCAGGAGACTTGTCCAATGAACCATCTGTGACAGCACGTTTTAATGGTGCTGCACATTTTTCAAGCTATCACAAGATGTGAGTGCAGCCCCCAGCAGCAAGTAGGGAAAAGTGGTCTCCTCATGGAGGAGCACAGCATATCCCATATGGGTTTGTTGCCAAGACACACAGTCTTGGTGGAAGCTGACAGTATCTCTAAGGCAGAGGAAACATTAGGCTGTGCTCTTGTTCTGTTCTGCTGTACAATCTGAGCAGTTGAGCTTGTACTTCATAATTAACAGGCGTGATTTATTCTCTCATTATCATCACAGAAGCTTAATCAAGCGAAAGGTCATAAAGAAAGTCCAAACTTCTGCACATTGTAAAAGTCTTGCTTGAGTATTCTGCTACATACTAGGAGTAGAGCTTCTTTCCTCCATAATCTGAGAAGAAATGGTCTGTTCGAAGGAGACAGTCTAATGAACTTCATTTGTACTTTGTTTTCTCTCACTAAAACTGGGAGATATATCAAATCAAGAAACCACGGCATTGTCCAGGATCATGGTTTGCATTTTCTGGAAAAATAGAACAGATAAAAAGCAAAATAACAGCATTTATTTATTTATTTATTTATTTATTTATTTATTTATTTATTTTTATTCTGATTTTCTATCATGAGTGTGTAAGAGGTTAAACATTAATTTCTTTCTGTTGTTTGCTGGTTCAAGTTTAAGGAGTTTGATGTGATATTATTCTCATGGAATTGTGCATGAGACTGAAAACCCAGCTAAGCTATAGGAATAAGAAACACTGCAGAGGGTTTGTGCATGTAACTGCAGTAACTGCAAGAGTTAAAAGAGGATGAGAATTACAATGGTGTAATGCAATTTTGCTATGGGAGGGAGGTTAAAATCTCTCCATATGGTTTGGTCTTATTTTAGAGAGTGATGCACATAGTCATTGTAATTTCAAACAGAAGTGAAAAGGGTGATTTCTGCATAACAATGTGTCACTTTCTTCTATCCCAGGCTGTTCTGTATTCTGACCATTCTGGCATGACCTTTCTGGTGGTGAAAGCAAGCAGCTCCCTGATAGCACATGTGAAGGGTTTAGCCGTGTTTGGTGTTCAGTATAAAGATCCAGGCGTGTCGTTTTGCTATGGCAAATTTAGAGTGAAAGAATGGATTAGTCATGGCAAAAATGCTAAGTATAGATGAAACTCAGCAAAAGCAATGGGCTTGTTTTCCAATGGTTCTGTGAATCTCATGTCATTCTGTTGCTCACAGAGGGTTTTGCTGATTAGTTTTCTGTGGGTTTTGCTTTTAAACATAAGGGTAGGTAAGAGTTTGATGGATGAGGCAATGCTGAATCTGAAGGTGAGCAAAGACCACCATAAAATTGGTGACTTTCTGTAAAGACAAATTTATTATTTGCATCCATGGTGTCTCAAAATTCTATTCAGGGACCAGAGTGTTTTGTGATGGACATGGAAAAGACCCTCAAAAGCTTAGAAATTAGGTTTAAGGTGAGCAAGAGCACATGGCTTTAGGCAAATAGTCACAGAAGTGTGAAAAATCATTATCATGGACCCTGTTCCTCACAAGCATTTCCAGCAGACAAGAAGCCTACTCTTCAATAACATTGTATGGCACAGAAAGAGAAAATTAGAAGGAATGTTTTAAAGGAGAATAACAAAGTAAAAAAATGTGAATGCTTCTAGTTCAAAGCAATAATTAGTCAAAAATAACTCCAGAGACATGTGGACCACAGCATGGTACATAGCATTGTACCTATGACCTGGCATGGCCCAAGACCTGAGCAACCACAATTAACCTTCAGCTGAAATGAGGGAGGAGCTCTTTTCAACTTTTTGGGTGAAGGTCAAGGCAAGCAAATTCCCTGGAATCAGTGAAACCATCAAATTTAGAATTGTGAATAGGGGCAAGGCTCCCATTTTCCTCTTAGGAAGTTTGCTTCCAATTTGGGAATTCCATGCACCAAAAAAAACCCTTCATGGAAATCATGGAGTTACACCGCTTAGTTTTGCTTTAGGAAATTACAGTAAAATGCTAAATACTTGTGAAATTTCTGAACTTAACACTTTTAATTGTCTTCTTTTGGCTTTGGATGTTTTTTCTAAAGAGAACTCTTGATTTTTAGGTCGAGATTTTAAACACACAGAAGTATGGAAATTCTAAGTTGTTGTTACCAAGCAACTGAAATTACATACACCAGTTAAAGACTGAACAGCCACAGGGGGTAATGCCAATTCTTATGTGAGGAGTTTCCATACCAACTAATAAGAATATTTTCTTGAGTTTTTGTATGTTTATGTGACTAGAAAAAAAAAATCAAGTAATGATACTTTTCCAAACCAAAGTTCTTTCAATTAAATTACTGTGTCAACTTTTTATTGTAGAATTTTTTGCTTTGCTCTCTACACCATCTTTGATTTTGGACCTTGCAGATATTAGTAATTTCCCTCCTAAATTGGAAATCTAAACTTAAGAAATTATTTCATCTTGAATATTAAGCAATGAGATAATTTAGATTCTAATTACCTGTGGTTTAGTTCTGCACACCTTATTAAAGAACTTGTGTAGCACTGAAACTTTGGAAACTTTGACTCCTCCTTATAACAAAGCCATATATAAGAACTAACACTGGGCTGATTAATTTGTTTCATAGTGGCTGTCATCAGTTAATCATCCTGCACATAGAACTGGTAGACAGCTATGATTAAAAAAAATTACTCCTATCTCAAAAAAAAAAATTGACAAAGGAACAAGAACAGGACCTGTCTTACTAAATCAGCCTCTGGAAGAGCATGTCCTTCTCCACTGACCATAAAAGGATCTGCCTGAGAGTCTGGGACCAGAAACCTAATTTCTACCAACTGCATTTAGGTGAGATTAATTCCTTTTTATAAGAATGGCTCTCTACTTATTTTTTTGCCATTAAAAGCCAGGTCTGCTTGAAAGTGACTTCCGAGGCTGGCCTCCCCTTGCAGCTCCAGGAGAGCTGATGGGCTTTGAAGAAAGATGAAGCCACATGGAAATTATGAGAACTCATGACAAGTGGGAATTTGAAGCTCCCATCACTTGTTCTACAAAATGAGAAGGAAAAAAATGTTTAAATTTTAGGATATTTAAGCTAATGGCATGGTCATGAGAGGGATCACAGAATGTGTATGCTGGTGAGGAGGTGACTAGTTCACCACTTCAAGAGGTGTGACATCCTCACACAGGGCCTGGCAGGTGCATCAGCAGCTGGTGCTGCTTCATTCTGCCTGTGTGGAGACTCTGCATTGCAAGGGGGGTACAGGCCACAGCTGAGCAATTACAGCTGCTGAGGACTACGGGCTTTGTGTAATAGATTTGAGCTTTCCACTGTCATAACTGGAGGAGAAAAATGGGCTTTTGAATAGGGATCAGTGATAAATAATAAATGTTAACATTTCAAAGAAAATTATTAATCAGTCAGAGGAAGCAATGTCTCTAGGTTTCATGTACAAAATATTAATAGATTTCAAAGCCAGGAATGTACTTCTGAAAATGACGGGGTTTGGCATCCACCAGATTTTCATTCAGTTTGTCCTTTCAAATTGTGTCTTTCTCTTAAATGAACTGATACAGGAAATCAAAACCTTATAAAATAACTGCAGTTATGTAAAATTTGTTAACATTCAGCCACTGCTTCCCAGATTTATGGTTCATCATATCTACTCAGTTTCTAGTAACATGTTTATTTATACTCCTTGGGGAAACACTTGTGCCTCCTGATCAAATAAATCCAATAAAATCAATTTCACATGCAAGTCACAGGAACCATAGAAGCAATTTCACTTTCAAACCATTTGAACCCTCAAGGCACCATGCAACATGATACCAGTCTGTGCTTTGAAGTGTTGCTCATGAGATTTCCAAGTTGGTGATCTTCTGGGTTGATATTCAGCAGGATCCAATGGCTGGCACTGTTCCCTACTGCTGATCGGAAACATCATTTGCTCTGCAACCCCTTTTTGTGGTTATCCTAGAGCAAAAGAAAATCACACAAACTAAACCACACACAGACAGTAGATAAGCAGACACAAACAGAAAACTGTAAGATAACTCTCACCCTATGTTTAAATGGTGCCCAACTTTTTTCTCTCTCACGACCTATGCTTTTTCTCTCACACAGATGCACACCTGAGGATAGGAGTCATCACACATACCTTCATTCATCTAAAAATCATCTGGTCTAAACTGATTTTCTAGGTTCCCTCTAGAGCTTGTGCATGGAGAAAAAACAAGTGGCAGGCACATCCAGACAGAAATTTACTTACCTGCATTAAACAGTCAGGATGGGATAAATCAGCTTTTAGAAATTCCCTCTCTCCTTTATCTGCAGATGGAACATAGACAACCTGGAGATAAGATAAAGTTAGGTAGGGTGATTCCCACTCTACAGATCAGTACACTCTGCTTTTGGAGACTGTGTTTTCCTTTGTTGGGATTTATCACGCTAGAAGAAGAGACAAATCTTTCACTAAGACAAATAAGCAGAGCAGTTGGAATCTAATCTGAGCTCAGACTGCACCTTTTTGCTAGAGAGAAAGTGTTAGGAATTCATGTTCAAATTTTCATGCACCAACATGTTTTCCACTTCACGTTAGAACTGGAAGTGCTGAAACAGCAAAGAAAATCAACCTTGGATCTGCTGCAAAGCAGCTCCCATGGGATTTTTTCCCAGGCTGAAAAAGTAAAGGATGTTGAATAGTTCAGTCAAATTTTTGGGCAACATTCCACACTTTGGGGTTCAGCAAACAGAGCAGAGCACTTGTAAGATTCTTCTTGGTCAAAGATTGCCTAAACATTGTTTGAAACTGCAGAGGATACATAAATAGTAGACCAGCTACGATGCAAGACAAGGCATATAGAGGACACAAGCCTCAGTGAATTAACTCTGTGTAATTCATGGACTTGGTCATTATTTACTACAGCTCTAAAGAGGCTACCAACAGCCCCCTCAGGAATTAGCACTCACTCTATATTCGTAGCAGTAACATTCATCCAGTTAAAACCCAATATACCTCTCAGGGAAGATGAAGCAGAGTGTTATGGAGATGGAGAATTGTTTAATATGTGGCCCCACACTCCACACTGTTCAAACACATTCTGGAGTGAGGACTGCTCCTTTCTGCCTGCAGTTCCAGCCAGGGGTCAGTACTGGAGAGCTGAATACACTGCAAAGCAGCTCAGAGGTATAAAGGTCAAAATCTCCACTAGCCTTGTGTGCCCATTCCAAGATAGCTATCACCTGATATTTTCAGAAGACACAGCACTATACAGAAATTGCCATGTAAAAGTAACAAATTTTGTCAATTTAACTCATGACAGTGAACGCACTAAACTTTCAAAAAGCAGACCTCAAATACTTTATGTTAGCTGAATGTTTCAAAAATTAGAAGTTATTTTGGTTTTTTAGTTCATGGCCTGCTGTAAAAGGCTTGGTTTGAATGTTTTGCTTAGTATGAAAAGAGAATGTAATGGAAGAGGCAGATTTCTTTGTATCATTAGATAAATTATTTAACTGAAAATCTTTCCTCTTACTGTACTTAATGCTTTGTTTCCTCCCATTTCTGCAAAGGTCCCATGGAAAACATTTCATTAAAGAAACCTTTTAGATTTCACTCCTTAGACTATTCACTACATTTTAAATGTGTAGCTGAAGAAGGATTCAAGACCTTACCTATAATATTTTGAAATTGTGCTCCTCAAAGCTTCATGAAAATAGAGTCCTGAAGCTGTTTTGGGATTTTTTTTTTTTTTTTCTTATATGTCTGCTTTACTAGACAGAGAAGACACTCTCAATGTGACTATCTAGCTTTTCAAATTTTTTCATTGTCCCTTTCTTTTTTCAGTCTTCAAAATCTTTCAATAATTCATGTTGTCTTTATCTATGATTCAATACCATCTAGACTAGGAACATTAGGTTAGGAACAATCCCAAAAGTAAAGTTTCTCAAGACAATTGGTTAGGGAGTCACAGCCATCAGTGCTGCAATTTAATATCAGGACTCCCTCTAAATAAATTGTCATTACTGCTTTTGTGTTAAGAGGCTGAGCCATACAGTTCACATTGTCCAATTATCTTAACTTGATATTAAATAAAATCCTCAAATTTTATAAAGGTGAGCAAATTGTCAAGGTTAAATTTAGAGATGCAAAGCCTTCCTTGTCCCAGTCTGATGAGAAATCTCTTGGACTGCTGATCACCTATGTTTTGTAGGAGAAGAGTACTATGGGCTGCTTAATGAGAAGTGAGGTGTCCATGGCATCCTCTGGTCATCCGTCTATTAACAAAGCTGGCTCTGCCCTTACTGGGTACCACCACTACCAGTGACCCAAGTCAGAAGAAAAGGTGGAAATTGATTTCTAGCTTCAGTTCTGTTTTCTAAAGAAAGGATATTTCTAGCCTCTTTCTTTGTGATTAAGCCTTCAATGTGCAAGCTGCTAGAAAAACTGATATAACCAGATTGTCAGGATGGAAGGAAACAAGCAGCTGGGATCCCCATCTGCTGCAATAAGAAGCTAAACTAAAAATCGTTGCAACATACTAATCTGAGGTAAAATGAGTCAATAAAAATGTATTTTTATCCATAGAAGAACCCCAAAAATTCTCTACTTTTCCTCTGCTTCCCTTTTCCCCACCCCTTTACAACACACTTGGAGTACTATCATCCAATATGGACAAGGTTTTTCGCCAAATCCATAAGAACAAAATCCAGAGCACATAATACATGTTTAATGTCAAAGGCATAATTTGCCTCATTGTCTTCAATAATACTGAAGAAATGTGTCAGTTGTGGTGCTTCCTCTGGTCTGTCAGTTTGGTCCCTCAACTGCCACTTCAGGATGATGGAATCCTCGGTGTCACTGAAGCAGTATTAGGGCATTCAGTGCAGCCTCCTTCTCTCAAACGCTGGTCAGAAGAACAAATAAATGGCAGCGCACAATTCCACATTTATAATTCATTAAATATTATTTTAAACCATAGTTTGAAAGATAATAAAAGAAAATATTGGCTGAGGACGTGTAATTTCCTTTTAGGATGGAAAAAAACAAAGAAAACCAGGAGGAAATAGAGAGTTTGAAATATGTATAATTTCAAAACTACTTCTTGACATGTAATACCAATTCATTTAAAACTGAAGTTATGAGACTTTCCTGGCTTTCTTATTTTAATTACTTTCCTTTTTAACATAAATAATGCATTTAGCTTATATTCCTTTTCATGTATCTTTTTTATTCTATCCCTTCTATGTTAGTTTTTATCTTATTTTTACTAATTAATTTTTTTTTTTTCTTTGAGTATCAACTAGTTCTGATTTTCTACTTCTTGGTCCTGTTTTAGTGTTGTTTCTTCTTAATTCAGCACATTTTTTTGATATTTGAAACTTCATCAAAAATAAGGGAATGATGTCTGAGATTTATTTTTTCTGATGGAAGCTTAGAATGGAAGACATTTCATTTAAAATAATTAAGAATTTTAAGATATTAACCATCATGATAATTTTACTACTTCATATGCTTATATAAACTTACATCAGAATGCTTATGACAGAGAAAAAATACCAACTTTTCTTCAGGTAAGACACTTTCTAATGGAAAGCATTATTTTTTATAACAGGAAGGAATTCAATTGAAATAATTATAATCTACAAAGACCTTCACCCTGCTCCTTAGATCTCAAAGCATATTTTCTATTTGCTTTGTAAATAGAGAAAAGCTGAGAAAGAATACAAGACAGGAACAAGCGATGAAAGTAGAGATTTCATCTTCAGGGTACATACAGCTTTATAAGACAAACAAAAGAAAGCCAAGATGACTGAGCCACCTGGGTTTGAGGAGCCTTGGATTCAAATTCATTCAGCTTTGTTTGGGAAAAAAAAAAAAAAACCACAAACAAACAAACAAACCAACAAACCAGAAAAAAGAAGAAGTTGCTATTGACATGTATTACCCCATCAGTGTACTAGATGTTATCAATAGCTCACATCAGACACAAATGATGTCTCTAAGATTATGGCATTATTTTTAACTTCATAAACATCATGGAGGATGCATAGACATTGCTGTCATGATTTCAGAATAGTTCAAAGTACAGATATATTTCTTCTCTATCCTCAAGACAGTCTTTCCATGGGGGTGCAGTTTCCTCTGTTTCACTCCCATATCCAACAGCTTCAGCCAAGCCCCTCAGTCAAGCACTTTATCTTTAAAGGAGAGTTTAAGGCCAGCACTGTGTGTGTCCATCATTCCAGGAGGGATGCCCTGTGTGTGGCTTAGCCAGGCACAGCCCGTGTTTGGCAGGCAGCAGAGAGCTCAGGTCTCCACTGCAGCACCATTTGTGGTGTCACACAGCCCCACCAGCCCCTTGACAAAACCACAGCCCATGAGCACAACTTGAAGGACAAAAAAGAAAAAAAAAAAAAGAAAAAGCAAGTTGAAGGGGTGCATGCAGAACTCTTCTCTTTAGTATGAAGGCGTACTGAGGGTTTTGTCGTTTTTTTTCAAGCTCCCTTCAGATTTGGTGCATGAATTATCACCTCTAATAGCTGATAATTAAGCCACTTCAGGAAAGCTGTGAAATAGAGAGGACCAACAATAAAATCTCAATCTCACCTGGCAATTATTTTGAAACTATGGTCCAAATGACCAGATAAATAAATCTGTGTACATCACAGGTAATTCTCTGCAGGCTGAAAATTCCATAAATACTCACACAGAGGCACATATCCATAACCACATCTAAGTGTATAACCTTCAGTGAAATATGGAATAGGTCTTTAAATGAATTGCACAACCAAGGAGAATATGATAAAACTACAGGCTTACTGAATAACTTCCCTTGAACATTCTGTAACTGGCTCAAGAACAAGATACAAAAAGCTAGATAAAAAAAGAGCTAATAAGCAGATATTTTTTATTTATGGATTCTGAAAAGCTATCTGGTGATCCTGCTTATTGTTCCATTTTAAAAGTAAAACAAACTGTTCTAGGGACAAGTATTGATTTCACCATTAAAAGAAAACTATCCATTCATAAATATTAAGTGATGATATTATCTCTTTCCATGACTGCCTTCTTGTAGACAACAAAATATAATCCACATTCAGGGAAAAAATAAATAGCTTTAGCAGCTTCAAAATCTACTCATCCCACACATCTCTTAAATTGAAATCTGGAAGGACATTTTGGGAAGCTACCCCACTACAGAATAAAGTAAAACCACCCTATAAAAGACTCTGAAGTGCCACAGACAAACTTCAATAGACAGAGAAGTGACAGTATAAAGTATTTCAACCCTTTTTATCTAATGAAAAATTCCCCCTGTGTTTCTTATCTTCTAGAAAAGATATTTTTGTGCTCTAGAGTGGAAGGATAAATGAATTAAAAAAAGTACCTCATACAGTAGTGTGAGAGTTCCACTAGGAAGCTTAATGTTTAGAATCTTGTAAAAAAATAATGGATTAAAGAATCCATACAGAATTCTCCTGTACTTATCCTTGCTTAGGAACCAGTAGGTTTGGCATTAGAGTCCCTTTAGAGAAGGAAGTAGAAAGCCGGAATTTTCTAAACTGTTGACAGCAAAGTTGTAAGTCTGTAATCAGGTCCAAGGATCTCCTTCAATATCTTCACCCTCTTCTTGAAATTATGAAATTTGCTTTATAATTATGTTTCCAAAACCTGCTGAATTTCAAAAACAGTGGAGTTTAAATATTTTAAGATGCACTTGAATTATTTTTCTATCTCTTCTTTATAGGTTTGACAGATAAAAATCTTTGTTCATTTTTCATTTACATGAAGATAATATCTTCCTATAGCCACAGAACATAGGAACGGGAGCTGCAAGAAATGCACCAAGTGTAGAAACATGCAAAAGAGATGGTGAAAGAGAGGAACATATTAGAGCCACATGCAGTAGCAAATCAAGAGAGGAGAGAAAACTCTCCCTTTTTAAAAACACAATATTCCCAGCGCAGAAACATTTGAAAATACTCTCTGAAAACTTTATCAATGTTGAAAAAATAGCCACTACAGAACAGGATAGATGAGATAGAATCTATCCTGTGTAAAACCTCACTCCCAACTGGATGATACCGTTTGCAGAGAAAGGCCATTTGGAGCAAAATAAAATATAAGTCTGTTTTACTCCCATATAAGACTGCTCTTTCTTGTTGATGTAGTGTTTACATATTTTTTCCCTTGAAATACTTGAGATTATTTTGTTTTATTAGTTATAGGTGAACAAAGTTGCCCCAACTCAAATTGTAGTCAGGAGTAAAATTGAGAAAGGAAGTGAAAAAAAAAAAAAAAAATAGAAAAAAAGGAAAGGGGAATATGCCTGAACAGACATTGAGATAAATTAGGATTATATTGGTTTCGTAGATTTCTCTGGAGTTATTCTTAATTTGCCCAGCCAGAAGACTAGCAGGCCCAACATTCCATAGCTATTATTTGATTCAGAAATGTCAATGCAGAAAGGAACAGTAGCACTGAACAGTTTTTTCCCAGTGAATGCATACATATCATTAGAATTGAACTCTTTTATTTTATAATCATTACAGTCACTACAATCAAATATAAACCCAAATGCTTTAGATAATGCCATCATCACTTATGACAGTCATGTTTCATGCAGTAGCTTTCATTACAGTGTAGGCAAGCATGACTTTGTTTTTGTAGTACCAAAACCTCCCACTCTATAATCTACATCAGAATCAAGGAGATAGAAGTTTTTTAAATTTCACTGGAGCTGACAAGGAGAGAACAGCAGCAAGAATAGCAAACAAAGAACATTTCAGTTTTGAAAAGCTCCTGCAAACTTTGATTTCTTATGAAAGGCAGGTTTCAGATAAGTCCTAGTACATCAGGAAGGTTTTTGACTTGAAATATCATATTGCTAGAGAATTTGGATATATTTCCTATTTTTAACCCAAAGTCATAATTCAAGCAGTTGCTTGTTCTTGTGAAGAATGAAGGAAATGCAAGCTGTACAGTTGCACAGCTTCTGAGGAATGTTTTGTCTGTGTGTGGAGATTGTGCCTAGGAGGTAGGCAGCAGCCTGTTTTCATGTCTACAACTTTGGTACAAGAATACATGGAATACATTCTGGTGTCACCTTTCAGTTGCTTTCTGACAGGCAGTCTATCATTATTTAATTCACTTTTCTCTTTATTAAATGCTGAATCCATTTCACAAATTAATGGATTTTAGACCCACATTATTATATTTCATGGTACTATCTCATAAAATAGAAGTTCAAGATCTAAAATAAAAAGAGGGGAAAGCAAAAAAAAAAAAAAAAAAATTATAGAACAAAAAAATGTTCAAACAGGTCTTCTCATCTCAGAAGACTAAGCGTACACAGTGATGAAAAAGATATAATATAAAACAAGGTACATTAAATGAATCCCTGAAGCAATTTATGCCAAGACTTCAGATGCCATGCTAATAAAAAAATTAACTGCACTGGTAAATTAGACAGAGATTTATAGGTTTTATAGATGGGGCAGTAAAAAGTAAGGTGGATAGTGAGATGGCAAAGTCAGTCCTAAGTGGATTGTGAGAAGTTACAGCTACATCTCACAATATCAGCCATCCAAGTGGTTAAACATTAGATTAGATTCAGTGCTGCTAAGTTCAGTGCATGTGAGAAAAACAATTTTAACTGGATGTATTCTTCAAGAGCTTCTAAATTACCTAATAAGCCTCAGGAAAGAGATTTTAGACTCATTGTAAATGCTCTTGGAAAATGTCAGCTCAGTGTCTACTGATAGTTACAAGAGCAAAAAGCATCATCTGAATTGTCAGAATAAGAATAAAGAGCAAAGCAGAACAGAAATTACTATGTCACTGTAGAAATCAATGGCACACTCATTTCTTGGATGTTATGTGCATTTTTGGTCCCACTATTACAAAAATTATAGAGTAGAGATGGAAAAGTACAGAAAAGGGCAATAAAAATCAGATTATTGAATAGGTTTTTTGGGGAAGAGAGACTAAATAAAGTATGACTCTTCAAGCAATGAGTAAGGGAAAATATAATAGAGGTCTGTAAAATCAGGTTTTGCCAGGCAAGTTGCAGAGGCACCACATTGACAACAGGTCAAACAAAATGTTACTAGACAGTAGACTTAAACCGAACAAAAGGAAGTACTTTTCAAACACATAAATTGTAAAACTCATGGCCACAGGAAGTTCTGAAAGCTGAAAATATAAATTGGTGAGGGATTAGACTGGCAGTTAAATGTAGCAGTATGAGTGTAAGCTCCAAGGCCTCAGCTGGGAAGCAGGATGGCAAGGCTGGAGAGCATCATTTCTAGTCTGCCTTTTAAGAATGGAGTATTCAGAGGGTGATATTTTTCCTTTCTGGTGTGTGCACAATAAAAAATATTATTATGCATTTTCTTTTTCTTGCTGAAAAGAATGCATATGAAAATATTCTTGCTCCCTTTAAGTCAGAAGAACTAAATATCTGGTTCTTTAGTACTGTTTCAGGGTGAAACTGTCTTAAATTACTGCCTCTCACAGAACGGAGATGGGGCAGTGAAAGGTCCTTTTGGTTCTTAAGTTCTTAGAAAATATCTACTGAAACAAGGCCCAAAGAACCACAGCTTCCTTAGTGTTTTTTTTTAACAAACACTGATAGGAAAGCAACGATCACAGTGCACTGAAGTACATCTTTCTGAAAGAACCCTGTAAGGTTTTCTTTCTTGTCGTGTCAGCTTCACCAGTTTTTTATGACTCACTGAAGCTTTACATCAGTCACAGAAAACACATATGAATTGTATAACTCAAAATATTCTGGTATTATACAGCAGCTAAATCTAAACTCAAGTGCTAGAGAAAAGGTCAGCAAAGAAGTGTAGTATCTTCCTAAATGGTATCATCAGGTAGTTTTACTTCAAGGACCTTGTAATGTCTTGGTTTTGTCTGACATATAGTTGCATAGCCAGAAATACCTTCAGAAATAGTGTGAGAAAAACATTTTCTTAGCTTTCTGTTACCAAAAGAACAATAACTTTCTTATGATTTATGTTTCTGTTTCTGGAAGTTTATAGTCCTGCCTATGCTGTTCATAACATCAAGTAACAGTTCCTCTGCCATTTCTTTAGTCTTTTCAATATACTGGTCTTAATGGAGACCCTAATGGATCCTAAGAGTACTTGTACAATAAATATGTCCTGCTAGCTAGCTGATGTAGGCTGAGTTTCCCTGCTTTAAGATCTTATTGCACTTTTTCAAGTCCAGCAGCTATAAAGCCTGGACACTAACCCAGCTGAGTGTGGTGCCTGTAGTAAGTCTGGAGAACTCATTATGCAAATCTTGCAGTGAAACCATTGGAACTGAGTGCAAAAGCACTTATTTCTGGGTTGTGACTTGAATCCAGCCCCTTTTAGAATAGCCAAGGCTGTTGCATACATGGTCTACATATAAATAAAAGATGTTAATTTTGGAAAATATGTACTGAAATGCTGTTTTATTTAGAAGCTGTCTTTATATTTTAATTTTTTAAAGTCATATGACAAAAAAGAATGATATGTTTTTCTCTTTTGTTTTCCATCATATACAACTAGCAGAGATGGAAGTACTGAGCAAAGGATAGCAAAGATGAAAATTAAAGTTTCTGGAGAAATGCTGGGTTACTTGCAGGTTTTCTCCACATCTGCATATGGAGAGCTGAATGGGGGAGCACTCCCTTCAGCATGCAGTCTCTCATTCCTGCTATCCCTATGAAACCTCATGGGATGATCCCTATCTCCATCTATGTTGTACACAGTCTCATCTGAACAACTGCATAGTAAAAACAGAGAAACAGACACTTCTGGGGCACATTCACAGATATTTTAGTCGTTTACTTAAAATTACTTACACTGTAAAAGAAACTATTTATTTCTTCTGACTTTAAAGGGAGTCTGGGTAATATAGCCATCTCTAGGGTAGTGCCTACAATTATGTGAGATGAATCCCCCAAATTTCTCTTGCTTGCTGTCCTGCCAAGATTATACCCACCAAATCTCTACTTCGGTTTCTTTTATCCATATGATCTTTCCTCACTGAAAATTAAGTGTATCAACTGTTTTTTTTTGTTTTTGTTTTTGTTTTTGTTTTTGTTTTGTTTTTTTTTTTTTTGTTTGTTTTTTTTTTTTTACTGTGGGTCTTGCTCTGAGAGACAAAAACCTCAGGAGCTATGTCCCTGCTTTCACTCACAGCTCTGCAAACAATAGCCCATAATCTTCAACTGCTAGTCTGGACTCAGTTACATTAGATTTGATGCCAGTTGCATTGGTTTCCTCACATGTTTTCCAGTTGGCTGCCTATGCCCATAAAATAAGAGAAAACAGCATGCCCTGTAATCACTCCCCCTAGGGGACTGCTTACACAGGGTCTGCTTTATACTTTCCTTAGAGCATAATTCTTCTGTCCTCAGTCATGGACACAGTCCCAGTAGTGTCCAGAAGAATTACTCCCCTGAGTTAATACTGCTGAACCCCTGTTTCACTTCTCTTTAATCATGCTAATCTTCATCTTTTATTCACTATCCGATAACAATAGAACTGTAAGCTCTGCCTTACCTTCATCTAAAATTAAGGCAATAGTATGTAATCAATTTAGAAATTTTAGAGAAAATGGAAGGTTTAATTCTTTTGTTTCTGATGCCATAGGTGAATTAATCAGCTGGTCATTCACAAATCAGTAAGAAAAAACTGATAGGCAAGCAATTTCTTTTTTTTCCCCCGTTAGCATATTATTTTTCTGTCTTGGAAGTAACTTCTTGTCCTGATTTGTGCAATACTGTAAGTAAAACTGATCTCCAAATGTCACAGTGTTTCGCTGGGTGGCAGAAACAAAAAGGCTGATTTTTAAACTGCTTCTATGGCTGTTCTGATGGTCTGTCAGGAAGCCAATAGTATTCAATACCTATATGACTGATTATACCTCAATCCCTCACCAGACAACCAAACAGATGTCACCACCAAGGATGCCCAGTGGCTGCTGAATAACATTTCTGCTGCAGTGACATGGCCTCAATCAGGACGAAAGGGGATTTTCTCAGGGAAGTAATTTCTTCTTACTGATATGAAATCTGAATGCTGAAAGAGTAAAACTTCTGAACAGTGTCTTTGATGGAACAAATTTAAAAATAATGGACAAATCCAATCTTACCCACAAATAGTGAATATGAGCCTAGCAACAAATATTTTGCAGAACTAGGCTGAGCTCTGTGTGAGCAAATATCTTCTCAAAAGTGTCAGAGATGACAAATATTGTATTCTTGACTGCACTAACACATTATTCAGTCAACATAACACATTCAAGTGAAGAAATACTCTTTGCTTTGAACTGATCTGTAGAAATGCTACCCAGACTCAGGCATGGCATTCCAATATATTTCTGTTGTGTTTTGCATAAGCATAAGATTTCTAAGGAGAAAAAAACCTTGTGAAATATGAAATTTACACTAAAAACAATGAGTAAGTTGATGGTTCAATGACTTATTGCAGTATTAGAACAGTAACCTGTGTGTTTTCCTGCCTCCTTGAAATGCACTGTGATAAACCTGCTGAGTTACTGTTAATGATAGTGATATGTAGTCTGTTCACACAAGAAGAAATATATTCCAGATACACATCTATCACAGCCTTGGTAAGCTCTGGAAATAAAAAGACATTCTTACTGCTATGTAGTCAGGTTTCTCGCTAGAGACAAGAGTAGCATTTTAACTATCTTCTTAGTCTCTGCTTTATTTCACCCTGTTGCAACTTTGCAGCCTCTTTTTCTCTGTCTAGCCTAGCATGGATTTTTTTTTTGGGTGAGGAAATTTTCCATTGTTTTTAGTCTCTCAGTAAGCTCAGTATGGTCAATAGTTAAATGTGCAAGGTTTGTTTATTTAGTATTTTGGCTACATCCCAAGTAGCTCTTAAAATGTAAGTTTTACTACTTCATTTATACGCTAAACAACTATTATTATTTACAAGGATTTGGGCTAGAGATGTTTAATGTGAATGCCTAAAACATCATGCATAAATCCATGCTGAAGCAGAGTATATAAAGACCTGGTTTGCTCTAGCATTGACTTAAACTGGCTTTGCACCAGCCCAAATCATACAAAGTTTTTTGATGAATCAGATACTTAAACAAAGCCAACTGAGAGGACCTAAAGAGGCTACATGCAGGAAATATTGCCAAATTCCACACATACAGCAATGTGCAAATATAAGAGGTCAAATGTGTCCTCAGGAAAAAATCTGTAGAAAATCCGCAGCTTGAATCTGGTCTGTTGTACATGCTAGGCACAAATATTTCATTGGGCTAGAGCAGAGGAAACCTACAGCTGTCTAATTGCAGATCTCTGTGCTCATCTGCACTGATGAGGAATGAGACAGTGCTAAGACAGGGGCCAAAGACTGGTCTTTCAGCTAGCACATGAGAGATTGGGTGCCTTCCTGTTCTCCTTGCATGATCCCTGATGTTGTGATGGAGAGGAGCAAGGAGCATCTGCTGGCTCTGGCTCCATGTCCAGGCACACAGACAGTACGAGCAGTGAACTATGGCTGTGTCTACAGGGAGGGCCAAGTACAGTTTTGCCTTCCCACTGTAGGCCCAAAGGAATGTGCCATTAATTTTCCTGGGTTTTCTGAAGGGTTTCACAGCTCCTCCTCAAATCCCTTAGGAGCAAGTCCTGCTGCCCTCTTTTGAAGGTCCCACAGAGGGGCACTGCATGGTCACCCTCAGATGTGTCATTGTGGGGCTTCAAGTGCTGAGGTGTTGGGAAAGGAACATCTAGACATCTTTGGGATCATGGGTGTCCAGCTTGTAAATGTACAGCAGTCATTTTAGGCTTGGACATTTTGCCAGTGTATCATGTCGACAGAGGTTAATTTGCACTAAGAATGGGAGTACTGTGGAATACATACTTCAGTATGTATGTATACACATCTAGTAAGTACATGTTTCCATAAACATCTACAGCAGATTTCTATGGGGAATGCCATTAAATAGTTGTGAATCAGTGAACCAGAGTTTTTACTGCCTCTGCAACAAACCTGGTAATGAAACATACTGTCTTTACAGATACCAGCATAGCAAGGGTGTGGAAAAGTTAACAATGAACTTTTAGTCTTTATTTGCTAATAAAGAAATCGTAACTTGACTGGGAGGCTCAGTAAGAACTACTTAAAATTAGAAACTTCATCTCCAGAAGACATTCTCACTCTGTGAGCAGAATTATTTTAGATTTTGTGCAACACTGTTGAAGACTTGTTTAGGGAAGATGCTTAGGCCAACACAGACCTTTTTAAAACCTGGGTGAATAAAAAAAGCTTCAAGTTGTGAATTGCCCTTGAGGACATTGCAGCCTGGGCAAGAATCCCACAGAGCCATCAAGATCTGTTGGTAAAGCTCCCTTTGGAGCTTAACCTCAAATCCCTGGTGTAAAAAGCCTGAAAAGGACACGACAAATTCCTGAGTTCTCAGAGACACCACTAATACGTTGTCTAAATTGCACATGGGCCCTCTGCAGCTCAGCTGAGGATCCAAGGAGAGTAATTCAGTAAAGAATTTTGTTTTGCTGCAGTATGTCAGCATCTCAATACATCATCTGAAGAAGTAAACTTGTGTTCTTTCAGACAAAGTAATTTTTTGTTGTAGGGTAAGGGAAACAATTATCAGAATTAGAGAAAACACACAATCTTTATGAGAGATCATGGTTGTTCTGTAAGGAAGACCTAAAACCTTGAGCGGTATCAGCACTGTTGTCACTGCACACAGCAGTACAATAATGTATATGCTGAAGATTGCAGTCGCCCAGCTGACACAGCTAAACCCTCACATGATGCTATCTGCTTTGACTTAAATCCTAGTTTGGACAGATTCCAGTGAAGAACATAAAAAATATGGCTCAATGATTTCCATTCTTTGTGTTCCTCTGGAAAAAAAAAAAAAAAATTCTTCTGGTGTTTTCCAAAAATAAAATCAATCCTTCAATGCAGGTATTTCCAGAGAAATAAGAATGTCAACATAAAAGGTGCTGGTAAAATGTCATCTGACTAAGCATAAGTCTCTGCTAAAAAATGTTCATTTGAATTGAAACAGGTGCTTAGGATGAAGACAAAGGAAGTTTAAAATTTCCTGATCTTTTTGAAAAGACAAAGATATGTAAAAAAGAAGAAGATATTTAAGGGATTTTAAGGAGTTAAAGAACATTTTCAATACAGATCAGGATGAAAACATCTGTGAAAACTTTACATTGCTTGAGTTTTAAACCAAGCTGTTAAAATGTGAGTTGAACTCAAGAGGCTTTCTGACTGTTATTACTATTTTTTATTATTTACTCAGTGCTGACAGGGCATTCTTGACTGTGCATGGCACAAAGAACTCCCCTTTCCTACCAAGAAGAGGGGGCTTGTAAAATTTACATCCATAATATGTAATTGATACTCATACACTGTTATTAAGTCTATTCTTATTGGATTTGTGTACAATGGAACATTATTAGGAGGGCTTTGAAAGAGAAGTTGTGGGCAGTTTGGCAAACTCTGAATGGGAATTTGTCTTCCTGCATGTTTTCCATGCATATATTGTCTGTTTATGTCTAGTCTTCTTTCCCCATTAATCTAATTTCTTTCTGATTGTTCTTTGCTTCAGAGGCTTAAAAATCCCCCCAAAATTAAAAAAAACAAAAAGTGAAAAGGGAATATTCAAAATTATTTCCATGTCATCACATGGAAACCAGAAAAATGTTCCATAGTTCCAAAAAAAAAAAGTTATCTTTTTTAAAAAGTAGTCTTAAAGAGCTGCTCAGCTTAATTTTTTTTTTTTTCTCATAGAGCCACTGTTTAATTTACAGTAAGTCAAGAGGCAGGAAGGATGATAGAGTTAAGCTCATGCTGTTGAGAACAATTATCCTGGCGCAGAGACATATGTAGCCCCAGAAGGTTGAACAGACCACCATAGCTTAAAGGCACTAAGATAAAAGGGCACGTGCTGCGTGGGCCCAGTGGGAGCAAGGCCACAGCCTGCAAACAGAGCCCACTCGGCTTCATTTGATTTGTGCCTTGCTCACTCTCCCTCCCTTTTCTCCTTTTTTTTTTTTTCTTTTTCTTTTTTTTTTTTTTTTTTTTTTTTTTTTTTTTTTTTTAATTTTGATTTATTTAATAAGACCCTGGTGCATTCATTGGAAAGAAAGGGAATGGTAGCTGGGGCAGTGTGACAACATCAATGTAATATTTGCTACAGTCAAAAATAGATGGGCCAAGACTCATGGCAGTCTCTTTTTCTAAAAGATTGAAGACACCCCAGTAAGATGTACTGTAAAATAGATGAAGTCAGGGGATATTTAGATTCTGCACCAACTGAATAGCAGCATCAACTTTTCTTTTTTTCCCCACGCCTCATTAATCATGCTGGTTAATTGTTGGGATAATGATTTCACAAGTTCATGTAGTACACAAAAGGATTATCCTTGGATTGTGCATAGTGCCTGGCATTTACTTCTGCATATGCCAGTATCTCTGCATTAAAATGTGAGGTTGTTTTTCATTCTACTTTTTCCTATTGTTCAATTTTGCTAGAAAATGAATTGCATGTTGTTGTCAAGGATGGATATAAATGAAGGGAGAAAACTTAAGATAGCAAGTAATAAAAGAGATCTCATCCTTTTTCAAAATAAAAATTGCAAGGACATAAAGATAGAAAAACAGGAAAATATTTTTGTCATTTAAGTGGTGTTTTCACACCTTTTAAAAAGGATTCAATCTTTTCTTTGTGTCTAGGTATTTCCTCTCTTTTTTAAAAGCAGTGGAATTTTTAATATTTTTTGTAAGCTGAGTTCAGATTTCTAAAAATAAAAGACTATCAAGACCCCTTTCTGTGATTTCAATCCTCACTGTCCAGAAAATTGTGATACTTATCTGTCAGTGGGGCTAAAGGGAAATTGCTTTTGGATGTCTGTAAGAAACCTATCTGAATTCTTAAGCACTTCATGCTTACTACTAAAAAATAATTTACATGCTTTATACAAGCTGAGAGATCAGTTAAAAATCTGTTATCCCTCTTGTTGTTTTTCGTATTAATACCAATTTATTACTGTTTTTTTCCATTTGCATATAGATTTTTTTTTTCTCTAATGAACTCTGCCAAACCCATTCTAAATATTGTTGATTGGAAAGGAAGATACATGAGGTTTCTCTGCACTATTGAGATCTTTCAAAACGTTGCAGTCTTCCAACAAGGTGACTTGTGAGGCTTCAATTTTTCCATAATCACCCAGAGAAAGACTGACACTTTGACAGTGCAAAAGCTTCCCCTTTTAATTTTGAAAACTTACATATTTATTTGAGACATAAAATTACCCACCAAAAGAACAGCAGATAAGATATATTTTTGTTTCTCATATTTGTGCTCTTTTTTTTTTCCTTACAAAAGGATGTTAGGCAGATAAACAGTGAGTTGTTGCCATAGTAGTATTTTATGATGTCAGATAGGTACAACATGTTCTTCTCTCTCTCTCATTGGAAAAACATTTCAGCAATAATCCTCATAGCTTATTCTGCATGCCTTGAGCTGCAATATGAGAAACACTTTGGTGGCATTTTCTTAGCCGAATTATTGTGACTCCTTTTTGCAAAAAAATGTCCCCATCTGAGGCAAAGCCAACAGTCTCTTGGGTTGAAATCATAGCCATATGTTTTACTAGAGCTAGGAATGGAAGACTGATAAAAAATGCAACCCAAAGTGATCTGGTTTTGGCCTCTGTATTGTAATAGAGTCATCAGGGAATCCTTTACTTTCCTCATTGACATAAAAGTCCATTTCACAGTGCAATGCAAAAGGTGAAATTTATTCTGGAAGACATCTTGGTGCCCTGTTTTCAAGTGTCCCCTTTAGATGCAGCCCTAGACCAAGTATTTAGAATTTCTGACTAAGTCAGGAATAGTCTTGTCTGTTTCTTGTAGTAACTCCATGCCAACCTTCCTACTCAAAAAGTATCAAGATGTTAATCTTTTCAAAAAGAGAAATTCATGTTTCATTTCAAAATGACAGCTTTCACTTTCCCTCCTCACCGTCCCACTGCAACCATCAGATCAGAGAAGATTAGCAGTACCTTGTGATCAATCGTGAGTGTCATATCACACTGGCACATCACAATAAAAATATCTCCAACTTCCCTTCACCCCTAAAAGGTGCATGATCTTGAGTTGCAAATAAGTTTGAAACCACTGCAACCAGCACATTGTGACTCCATGAGCAGGAATGAAGGTTAAATTCAAAGGCTAAATTATTTATTGCAAACTATTTACTTAGTTCTGCCACTGAAGAACAGTGGAACAAATGGAATTGTTAGATGCAACATGTATTAAGAACAAAGGCTGAAATTCCATTTCTGGTACTCCATGCTTAAATTTCCCCTGTGCTTTAAGAACTGCAGTGTTAGCTTTTCTCTCTCATTTGATTGCCTCTTCTCTATTTTGAACCTAACTCATATTTTTTTTTCCATTTTCAGTTTTCCTAAAACTCACTCATTCCTGAAACACTCAATATGTATAATGATTGAAAGAAGAAATGCTCTGTGAAGCAATGAGTACAGCTGTACAGACTGAACTGTCCAGGGAGGTTATCTCATTGCCACTATGACAATATACCACAGGAGCTATATCTCATTCAAAATGTAGAAGATTCATCTGCTTGTCACATTGCAGGAAAACTGCAGTGAGCATGGACACAACATTGGGAAGGTGGTGAGCAAAGACTGGGACCCCCCCACCCACAGCATCCCTCCACCCACACTCACGGTCCATCCCACCCTTTTCCATGCCAGGTGTCAGCCCAGCCCGTGGGTCAGGGAGGGAGCTGTTGCTGGCTCCTGAGTGGGGCCTCGCACCCACACCTTGGAGCTGGACTGTGTTCTCAGCAAGACTAGCTGGAGGCACAGAAACCTTTCTGCAGCCCCCTGGGAAACAGGAGGCACACTAGGTAACTCGGACCCTTCTTTCTGCTACTTACGAAGCTTTCATGCTCTGTGTTATTTTTATGTACTGTCTCGGCATCTCACTGCCAGGGGAGCATAGCATTTTAGTTATTTAGAGCAAAGCTCTGCCCTCTCTTATACCCATGTAACTCATGGCCCTGGGAGACAAATATATCTGCCAACCAAGCATCATTCAAAGTTCTATTTCTTAAAAAAAGCAACACCAAAACAAATAGAAGGGTTTTGTAGCAAATGAAATGTGGTCAGTCAAGTAATATTGAGCTGAGGTTTGTGGGAGTTATGAGCTAATTTGCTGTGATACAGTGCATTATGAACATGGTAGACTACAGAGGCTACAGCAAGCTGGGTGAGTTCCCTAGTTATTTTACATTCATGAAAATAAACCATGTTTTTCCACTTTTGCTTAAAAATGGATTCTTTCTTCCTCCAATTCTCTATAGCAGTAAGTAGTCATAGTTACAAAACTAAATTTCTTGTGGAATAGCACATGAGTATTACTACACATCTTGCCAGTTAAGGCATCTAAAATCTTATCCTGAGGATCCATACACCAAGGTTTTTAGAGATAAAGCTCTCAGGTGTCCTGTGTCACCCACTCTGACTTTCTACTTAGAGAAACAGACAATTAACCTCAATGCACGGTTGTTTTTCTTTCTTTTTAATACATTTAGCAAACAATAAAAATTCTAACGCTTACAAGACAGAATAAAGCAGTTTGAAATCCTACTTAAAAATTTATTTTCCCACCTTTTATAGAATAAGCTTCTTTGTTAAAAAGCCCTCAAACATTACCATTTCTGCTCTATGCTGTGTATGAGTTTGTTTGTAACAAAGTCATGGTTTGGATTATATAAAAGTAATCTTTGGAAACGTCCTTAGCTCTGTTTTCAGGACATTCTTTCTGAGATGAAGTGTTGCGTATCCAAAGGCTTCAATAAAGCCTTAGATAGGTGTTCTTTTATCTCTTCCCACGACTAAGATATTCGCATCCATTTTCTAAACAATTGCTGCAGGTTAATGCTGCAGAACAAAGGTGAAGAGAAGGGGGGCTGTTCTCCACTGAAAGTTACCAGGAGCTCACACCAAACTCCACAGGTATGAAGCCAAATACATTCTGCCTCAGATTAGCAGATGTGTGCATAGAAAACTATTTTTTTCAGCTCACTGGTTATTGCTGATCTCTTCAGTGCTGGTTGCATATTGATGTGGCCAAAAAGCAGAGCTGTCTGTTTCCTGCTAGAGCTACTGATGCAAAACCCTGAAAATGTTAAACTGAGTTAATTATACTGTTGCTCTGTTGCTGTCATCCCCTGCTTATTCACCTATGGTGCAGTCTGGCATAGTACTGGCATTAATTCCAAATTATGACAGCCTTTACTTTAATTTTGGTATAAAATTCCTAGTTTCAAAGAAATCATTTGTAAATTTGGTAGTTTTTCATAGAAGATATCTTCTGTGAGTCAGACATTTATTTTCAGGATTTTCAAACATTTCAGAGCTCAGGAATAAATTTACAAGAAATGGAAAACATTCAGAATTCCCAGCTGAAATTATTATAATATTTTAACAAGTTTGGAGTGGTTTTTTTCCCAGTACTTTGAGTGTTTGTAGCACAAGTCGCACATATTTATAGAATCATAGACACTATGTCTGTAAGAGACCCCTATGGGTGTCTCAAGACCATTTTTCTGCTCTGAGCAGGTCTCTTACCAGCCTGAGAGCAGAATAGCTGTGCCCTTTCTTATCTGAGCAAACTTGCAAACTTCCACATATGGAGATTCCATAGGTTTGCTCTGGTCTCAAATGACAGAGTTTGTAGCAGAAGTCAGATGTATTTATACTGATAGAGGAGTGATAATTTCCTAAATTTAGATGGAGATACTTAGATGCTGTATGTTGCCAGGAGACTGCAACCAGAAGGAATAAATAAACAACCCTCCCCTCCCCCTGCAAACCAGCTGGATAGTGGCGGTCACTTCTAAGTGCAAAACAAAGGTGATCACCACCCTCCAAGCAGTTCTGCTTGTTTTATTTGATTTAAGATCCAACCTAGAGCAACCAGCAAAATCTGCACAACAGAGATAAATTTTACTCTCACAGAACTGTTATCTCTAATGAAAGTAAGAAACTGGACTGCATCAGGCTATTTGTAACTACATTGACATTTCTGCAGTACTTTGACCAGAGCAGTCTAACTTATTTTGGTATATAACATTCTGCTTTTTCCTTGACTCACTAGTCAATTCCTCTTCTGAATATTTTCTGTGCAGCTGCAAAAGAAAATTAATTCCAGCATAGAACTGGCTGTATTTAGTGATGAAAAAATGCAATTCTTATTTATTTACACATTTTAAGAATGCATGTACTTATATCCACATGTTTGTGTATATAGTATATATCAACATGGATCTGTAGATAAAATTGGTAATATAGAGGTAGATATAAATAGACAGTTATAATTGCTATGCAGTTTCATACTTGCAACAGAAAATACACTTTCTTTTATAAAAGACTATCTAAATATTTAAATAAGGAAGGATGTATTGTAATTTTAAAATACTCATCTAAAGCAGACAAAGATTTATTCTTTCTAATATGCTTTCCTTTTTATAGCTCGCTGCCTTCCTTCCATCCTTCCTTCCTGCCTCCCGCTGCCGCCTTCTCCTGCCTTCTCCTTTTTCCTGCCTTCCTGCCTGCCTTCTGCCTTGCCTGCCGCCTCCTGCCTGCCTTCCTGCCTTCCTGCCTGCCTTCTGCCTTCCTCCTGCCTTCCTGCCTGCCTTCCTGCCTGCCTGCCTCTGCCTGCCTCTGCCTCCTGCCTGCCTTCCTCTGCCTTCCTGCCTTCCTGCCTTCCTGCCTGCCTTCCTGCCTCTGCCTTCTGCCTGCCTTCCTGCCTGCCTTCCTGCTGCCTCCTCCTGCCTTGCCTGCCTGCCTTCCTGCCTCCTGCCTTCTGCCTGCCTTCCTGCCTGCCTTCCTGCCTTCCTGCCTGCCTTGCCTGCCTTCCTGCCTGCCTGCCTTCCTGCCTGCCTTCTCCTGCCTTCCTGCCTTCTGCCTTCCTGCCTGCCTCCGCCTTCCTGCCTGCCTTCCTGCCTGCCTTCCTGCCTTTCTGCCTGCCTTCCTGTCCTGCCTTCCCCTGCCTGCCTTCCTGCCTCCCTTTCCTGCCTCCTGCCTCCTGCCTTGCCTGCCTCTGCCTCTGCCTGCCTGCCTGCCTGCCTGCTGTGCCTTCCTGCCTGCCTTCCTGTCCTGCCTGCCTTCCTGCCTGCCTTCCTGCCTGCCTGCCTTCCTGCCTTCCTGCCTGCCTGCCTGCCTGCCTTCCTGCCCTGCCTTCCCGCCTTCCCTCCTTCCTTTTCTTTCTTCTTTCTTTTCTTTCTTTCTTCTTTCTTTTTTTTTCTTCAGATATAAGAGAGCTGTTCATGCCTCCCAAGTGCATTGAGCCACATTTTGAAATCACCTACAAACTTGTGTTAGGTATCCATAGTCATGAGGCGCCTCTGATGGAACTATAATGAGATGGCACTAACTGATGGATTAGACCTTCTACTCAAGATGAAGTGAATGCAGTAATCTATGAGGTAAAATGTGCCACAAGAAAACACAACACTAATGATATTTCAAGATTAAATGTGTCTTTGTGCCCTACTGAGCAAAATATACTGATTTATTAATAACAAACTAGATTGCTACCAAATGCATGCTACCAGCACAGAGTTTATATTGCTTATTCAGTATTCATATGTTTGAGTAGGTACGCTTTTGAAGAGATTTTACGTAGTTAATGTTATTTAGGATGGAATTACTATTTATACCTCAAAAAGCTGAAATACTCCCAACTGAACAATATAATCAGCTCTCATGCAGTTACCTGAAGACTTCTAGGGGGACATTCTGCACTGGTGCTAACCTGGGAACCTTGAGTTTCCCATCTCCATAACAAATCCAATTGCCGTCTCAAGAGAGAGCAAGCCTGATATGCCTTTCTCATAGGGTTGTATTTGTCCTTTCTATGAAAATCCCATGACATTACACTCAGAAGGCCATATGTTTACACAGTGAATGATGGCAGAATAACAGCTATGAGGATAGCTGTATTCATTTTGTCATACTATATTTTATTTCAAGAAATTTCAGTGAGAAATCTGAAACTTATGTCACACATAACCTAAATTCAACTCCATTATCTCTTCAACACATTGTAACACAGAAGTTCTGCCTATTCCTATGGATATTTCTCGTTAAGTAAGTCCTTTTAAGAGATAAATGTTGTTCTGCTACACCTTACCTTATACCTGAATGCACATTTTGACCTAAGTGCTACAGGTTTCACACCAACAAAGTTCTCTCCTTGCAGAGTTTTTTCAAAGAGCTTTCAGGTCAGGTTTTATGCTTGTGACTCATGAATAAAAGCTCTCAGTGTTTCCTGAAACATTTCACTCAAGATTAATCATTATATAGTATGGAGACACCTGAGAAAAAAGACTCCCCTGCCTATACACTCTTCAGAATACTTTAAATTCTAAAATCCTTGTATTCTTTGTCAAACTTCCTAATTACTTAATTAAAACTATAGTATGTGTCTAATAAGCTCCTGCAGAGATTTAGTTTGCAGTAATTAAAACACTGAAACCTTTACAACCTTTTCCATCCCCTTTCTTAACTCAAAAATCTTCTCATCTTTTATTTTGTTCATAATATCTCAAGTTTCCTTGATGGTACCTGCTGCCTCAACATGAATTGAATTTACATCGTATTTGCTCCTGTCTCCTTAATCTCAATGCAGTCCACTGCTTTCAGCCTGCCAGCACCACCTGTCAGCAGGACACTGGTAAGCATTTTCAGACCTAGCTAGAAACAGTTAAGATGATAAGCTTGAATCTTGCTCTCTGCTTGTCTCTTCCCAACCTTGCAGTAGAGGTTTTCTTCGAGACCTGAGAATCTCCTGCTCTTGACATACCATTCAGGAGAGCCCTGTCTGGGCTTCACACCTGTGGTAGACCTTGACCACCAGGCAAATGAAACCATTTCCAATTCCTTTGCTCTCCAACATATACTTAGGTAATTACCAACCTATAGGAGCAAAGAGTTAATTGAAAATCATAGGCTCTTTCAGATGGTATCAAGCCTGCAATTCTCCAGAGGATCCTGAAACTGTAATTACTCAGTGAGCACTTTCCCCTGTGCTCTCACCCCCTGAGGGTGACCTTACTCTACAAAAAATCCGTCCGTCTCTTGCGTGCTTTATGCATCTTCCCCATGGAGTGTGCATTTTATGTAACAGGATGATTAATTCTTCATCTCCACATCAGGGAAAAAGACTTCCTTGAAGAAGCAAAATAAAAGGATTGGGGTGATGCAGTCATCCATGAAAGAGATTTTCATGGGCTTTTGCTTTTTCCTTTGTGCTTTGAGATGTTGTTATTTAAACGGACCTGTTGCTGGTAACTGAGAAGAGAGCAGGTTTGTGCATGCTATTTGAATATAATTGTTTTTCAGCTTATCTCCTTCAATATTTAGTGCCTGCTGGGCATTACTCAGTAGACTGTATCTGCTCTTCATACCACTTTTATGTGTTTAAAAAGCTACAGTGGATCTGGTTCTGGTATTAAAAGCTAATCAGCAATACTGATAGATAGGAAATTCAGGACCATGGAAACTATAGCTGTTGCATTGGATTTAGTGCCACTGAAGACGTCCAATTCCTGTGTCCCCCAGTTCACCTTCCACTTTCCCTGAA
Organism: Sitta carolinensis; assembly: GCA_032173965.1. Classification (NCBI taxonomy): domain Eukaryota; kingdom Metazoa; phylum Chordata; class Aves; order Passeriformes; family Sittidae; genus Sitta; species Sitta carolinensis. The sequence goes on along the minus strand of CM063285.1, from coordinate 46,087,010 downwards.
CATTTAGCCAAAGGTTACGTTCATGCATATTCCTGCTTACAGTCAGAGCTCTGTCTCAGTATGGGAACACTGTCTATAACCTTATCCCATACAACTCAAGGAGTCTATAGAATTAGGCATCTGTATTTGCATATTTATAAGTAGCCTGAATATCAAGATCAATGTCCTTTTCTGTCTTTGAACAGCAGAAAATTTGTAGGTTCCATCTTGGTGTAGGGAATGCTGATTCTGTAAACAGACCAACAGGTGAACAAACCCAACTTGTTCTCTCCCTTCATGGTCCCAGAAACCCATCTTTTCTTTCATAGTGCTTGAAATAAAATCAAATGTTTATCCTGGGTCACTCCCTGCTGCAATCAACAAACCATCTTTTTTTTATCCTTCTCCAGCTAACAATACATCTTTAGTGATTCAGTATACTCTCAAACCCTAGAACTGTCCTGGTTGAAACTACAAAAATCCTGATGAATTCCTCTGATAGAAGATCCTGTAGATAAGTGTTCATTTCAAAGATACCAAAGATATTTGCTCTAAACAAATTCTTCTGCAGGTGCTATCATAGATAGACTGTCTCCAATATCTTCTTAAACTTACTCTCATTTCCAAATGGTAGCTCTCAATGCAGTGATGTCTAAAAAATAAAATTACTTTTTAAAGTAATGGGGGAAATCCACAGTAGAGCAAGAGCTTTAGTTTAGATCTCATCATCCTCATTGCAGCCCATTAACCACTACTCCTATTAAAAAAAACAAAACCAAAAACAGAAACAAAAGAACAAACAATGATCAAGCAGAGGACTAAATACATGAGTCAGTTATCAGTGTATGGTAAATTCATTGGAAATTTTCCGTGCTAACTAAAGTAACTTAGCTCATTAAATCCTGGGGCCTGTTCACTTCTTCTTAGACTAAATTACCTTTTTCTTTCTGCTTTATTATGATGCAGTTTGGGGGTATTTTTAATGTAATTCTTGTTCAGAATTGCCAGCAGGTAGCTAGTGCGTTTATAGATGCATTACAGGCTACAAAGGTGACACATCTGTTCCATCTCCTTGTCCCCACATCTGGGAAATGTCTGCATTCTTCACCTGGCATGACTTACCTCATGACACAGCTCAGTGCAGATAAACACACAGAAGTGGGAGAAAAGTTCTTGGTTTGTCACATCAGCTCAGTGTCAGCATTTCACACAGCCAGGGCCTACTCTGAATCGACTCTCCCTGCTACACTTGGATCAGGCATCTGTGAGCAGTCCTCTCTTCTGTTATTGAAAGAGACCTCTCACTAAAACTCAGGAACACTAAAACCACCCTGGGCAATGTGTCCACCTTAGATAGGTGTCCACTGTGCAGAGTTAAGTGCAGGTCACATTCCACCATGTAAACCTCATTGTATTTATGCATTGCATTCAAATTTTGTTTAGAGCACTACATCTTCCAGACTTTCCATTTAAAAATATTATTTGAATAAATAAATATATAATTTTGATTTCAAATATCAAAAATTTGGATAGAAATGTACAGATCCTTTTGGATTTTACTTGAGAAATTTTGAAATACATTATTTCCACCTCATGACTTCCACTTTCATAAGAGAATACAAAGCAGATAAAACAGTGGCTACTAAGCAAACCATACTGGTGACACAGAAATAATTTTCGAGGATATAATTATGAAAAAAAAGCCTGTAAGATTTCATATTTCAGTAAAATTCACAAACTCATGAGCAGTTTTAAAACATTGGTAGCTTTGTGTGATAGGCATTCTGGTTTATTTTTTTCAGTCCTTGTATGGATACTAGGCTGAAATCTTACAGTAAGTAAAATATTAGGCCAAATAAATGAAGGTGACTTTTTGTGAAAGCAATGTCTTTTAAAAAACACATTGTTAGGTGTTTATTAGGGGAAGAATGTCTGGTGTGAGGGCAAGTTTGAGGAAGTTTGTGGTCATCATTACTGTAGTTTGGACAAAAAGCTGACTTAAAACCTATCTGTTCAGCACACCAAATTGTGCTTATATGGCAGGTATCTGGGGAGGTACCTTAGGAGAGAGTCTTCTGAGGAAAAACATGAGCTGAGTACTAGTTTGAGCCACTTCCATGGGGAGCTGTGAGCAGGGGAGTGCATCCATCTGACTGGGTCCTGTTTTCAAAGAGAATTCAGGAAATGGCCAAAGAGCCCTTGGCAAACTTCCTGTTTGGTTAGGGACCCAAAACTGCAGACACAGGCTGCTGAGCACAGGCTTAGCTTTGACAGCTCAAGTAATTCAAAGACAAGAATCCACTGACAAGCCTGGAGACAAATATGTACACAATGTTTGGCAGACATGCATTTAAGAGGTCTGTGCTATGATACTGTGGACCAGACATAGATCTTCTAAGAACAAATGCAGTTTTTTGGTAAGAAAGCTATAAAGAAGTCACATTTATAGGAACATTATTAGTTGAAAGAATGAGGCATAATTTACCTTGCTGGTGTGAAACTTCTCTAAGGCTGTAGTGACCTGGAAGAGCTTAGCAGTTTTGTTCTTGAAGCTTGGTTCTGGGTCAGGCTTCTCTGTCCTCCAAGTGGGATTCTGCATTAGGGAGTGAGAAGTAGAGTAAATTTTCTCATCTAGAAGATTTTTATGTGATATGTGAAGTGTTATAAGTCTTCATTTAGATTTTTTTTTTTGAGTGCAAAGATAAATTTAGAACTGTCTTTCTTCCAAAAAAACCTATTGGAAATTGTGGTCCTATGAGTTTGTGGGACATCACTGATTTATCTGAAGAGGAGTCATGAAAGTTCAAACTGAGGTCCTATACAAAATAAGTCTCATGGCTGCTAAATAATTCCCAGTAGGCAGTCATGAGCAGTATTAATGAGGACCCATTATTAGTTTAGAAAACCCTTAGTTGAACTCTGATTGCAGTTCCAGTCATTAATTGCAGTAATTAAAATTAAGGACTGTAAAAGCTTAATAAACAGCTTTTCCATTCATACATGTGATGCTTATAGTCGAATCAGGTACTTACAGAGCCATACCTGTGAATTGCTTTTGAAGGAAGAGCAATTTTGCAAATAGTGCTCAACTTGTATGTTATTCTTTGATATTTACAGAAAAAGAAATCATAACTGTGATTTAACTCTGTAACATGTAAATCCTCCCCCTTCTTTAGAGAAACAATTATATTAATTCTATTGTCTCTCTCAATTTCCAACTGGATAAATGCATTTTTTCTACTTATATCATGACACAGTTCTGACAGGAAGAAGTTTCATTCACCTGTCATCTCAAACTATCATGTATTTTTATTATTAATTGCTTGTTGTGTCTCACTGCAGAAACAGTTGCACTTCACAAGTGGATTTAAAAGACTGGACTTTTTTTCTGCATATATGTATAGAAATGATCTTTAAATTATATTGCTGTTAGATAATTTTAATTAGCTCATAATTAAAAAAAAAATAAAAATTCTCTGGCTCTTTAGAAGCTGGGATGATTTAGGAAGAGGAATCTTTTCCTCCTTGATAAATCTGAGTAAAATACCATGTGCAATAGGAATTTATAGGTGGATCCCAGCTACTGATAGAAAGGTAAAGTATACAGTCTTGCTTTTATTCAGTTTCTGTGGGAAAAATATGGGGATGAAAGTATTTTTATCTAGTTTTAGTTCTCAAATTCATGTTCAATACAAAGATATAGCACCTTTTTACTCCATTAAAAAAACATGTTTTCTTCAGGCCTAGGGAATTAAATATTTTCAGATTCATCACTGTAAAATAAAGCAAGTATATCCTCCATTAAAATTGATTCACACAGTGTCAGAATACAATGTCATAAAATCCCTCTTTCACCTACTCTCTTGAGAATGTGTTCTGGTCCTTCCAGGCAGCATTGTCTGTCTTCCTTGATATCCATCAGCTTCCTAGAAATCATGTCACTTAAGTGGAACACTTTTGTGCCATTCAGAATTCTTATTGACTGTGAACTAGAGTAGAAATGGACATAGGAACTAGCAGTCCAGATTGATACAGCCATCATTATATACTTCAGCTAAGTATTAATTATCTATATTATTCCCGCACAGGGATTGCTATCTATACAATGAAATTATTTCCTTCTTAGCTTTCTCTGTTTGTCATAGAATTGTAAATACTGAAGCTAATAGCATGAAAACTCTATTTTCCTGTAATATACAGAGCAGGGTGTTGGGTTGGGAAAATCTCAGTCATGATCTGGTGAGAGGGTAACATCTATTTTCAGCACATTCTTACAGAAGTCAAGATTCAAATGAAAGCACATAAAAAGGAAGTTCCTTCCATTACTGCCTCAGGTTACACCATGATATAATATCAGTGAATTTTTTTTCTGATAATCTATGACAGTTTTGCCTTGGGCCACCCTACAGACATGATGAACTTCATGTGTTCTGCACAGTGTGGTCATAACCAGACACTTGCAGTTTCCTATGTACCTAACACCCACCCTGGATTAAGGCACTGCTGTCATTTGTTTGTGTTAGCCCAGAGAAAAAAAACAAGACCTTGCAATCTTTCTGCTCTGACTATATAAATAATTCAAATGATTTTGGGACCACATGATTTGAAGAACTATGATCACATGATCTAAAGAAGTAACTTAGAGAGCACCTGACTTTTTGGATCTCCAGAATATCCATGAAATCCATGTGCATTACAACATGAATTAAATTCATTCTTATACCTGTACAGATATAGATCAAACACTGCCTCAGGTACAAGACTTCTAATGGTGGGCACCAGTTTAAAATTTTTAGGTCATGTACAGACAGAAGGTGTGTACAGGCCAGTGTCAATATAGTGCTGACACGGACATTTAACTGCTAAAAATATATCTGTGCTTATATTAGCAAGGAATGTGGTACAACAGGAACAAATCTGTAGAGCAAAAGTTTTGATGATGCAGAGCAACACCCACAAACACTCTGACCATGGTTTATTCTGGAGTAGTTTTCTTCTAGCCCCATGGACTGAGCATCTATTAGAGCACATGCAGGGCTCCCCCTAAGCCCATCATTTGGTTTCATTTCACCCATGAGGCATTTATTCATGTGCTCAAAATCACTCTACGATTGATAAAAAATGCAAGAAAGGAGGGGCAATCAGAAGATTTGCTTACAAATTTGTTTCTTACACATGAGAAAGAAAATAAAATGGTAATAATGCAGATGTGCCCACCATTGATGTCTATACAGATGAAGACTATTTTTGTCCATGTATTTTGGCCAAACCCTAAAAGTTAGTATCTTGGATGGCTCAGGAAAAGGCTCCCTTTCTACTGATGTTTTGAAAAGCCATATTTACAAAGCTATCTTTGCATTGTTTCTGATCTATGAGCCTGAGAGGCAAAACCTGTCTCCCACCAAAGTCAACAGAACTCATATTCATGCAGCTAGGATTTTGCCCAAGATTTGTGTGACTCCAAGATAACATCTCCTTCAGCAATGAAAACTGGAAAACACAAGATCAGGGAACAGTACTTTATCTATGTGGTAGGTGGCTGACTGGCTGGCTGAGGACACCCCAGGTGCCCCAGAGGAAGATGCTGCAGACTAGCAGAGGCTGTGCTCTTGGGATTTGCCTTAGACTTTAGAGAAAATTCACATCCCAGTTCTCACAGTCAGGGACAGCAAACAACACTGTTCAGAAACCCAGAGTTCCAGGATTAAATTCATTCTACTTGGGTATTCAAGCAAGTCACTTCAGCTTCTGCTCCCTTCACTGCCCACCTTGTATCTCGGTGATTTCAGCTGAAAGACCAACTGTGTAAGGTCACTTCCCATGCTTCTGTGAGAGAGCTTTGCACAACAGGGAGCTCTGAACATGGCTGGTGCTGACCTGAAACAAATACCAGCATCAAAATAAGTTGTTCTCTGAGAGAGTTGCTGTTCCTTCCTCTCCTCTGAAGTTTTTCATCTTGCAAGAAACAAAGGCTTAGTGTCATGGAGGAAAATAACCTGTCACCCAGGAGAATCATGTTTTGTGAGACTTATCTATTCCTTATCAATGTTGGCACTTAACTTATGTTAACTGAGCACTGATCAATGGTAGTGGAACTTCATGGGAGCTGCCAGTTCCACTGCACTTTTTAATTCAAAAGTTTTCTGGTACTGTATTTACTTGATATCCTATTTTTCTTTCCTCTTCTTTAACATTTTTTATTCACATGTGAGTTTCTGGCAGTTTTAATATGTTAAAACCCATTTAGACAACATTAAACTAGAGAATTCTCCACTGTATGAATTTAATTCCAATTACCCTTATTCCCTTGTTATCTGCTGGTTATAATATGAAATTTGGCATATTAAAGAAGATATAATTTTCTTAACAGCTGTAGAAACTGTGATAATTAAAGGAGAAATTAATCTGGTTTATTTTGATGTTTCTTTTATTATATTGCAAGTATGAGAATTTCCTTTTCAAAGTAAGAAGTCATCAATTCTCATCTATCTATCTATCTATCTATCTATCTATCTATCTAGCTAGCTAGCTAGCTAGCTAGCTAGCTATCTATCTATATTATCTATCTATCAATCTACCACAGCATCACACTTCTCTGAGCACCTTCCCAAAATGAAAATATGGAAATAATCTTTATCTCTTTCTTCTCCAGTCAGCCTGTAGAAGAAATATATTGCCTGATTTTAAAGTCAACAAGGACCACTAGGTTATTTAGTAGGAGATTCTTGATCAAGCCTTACATCCAGGCAAACCTTTATTGAACACAAGGATGTGATTTCAACTCAGGCAATTTGAGACAGACAGTCAGTTTTGATATGAAAGCTCCAAGAAATGAAAAATTCAGCTCTTCTTTCAGCAGGCTCTTCCAGTGCATGCTGAGCACCTGTGTGTCTTCCTTCTGGTTGAATCTGCAGATTTAACTTCTAGGTGCTAGTTCTTACAGTGCCTTTTCCTAGCACATTCTCACTAGCAGTGACTATTTTCTCTTCCGAATGGCATGCATGCCATCAAATGAAAGCTTATGTTAATCTCCTCTGGAAAAATTAATGAGATTTAAATTTCTATGTCCCTTGTTGTCAGAGAACTTTTGGACTGCAGGTGAGCTGTACAGAATTTCTTAAGTCACTTTTTAAATTACAACATGCAAAACCAGACCCAGAAACTTTTTTTGGCACCACTGGTACAAACTGAAATGGCAAAACTATTTTACACCTCCAAATACCTGTCCTCTTTTGCATATTCAAGGACACTAGACCTTTGTCAGGGCTTTAGACTGTGGGTCATGGGAAAGTGTTTTGTTGGCATGATTTCTAAAGCATTTGCAGTCTATTTGCACAGTCATTTGCTCAACTTTAGCTGTGAAGGAGAGATTTCTACTATTCCAGTCACTAATTTTGAGTAAATATTCTAGCAAGCCCAGTTCCCATGAAGGATGTCATAAATTGATTCTTACTGTGCAGGGCACTTTAAACTCTAGAGGAAAATTGCAAAGAAAACTCAGGTCAGGTGAACCTAACTCTTAAGATACTTACAGAGATGATCATACAGTAAGCCAGTGTGACTAGGTTCATGACTGGAACAGATCACCTCACTTTCTAAAAGCAAGGGGGGGTGCGAATCCCTCCAAAATTATAATTAAAGAAACATTGATTGGTCTTTCAGATGTTGGCCTGAGCCTTTCACCTCCTTAAACTTTCAATCAATATATTGAGTATACAAATATTTATTTATACAAGTACTATTCATTAAAAGCTACTTATAGTATCCTTCTGCAATTAATTGCTGGTTTAAGTAGATATCTCAAAATATTATACTAAATAAAGATAATCAGTCATTCTTAGGAGAGTGCCAGCTAGGGAATGTCCTTAAAGATAAGTTTAATTCCATCTAAACAAGATGTATTGTAAATGTTCCCTTATACATTCATTTGACATCCAAGTCTCCAGAGAACTTTTTGTTCCTTTCCTTTTCTCTGTATCCATTTTACTTCCCCTCTGGTCATCCATTACGAAGAGGAATTGGGTTGCTGTGTTCAGACACGACTGCTGCAGCAGTACCCCAAGCTATCTGTTTCTTCAGAGTGTAGGTCCAATTCCCGTTGTTTATTGACTTGCTGTGGGTTTCTCAGAACACCTGCTTATGGCCAATTGCAGGCTGACTGCACTGTCAGCTGGAGCTGTGGGTCTGGAAAGGGCAGGAGAAAGCCTCTCCCAGAAGAGTAACCAGCCCAGCAACACCACAATTACATTAGATTCCACTGTGAATTCCATGAATAGTGAATAACAGGCTAGATTCTTTTTCCCTAGTTGGACAATGAACATAAGCAGAACAGTATATAGAAAAAAAAGCCACATGCAAGTATGAAATATTTTGGTGTCTTAGTTATCACAGTAGAAAAAAAAAAATGAAAAATGCATTTACTCTCTGGTTTACAAATTTGTGTATTGGAAGATTTTTCAGTCCTAAAAAAATTTCATTACAAGAAACTATTTTTCACATAGTAAAAATACCAGTACTGAATGAAACCTAATGCAAAGAGGTTAGTATTTCCTTACCACTTGATAATTTATTCCTAAATGGCTAGAAGAAATAGTGGTTCCAATGCTTAGGCATGCCTAAATTACAGTAAAGGAGATAGAAGTTCCAATTTCTTTTGCTACTGCTGATAAGATCCAAGAGAATTAATCTGTGGAGAGACACATGAATATCGCACCTTCCAAAGGCAATCACTTTTACTGAGAAAAGTTGTTATAACAAAAGTTTTCTACTTTCAAAGTGTGAAATCTGCTTTCATCTGCACATGTCTGCAAAAGAAATTAAAAATAAAAACACTGAATTACCAGAGTGGTATTACTGATTTAGTATAGCAACATTTGACTTTGGACACTTTGGCACTTCAGAAAAATTTCCATAATTAATCACACAAGTCCTGCTTCAGTTGCTAAATCAATGTACAATTCATTGTACAGCTTGATCGAAACAAGGCTCACAGCACTTGTTAGGTCTCACTTGCAATTCACTGACATTGAAGGGCCCTCCCAGGTATTTCACTGAGATGTCAGATATAACTTCATAGATTCACTTTGAAAACAAGTTTTGATCCCAAAGCAAAAAGCATTTTCTTGATGACTATTCAGCCTTCCTGGAGACTCGGAAACAAGTCCTGGAAGCTTTCTTTCAGCAGTTTGATTCTCTGCTGCAAGGTAATAGTATTAAGGTATTAAGGGCAAAGGAACAAATGGGAATAAAAAAAAAACAATAAAAATGATCCATTTTCAGGAGGACACCATACATTCTTTCTATTTTGTTCCTTTTTATTTATTTTTTTTTTTTACAGTAGCAACCTGTTTTACTATTTCAGCGTCTGAAGGAGGAGATGCAGTAACTTAAGTTACTCAGAGGACTAAGGGGAGCTCATCTACCAAGTGTGCTGTGACCATTGGCTTATGCAAAACAAACTACAAAGCAAATGTAAAGCTGTCACACTCCTGCTGGTAGTATCATCCCCTGATTTTGCATTGTCTTTACAGTTTGACTATTCAAAGAGCAGGAAATGTCATCAATCAAGTCCTAGTCTTTCTTTCACCACTTTGCACATCTTTACTGTAGTAGAAGAAACTAGACAAATGGTGTTGTGAAAAAAAGAAGCAGTTGTGGAACTGTGGGGTTCTTTTTCATGAACTACTATAGTCAAAAGTGATATCTTACCAGTATCACCTAAAAGAACTAAAAATGGAAACACTGATTTGAAGAATCTAAATCACATACATATAAGTCCAGAAGCAGCATTATAAGAAGGTGAGATTTCTTCAATGATTATATGGACAGTTCAAGATAAACATTCAACTATTCTTAACTTTTCACTTAAAGAATGAGCTCTTTTATGTTAAAATCATGCATCAAAGTTAAGATTTTCTATTCTTTTAAGAAATATCACTGTATGTATTAGAGTGTCATTAGCTTTTCTGTACACATGTTTGTTTACTAGTAATAATCTACATGTTACACTGCCTGAAATCAGATGAAAACTATTAGTGGCCAGAAAGAACATTTATACCCATGAAACAAATCAGACTTACATAATAGACTTTGCAAAATAGGATGAAAAAGTAGAGGGACTTTTTATTCATTAACAGAAAAGAAACCACTTCTGACATATAAAAGTTTCATTTCTATGTCACTTGCTTAAGATGTGTAAACAACAAAGTGATCTTGAATTGCAAACTGTTTCTGGTATAAATGAAAGCCAAGTGGCCAATTTGAGTCATTTTGTATCTTTCAGATGAATAGCTGTGAGGTATATTCCTTTAAGCCAGACAGATGATCTGATAGTTCCCAAAGCATATGATTAAGTCTAAGCACCTGCTTGCTGTTATGATGATTCAGTCAAGAAGAATTGTGAGTGCTTTTATGAGTTCTGCAAAGCTATTAACTTGAGCAGATTACAAACCAGTCTTTTCCTTAAGTGTCATAGTTCTAAAACTCCTCCAATAACTCTTGTGTGTAATATGATGAGCAAGTCTCTGTATATTGGACCACTTAGCCTAGAAAGACAGAATTTCAGACTGATGGGCTGCAAGGACAGGGTGAGCAGTGAACCTCTACATGGATGAAATTGTTAGGAAACTGAAAGGAGTCTAAATTCAGTGACAATCAGATCTGTGAAAAGTTTCTTCTGGTCCTCTGTGCTGTCTGAACTGGTGAGACAGTGCAGCCATGTTCTGGCAAAAGTTCCTTTTAATTGTCTCAGGATGTAGACTCCAATGTTCAGATTTCCACAGTCAAGCAGACAAGAATTGTACAGCCTGAAGCTCAACTTTAATTTCACACTGAGTCACAGGGGCACAAAAGGCAGCAGAAGACAATGAGACTATCATTACTCCAAGAGAAATGTCAAGGAAAGCCTCTCACCTTGCATGTTTGTGTAAGGCAATGACAATTAAACAAATAGGGAATGTAAAAGAGGTGATTCAAGAGGTGATCCAAATGCTGTTACTGTCTATATGCAAGATGGACTATTGGAAATGCTAAATGTCAGAATGTAATAGCACAAGCACCTTTCATTTGTGTCTCTTATAGAAACTGAAGACAAGAAAAAGAGGAAAGACAACATTGTGTGTGGGAGCATGAATAACAGACTTAGTGAAGACAGATCATGAACCTATCACAAGCTTAGAGCTTCTTAACAGGAGCCACTTATGGAAATGAAGGTGGCTTACGATGGTCCACATTAAAATATCATGTGGCAAATATTACACAGAATGGATAAAAAAATATGTATGTATAAATATGTAAAGGACATAAAAGCATAATTATGCATCCTGTTTGATGACATATTTGCTTCAAAGTCAGTAAGCAAGCAGAAAATTAGATATCATCATGAATATCTATGTGAATGAGAAGAGTTCCCCCCTGACCAGAATTCCTGAGAATGTGGCAGTGCTTCTATAAACCCTTTCTTATTGAAGAGAAATATAATCCTTAAGGCCATGAATTTCTGCTCTGTAATCAGTGATCTCCAGATTCATTATGCAATTTTGCAGAGTTTCAAAAGTCAAACACATGAATAGGAAGGATTTATACGTCTATATTGAGCTATATTTTTCTCCTTTGCAAAAATTTATGGCTATTAAGGATAGAGACAACTCTTAGTATTCACCTATGTTACAAAAACTTTCTCGTGTTACGCCTGTGTCATCAATAGCAATGCATGCAATGAAACTTGAAAAATTATTTTCCCTTAGGCCTATCAAAAAAAGCCCTTGCCTACAGAACAGCATGACCTAAAGGGAGACAGAATGGGAGAACACTTCTATCCAACTTGCTACAATGTCGGTGCATTGGTAAAGCTGGTCAGTGAAGAGCACACTGTCTCCCAGCCACAGTGAATGAGTGAAGAGTGACTAGCAGAAAGAACACAGTGTCTTCCCCTATCATTCCTTTGCCTCTTTGCCTTCATGGAAGTGACTGAAGCTGGAGCCTGGACAGCCACAGCCTCTTTTTTCCTCCTCCCCTTTTCTTACTACTCTTTCCAAACTTGGTAGAACAAAGACTGGTGCTAGAATCACCCAGATCAATGACATTTTTCAAAGAGATTGAGTCAAGCATGTAAAATTCCTGCTGTCAGTCTGCACTTTATAGCTTGCACAACCTTGATTGACATATGTGAAATGGTTTGGTAGGCTGTGATCAACTAGGGATTAGGCTGATTTTGAGTTTCAAGCACAGATTAAGGGGTTGGGTAAGAAAAGTAATTTTTTTTCTGCTTATTTGTGATTTTCATGAGTGGAAGTACCTGTCTTGTTTGTAAAGACTGTTTGTAGAAAACTGCATATTTATCATTTCTTCCCTGTTGCATCAGAGACATGGAAGAAAAGGCTTTGATTGCCTGTGTTTTGCTACTTTTCAAGTCTGGAGCTTTGCTTGACTACTATATTAACCCAGACATTCAACAAATAAGATCCCTCCAGTGAACTCACACACGAAACACGTGTGTATCAAGCAATATCTGCTCCATCTGAAACTTGAATAAATGTACAAAATCTAGTTTTAATCTTGGTAGTTTGTGTTCTGGTGCAGTAAAATTGTGTTTACACAAAGGTGCATTCAGTTTCCCAAGAGCTGAGGCTTTCTAGAAAGCTTGCTCAGTGTTTCAGTGTTGAAATTCACCCCACCATCCCTTATGTATTGGCCTATGTAGTTAGATTAATTCCTGTTTGGTGTCGTGACAGCAAACAGTGCATTTGCTACACCTTTTGCCATGAAAGTTTACTCCTGCAGGGTAGAAACACTTTCAACTTGAGCAGCTACCTCACCTGAGGTTTATATCATAAGAATCATTGAATATTAAGGTTTGAAAGGGACCTTAAAGATCATCTACTCCCAGTCTCCTCTGCCAAGAGCAGGGGCACTTCCCACTAGACCAGATGGCTCAAAGCCCCATCCTGCCCAGCCTTAAACACTGCCAGCATTGGGGAGTCCACAACCTACCTGGGAAACATGTTTCAGTATGTCACCACCCTCAGAGTAAAGAATTTGTTCCTGAAATTCAACCTAAATTTCCCCTCTTTTACTTGTGCCCATTACTCCTTGTCCTGTCACTACAGTTCCTGATGTGGAATCTCTCTCCAGCTTCCTTGTAGGCCCCCTTCGGTTACTGAAAAGTTTTTATGAGGTTTCTGCACAAACTTCTCTTTTCCAGGCTGAACAGCCCAAACTTTCTCAGCCTGTCTTCAGAGGGGACATGTTTCTGTCATCTTATCAACTTCATGGTGCTCCTCTGGACTTCTCCAGCACTTCCTTCTTATTCTGGCAGCACCAGACTGTACACAGTGCTCCAGGAGGGAGTCCTATAAATGACTGCAGCTCACAAAGAAAAAATAATCCCCCAGATTCACAGAATCACACAATAGTTGAGTTTGGAAGGGTCTTCTGGAGATCATCTGTCCAAACACCCTGCTAAGGAACGTAGAACAGGATTACATCCAGATGGGGCTTGAATATTCCCAGACAGGGAGATACTCAGCTGTCGCTGGTTTTGGTCACACATGACATGGACTCTAAATCATCAAGGAGGTTAATATCACTTTTATTAGGGATTGTTTTCTCTTACATACAATTTTCTACAGACCAATGTGATTGGTGAGAGAAAGACAAACCTCTTCACCCACATTGGTGAAACTACAGGGACATCAAAAGAAATCCTTCCTCCCAGAAGGAATGTACAACATAGATATGGTAACAAAAATATTCCATGATGTTTTCCCACATTTTCTTGGGAAAGAATTTCAGAAAACTAAAACATCAGAATACTAGAACTTTAGAAATCCAGAACTTCAGGCCTGAAACCAGACTACACTCAGCAGTTGCCCACAATCTCTTTGTACAGCCTGTTCCAGTGTTTGGTCACCTACACAGTAAAGATGTTTTTCCTCATATTCAGATGGAACCTCCTGTGCATCAGTTTCTGTCCTTTGCATCTTGTCCTCTCACTTGATGCCACTGAACATAGCCTGGCTCCATCATCCTGCCACCCTCCCTTCAGATACTGATGGGCATTGATGAGGTCTCTCAGTTTTCCCTTCTCCAGGTTAAACAGGGCCAGCTCCCTCATCCTTTTCTCCTAAGTGTGGTGCTGTGGTCCCAAAGTCACCCTTTTAGCCCTCTGCTGGACCATTCCATATGCTCCTCATCTTTCTTAACCTGGGAACTCCAGAACTGGACACAGCACTCCAGTTGTGGTCTCTCCAGGGCAGAGTGGAGAGGAAAGATAACATCCCTTTACCTGCTGAACATGCTCTTCCCAATGCAATTCCTAATTTGACACAGCCTAAACCTTTATGTATACATGTTTTCCTGGTGTCAAAATTTCTACTAGGGACTCAAAAGAGCAGGCATATTTTTCTATAAAGAATGGTGAAAATGTCCCAGAATGGCTCAATTTAACAAGAGCTAAGAATGATTGGATGTTGTTAGCACCATGCAGAGACTACTTTTTAAATGCCATTTTCCAGATGCAAAATGCAAAAATGTCTGAAATAATCATAATTTTCATAGGCTAAGGATGCTGTCTCCCACTGAATAGGAAACACATGTAGGTACAAAAGGTTGGAGAGGTTCATGACAGCTGATTTTAGCCCTTTATATGCATATATATTTATATATATTTGAGTACAAAAGCTCTAAATAATCACAGATTTTATGACCAAGATGTTTTTAAGAGAGAAACATAATTGCATTTTTTCAGTCTATTTTATATGTACAAGCTCTAACCTTCACTTCATTTCCTGAATGGGTGGGTCATGACTCATTGACATAATCTCTTCAAAGTCTACCAGCCTGGGTATCTTCCCTAATGATATTGCTTGTTTCATGCATTCATACAGTGACAGTTGAGAAAAATGCTTATTCTTTGAAAGGTCAATGTACAGCTTAATCTACAGCAGAGCAATCGGTTTCTGCAGAGCCTATTGCTGAAACATAGTTTTTAACCTTTTTACATCTCAGCTTTTCAGTTTTCTTTTCACTTACTGTTCTCTGGACTGACACAACACCTATTTGACATTAAAGTCTGAATCTCCAAAATGCTAAATTTGGCAAGGTCAGAAGTATATCTGCTCTTCCTTATCCTCAAGAGTATTTTAATGAAAGACCAGCATTAGACAGCTCAGTGCTAAAAGGATTATAGAAATTGCAGAGCACAGCACTCACAACCCTGTTTTATGCAGAGAATCAAACTCGAAAGTGGTTGGTTTGGATTTTTTTTTTCATTACAAATAAGGTTTGCATCCCATCTTTACTGGAGAGAAGCCCAAGAGGTCTATCTATCTACCCACCTGCAGTATTGTTTTCCTGCCATTTGCCATCAGGCTCTAGTCAATAAGTGACTCAGGGCAGAACAGAACTTGCTCAGTGCAGAGTACACAATCAGCACTGAGAGCAATCACATTAACATTCCTCTGCCTTAAGGCCTTTGAAACAGTATTGTGCTTTTGCGAATGTTTCATGCTGAATATGCACACACACACACACCAGAGGATTACACACTTGTAAAAGCATACTATTTTACTCTTGCAAGTTTACTCAAGACAAGTAGGGAAATCATTCATGTGGGCCAGACGTAGATGTGCAAACATCTAATAAGACAATCAGTAGAAAGGCAGTGAACCACGCAGAGCCCTACCACATGACTCTACTTGAAATTTATTATGTGAATTAAATAATACAGTTCAAAACCTTTTTACATCACTTTGCTGATCTCTCTTGGCACAAGAGAATGAATTAGATAGCTGTCACCTTGTCTGTAAATAATGTTCAAAGCTAATTTCTTTGAAGATGTTCCTTTATGTGCATTTCAGTAAGATGAATGTAGATAATTAAATATTAAGATATTTAAATCAAGTTGGACATAGTCAGTAGCTGAAATAAATTACTACCTTGTATTGAAACTTTATCATATGAATCTGCTTGTTTTGTTTTGTTTTGTCTTACTCTATTCAGAAAGAAATACCAATGAATTGTGATTAGTACTGGATAATGTGTTCAGATGACAGCCTTTTTTTTTGTCAAATTTGAAAAATTTTTCCCTGATTTGTGTCTTTCTTGACATGGCATAAGGGGAAGAATGTGAAGATCATATTCTCAAGTGAGATTTCATTCTGTGCTCTGTACCTGGCATAAGTTACTGAGCAAAACTGTGGAGCAAAACCCTGTCTGAGGTCAGAGGAAAAGAAGAGAAGCAACACTCTCTGTACAAAGAGTAATGTCAAGGAAAAGGACAACTTCAAGGCCAGAGAGAAACATCAGAGAAAGTTCAGTGAGATTTTTAATGCCCATGGAGAGGCAATCAGGGCATTGATGTTTAATATTCCAATTCCTCATCATCAATGTCAAAGGGAGTTTTGTCATTGGGCTTTTCCAGATTCATTAAGACCTGACACACCATGGCTTTGCCTTGGCAGGAGGAGATGCCGAGGTAGCTGCGCCAGACCCGAGCCTGAGCTCCCAGTTCTGACAGACCATTAAGCTATATTTGCTGGATTTATTGCTTAGACTGTCAAATATGTTTGTCCCATGACAAGCAATATGAAGCATTAACAGATTAGAAAATGATTCAGCATGAACTCAGAAAGTAAATGTGGTTACTTTTTACTCCATGAATTTTATTCCATGCACTTGAGCGTTCACTACTTAAGTATTTCAGAGACACAAATCACTTGCATCCATAGCCCATCAGTGTGACCTGAGTCTAGAGCAAACCAGACAGCTCACTAACTAAAATAAAACTTAATTCTTACTTACTGACATTGACACTAAAATGGCGATAGGAAGATGGGCATGTGTATAAGCTCTCAATTGAAGAAGAGCTGTATAGAGGTAAGTATGACAGAGCTGTCCAAAAGTGGCACTGTTTTTCCCATGTTTCCAAGCTGGTTTGTGTACCATACATTGTTATATCAAATTGTCCCACATGCAGTCTAGTTTGTTTTGATTTTTTGAAGAGTCTTTTACTCCATGGGTCAGGAGTTACGACATACTTAAAGGAAATACTTAATAATCACAGGACAGAGTCTCTCCTGCATTTGCATATCATTTCTGCTACCTGTAGCCTGTACGTCAATGGAGGAAAATTGAAGTGGGTAATGTAAGGGTATAGTGAAAATTAAAAGGTTGTATAAAACCAAGACATTTTCTGTACTTCTTAGCAGCTCATTTGCATGCAACCTAAAAAGGCAGTATTTCTTCAAGCACATATTTTTCTTGTAAGGAAGATGTAGCCTCATTTCAGAACAGAACTGCTACACTGCAACACATTTACAGCCTTTACATTTCAGTAATTATTTATTGGAAAACTACTCTATTAAATCTCCCCCAAACAGGCAGTAAAAAAACCCCATACACATGCATGGTGCATAGCTGATTTACAGGAACTGGTCTTTTTAAGTTATGTAGCAAAATAATGATTCCTTCAAGTTAGATGGCTGGGTTTAGTGAAAGGTGTACTAAACAGGAATACCTCCTGTAAACAGATACATTGCTAGTTGCCATTGCCCTTTGCAAAAACTGCCACGAACATACTGAAAGAGTGATCTGTTTTCTCTTTTAGCTAGCTGTTCTTGCAAAGTTGTGAGAGGAATAGCAAGCATGTTTGTAATTAAAGATAATACAAGTAACACACAATTCTTCTGTGTTATCATTTCACCACAAAACCCCAGAGTAAAACAGCAAAAGAAACACATATAGGGCTGTTGATGGGATTTTCTCTGCCTGAATTACATCTTGGAGAGAGCAAAAATTTTGAGCGTGGATACCAACAATAAATAAATAAGATTCCATTTACTGCCGCTGTCTGCTCAGTACTCTTCGGTAATAGGTGTAAGAAAAAAAAAGTGCAGAAATAAACTTCTCCTGGAAAACCATCACCTACAATTATTTTCTAGGAAGATGGGGCTGCCTGTAATCTCCATTCACTGTCCACAGTGGTCTTCAAACCCTCCAAGTGCATGGAAACTTTCAGGTATTCCCACTCCAAAAAGGCCAGTTCAAGTGAGTCATAAGGTCTCCTGCTGACTCCTGTGGGTGTATGGGCAAGAGTGGCCCAGTAGGAAGATGTGTTCTTTTTGTAAAACATCAGACTTGTACATAGACCTTGAAAATTCATCTTGGAAGCAGCAGGGAGGTGTTAATATCTTCCAGAGAGAAGGAAAAAGAGATACATGTTATCATGAAATTTTAACTAAATAAAATGTTTTTAAGAAAGATCTGCTCTTTCACATAACCTGTTGGGACTTCTTGAGTATTTTTCAGCAAAACTCCCTGCCATGTCTTGCTGATCATGCAAAAGTAGGAATGGCTGGATGAGGCTGCTAAGTCCTTCCCGCTACACTGGCCCATGAAATTGGGCTTTGGTCCAGATATTGTCCAGCCTTCAGTCTGGTGCACAGGCTTGTGAGCCCCCATTGTCTTCTGTAGAGCCAAGGCTGCATGACATGACTCAGGAATAATCTCTTGGTATCCAACTCAGAGAACAGACTAGATATTCTTATGAATAAGGATTATTTTACCATTGTAAAGTCTCACTTTTCCCACATTAAATAACCATAGCTTATCTATTATCAAAATCTATTAATTTATGTCCCTGGAATTATAATTTGTCAAGATTTTGGAATAATTAGATGAAGGATTTTTCTTCAGATCAGTCTTTGTATTTTAATAAGATGAGAACACAGTTTTTCTGGTTATGTTCCAGTAAAGAACCCCCATACCTATTGTTTAACTGGGAAAACACAAGCACCAGTTCATTACATTCCAATTTATTAACAGCCCCTAGCAACTCCCAATGGGAGCCTGGCATGGGTTTTCACAGGAGCACAATAACACTCTGGTATGTAACATCTTTTAGACACTATAATGGAAAAGACCATGGCAATTTTATGTGCACTTTATGGAAAATAATGACACACAGAAAATGTGTGAGTAGAGCACCGTCAATGAAACTCTGCAATCAGATTATTTTTCTACCAGGCTCTAACTCCTGCTTCATGATGCATAGCGTATATCACAACCTAGTATTTCCCAGAAGAGCCCATAGCAGTGAGAACTATTGATTAAATGTTAACCCCTTGACTCAGAAAGTTGAAATTTCACAAAGTACATCCCATTACCAGCAATGGTGATATGTTGAGAAAGATCAACAATTCCAAACAGTTGCTGTAACATGCATTTTTATCTGTAGATTTGAATTTATATGTAAATAGTTCAAACTTATTTTTCACTGCAGAGTTATGAAACAAACACACTTCAAGATATAATATTGGATGTAGTTAGTATTACATGTACACACATATTTATACAGTAATGACAAAATATTGTTTGTAAATTAGAAAATAGAAACATAAATATCAATCTGCATATGAATTCCAACATGTTGTTATGCTAAGATGTGTATGTATGTTTTCAACAACTCACACATTTGCATTAGCAGTCTATAATGACTGGTTATTTCCATATATAATTATGGGAATTGCATAAATTCTCTAAGTATATAAATGTGGATACAATGTATTTCCTTTTTACCTTAAAGCTAGTTAATTTATTCTGTGTTTTTTCACTGGTTTTCTTTCTGATATTCAACTTCTCCCTGGCATTTTTTTTTCCTAAAACCTTGACACCTTATCTGTAAAACAAGCTCACATGTTTTTATTTTTCTAATGTAATATTTATGAGACATAGGATTTTCTTTACCTAAAGAAAATATATATTTTAAATCAGAAAACATTCAACTCCTACAAATATAATTGGCAAATTTAGAAATAGGCAATTCTTGAAATATTAATTCAGATGAAATCTCAGAGGTTCACAGAGCAGAGCAAAACCTCAAGGCAAAAACCACTGGGATTTTCTGTAAAGCTTTCTTTGGGTGGATACTTTTCATTTCATGATGAAACAATGACTTTACTTACAGTGCCTTGTACTAATAATGCTGTCAGCCAGATGAGTTCAAAAAAACACCCCTAAATTGCAGAAATCATAGAACTCGATCAAAATATTGCGTCTTTGTCCACTTAGTTATTTTTTCTTTATTGCATAAGAAGTGAATACTGCTGACTATTATCATTACAATTAGTTTCATTAATGCTCTACACATCAGCAATCAAAGATGCTTACATGTCTATTTTCACTAGAAGTTGCCCCTTAAATATGTCATGAAATAGATCTGTCCACATTTCCCAGTGTCACTAAATCAAGACACAGCATAATGAGTCAGTGTGTAGTACACTGCTGAGTCTGCCTCAGAAATATTTGTAGGACATTCTAAAACCATCTTCAGCAGCACAGTGTTGCAGTCAGTGGCTCTGTGCATCAAACCCATGTTTATGCAGTAACCCATAAAGTTACTCCTTTGGAAAGTTCTTAGCAAGGTGTAGTTCCTGGTAAAAATATGATGGCTTTCATTTATCAGGAGCAGTGTAAAACCCAAGCACTGCACTAAGTAATGAGGGAATGTATGAGAAGTCCTGCAGAGTTTTTATCTTTCATTGCAGGGGAGTGCCACTGTAGTGGAGTTTATGGACTTGAGATTTTATGGACTGTGCCTATGATTTCTTATTTTTTATCTATACCTTTTTAATCAATTGTTTTAATTTACTCTCTCTGCAGCTGCAAGTGTTTGTTTATAAGTTTTCACTCCTCACAAGCATTACAGAGCAATATTCATCATAGGGAATAGCTATGTCTGGCAGCACTTTTTGGGATCTTGTGCCCACATGTATATGTGTGCCCCCTCAGCCAACATTTCTTGGGGATAATTTTTGACACTATGCAAAAAAGAGTAATAGTGGTCAGAGGCCATATTACATTTTTTAAAGCCTGGATATATTGTTCATAAGCATACTGTATCTATTGATCATTACAAAGGTCCGGTTTAACATTTCAAAGAATAGCAAATCTATAGGCAAAAAATAATTTGATGTCACTGCACAAATATAACCTGAGGTTTTGTCAAAAATGGTATTACAACAAAGATCTAGCATTTCCTATTTTATTCCTTTAAAACCTAAGCTAGCTGGACAGCATTGCACAAACAGGGAAACCAGACACACTGTGCCTCAGTTCCTTTTCTTCCACGTTTCCTGTGTGTTAGGAAATCAGTCACATCTTTTGCCCTCAGTAAGTTCACTGTGCATATGGACAGGTCAAAGGCAAGGCATGATAAGAAGGTTGCTGGGTGTGTCCCTCGTTGTGAACACACTTTCTTGGTCAGAGCCTGTTAGATCTCCCCTGCTCACATGTGTAACAACCAGAATATAAACAGGTGCCCTGGATCACCCTCTCCTGGCTTCAGACTGCCCAGAGGATGGCCACCTGCAGCTCTCTCCTTCCATTTAACAAGTAAGGATTAAATTATGTACTCAAGAATTGGGAAGACTGGGGGTTTAGGTCCCTCACAGCCATCAGAAAAACAGCTTTTTCCATTTCCCTGGGAAATTTCAAGGCATGACTAGAAATGTCCTAGGAAAGTTCTCTGACCATCAGGATGTGATTCAGCTGGGATGTTCGGTTCTCCATCTGAGGCTGTGACCCCTGAGATAGGCATGGAAAACTGATGGAGCTGCACAGAGTAAGTAAAATGCAGGAAGAAGCACAGCACTCTGAGCTCTCTGTCATGCTGCAGAGAGAGAAAATAAATGTGTTCCGGAAAGGAATAGACTAATTCATGAACTATAAGTCCATCAAGAGGCAAACACAGCAGCAACTTCACCTTTCTCAGAAAGTCTTCAGGTCTGGGAGAAGATGTATGGATATGCATCTTAGGATAGATGGACAGAAAGATACTTCCATATTTATATACTTTATCATGCTTTTCCCTGGACTTTGATTCAGAAGAAGGTGCTGTTGTACAGTCATGGTTTGAACCACAAGAGCTGCTCCAATGGCCAATGGCCCTTCTTCTGCAGGGGAGGAAGCTCCCAACCATTTTTATGTGTTTTATATTAAATAGTTATTGACAGGAGGAATTGGGGAATATCAAGCAGCATAAATAATCCTGCAATCAAGATCAACCTCTAGTAAAAGCTGGAAATGTGCACAAGAGAAACAGCTATGAATGAGGGGAGTAATTCTCAGCTCTATAGGAAATCTTAGTGGTCTGGGTGTCATTTGAAATATGCCAATACATGGCGTTTTGGCTGGCTGCAGTTCTGTGCACAGGGAACAGAGGACAACATTCGTTTCACATAGACTGCTAAACAGCTGACAGATGATAATGACTTCATGTCACAGGTAACCCAAAGGTGAAGGTCTCCATGTCTCATTACTCAGCCCCTTAGCTGTCCAGTAATCCCAAGCACGTTTTTTCAGGACCACACTTATATGTGTGGAAAGAAGGCATTCAATCATGTGCATTATTTCTCTCACTTTGCCAGATACTTCCTTCAGGATGGGAAGCCCCTCAGGCTTTTCAGGACTGAGATACCATGTTTGGAAGGTTATTTTCATCAGCTTGTAAAGCTTGAAGCAAGAATCACTACTCCCAATCACACAGAGCTCTAATTGAAACCATTCCCAGTAGCTCTGTATCTACATATACACATCCTGATTATGACAAAGCTCATGAATAATCACGGGTGTGAACTTGTTCCTCATTGTCACAAGTTCAGGAAAGCAATGGGGATCCAATGGCATCACCCGATCCCTCGACAGGGCAAAGATGACAAAGTTCCTATTTTCTAAAAATAATTACATAGCCCAGTGTGAATTTGTGCGGAAAAGGACACCAGGATGACTCACAAGCACAGAGATTATGAAAATGTATTCATGCTGCAGCATTAGGATTAGGACAGAGTGAAGTTGCAAATATTTAGCTTCACTTCAGGTTTCACCTCAGCTGTTCAAACTTCTGACTAACCCCATTTGCAGAATTAACTCAGCATTGTTGTTTCTTTAAGAACACAAAAATACTCCCTTCTAAAAGCTTTTAAATGTGATGCAGCAAATTCTTCTGCTTTAAGTTCTGTGGTCTCCCTCCCTTGTTAACATATGGGGTTTTCAAATGGGGAGAGTATGTCAGGCAATTTCTCTTTTCTGACCCTATGAATCTAAAATGAGACGGTTTCATTGTCTTTCTTTATCCACACTGTAATTGCAGTTCCTGGTCTATTTGTAGAATGCACCTCTCTGGGGATCCACACACAATCACAGTATATTAGAATATTTCAATGCTTTTGTTTTCTTCATGGCTCTTGTAATGCTTTCTTTCATAATCCTGATCCTCACTGGAGCATACGGGAGTACCTACATTGAAGTCAGCGAAATGCCATTTATTTTTTGCCTGCTGAGGATTTGATCCGAGACCTTTAGCTTTATCTGTGTTGTACCACAGCTGAACAGTTTACTGTATTTTTTGCTCTCTTGAAGAGTAAAGTACATATAGTTCTATATTTAAACTTCTTATCAAACAGTCATGTAAAACTTATGACTGTTATACAACATAAAAGGGAGTATAAATGATGCAAAGGAGATTATTTTCAGTATCCTTAATTGACAATACTAGTAAAAGTTATAGAGTGAAATTTTGTCTCAGGATAGGATGGAGATCAAGATCAGTAACATTCATGGTACTTTACAGGAAAACTGAGTTTCTTTCTATTGATTGCTTCAATCCTCCATATAAAAATCTTTTGAAAACATCAGCAGGTAGAATTTAGATTAAGATCTGGTCAAGATTGGTGTTTAAAACACAAATTCTGTGTGTTTTAAGAGAAATTTGGATTTTTTTCTGCTATCAGTAGAAAAGAATGCTTTGGAGACATTGTCATAACAATAAGCTTCCTACCTTGAAAATGATAATTAGAAAAAAATGTTGATTTTAGTTGCAAGATAAAACATTTTTTTCAGATTTTTTGCCTGCTCATTATATAGTTATGGTGGTTTGTTTTGTTTTTTTTTTCATTTTAGTAGTGGGTCTGTATAAATGTCCTATCCTGTAATGCCTAAAAGTGATATGCTATAGAAAAAAAAACCCACATGTTCATAGATATATACATACATATCTATATATCTATATCTATTTATATACTTATATAAATGGATATATATATATATATTTTCAAAATTTTACTCTGGTCTCTTTCAAAGATAACCACTCTAAAACAAAATTAAATCACTCTAAAATGAAATTTCAATTACAATTCTTTTCCTTGACAACTTTGAGTCAAATGGCTACACAATTCAAAGTGTTGTAGTGTTTCAGTATACTAATTTCCAAGAAATTGTTTTACCAAAAATTTTAGGCCAAGTGTGTTCAAGCTGCAGAAGAGGTAGCTGATAAATATGACTGGAATGATACAAAAATATTTTTTTTTTATCCCATGAAGACAGCCAGGCAGTGGAGCAGGCTGTCTGGAAAGGGTGAGAAATCCCCATCCCTGGAGACTATGAAGATTCAGCTATCTCACAGCTGCCCAGATTTTGGACAGGAGTTTGCACTGCAGAACTCCTGTGGTCATTCCAGCCTAGGCTGTCCTACTATCCGCCAGTCCTAGGAATTGTGAATTATGTTGTAGAGCTAACAAAGCTTTCCAATGTAACCAAGGAGTTAACATAGTACAGATCAAACTTCTTAAAAATTTTGGTCCCTCACAGAATGTTGTTTCTTTACTGGAGTCACCAGTTGGAACTGCTTTAACAGGATGGATATATTAATGACATTCTTCTGAGAAAAAAACTCAAAGCAGTCACTACAACGTCTTCTGGAAGCTAACTAACTAAAACCTCCAATCCAGGAATTCTAGCAGACTCATGAAATATCATGAAGAAATGTGATCTTTATTTATGATTTTTAATTTTATTTTTTTTTTTTTTGAAGGTTCAGAAAGAAAACAAGAATCTAGTAATCCCATTAGGGGAGAAAGAACAGACAGGCTCAGGAGTTACTGGCCTGGTACAGCCCTCATTAAATCATGTGTTTCACAGCTGTAGATCAATCTCTAGTAATGCAGTCTTCCAAAGTCAGGCTCACTACAAGGATTTTAATATTAAATTTGAACCATCGTAAAGAAAAACCACATATTTATTATTTTCAGTTTCAAAAATGCCTGGCTATTTTGTTCTCTGTCTTATCTAATATTTATAAGAACATCACATGAACACCTAGAAATTATTTAATATGATCTTAATAACTGTCCAGGATGCTCCAGTTTAATGGGATTGGCAGCTTTACTATTATTACAAAAGTTTGTGTGCAAAAAAAATACAAAACAATAACCATTAAAGTATGTGTAACAGTTTTGTGTTATCCCCACAATCACAGTTCTATTATGCTCCGTGCTTTAAAAACACAAATACACATAAATTCTTCATGCCTCAAGGATTTGCAGTCTAGGACTTCAGGGAAAATCACCACAGTGATCTGGGTACCTGCAAAATCATGGGAATGCCCACTGCAAATTTCAAAAGGAAAGAGAGGTGGAAGCACCACTTCTGACTTCAGCCCTCTAAACAGTCTTGCCTAAACTGTTTTCTAGGCTCCTCTCCTTCCATTGGCAGGAGACAAATAGACACCTCTCAAGGCATCCTTAAACAAGTAGCACAAATCATTTCTTGCAGCACCCATCATGTGCAGAGGTATTTAGATTCTGAAGCCAGATGCAGAGATATTTTTAAAGATTTTGAGGGAAGGCATCTAAAATTAAAATGAATTTGTAATCAAAATTTCCGATCTGTTTTTTTAAATATAATATTAGAAATAGCAATAAATTCAGAAATAACTGCAGAAATAACTCCCCTTTCATACACTTTCCCCTTTTTCTTTATTCTATTGTGAAACTTGTTAATAGAAGTGAATAGAATCTATGATGTTTTTAGATTAAAAACTATTTCATTTTTTTCTGCCGAAGTTTTGGAACTGTCTACAGTTTTAAATTTTCTAGAAGTATAATATTTTCAAATGCATTATTAGACTTTATTACAGTGCCCACAGAATAACTGGAGCATAACAATTTCCAAAAAGAAGAGAGTGAGGGAAGACAGAGAAAGAAGTATGAGGGAAAGGCACGGATTTTTCCCACAGACAAAAATGATGAAATGCTACTCATTCCATTTTGATAGGCTAAGAAAAAAGAACAAGATAAAAGTTTTAAACCAAAAATGTTTAGCTTCATACCTTATAATTTTATCTGAAACACTAAATAAACTTCACTTATTTAGGTTTGGATCTCCAGCTTATAACCAGAACTCATTCATCAACATTTTTAAAACTATTTTTAAATTTACCATTTATAGCTATTATGCAATACTTCCAAAAATTTCCAAAGACAGTGTTTTCTCACCCAAATGCCAGACAATTCAAAGAGATATGTGGGACCTTCACTGGCCAAACACGTGCCACTGACAGGCTGCCAGCAGACCTTTGGTGCAAAACTAATCACCCAGAAAAGACTAGGAGAGCAGACTGGGCTGGTGCTGCTGTTGATCTACAGCCAGCAACTCTGGTGTTTGACAAGGTTGTCTGCAATGAAGTAACCACAATCAGAGCACATAAGTAGATATTTAGATTAAGGCATTGGCCCCAGCATTAGCAAGGTTGTGCTAAGATTAAATTTAAGTTGTCATCACCACTTGCTGTTTTAGCAAGTCCTGTGTAATTCCCTTAATAATCAGGCGCTGAGTAGGTAAGGTGGTATTCAAAGCCACAACCTATGTTTAAAAATTGAGAGGATAAATCTCTGAGAAATGAGCTGAGCATAATTGTATGCAATGTATAATGGGGTTTCTGCAATGAATATAAGAAATTTTGAAGACTGGATAAACCAGGGAAATGACAGTGTGGGGAACAATATATCATCTCAAGCACTACAACATCCTCTGTGATTTGAAGTGATTGTGAATGAGGTGTCCCTGATATGTTTTGCCTTTTTTAGTTTTAAATCTGTGTTCCCTCCAACTGTTAAGCAAAGGCAAATGCTGATATTTGCAGTGCAGGTTGTCCTTACAGAATGTAAAGGGCAACTGAGGTAAACCACTACTGGGACTACCCGGAAAATTTCTCAGCTGGAGCATTTGTTTTAAATGTGTGTCTTACTCCTTTCACCTCAGTGCAGAATGAATGTTCATCAATGCACTGCTTATTGATCTTGTGCTCATATACTGAACCAAAGCACTGTATTATCACAGAACTTTGTCTTGCCTTTACTGTGATTTTAACATACGTTGCAAATTCCATGTCTCTAAGAGGCTGTAATGCTTTAAGGCATTGTAATGATCAGGGAAATCATATAAACAAAACACTCGGGAGTTGTGGAATTGAGAACATTCACAAAGAGCTAAGCTTCAAGATGCATTTTGGACATCACAATAAACCTCTTTGCATCGTGTTGGGTCTTTCTCTGACTAAAGGTAATAAAAATTCAGAGCTGTTTAAGTAAAGCACATTTCTAATACCATAGTCCACTGAGCTCCATAACACCATCTTAATTTGATTTCTCATGTCCCACATTTAGTAATCACCCAGTTTGTTCTGGCAGGTAACAAATAGTATTTATGGGTGAGAAAGGCTGCAAACAACTCCTGTCCTTGAGAAGCCATTCACTGGGCTTGTATTCCTCATATACTCTGCTCTGTTATATTCAAGAAGCTGCTCACAGGTACAATAGCTGCAATTGTAGCTTCAATTCCAGGGGTAAAAAGCTTTCCTTTTTCAAACAGAAAATGCACTAAACCTATGTATTACTGAATAACTTCCAGAAAATATTTTGCTGAGAAGTTCTGGGTCATGAGTGCACAACCACATCCTCAGTATTGAACAAAGACATGAGATGCTTAAAGATTTGAGAAAATGTGCTACAGGGACAGTTGCTGGTAGGGTTTAAGTATAACAGTACTTGGTAAAGAGAAATAAATCAGATAATGGTTCCACAAGAGATTTTGTATCTATCTGTGTGGCAGACACCACTGCAAAGAGACATTTAAAATATTTGGCCTAGGAGGCTACTTTCTGCCATGGAATAAAATTTTTCAGTCAAGATCTCACATCTATGGAAACCTTGTTTTTTTACCTTTCTCATTTTTTCCTCAATCCAGATACCCCCTTGACATGTTGTTAAACCTTTATTTCCCTTGATTTGGGGTGAAAGGAAATGAAACCTAGAAGGAGGAATATATTGCTCAAGAATATAAGGAGACAGCAGGGCAGAAGGAAAAAAGATGAATAGTAGCAAATTGAGTAGATAAATTGCAAGTCAAACATAGCTGATGAATCATGGTGTAAAAATATTTGTAACTTGATAACTATGAGAAAAGAGAGGTATTCCTCACTACCTCATCTCTCTAGAACAGTGTTAAGATGCTGACTTTACAGTAGGCTGAATATTTCTAGGGCTTTTATGGGCAGGATCATATGTCCTTTATGAAAAAGAGATATAAACAAGACATAATTGATCTACACATTCTTTTGAAAATGTGCCTTTCCTTCTGTTGTGTGTTCTCTGCTCCTCCTTCCCAATCAGACTAAGCTCTTCTGTGGCTGGTTAACTTTCAGTGGATTGAGGTTTGGATAAATCACACCCTCTGCATACTGGCATATCAGAGAGAGGGTAATGCTAAAGCCCCAGAAAGTGTCTTGACTTTGCTTTCCCAGGAATTCCTGCTGTTAAATTTAAAAGTTTTAAGAAACTCCAAGGTCTGCAGTTAATTCTACAAATGGGAAAAAAACACACCTTTTATTTTCATTGTACAAAATGCGACATCTGTATAGAAAATCAAATGGTCTAAATTGGTTTCAAAAAAGACATACCCTGATGGGGGCACAGACACTGCTTCCCATCCAGCAGATCCATGGGTCTATCCAGAATCCTGGATAGAATCCTCGGAACACAAATACATGGGGTTTTGTTTGGAAAAAAAAAAAAATTATAACTGAGTGTTTTGCACTTCTTATATAACTGAGAACTCCTTTCAGAGAGCTACTTATAAAACAGGCAAGGTCAGATAAGCCTAAAGCAAGCAGCTGAATACCCCAGCTGCAGAAATCCTGAGGTCATCCCTTATACAGCAAGTTCTGTTAAAAACCAGATTCTATCAGAGAATAGATGTAGTTTTGTACTTTAAAACCTGCCTATTGTGCAAAAGGCATTAGGATTATATCAGTCTAGTGGAGGATTTTATGGCAATTTAGATGATGCCGAATTATTAATGTAGAAGTACGTGTTTTATCGAGAATATCACTTTGCTTTTTGTCTGATTTTCATCATGTGCCATATGTACAGCAGTTGATCAAAGGCTGTGAAGGCATTATCTCTTGCCTCACTTATCATTTCTGAGAAAAGATGACAAGGAAGAGAAAGCAGGGACAGAAGACGATGATCAGAAATAGAAAAGTTTCAAAATAGATCAAATAAGAATGTCCGTAATAGTTTCCCTTTAATGAAAGGCATCATTAATCAGCTGTAATGGTGACTAAGAGTGTTGGTAAAACAGTAAATAAGCTGAAGAAAGCAGTCTCCAAGAATAAATGTATACTGCACTGCAGCAGACATGCTTCTCATTAGTTGAACTCAAATGTCAGTAGTTAATGGGGGAAGGGATTTAGCAACGTGCTATGTGGTAACACTGGTTTTCCATCACCTCTCTCTAGGCACCTGACTACTGTACCTGTGCAACACAACAGCAGGTAAGCATTTATGAGTACTTTGCATACTGTGTCCTAAACCAAACCAAACAATAAAAAAGGCCCAAACCACAAAATACCAAGCAAACCACAAACTACCAAAAACTCTCAAACAAAAAAACCACCCCACATAAAAAAGGAGTGGGGCATTGCAGAGAGTTCTGTTTCTGCCTCTGCATAAAAAATTTCCCTTGCTTGAAGCCCCCAGAAGGATTTAGACTGCAGCACATCTAGGGAACAGCAGGGAGACAGGCAGATCGATGGTATCGATGGCAGTGGTGCAGTGCCTGCATGAGGCACAGCACCTTTGTCTGGCACCAGACAGGGGCAATGCACATCACAGTCAAACCCTGCCTGTGCCACCCAGCAGCCTGTCCCTCCCCTCCACCCAGAACCTGTGTACCTGGCTGACTTAGGTCCTCTTGCCAAGGGAAGTCTCTTGAGCCAGGGTTCCTTAAGCAGAGAAACTGGCTTTGCTTTTTGTTAGTTCCTTTGGAAGTTCCTACAATAACTTGCCCCTCCCCTTCAGGGTGCCATACGCATGTAATGATGGTGAAAGTGTTCATCCTCTGCTTTTTTTGTTTGTTTGTTTGGTTGGTTTTTTTTGGTTTTTTGTTTGTTTGCAGAGATAGACCACAGAGCTGATAACAGCCTGCCCTGTGGCCCCTGTGTGGGCCAGAGGAGTTGGAGCTGAAATGGAGACACAACAAGGGGGAAGAGTCAACATCTGGAAAAGTCCCTAAAGCTAGTCCAAAAAGAAGAAAGATTTTAAAACTGTACCAAGTTTGCTGCTGCCCAAGTCAAGAAACAGGTCTAAGGGGAGTCATCCTAAAGCTGTTTTACATCTGTCTTCCATATCTGCAACATTGAAAAAGCCCATATTAATTGTTAAGAAAATTATCTTTAAAACATTTATGAGAAGACTAAATGGAGACATTTTGCATTTATTTGAATACTAAAAAAAGGATATATT
This sequence comes from Sitta carolinensis, assembly GCA_032173965.1. Lineage (NCBI taxonomy): Eukaryota > Metazoa > Chordata > Aves > Passeriformes > Sittidae > Sitta > Sitta carolinensis. The sequence continues at coordinate 46,056,396 of CM063285.1, read as the reverse complement.
CTATCCAAGTGAATCTAGCAGTCTGAAAACTGAAAGGTAATACAACAATAGGAAACCCCCAATATCAAATATTCAGCTATAAAATCAAGATTTTATTTCATTCAGCCATGAGTATTACATTTTTATATACAGACAGAGTTGAAAGGCAACTGATGTGAATGGAATTGTTTTCGAAAGTAATCTTGAAATTGTTTGGACAGAGGTAATAGGGTGATAGGTGCTTTTCACCCAAACCCTTGTGCTTTTTGAAAGACAAAAATAAGCTCTAGGACAGCAGGTTAAACCACCCCTGCTACCCAGCCCCACCCCACCCTGCCCCCTAATTGGTAAGTGCTGATAAATGAAACTTTGACTTAATTATTAAATGACTGGTTTTGCTCCACTATTAAACTTTTTCAGACTTTTTTCACATGTAGGATTAAGACCTCAGATTTAGGTAATTCCTCTTTGCTTGTTGCTACTGAAACTTCAGTGAATTGACACCAAATCCTCTGAAATCACTACTTTGTGGATGTAAGGGAAGCAGGAAAAGACTTCAACACAGTAATTGACAGGCAACAGCTAGAACCTTTTACTCCCTTCCTTTAACCACAGAATTTGCTTTTATCAATACTGAAGCTGAAGGACAAAAAGTATATTCAGATCAAAACTTGGCATTAATGAATAAAGGAAAGAAGATAGAAAAAGCACAAGCATACCGAGATACTCTCCCTAATGTATCCTCTCAGCTGTCAGAAATCTTAGTATCCTAAGCCAGTTATTGTATTTTCCTCTGTGTTTAACATCCTGTAAGGATCTTTTTATTTCCCATTAATTCCATGAATTGCCTTTTGCAGACACTTATACTTTTAGCATCCACAACATCCTGTGGAAAAAAAGGTAAAAACTTCCCCAGACAGGCTCAAATTTTGCAAGCATTAGAAGACAGCTGGTGAAACTGTGAGAAACCATAAACGATTTTTTCCACATTTGCTTTCTTTCTGTCCTTTGCACCATTTTTTTAGTTTCCTTCATTAACACCTTTTCCAAGTTTAGACATGCCAATCCAATTTATCCTTGCAAGAAGGCAGGCACCCTTACTAGAGGAAGGGCTTGAGTCTCTTACATAACATTTGCCATTTTGCTATTTCCTTGAAGATGTCTAGGGAAAATGGGATTATACAGTTGTTTTGACTTATGATTTATTTCACTTTAATATTCCCTTCATAACTCTGTCTCTCTTTTTTTTTGTTTTCTTTTTTTTTTTTTCTTTTTTTCTTTTTTTTTTTTCTTTTTTTCTTTTTTTTTCCATAAGGAAGATGTAGGTACAGGCTGAGAGATCTGGGGTGGTTCAGTCTGGAAAAGACAAGGCTATGGGGAAACCTTAAAGCACATTCCAGTACCTAAAGGGAACCTATAAGGGAAATGGAGAAAGACTTTTACAAGAACATCTACTGACAGGATAAGGGGGAATAGCTTCAAACTGAAAGAAGGCAGGTTTACATTAGGTATTAGAAAGAAATTCTTTACTGTGGGGCACTGGAACAGGTTTCCCTGAGGAGTTATGGGTGCTTTATCCCTGGAAATGTTGGTCCGAGTTGGATGGGGCTTTGAGCAATTTGGCCCAGGGGAAGGTGTCCCTGCCCGTGAGGCAGTTGGAATGGATGAACTTTGTCTCTTCCAATCCAAACCATTTTAGGTTTCTATGACTCTGTGAAAGGGAGTAGAGTAATTTTTAATCCCAGCTGCCTGCCCCACCTCTGCCTGCGCTACAGAAGGGACTTCATTGATGCAGTGAGAAGATGCAAGCCTCAAAGAGTCCACAAAGCTGCAACATTTCTATTAATAACAATATTTTTATACTAATAATCTTCAACAGATTATCAAATTACTCAGACACTTTTTAAAAACGCTTTTAGATAAGAGCCAAAGAAAAGGCAGGTCTAGCTGCTTTTACAGATATTTCTAATTACCCGCTGAGTTTTCCTACAAGAACAAGCTCTGCTAGAACACTGAAGTGGCTCAAAGTCAGTCATTCCATGTGTCAAAGGGAAAAATGTACCCTTTCACCTCCAACACTAGAGAACAGTTGATTTTCACAAAGAACACACAAAAAAGTCATGTCTTGCTGATTTGGTTTACTAACTGTGGAACTAAAAATATTCTTTTTGGCCTGTCAGAACAGCTGATCTTGTAATTCACTTCAAAATCCAAGTGACTTGCACAAAAAAATGCCTGTACACTGAATAAGTGAAGAAAATATCTGTCTGAGCTGCAGCTGGAGGATATGGTTTGTTCCCACTGTCTTTTCCTGCACATTTGAAAAGAGAAGTCTGCTGATATTTACAATTGAACCATATTTTTGCAATGTGCTAATGCTAAATGCATGTAGCAAATGAGAGCTTCTGCCTGCACACAGGAGAGTTGTCAGCCTGTTAATATTTGCACTCAAAAACTAAGGTAAACTGCTTGCACCCAAATGTCTGCCTTTATCTGGATGCACATTGTCTGTAATGTACTCTGGATTAAAAAACTTAAGAAACCTTTAACAACATGTCAAATAGGAGAAGTTATTACCTTATTTGAAAAGAGTCCTTGAATTTTTTTAACTCTTTTGTATCTTTGCCAGTGAGAACTGGTAGTGAGCCCAAACAATAGCTCAAACTGAAAATCTTTGCTGAGTAGCACAGGTCTAAAGCCTGACAAACTGAGTGGCTAAGCACTCCAACAGGGTCAGGAGCAAAGGAGTTATTAAAAGTATCATCTAAAGCATCATCTAAAGAAAGGGTACTATTGCTATGCCATTTTATTCTAGGTCTTTCTGTTTTCTTCAGCTGTGCTTTACACTGCACCAGCATGCTGCTTTGAGAGCCATTAAGAACGAGAGGAGTTAAAACTACAAAGCCCAGAGCCTGAAACTCAATTTGCTGCAATAACAGCTGTTGACAGACGCAATAGGGAAATATCCCAGAAACCAGTTAACCAATCAACCAAATGTATGGATTTTGCTGTCAGAAGCTAAGACATAGCCATCCTCCCTATGATTAATGTCTCTCTGCACTTCAGTCAGGAGATCCTCCTCTTTCTGTCCATTTTTGGGCTGTTCCAGTGCAGTCAGCAGCACACCAGAATCTGTCAGGAAAGATCAGCAAAGCACCCAGCTCTTTAAAATTCATCTCCATTTATTTCTTCTAATGAAACAGTCTTGGGTTTTGTTTAATCTGGTAGAATTGAAATCTAGCACTGTCATCTGCCAGAGATAGATCCCAAAGCATAACATTTTCATTTAAACACTTTAAATGCCACATACAGACTTACCTAGATGCTTCCCTGCTCTTTTTCTTTCTTTTTGTTCTTTTCTTTTTTTTTTTTTTTTCTTTTCTGTTTAGAAGGAGATGAATGCTTAGCTCTATCAGTTTGTGGTGCAGAGAGGAAGAGGCATAGTGCCAAAATATTTCAAATCAGATCACCATCATGAGCTCAGCAATCTCTGAAGGGAAAAAAAAAATTAATGTCGTCTGCAGGTGGGAAAAATTCAATGCTGCCAAGAAAAATGCAAGCAAAACTGCCTTTACCTCTAAGAAAAGTGTCTCAAGCTGCTGCATTATGGTACCAAACAAGTTCCACATGTCAGATGAAGAATGCAGCGTGGTGCTGAAAAAAAGAAATGGCAGGCACCATCTGTATTCTTATAAATTCAGCAGTTGCCTAGAGAGTTGCTGCCATTGAAAGAAGATTGCTTCTCTTCTATTAATAAGGAAACTTGACAAGACTGAAAAGGACTTGAAGGAGCTGTCATTAGAGAAGTTTACATTCCACAGCATCTCCCAGCAAAGAGAATGCAGCCCTGACACATGCAGGTACTCACGATTCTGTGACTATCAAAAATTTCCAGTAAATAGACCTAGTTTTTGAAGAGAAAAGGGCTGGGGCAGTAGCAAATCTACATAATTTTAAAGCAATATTAGGTACTGTTTGGTTTCACTTCTTATAAAGACTTAAGAGGAGGTCTATATGCAAATAAGGGGATCAAATGTGTACTGGACAACCCTGTATGCAGCAGCCTTGAAATCTGCTCTGTGAAATCAGGAAAGTCTTGTTCTGTAGCTCTGCTGTCAGCACATGTAAGATCTTCCAAGGCAAGGACCACTCATCTGTGTCCATGTTCCTCCAGCTGATAGGAAGTGACCTAAAATGAAAATTCAAAGGATTGGTGAGGAAATCTGCAGCAAGCACAAGAAGCAGCATTGTGCATTGGTAGATATGTATTTGCTTGTGGGTGTGAGGGAAGAGAAGGGGGTTGATGTCCTGTTCAATGGTCTCTGTGGCTTTCATCTGCCTGGGCTGTGTGCCTGGGCGCCGCTGCCTTCTCCCCACACAGCGCACCATGAAAGAGAATGAACTTCTGCAGAGTGGCATGGAGGTGAATATGCCAAGCAGCTCATTAGCACAATGCTGGTGCATTGCTCATTGTTAAGATGCCAATTCCCATTTTCAGCCTGGAGGGTATGCAAAGGGCAGGTAAACAGTTAATGAGCACAGTTCTTTGAATTAAGCAGCTGAATCTGTGCTGAACTTTTAAATCTTTTATAGCTGTGATATTTCAGACTCCTAAAATGAATCAGAACATCTGACAGGTATGCCATGGAGTTCCACATATACACTGTGCCAAGATTTAGCACTGAGAATTTACCTTCTGATATGCTGACAAAGTAAAAATGTTTTATGCAGAGGTTTGTGGGCTGTTTGGCACCTAAAAGAAAATGGTAAAATTGAGCTTTTTACTGTTGCTTTTCTCACATAGAAAAATTCCATTGAAATACATGCAGTGGTTTCCCAGTATTACCACAAGCAAAAGGTTACTACATCAATAAAATAATGTTGGTGCTCAAAGGCTAATATATACATTACTGACAAGGTAGCGCTCAAGGTCAATATTGAAATATAGTCAGCAGTGTCCCAAGTGTTAAACTAATCTCTATTCTTACATTGCCCAGTTCATCTCAAAGCCTTTCCCTCTTTGAACAAACAGGCAACAGTTAACCAGCCTGAGTGATAGCCACAATTGAAATGCAGCCCCTTTGCTGCATCTATTTACATACCATCCTGCAGTAAAACTGCATCCTTTTATTGACCAGATAATCAGAATAAGAAGGACTAGATCTTCCAAGGAAATTCTTTTTCTCTAGAGCCACGGAAAAGTGAGAACCACAGTATCAGAGGATATGCTGAGTTAGAAGGAGCTCATCACAATCATCGAGTCCGAATCCTGCTGCTGCACAGGACACCCCAAGGGTCACAGAATGTGCCTGTGTGACCAATTCTTGCCCACTCACTTCCTCTCACGAGGAAGTTGTGACTGCAATGAGGTCTCTCAGTCTCTTCTCCTTTAGCCTGAACAGACCAAGTGACCTCAGTCACTCCTCACCAGGTTTCCCCTCCAGACCCCCCCCCCCATCCTCATGGCCCTCCACTGAGCACTCTCCAGCAGTTTAATATGTAATGTTTCACTTTGATATAAAGGAGTTTCAGTGATGTGGTAATGAGAAATTTTCAATCTCATTTAGACACCTTCTGCTGCATCCCAATCCCTGTTGCTGCAGTATGAAATCTTCCTTCCTTCAGTGGACAGAGATATTCTGACCCTGAAGCAGACATTTCTGTTCAAATCCATATTTATAAGGAGTATCTAAAGGAGAAAATAAAATTTAAAAAAAAAAAAGATAGACATTCACAACAAAATTCTGTCAAAGAGAAAATAAATATTTCTACCCCTTCCTTGGTTTGAGTAAATGTACACAGAGAAGCAATTAAAAAAGGCTTAACTTAAATTGGTTTTCCAGATGAACAACAGTTTGGATAGCAGTGATTGCATATATAACATTTATCCCTTGGGTTAATCACACTCTCTTCCAATTTTCCTTAATCCCATTACAAAGTCAATAAATATTTCTTTTTTCCTAACACTATTCTCCATCATTGTTTAGAAAAAAAGAAATGAGAGGGAGAGGGAGAGGAGAGGAGAGGGAGAGGAGAGGAGAGGAGAGGAGAGGAGAGGAGGGAGAGGGAGAGGAGAGGAGAGGAGAGGAGAGGAGAGGAGAGGAGAGGAGAGGAGAGGAGAGGAGAGGAGAGGAGAGGAGAGGAGAGGAGAGGAGAGGAGAGGAGAGGAGAGGAGAGGAGAGGAGAGGAGAGGAGAGGAGAGGAGAGGAGAGGAGAGGAGAGGAGAGGAGAGGAGAGGAGAGGAGAGGAGAGGAGAGACTAAATTTAGAACTTGAGTCTGAGGAAGCTGGAAAATCTTTATGTTAAAGTTGCTCATCTGATCTCAAACTTCCTCTATCAGTGGCATTCCAGCAGTTGACTCCAAGTGTCAGAGCCCACATGATGTGCTGCACCTCACTGAAGGACTCTTGGCATAAAGGATTTGACATACAGGAAAAGCTTCCAGTAGTGGCCCCTGTATCCTGCCACCATGCAAATGCTACTCATAGGCAGAGCTCCTACCACTCTGTTGTATTATAAACCACTATAAAATATCCTAAAGATTTCCAGCTTCTCATCTTTCAGCTACTGGTCCTTGAATTATGATAGAAGGAAAGTGGCTTTCTTTGACTAGATATATAATTTGCATATATATGTGAATGATCTTTTGGACCATATATATATGTGTGTGTGTTTACATTATATATATGTATATATTTATACACACACACACAAATATATGTAGCAGCTCTTTTCAAACCTACTTAGTAATACACTAATTATGTAAGTTTTTTAATTGGGTGCATTTATGGCAATAATTACAACACATATCCATCCCTTAGAAAATTTAATGTATTGGACAGAAAAAAATCTGTATGATCTCTTTAATTTAAATATTTTAATGTCTTTTGTTGTTCCCATTGCATTTTGTGCATTTAGAAAATGTCTATCCAAAACAGCACAGTCAACTTTGCACATTTTTAAAAGAATATATCTTGAAATACCATCAGAACACAATCTGGTTTTGTTATGCCTGTTGACAATCAACAATGCTTTTTTTATTCCTTGAACTGTGTTTATCAGCTGAACCACAAGTGGGAAGCACAACAAATGCTTCAGAACAATGCCATCAGACACAGAAACTTTTTGATTGCTCCTGTCCAACCAGCTCTTTATGAAAACTGCAGGTCACAAAAGATTAAAATTCTGCCTTGACTGGGTTCATTTTTTAATAAAAAGGAGAAAGGGGGCAGGGAGGCTTAGGAGGATCAGAAGAAGAGATTAGCTGTCTACAGAAACACTAGTTAAGTATCATTAACTCCACTGAAGCTATTCATAGTCAAAGCCAAAAAATGCCCAAGTTGACATTCTTTCCTCCCATGCTGTCGGGGGAGGTCAGAGACAAGATTTTTCCACTTCATCTCCCAGTTTCCTTTTATGTACAGGCTCTCAGCAAACTGCTCATGTTGCCACAACAGAGACCTTGAGCCTTCAAAGCTATCTGCAGAGACAGACCCTTATCCCTGATCAATATGGATCAGCAAAGAGGTATGGACTATCCACACAGATCTGTTTGCAGGACTGGAACTTATATTCTCAGTGACTGAATTTACTTTTCTAAAAGGGCAGAATGTCACTGCCAATTGGTGTCTGCAAAGTGAGCTAAAGATGTCTTATTTCCATAGAACAATAAGAATGGGGAGATGTTTTCATTGGCGAGCCAGTCATCACTGTGACAGAGAAAAGTCAGCTGTGCACCCATTCCTGAATCTCTTTCTGTTCCAGGAAGAAAGATCCACCTAAAGGCAGAGGAGGTGATTTTTCTCCAGGAGAGAGTTTTGCCTTAGGTCCACTTTGAATGACTATCAAAATTCATGGCCTAAAGGAAAAAAAGCTACATTAGTTTATTTTTCACATAACATTAGGCAGTGATGAAGGACAAGAATATTTTGCAACTCGGTGCATGAACAAAGAGATGCTAAATAGAAATTTGCTTGAAAATGTGTCATCCATGAGAAGACTAGTTTGTCCTGCAGGCACTGAAAAAGAGAAATGGAAAACCTGAAAGGCATGCCCCTGATGAACATTAACATTGGAAGGTGCAAGTTAGACACAACTAAGATGCTTAAAATAATTCTTAAGATTAAAGAAGGTCACAGGTTGAAATGCTTTCATCCACAGTTTCCTCAAATAGTTTCTGAAAGACCTTAGCCCATCACTGCCCAGAGAAGCTACCTCCAACAGAGATGGCTGAAGAGTCAAAGGCAGGATTGTTTTCAATTCAGTACTGCCTCCAAGCTCAATCTTACTGCCCAGCTTTTTTTTTTTTTTAAAAAAAAAGATTATAAATATAATTTGTTTAGGGGTAACGATTTGTTCTTATTGCACATATGCTTTTGCCATGTGACACCTCACTCCTGTAAGACAACACATACTGATGCATAATGACTTTTTTAGCATATCCATGTCATTTTAGAAATTAAGAATTGAGGAGTTCATGATGTTCACTTGATGGTTTTTCTCTAAATTCGTTTAGTTTCCAAGTGTATTTCTCCACTTTGCATTCAAGGAAGATGTAAGCATGTTTCAGTAAAGGTGCTGATAGAACTGCTTCCCTCAGAGGAACTGCTTGTATTAAATATGTATAGGCTGACTAAAGAAGACCCATAGGGAATATTAAAGTGTTTTAATTTCTGGAATGTAAGGACAAAGAAGAGAAAACGATGTAGGTGCATATTAATGGCAACACCAAAATGAAATAACCTGATAAAACATCTTTGACATTTGCTTGTGACATAGTGTTAATGTTAGACCTGAAGACAGCCAGCAAGGAAAAGTTTTGCATAGGATAAGAAATACTTCCTACGAAACTCCCTATCCACAGACCTATACACATACTCCTCTCAACTTCTTTCTCTACATATGTGTTTGCAGAACCAATATAAGAGCCACAGACCTCGACCAAAACTCAGTTGTTCAGGTGTGATTTGTGAAACATCAGCAATTGTGAGTATAACCTAATATGAAGCAAGCCAGTGCATGTCCCCGCACTATCATTTATGCTGAAAGGCTGATATTTGCAGGGAGGAAAGGGGGTCAAGTTAAGAATAAATGGTTAAGAATAAAATACAAATCAAATACATTCATGTTGCCTACTCAGCAAGGCCACTCTTTGAGTTTTACTTCATGAAAAACCACTCAGTGTTGATTATAAATACTGCAGCATTGATTATCCAGACTGCAGGAGAAAGGCAAGCCATTAAAGCTGAAAGGATGAGAACAAAACTCCTAAAAACAGTTAAAGACAGAAAACAATTATCTCTGCCCAGCTTCTGGGGACACAACCTTGTGACACATCCTCACACATGAGTGGGACATGGGGCTCAGCTGTGATAATACTTGTGTTCTTATTACCTAGGAAGTAAATTCAGATTTTGTCCAGCTGCTATGTCAGATGGAGTTTGTTTAATTTGAACAAGGTGGGGGCAGGTCTGTCCCTGCTTATGCCTCTAGGAAGGGCATAAACAAAAGTCTGGAATATCATCCTTAAAAGTTCCCCCTCACTTTTCCTTCATGGGGAAGGAAAATGCTGCCCTCTGCACATATACACAGCCACACACGAAGCAACCAGTGAGTCATTCACCAGGCAACCTGGGTGCTGGGATCCCTGCCAGAAGACGACCCATCCCTCTCTTGTGCCCAGTGAGGGACTTTAGGGCCTAGGATCAAACCATCCATCATTTTCAGAACTACATGTCCTGTGATGTCTCAGCTTTCAAAGCCAGGCAACACTGAGAAGCCACTGATTCACTGTGGAAAGAGAAGCTTTCTTACACACTTATTCTTCCATAGTGGAGAGACACGCATCTCTTTGATAATTCTTTATTGCTGGGCATACGTCTCATGGGCATAAAAAGACTTCCCCAGCTTCCAAGCAGAAACAATAATGGTGAGAGTCAGCTAAAGCCCCCACCAGGGTCAGACCAAGCAGGAATACTATTGATTTTAATTTTAGGTATCACATTTTCTTAATTTTTGTTCCTATCTTCCTTATAATCAACCCCAACCAACCTCCAGTAATCCCAGTTACACATTGCTGTGTTGTTTTCTTTACCATGTTTCTTGTTGGCTGTTCCCAGTACACTATATGTTAATCTTTTCAAAACAGGCCTTGAACTTGCTCAAGAGTATACAAAGGTTTGGTTTTTTCCTTAAGGGAGAAATGAAGAATATCTCCTTACAAGTAGAGATCAATCATGAAAGAAATTCTGTATTGGATTGTTCCCTCTTTATGCTTAGCTTTCCTTTGAAATAAGCAAGGATTATCTCAATTTAAATGTCATTTCAGTGATTGTCTCACATTAAAACCACAGCTCAATAACTCTGGAAGAAAGCAGATGGGAAGAGTCTCACAAACAGGCAAACAAGCAAAGTTTGTCTTGTTCTTACCAGCAAAGGGAAAGAGAAGAGATTTCTGGAGAAAAAAGGCAAAAGCAACACTTCACTGTAGGTCTTCCTTCCTTGTGACAAACAGTTAAAATTCTCTAGTGGTTTGTATGTTAAAATTCCAAACCTTGTAGCACGCGCCACTCACTCGTATCTCCAGCACACAACTGGTGATGCCAGTTTAAGTTCTCTTCTGATGAAGTCATGGGGACTTTCACCTGAGAAATACCAGAGTAAACAATGGAAGCCAAGGGCTCCTACAGTAAGGAACCACTATAGAATTCCATGATGGACCTCTCAAGTGCCTCAGGAGTTACTTAGCCCCCAAAATGCCAAAATTAAATTATCTTATGCAGCATTCCCCTATTCCTTCCCAATCACAACTTTAACTCGGGATTTGGGGGGGGAGGGGGGGGTGGTGATGGTGGTTTGCACATCAATATACTTTCCATTACTCTTTTCTTGTATAATTCATCAGGCACTTGTTGACTTTCTTAAAAGTCCCATACTATGCCTGCAGTCCTGATATAAGGAAGAAGAAGAGAGTTGGAGAACTTTACAATCAGGAGCTGTATGCCACTCAGGTCTATCTGAATGCTAAGGCAAATCTTTGTTTCATACATTCACAGAAGCATAGAATAGTTTATGTTGTAAGGGATCTTTAAAGGTTATCTAGTCCAATTCCCCATACAATGATCAGGGACATCTTCAACCAGCACCACATCCAACTTGATCTTAAATGTTTCCAGGGATGCGGCATCTACCATCTCTCTAGAGAGTCTGTTCCAGTGTTTTGTCACTCTCATCATAAAAAAAAAAAATTTGCTTTCTTATATGCCATCTACTCTATTTTAGTTTAAAACCATTACCACTTGTCCTGTCACAAAGACCCTGCTAAAATATCTGTCTTTATCTTTCTTATAAGAAATGTTGAAAAGACAGAGTAAGGTCTCCCCAGAGCCTTTCCTTATCCAGGCTGAACAATCCCAACTCCCTTAGGCTGTCCTTATACAAGAGGTGCTCCATCCCTCTGATAGTTTTTGTGGGCCACCTCTCCAAATGGTTCTTCTTTTTTGTGCAGGGGGCCCCAGAGCTGAGGGCAGAACTCCAGCTGGCCTCATGAGAGCAGAGGGCAGAAACACCCTCCTTTGCCTGCTGGCCACATTACTTTTAATGCATACAAGGATGTGGTTGTCCTTCTGAGATATATTGTCAGCTCATGTGCAGCTTTTCATCCATCCCTCCAACCATCTGTGAGCACCCCCAAGTCCTTCTTAGCAGTGCTTCTCTTGATCTCTTCATCCCTCAGTCTGTATTGATAATGGTGGTTGCCCCAGTCCAGGTGCAGCACCTTGTACTTGGCCTTGTTGAACCTCATGATGTTCACGTCCAAGTCCCTCTGGATAGCATCCCCTCCCTCAGGTGAGATCACGTTTCTGATGCATTTATCTTGTTTGGCTTAACATTGGCTGCCAATGCTGCCATAGCTGCCATTTCTGTGTCCTTGTCTTGTGGTCTGTCCATGACCTGCAGAGATGAAAAGCCTAAAGCCCCCAGCTCTCTCACAGCCCAGGGGACAAGATGATAAGAACTGGTTAGACAAGCTGGCAGGAAACACAGGGCATTTTTCCTGCGATTTTTTCCATCTTTAACTACATATTAAAGTGCCCAGAATCAAGATGTAAACATGCAGTATAGGTCCAAAATTAATCTCCTGGGTATGCCATATGGAAGACTTGTAAAATTTATAGAAATAGGTCTTGTGTTAAACTGAACCAGGTGGGTGTTGAAATGACTAGGCTCTGCATATGATTCAGCCTCATAGTAGTGGAAGACATTCCCAGCAAGCTATCATTGCTGCATGTCAGGGTAGATCTTCCCTGAATGCCAGACAGAGGCTTTGTGCAGGATCTGACTGCAGAACAAGCATGACTAGCCTGAAGCAATTTCTGCAGACACACAGCTTCTGTCTTTCCTGATGGCAGCGCAGTATGGCAAGCAAAGGGCTGCTGAGGACACATCTGTGCTGTGCCCCTGGCCTCAGCCCCATTTGCAGCCATTGCCCTTCCCAGTTAGAGCAGCCCCAAAGCTGTGGGGCTGCCTTTGGGCACAAGAGCTTCCCAAGAAAGGCTGTGAGGTGCCCACTCACCTCCACACTCCCACTCTGACTTGCTTGGCTGCTCCTTGGCTGCACCCAGGCATCTGCTTCCCTTGAGGCAGTCCTTGCCTTTTTCAGCATCTCTGACCAGCCTCTTTGTCCTGGTGTTCTTGAAGCCAATTTTATTGTGCAACTTTTGAAAGCTCTTGGGCAATCTGCTTTTATTCTCTCACTTTCTTTTCCTTATCAGTATTTATACTCTTAACTCCAGCACCTCATTCTTTACACATTGCATGTCCCTCTTTCTAATGCTTGATTACTTTTTTGCACTCACTTATTCAGAGTGACCTTTTTCACTCCTAGTGTATTTATCGCTAGATGGCTCTCATAACCCTTGAGCATATTGTCATTTATCTTTCAACCCATTCAATTCCCTCCTCATCCAGTTCATCTCTGCTTAGTATCTCTTTTGTTCCTCCAAATACTGTGCTGCTGGAAGCAAAATGCTTTAAACACAAAAAAGGAAAAAATCAAAAAATTATTGTTGCCTAACTGCTTTCCTGCTATTATGGATCCAATATATTGGATATTTGCTGTATTTTGATAGAGAAAGAACAGTCAGATACTTCTAATGTGAATTACTTAAATGTTGGACTGGGAAAAACAGCAGCAAGGCAGGAGTTGCAGAATAACACAGCAGAGGGACTGGGAGGACAGCATGGCTGCTGCACTTGCCATCCAGCTGCCAGCACAGTAGATGGCACAGAAACATCAAGTGTCACCTGACTCATCTTTGTACAGCAAGAACTAATTCATTACAGGGAATCTGAACACACTTTTTGGATCTTACTAACCTGTGACATTTCTGAAGCAAAGCTTCACAAAGTGGTGCAGTCCTAAAATTTACTCCTCACTTTTATTCTCATGAATTGTGAAGGGAATTAGTGAAACCCCAAACTCAAAACCATATGTTCAGTTTTTGATTACAACTTCTTCTATTTACGTACAGCTAAATATGATGCCAACGCACTCTTTTCAAAGATCCCTCATGAAAATGGAGTGGACTTTTAATGACAAAAGAGAAGCATCTTTTCCACCATAAACAGGGCCCCTGTTGACAGTTTTAATGTCTTCAGTATGTTCTATGTTCTATGGCCACGACACACAATGCTTTTGAACCCCATTTGCAAAGGGTAACTCCAGGATGAGTCCAAGAGCAGGCAGTCTTCTCCCTTGTATGATAAGTCAGTCAAATTGGCTTCTTTTCTTCGTACAGAAAGGTAAAATGAAGTCTCCATTTCTTCACACTATAAGATAAAACTCTTAACAGTCAGTTACTAAGTATTTCCCAGCTCAACCATGAGGACAAATGGCAAAGGGAAGCTAAGGCTGGGAATAAAGCGTCAGCCAGATGCATTGACTCAATTGTGTTGCAATAACCCATTCATTGCACAGAAAATGCATTTTCAGCACTGGTAAATGGTACAGTCTCCAAATATTCATCAGTCTGAATATACTGTTGCATATTTACTGTATATAGTTTAATTCCTGAAAGCAAGCCTGAATTTAGACACACAGTAAAACAGATATACTCACACAATGACTGACATCCATCACCAGAATTCTGGGATATTGGGATAAAAATGTAAAGATCAGTAAAGAACATAGACACTTTTCAACATTTGGTCAGGAAAATAAATAGTTCTGCAATTCCCTTCCTAGAAAACCAGCAGTACTTAGTGTGTGGAGCAATTTATTGCCAAAAAATATTGTTCCTACTGAGTAGCCAAGACAACCCACAAGTCCTGCCATGCTGCAGGTCTGCTTCTATTTCAGGAGGTGAAGACTGCACTTTGCCTATTCCCAGCCCTGAGAGCAGTGCTTGCCATCTTGTCCTTCCTGCAGGCACTATCTGGGAGGCTTCCTGTGCTTAAATTAGGCATCATAAGTTAGTGCAAAACTCCTGTGTTGTTCTCTTCCTGTTTCTGCTATGAAACATTGAGTCCTGAATTAGCACTCCAGATTTGTATGCACCTCTAAGGGCTGTTTCAGCCTGCAGACTCCAGCCTGCACCTGCTTGCAACTACATTTTTCTGTCCAAGTTTTCCCTTGCACTACAGAAAGTTGTGCTTTATCATGAATATGGGTTTAAATAGTGATCTGATCTGAACCAGGGATTTAAGCAGGGGCATGTAGCACCTGTGGTTTAGCCAGCAGAGACAGCTGTGCAATGTGCAGGCAACAGCAAGCCCCATTGTGGTTAGTTCTGTTTTCCTACTCTTATCCTGATATAACAGTTTTAACTATAATTGGACAGCAGCAGAGAGAAATTCACATGACATTTTATCTAAAGCACAATGCAAAATGACAAACTACAGGCAACATTGGACTGCAACTCTGGATGAGGTATTTCAACAGTTCTATAAATAAATTTATTTGTCAACTTTTTTCTGTTCTCATTAAATGAGAATTTTACCCATTTCATGCATTTGGAATGTGGAGCAGGAGTCTTAAAGTCTTGTGCCATGTTTCAATGTCTAAATAATACACTGCAAACAAAGGACCAGTGTAAAATAATGAAATAATAATATATTGTTTGAAAACTGTGATTCAATCTGCATTCATCTACTGAGTTACATGCAAAGAATCTGGCACCCTCAAATGAACTTGATTCATTCTTTCAATGTGTGTTGGCTTTTTTTTTGGAAAGAAACTATATTCCATCAGTATCCATTGCTTTTGGTCATGGTGTGATGAGGTAGGTTAAACTAAGGGAGAAAATATTATCCTTTTCTTCCTTCTATTTGGTTCGTCCACTGCGTTCTGATTTTCATAAACCTTCTCACTCTATTAAACTTGTGTGTTTCCTTTATTCAGCTATTATTTATTTATAGGAGGAAAAAACAAAGAAGGAAGAAACGCTATTAAGAAGTGGTTTCTTAAAGTCAAAAGAGGGAACTAAATTTAAGAGCCTATGTGACTGACCCTGTTTTAGCTGCACCCAA
Organism: Sitta carolinensis; assembly: GCA_032173965.1. Lineage (NCBI taxonomy): Eukaryota > Metazoa > Chordata > Aves > Passeriformes > Sittidae > Sitta > Sitta carolinensis. The sequence goes on along the minus strand of CM063285.1, from coordinate 46,040,889 downwards.
ACCCAACCTTCATTCTGAACTATCTTTGTATTCAAAATACCAGGTTTCCTTGTCTTCAGAGAAAAAAAAACTGAATCATGAAGACCAAGTGTGGCAGCTGCTTGGGCATAAGGACAGTGGCAAAGCAGTGGTAAAGTCAAGATTTGAAGCAGATCAGGTTTCAAGAGCTGTAGGTATTTCATATGTATTTTAAATGTAAACTTAGGAATTCCCAGACTAATTTTTATAGGTTGAATTATTTAGAAAATAACGTTTCCTCTCAAGGATTCTTTCCTTAGGTAATTGATAAATATTCATAACCCTGACTCTGTTAATGAAGATTTTTGTCTGGGAATAACAATTAAGAGTCTTTGTCAAAATCCCAAGTTGAATATAACTGTCATTCAAATGTTATTGTTTTTGAGTATGTATAAAATATTGCTTTCCAAGATCCAAAGAAAAATCTTTGCTGGCAAGTCTTTTGAAACAATACCTAACTAAATGTGAAGGGGCTTGTTTTAACAGCATACCAATGAGGTGTAACTGGCAATCAGGTGTGACTTGTTTAACAAATTACCAATATGTTTCTCTAATAGGAAATTTGTTGCTCCATATTCAGCATTGAAGATTTGCAGCTACTTAAAAATCTACAGAGACTTTCAACATAATTAAGGTTAAATTTACTTTGAAACTCATGACTGCCATATAAAAGCAAACCAGCAATATTGTACATCTGGAAAAGCACGCTTTCACTAGATTCTTCGAGCCTTTTGTTAAAGATACTTCATTTACTCCTAAAACATAAATGAGAATTCATCAAACTATGATTAACACCCATGTCTAATCCTGAGGGGGTTTTAAAGGATGTTAAAAAAATCATATGTCTTAACCTTGTTTTTTTTTTTAAAATTTCTGAAGATTAGAAGGAATTTGAGGTTCTACAGATAATCATAATTAATTCCATGCTAAGCTACTGCTCTGTTCCTGTTTATTAATTCTAAAAATTACAACAGCATTTATAAGTTTCCCAGAGGTGGCCATTTCTGAACAGGTTTGGTCTATTCTTAGGTTTCTGTACTTACACAGCTAATTAAACAGATGCCTCTGTCCTTCTCATCCAATCAACTGATATCTGATGGAGTGTATCAACATGCTACCTGTTTACATAGCCTGCATCTGTCCCAAAACATCCTAACTGCAGAAATATTTGATGAAGGACCATAATCTTTAAGAGGATTTCATGGAGTCTTGTTACTTTAAAGTCCTGGAAACTTCTTTTATTATTCTTACTATTGGTGTTTTCTCCAAACATCTGTATGCTATAGAGTGCTGAAGACACATAAATACACTTCCTAACATTTCAGCAAAGATGGGCATTATATGGCATAAATCTAAACATATTCAAAGAAAATATGACGAGTGTTCGTAAAACGCACCCATGAGACCATCTTCCAACTCTAACTGCCAAACCAACCAGTGTTAAATTTCATAGAATCCTAGAATGGTTTCATTTGGAAAGAACTTTAAAGATCATCTTGTTCTAAACCCTCTGAAATGGGAGGGGACACCTTCCGCTGAACTTGTTCAAAGCCCCATCCAACCTGGCCTTGAACACTTCCAAGGTTGGGGGATAACAGCTTCTCTGGGCAAACTGTTCCAACACACTCAAGGTAAGGAATTTCTTCCTAATTATCCTAAGTATCCTTTCTCTTAGCAAAACTGTGAATTCAAATATATGTAGATCTCTGAAAAAAAAAAACACCTCCATATCAACAGGTGAATTAGCTGTTTATAGAAAGGCAATGAATCTTAAAAAAACTTTGGAACATCCATATTATGGAGGAAATTAATAATCAGAAGAAACTAAAAAGAATCTCCACTTTGGAGCTCACTGTAATGATAGGTCTCCTGAGAAGGAGAGGACTTCTGATGAACTAGAAATTCATCTTCCACAGAAAGACTATGTCTTATAAGGGCCTTTCTTTTAGTGATCATTTCAATTTTGTTAGTCTTTACATGGAAAAACACAGACTAGTAAAGAAATTCAGCCCCTCCTCTGAGCTGTCTGTGTTTTTCTCCCAGATGATTTGTACTTCTAAATCTCTAAGCAACAAGCTAGCTACAGCTGTCCTTGAGAGTCTCTTCTCACCCTACATTTATTTAGTGTTTACAGTATGTAAGTATTTAATGAAGTACACCCTTAATATTCCTTTCCCTTGCTGAACAGGAACTCTGCCTTTTCTCCTTTCATCCCCTTTGGGTTATCCCACTCTCCTTGTCTGTTGATTCCCTCTACCTTTCCCTTTAACACCTCTTCTCAGTATTCTAAATCCTTTCCAGCATTTCAGGGACCAGGCTCATCTCACTGATCTTAGAATAGAAGAAGTTGTAATGATCAGCTAAAACAAGACTTCCGCCTTAAAGGTGATAAAATTTAAATGAGTTAATCCCAGCACGGGTGATTAGAAAGGATCACAACAGCATCAGCAAAGCAGCTTGCTCCCCACTTTTAATAAGATTTAGCATTGTATGTTTAGTGTACATTGAAGAATCTAGTGTACTTAATAATACCTCTTTTTATGTGAACACTTTTTATTTCAGAGGAGAATGAAAGATCATATAATTATCTCATTGGCCCAGAATCAAACATTCACAAGAGAAGAAATTGTAGAAAATGTGGACAATATTCTGCTTTTCAACAAAAACAGAGAAATTAATATTTATCAGACATTTCATTAAGAGTCAATAGGTATTTTCTGTTTAATTCAGCCAAGACTGAAGAGTTTTCTGTGCTTAGGATACCATATGGGTATATAATAGTTCAAAAAATGCAGGCAGAATAATGCACTTTTTTTTTTTATGTCAGCTTTCTTCAGTTTGAGATGTTATTTTTTTTTTCAAAGCTAATTTTTGAAGCCAAATTCCATGACAGTGAAAGCAACATAGACTGAAACAGAAACAATTATGTTTTATCATGAAGCCAAAGAAAGTGTACTACAGTCTCCTGTTTCTGATTCAGCAATGAGAGCTGAAAGGTTACAAGGTAATAACATAGCTGAATACCTAGCAGTGCAAATAAAAAGCTACTCTTTAGATGTATTCCTTATTCAAGATTGTTCTATTTAATCAATACATACAGATAGTAAATTTGAAATAATTTAAAATACCTTTAAAAGGAAGGAGAAGTTGATCCTTGGATTCATTTTCACAAAAGAAAAAAGAGCTTTTATTATAAATCATATGAAATATTTGGAGCAAAACCAGTCAGTGCAGCTTCTTTTAGTATGGAAAAGAAAAGGGCTTATTCTAACCCCATGAACATATATCAGAATTGAAATCGTAAGTTATTATATCCTACTGTTCCTGCTAAGTGTAGGAGATCTCCTAATTACAGTATTCTACTGATACTGTTAACTTTTATGAACATAAGACCAAGTTTAGCTTTCGGGTATTTCCAAGATATTCCAGTGATCTCTGTGGAAGCTCTAAAAATAAGACAATATTTTAGTTTGAGAGAGGAGATTTGGCAAGTCCACACTGTGCTAATCTGTATAGTAAGACAAACATACAGACTTGTAGATAAATAAGTTTCTTAGAACCTGCTAGAATTATGTATCAGAGCAACGTGAACAAGGTGTTCTGGAACTCTTGGGCTGAAGAGTTGCAAACCCAGAAGAAGCTGAATGCTCATCCACTGTAATGATCCTCTATCAGTCTTGGAGGTGACACGATTAGTCAGAAAGTACTGCATGAGTATCTGGTTGGGATTTTTTCTTTTTCAAGCCTTGATCTCCAGAGATTTGATCTGACATAGTACAATGTGGTTTCAGATTTATGTTGTTTTGGCAGACGCATACTGGCAAAGTCTTGTGCAATGTTGGCATTTTCTTATCTCCTCCATAAACTGGAAATGGAACTTCACTCTTGTCATCTTGAGATATTTTTTTATGGATTTACAGTGAGAATTTTTTTTAACCTATTCTCCATGATCTTTAAGGGCAATGTCATATAATCAATGAGATACAAATGTCTCCTCAGGGAGAAAGGTGTGCATACCTCCCTTTGTGCATATGTCCACAAGTGTCCACATGGCTGTGTACATCTACACACATGCATGTGCACGTATGCAATGTAATCACAATGTCATAAATATTTTAATTAGAAAAATAAAAAGGAAATGTTTTAGAATTTCCAAAATCCATAGTTTCTCCTTATGTATTTGTGTGAATGGAATAATAAAATAGAGCTACTGCATTTATTCCATAGATTTCTAAATCTAAGTTAATAAAGATTCTTTGCAAAACATGCCCTGAGGTCATCCTTGAGTAGACAGTGTTGAGACTTCAATGCCAGATTAATTCTCAGGCCAAATGGATCAATTCTTCCAGCTAGCCAGAGATTGTTGATGTCATAGATGATGATTGATGTCAATCAATCTTTACACATTTCAGATAGAAACTGAGCAAGGAAAAGGATTCTTCCAGAAATACTGCCTATGGAAAAACCCATAGGATGTTTTATGGCAAGTCAAAAGGATCATGGAGGCCTCAGGAACCTTTAAATACATTAACAAAATGCATTACACTGCAAAATTTCAACTGCCTAGCACAACAGGAGGACTAAGTTTGAGGAAGTTTTCTCCCCACTGATCACTGCAATTCCCTCTGTTATGACTTTGATATTGCTTGGTTTCTAAACTCTTTTCAGCCCATAGCACTTATACGCCTCTTATTTTAAAAATAGAATAAGAAACCAATTTGCCATGGAAAAAATAGAAGAGCTTACAAGCTGAACTAACCCTTTCTTTCTTCATCACACCCCAGAGTGTGTCGGCTGAGCAATGCAGAGCATGCTGGTAGGAGACAAGATGTTAGTAATGAGCCAAATGAATCCCTGGTGTGACTTCACTCACTTCATTTGAGTTATCCCCAGGATAAATTTGTCTCAGAATACTGAAGACTCTCAAAGTTTTGAGGTGAAGAGAATAGCAGTGCATGGGAAGATGGCAGTCCTGTCCTGATTATTTGAACTGGATTGTGAATCCAGTGAGTCTGGTTGCAAATTATGTTTGCAGCTTGGTTTTGATACAGTCTCTTGAATCACTTTTACAGTTCCAGAAAGTGTGGCATGATTCAGCCAGCAACACCGCATTAATAAGCAATGAGCTATGCAGTCCTGTCAAAACAAGCTCATTAGTAAGTTGGCTGCTGGGTTTTTGCAACCACTAGCTAAACTTTGGCAATATAAACAAGGGTACCTACAGGGAGGTCCCCAAAGCCCTCTGTACTTTAAAAGATTTAAGGACTTTTTTTGAACACATAAATAGGACTCAGCATCCATTTTCAGTAGTGTAAGTACAAAATAATTATCTAAAAATCTCACAAAAGTTTTATTGCAATGATTATGTAGAAAGTTTCTTCTCATATGATTAAAAACAAATCACATATTATAAACAAAAAAAAAAAAGGATATATTGTCAGGCTCATAAAACCTGGCTCTGTTTTTTCAGGACTGTAAACAAAGTAAGACACTTTGATGCTCTGATGATTGGATGGTAATTAGAGGGCCACACACGTTCATAATATATGTGAAGAGCATAGTACATTAAAAGTCCCTGGTTATGAATAGATCACTCATGGCTTCTCCAGTGATTCAACCAAGCTTGTCCATGAAAATTAAAGGGTGCTATGCCTAGTCTTTCTATGCAAGACTGACAATGACCTACCCAGACTACCCTGGGCAAACACCAGTAAGTCCTGTCAGACACTTCAAGCAACAAAAAGACTGCTAAAAATGATTCAAGTATTTGAGTCTAAAGAAATTTTTTCCATGACAGAAGTTCTCAATGTATTTATTTGTCTTTGTATAGGTGTATGCATATTTTTAAAATCTATTTATATTTGAAGAAAGTTGTTAAGTTTTATTTATCACCAGTCTTGGAATTTCAGAGGCCATAGCTAGCCCACCATTTTCCTGCTGTCTGCCTCTAAGAGTAGCATCCCAGCTTTTTCTATAACACCAGTAAACAGCAGCAGTAGCCTGTGTGGCTTTCGAAACTGCCTACTTGGCCAGAAGGCAGGTGAGTGTTTTTCTTGCCTGCAGACTCTGCTTCCAGAACTGCAGGCTTTGCCACCTGAAAGCTGCAGTGGCCAGCTATAACCCATCTTAAAAAGAGCTCTTTTGTAGCAGCACCTCCACTGGTAAGTGCCTCACGACGAGGAAGCTATACTTGTGCTCTGTGAGCAGACATGACTTTCCTGAATGCATTACCTTCACCTGCGAAAATCTAATTAGTTACCTGCCTGCTGTGGAAATTGTCTACAACAGAAAACTATGGCTTCAGCCTCACTGCTTCCATTACATAAGTTAGAATGTGATGTTTTTCTGCAGACATGCCTGTCTGCAAGAAGAAAACATTGGTATCTGTAACCAATTTTTGGGCCCTTTTCCCCACTCTGCATCTGCAGAATTGTCCATGTAAGGAGCATTGTGGTGAGAAGAAAGGGTAAAAATCAGCATCAGCAGAAGTCAGAATGTGGACTCCAACTAAAGTCCATACCATACAATAATATCTACTTCTAGGACAGTTAGCTGTAGAAAAAGAAACTGGTCTCTTTCATTTTCACTGAATTGCTCGGAATCAGAAGTAGCAGTATTAATTTTAAAACCAGAAATTAAAAGCTCCCTTTTTGAGAATGACAGGGATTATTAATACAACTTTCGATCTGCAGTCTTGGCTGTAACGCTGTGAAGCCAGCAGTTTTTATCTAATGTCCAAACTGTGTAAATGTATATATTCTTTTCAATGGCTAGTAGCATAAAAGCTTGTATTTTGTTCTATTATGTAAACTTTCCCATTCGGGCGACAGGCAATTTATTGCAGCACTTCGATGGATCGTAATGGCTGTAGTAACTGTGCAGTTAAGTGCTGTTTCTAAAAAGTAGAACTGGCAAAATATTTAATGAAGCATTTGGCTTTCAGTGCGGCGAGATGAGAGCACCCTGTTGTATGCCAAATCAATCTGATTTTGCACAATATATCCATTCAAGCAGCAATTCTGGAGGCTAGAGAGCCAGAGGAGCTGAGAGACTAGATTTTCTAGGCTATACAGAAAATAGTACTTCCAGATGTAATTTCCAAGTACTATGAAGTGCCATTTACTCTGGCAGATGTGTATCTGCAGCATGATTTGAACAAATTCTGTGGAAGCTCTTCAATCTTTGCTGAAAATCGTCAAGATTTTTCTTGACTGTTACTGTTGCTGCTATGTGTTTAATACTGTAATATCAATATTTATCACTGATAATTCACTAGAAAATGTATATCCTGCAATCACACTCTGCAAAATGAGATGCAGAGATTGGGCAAGTGCTGAGAATGAGCAGCTAGTTCCACATTGCATGTGAAAAAATAATGAAAAAATGGTTTTATATATTTTCTTTATTTTTTCTTTTTGGATATGGGAGTGTTTTGTTGTTGTTCAATGCTTCTTTTGGCCGATTTTTATTCCAAGTACAATTTAAAGGCAATTAATTTCCACGTATTTCAAGAATTACAGGGTAAATATATCACCTAGCATTGTTAAGAAAGATATTACAATTACCCCTTCATGCAGACACCAAAAATCACCCATAAAATTCTTCCATAAATAGTTGTAAGAAAGACTAGAGAATCATAAAACTCTTACTACATACCCTTCTACTGAAATAAGAGCTGATCCCAATAGGTCCTGGATCCTACAATTATCTCAGATTTCTGGCCCTGAATTGTCATCTCAGGACAACCTTTCTTCGAGTTTCTTCATACAAGACTTCACATTATAGATGTGCCTGGGAAACATTTGCAGAGTTCACAAACTCAAACTCAGCTCTGCTGAGTTGAAAAGAAAAGCTGTGAGAGATCAGCTGAGCTCTAAATGGCCACCTTTTCATTCTGAGACAGGGGTAATAAAATATTGCTTTTAGAGGCAACACTGTTGTCACCTACAACCAGTACTTTAATCGCACTTAGAAGACTCTCTTTGGTCAAACAATTATTAAATTATATAATGGCTTTGATATTTTTAGAAGGTAAGTCTGTCCCTTCCCTGATGCTGGAAAATCAGCATCAGAGCGTGTGTTGATACACACAGAGATTGGAGCCTGAGAATAGATTTCCACAGTTTGAATTCATAAACTATGCTGTGGTGCCTACGGAGAAAGCAGGGGCACAACCCCTGGGAGTTTAGAAATGCTTTCTAGATAACACCTGAGGAGCACAGCACTATGGAAAGGGCCGACGTGTGACAACGGCAGCCACCAAGGCTACACTGAGGTGAGTGTCATGTCTTCGTGTGCTGCAGGCACAAACAAAGGAAAGAAGGCACTTGGTACAGGAGGAAATCCAGCAGCAAAAGCAGAAACGTTGCATGGACCTGCCCCCTTCAACAGACCATGCTGCTAACTTGGCGTATTTTTTTCCTAAGAGTATCAGCAAGTTTAGGAAAAGTATGTGAGGCCACCCAGAATTGAAGCCATACAACCCCTCTTGAAGGAATTTTCATGCCAAGCAACTGCTGTGATGGGTACTATTAAGTCACCTTTCAGCTTCAGAGCATGATGGTAACGTGCCCTGGCCAAGAGGGTTGCGTTTGGAGATTGCACAGGCTCTCCACAGCAGCAGCAGCAGCAAAGCCACAAGCAGGAGAGACCCTGGATTTCAGCTGGGGTGTGACTGAGCCTGTGGGAAGGCTGAGTCAACTCCCAGATACCTTTAAGCAAAGAAAGAAAAACAAAATTTTCATAGTGCTACTACCTATTGCTCTTTCACAGTTCCTAGGATCCCTTTTTTGTTGTTGTTGATTTTTTTTAATTGGGAAAGAGCTGGTATTTTTTATAGTCCCATAAATTTTTAAGTAACCCCTAAGCTTAATAAAGTCTTTTCTTCTGCTCCATGTTCATAACACCTGCATTTAATCAAGCCAAACAGCCCTTTTTTTTTCACCTCTTGCACATCACTCCTACATGTGTTCAGAACTTGTGGTACCCTACCTTTGACTAGTCCCTTTATAACTCCTCTTTGTAGATGCTACCTGTTAAATGATTGTCACCCAATGATTTCTAGATTTGAATTCTCAAAAACGAGCTATTACATACCCATGCTAAGAAGCAGGATGGAAAACAGAAGATAAAATACAAATTGTCCTGCGATAATTAAACTTTTATTTTGTTGCAGAAAAGGTATGGAATTAAAAGAAATTAAATATGACTTCCTTTTAAATCTAGATAGCTAACTATATTTTGAAGAGGTTTAAGGTTCTGCTGCATTGTGAAAAGTCATTCTTTATACTTATAAACATTTCTTGCTCGTAGATTGCAGAGATAAGTCAAAACTGCATGATCACTTCTGCAGGGTACTTCGTTGTGGGACAGCAGACACATTTCATCCCAATGGGGACATACCACACACAAAAACATTCACATGGAAGTCGAAAAAGAAGAGTTCTCAGAGAAAAGAATGGTATTTTGTCTTCTTATAAGCTACATTAAAAACCATTTTATCAAATGATTTTGGTATTTTAAGCAGATACAAAAGTAAAGATGCATAAGATTTAGGGAATAATTAGACAGGAAGGGAACTCATTCCCTCTTTTTGGTACTATTTCAGCAGGAGGGTTAGACACAGCACAGTAAGTCTACAAGTGGGTATCGAGTAAAAGATGGTGCAAATGATGCCTTTGAAATAATTTTTTTTTTTTTTTTTTTTTTTTTTTTAATGTGAATAGAACTGTAACCAGGAATTAAACACAAAAGTAAATAGTGGCCAGCTGTTCTCTGCTACAACCACTAAATCAACTGGCCTAAATATAACTGGAGTAAAGATTCCAATCCAGGTTGAGAAAGTAAATCACCTGAAGGGTACAAAAGCATTTCAGAAAATTAAGCTGGAAGCAGTTGTGTATCTGTCTGAATTGGTCTCTGTTCTCCAAACAAGGTGTTTCTCAAACTGTTGAGAGCTTGGGCAAGCAGCACTATTTTCTTTTGAAAGATTCAGAGCATTCTCCACATACATCCAGGCAAGTTACCAAGCTGCCACAAAACCTGCAAATATTTCAGGAGGAACAAAATGAATAAGAGTCAAAAGATGAAATTTAGGAGATGTATTATGAAAAAAACAGACCACAGTGATCCTTCAGTCCTGCCTCATATAGTCCAGATCTGACAACTGAGCTAAATTCAGATTTGCCTTGTTTGAAATCAATAGGTCAAATAAGTTAATAAAGTGTACCTCATCGTTACTCAGTGTCTCTGGATTTGACTTCCATGTTTTATTTCTAGCACCTTACAAACTCTGCCTGACAGTAACAAGACATTTCTCACAACTGCAATTGAAGTATTTTATGAATTTTTTTCCTAACCGAATGAATTATTATTGCACAAAACAAAGGATGCATTTCTATGCACTCTCACATATTTCTCAATCACTCATTGTAGCATTGGCATCCTTCAATTTAAGCCTGATAATGTCATAAATCATAGAAGAAAGGATTATTTTAATTGGCAGGACAGTTTTCTCAGATTGTCTATTCTTTTCTATAATTATTATTATTTTTTACACGCACATAAAAACCATCCAAAAGCTTCATTGTAAAGAAAACTATAACACATGAACAAAAGACTTCAATCCTATCCCATTTGTTCCCACAAACATGTATTTGCTGATTAAAATTTCATACTGGTTTGGGTAGTAAGGTTCCCATTGAGTCATGACATACTCTGGTGTGAAATCAAAGCAGGGTTGTAATAGGTAGCATAGCCTGAGGGGACTAGAGAAACTTTAAAAACTTAATATCCATTGTTCATTTCAGCTCATCACTTGCATTATTAGCAGCAGCTGTTCTACCACAAACCACATTTTCCTACCCTTTGGGTATGCAGTGCTGCCTCTAAATAGCCGCAAAATGTTGCTGTAGCCTGCTGAGAACAACTGTGCTTTCTAAGGTTGCTGAGGAATCCTGGCAAGATCTGTTTCATCTTCTGTCTTCCAAAGGATGTTACAAGTTTATCCACCTATTTATTGGCAAATGACTTTAAAAATATTCTTTTCAAACACTAATAAATCTGCTGCTTCACATCACCACTCGAGTTAAAAGTCCCCTTCGCTCATATCCCATATAGCTTGATGGCCCCAAAAATGTATTTTCAGGACATATGTCTATTCTGTGCTACAAACCTCAGTAAGTAAGCTTTACTGATCTATCCAATAGCTGAAACAATACAATATATTTTCCAATCAATGTGCAATTTTCATTACAAAAAGTGACATGCAGAGAGAACAAGAGAAGCAAGAAAGGGAACAGAGACCAATGCTCTTCTAAGAGGCTCCTGAAAACTTTCAGCCAAGGAAAAGGAGAAATGTAAATGAGTTAATTTAATTTGGGGATGAAGGTTTGGTAGTCTGTTGGAAGATACTATATTTAAATAATTTTGCTTTGTCCATTTTTAATCTAAATATTTTCATACCATGAAATAAAAATTCTCATTGTTTTCTTGAGACATTTCTATTTTCATTTCTAGCCAAAGAAATATTATGCCCTAAGCCACAACTGAATTGTAACTAAAGAAGGGAGTTTTAAAACTACATGGACCCCAAAAATCTTGGTTAATAATAAGCCTATAATAATCATATGCCCAGACTATCAAAACCACTGTCACACTTCCCATCTCTGTCATTATGAAAACTAACTTTTTTCTCAAAATTGTCTTTCCCTTCCTTGGCAGAAAGATGTGCTATGCTAGCCCTCAAATTAGAAGTAGCATAGCAGAGGAAGGAAACTCCCAGATCACCAAGTAAAAATTCCTGCTGTCACAGATAACTGATAATCTCATCCATAAAATGTTCCAGCTCCATTTTATTCCCACTTGAAGGCCTTTCCACAGCCCCAAAGTCCTTGTGGTTAGAAACTTCTTTCAGTATCCATACTGACCTCTTATTCCTATGTGGTGACTTTCCACCCAGATGTATTTGCAGACAGTGTTCATATATCCCTTCTCAGCTTCCATTGTGTCAGATTAAATAATCCTTGTTCTATAAATAATAAATAATTTATTTATAATTAATAAATTAATTATAACAATACTATCTTTTTATCAAATGAGGAGGACCATTTTAGACAAAAGTTCCTTGGCCTAAGTTTCTTACAGCTAAGCAAACATTTTTCTTCTATTCATTTTAATATCCTTTCCCAGTTCTAACTTGAACTTCCAACACTATTTTTTTACACCAGTAATGACTACCTTGCAAAATGCAGGTTTATGTTCTCATTAGTTTTGCTCCTCAATATAGGTTCCTCATTTACTTCTAATCTTTTTTTTTTCTTTTTCTTTTTTTTTCTTTTTTTTTTTTTTCTTTTTTTTTTTTATTTTCTGATTTGTAAGGATTGACTCTAGCTTAGAAAGACCTTTCTGGCAGTTTGCATTCTTCTGACAGAAAGAAGTTCCAAGAGTTGTTTGCACTTAGTTCCCAAGTTCCTCAGTCTGGGTTAACTACATTCACTCCTTTTGTATCTTGGGTTCCATCTTGAAATTGTGAATCTCAGATTCATAATTACCTTTGCACCACCTTCTTTGTGAATGTCTAATGTCCAACCTAATATTGCAATGACCAAATATCTCAAGATCTTATGCTGTCTAATTGCATTATCTTCTTAAAACTTCACCCCCTTCAACGGCTAAAAATCACCTGAGCCATTGCTTGCTTGATGCCAAGGTTACCTGGTAATATGCCAATATGAAGGTGAGTCACAAATTTTTCCCACTCCCTTGTACACCTCTTCTGAGCTGCTGTCTATAGCTGTGGATCTCAGGGAGCTGTCATCCTCAAAGGAAAATTTGTTTTATTGAACACTGCACAAGTATTCCACCACTTACCTGCTCTCATACTGATTCTCCATGCTCTTTTCACCCTCTGTTCTTTCTCTCTGTTTTTAATACACTGACATCTTGTTCTCTCCTGGAGTCTTTATCCCTAGTTATTTCCATTTTCTTTTCCTCTCTTGTGAAAATGGCCTCTATCCTTGTATTCTGTCCTGCCATGTTATCTTTTCTTCCTGGTTGCTCATTGTCTCTCTTCAGTACAGAAAACATTTTGTCTGTTCCTTAGATAGAAGACTACTCAGATAGCCAGGTTCTACTTCTGCCTTGACCTTCAATGTATGTATTCCTATGAAACACCCCTTCAGTAGGCACTTGGCTGTCCCGTACAATACGTACCTAGAAGATTTTAAAAAAACTGCTTGCGGTTTTTTCTCCATTTTTCTTCTAACGGTTTTCAAACTCTTTCCATTTACATTTTTATATATAGCCTTGAAGTTTTCCATCCAAGGACTGTAGTGCATCTTCTCATCCAAGAACATGATGCTGCATCCAGCTGACATCCAGTCACCAGTGAGGTCCCCCAGGGTTCAGTACTGGGGCCAGTCCTATTCAGTATTTTTATTGATGGTCTGGATGAGGTTATTGTGTCTATTCTTAGTAAACTCATGGGCAACACCTAGTTGGGTGTGTGTGTCAATCTGCTGTGAGGTAGAAGGGCTCTGCAGAGGAGAGATCCTGAACAGGCTGAATAAATGGGCCTAGAACAGCTATATGAGGTTTAACAAAACGAAATGCTGTGTCCTACTCTTTGGCCACAACAAAGCCAGGCATTGCTACAGCCTGGGGACAGAGTGGCTGGAAATCTGACCAGGGAAGAAGGACGTGCAGGTACTGGTTGACAGTAACTGAAAATGAGCCAGCTGTGCCCAGGTGACAGAGGAGGCAAATAGCATCCTAGTGTATCAGCAATAGTGTGGCCAGCAGGACCAGGACAGTGATTGCTGCCCTATACTCGGCACTGGTGAGGCCATATCTCAAATCCTGTGCTCAGTTATGGGCTCCTCACTGCAAAAAAGGCATTGAGGTGCTGAAGAGATTCCAGAAAAGGGCAACAAAGCTGGGAAAGGCCTAGAGCACAAGTCCTCTGAGGAGTGGCTGAGGGAACTGGGGTTGTTCAACCTGAAGAAAAGGCTCAGGGATGACCTTATCACTCACTTTGACTGCCTGCAATGAAATTGTAGCCAAGTGGGGCTCTTCTCCCAGGTAATCAGTGATAGGACAAGAGGACATGGCCTCAAGCTCTGCCAATGGACATCTAGGTTGAACATTAGGAGGAATTTCTTTACAATAAGGGTGATTTAACATTGGATTGGACTGGCCAGGGAGGTGGTGGAATCACTGTTCCTGGAGGTGGCACTTTGTGCCATAGTCTAGTTGACATGCTGAGTCATGGGTTGGACTTGATGATTTCAGAGGTCTTTTCCAATCTAACTGATTCTATGATTCTGTAATTATTTCAGGTGTCACTTCAAGAAAAAAGCGGTTTCCTTGTGTAACCCCTCATGGATATCATATGGCTGATGCTTATTTGCACAGTCAATACGTAGAACACAGAGCACATGAATCACCAGATAAGTCCTGCAGCTTGCTGCTCTGTGGGCTCTCTCAGTCACTAGTCACTTTGATTTCCACTACTTTTCTCTCCATTTCAAGAGCTGAATATTCATTAGCCGCAATTAAAGACAGGAAACCTTACTCCCTTACCTACAAAGCCTTTGACCTTTCACACCACGCAAATATAAAACTACCTTAAAGTCAGAAATGATAACTAGAATGTCTCATTAAGAACAGCGATCAAAACAGTGAACCTACAAATGATGAACTGCAACCTAATAAACCACTAAGCAACAAAAACTGCCAGTTAACTTACCCCCAAAATATAAGAACTTCTTTTTCCTCCACCATGGCCAAGTCCCACCCAGAATTCCCATTTCCTGTGCTTCCAGCAGTGGGACATTCTATGATATGGAAAACTGAAGTGCAATACAGATTGTCCAAAACTGCGGGGATTTTTTTTATACATTTCTTTACTAAACAGGTAAATACACACTTGTGTCCAAATTTTCAACTACATCTCAACTTCAAACATAAGAGATGTTATGGATTCAGAAGTACAACTATAGAATAAAAACTATCAGGAATATAATGGTAACTGACTTTTATAACAACCATAGTTTAAACAAGGACTCTTACCATAACAGAGAGAAAACAGGTGATTTTGGTGAAATCTTTGTGCATACAAATAAGAAAAAAATTAGCTTAAGGCCAATTTTGTTTATTTATTATTACCATCTAAGACATTATGAGATGCTGTGAGTTTCCACAAAGTAGAGACACAGTGCAAACATCATGAATTCCTTTCCCTTCCTAATTCAAAATTAGGAACATTAAAACACCTTAAATTCAAGACATTATAATTTAAAGGGAGATTTCATAAAGTCTCTTTGGTAGTCCTATTTTTAGGTGCTTATAAAACAGCCATAAATACTGCTCATTTTGGAACCTGTTATCCAATTTTTCAAGCCACAACCAATCACTCATTATATTTTTTCCTGAAAATGTGAATCAGATCAATCTTTCATTTGTGTGAGGTGGGTTTTTGGATGGATCAGGAGCAGTGTGCCAGAAGGAGAGAAAAAAAATGATAAAACAGAACTCTATTAAAATAACACTCTTTGTAGTCTGCAAGAAAGCAAAACCAGAGCCCAAACCAATTGCTAGTTTCTCAAGATATAATATATATTTGTAGGTTTTGGAAACAAATTAAAAGCCAAGCCAGAAAAACGGTGCGAACATCTTTAGCTTGAGTTACTGCCACTGAAATTCCTACCTGCTACAGCTCCTACAGCTCCTACAGCTCCTACAGCTCCTACAGCTCCTACAGCTCCTACAGCTCCTACAGCTTCTACAGCTCCTACATTCTATTGGGGAGCTCTGTGTCCTCCAAAGCTGGAAGTAGGCAGGCTATGCATGCTCAAAGCAGCCTTATATTGAATTTTGTAGTCCTGAATTCAAGAAAGCAGTCACCAATGCCGCTTTCCAGGGGATGATCACTTCCTATCAGGCTTCTCTATTTTGAACCATTCTGCTGGGTGGAGAAAAAGAGTGGCATGAGGACTCGTATGTACAAGTTTTTTCATGTTTGTTTTTTCTTCCCCAAGGTTTGGTTGATTGGCTGGTTGGTTGTTTTGGGTATTTTTAAAATTTTCACCAGACTGTTACCACAGATCCAGGAGTAAAGCTGTGTTGAATAAATCCAAAGCCATCTAATAGAGATTAGGAGAGGATAGGTTTATGGCCAGCTGCAGCACTTTCTTCTGCTTGACTCCTTTAGCGTTCTGCTCACAGATCTGCTCAGTTATATGGGTAAAACTCTCTTATTGGTACATGAAAACCAAAAGTCACTGGACAGATGTATCTGCAGCTTGGAAAAGGACATTTATATCGCTCAACCCAACTTAGGAACACATTTTGCAGGAAGACACACTAATTCTTAGAAAATCTTGTTCAATTCTTACAGAGGACCTCAGGTCAAAAATCCCAGAGCAAGGGACAAAAATTTTTAAAAAATAGTCTCACTAAAACTTGTGTGCTTCTTTCTATAATTGTTATGTATTGCTGTTGGCATTAAGAGGCCTCCAAATGAGTTTGGTCTCCATTGTACTCAGTGCTGCTTGAATGTAATGAAAATAAGGGCCATGGCCAAAGAGCTCATATTTCAAATCCACTGAACTAAGTATACACCAGCAACAATACTCAAACTTTCAAGGCTTATTAACATCAGAAACAAAAAATTTAAAAACCTTTGAGAACTGAACAAGATGATCTTTTGACTCTGAATCTGGATTAGTTTTCAGTTTGGAAGCAGAAAAATATTTTAATAAAGTCAAGAACACTCTCAGCTCTCTATGGAGGCATGCATTGAAGTGATTAAAGAATGGCTCTGCAGGATAGTGAGCTTTCAACTGAATAGGTGAAGAATCTTATTCCTAGATCTTTTGAAATGGAACAGCAGATTAGATAAATTGATATCTCTCACAAAAATATAACACCATAGTTAATTAACAGACTCTGACACGCAAAAAATCACAAAACATGACAAATAATACAGTTTCAGGACAGCTTTCAGGGGGATTTAAATAATCATAATTTGTAAATACATCAATATGGCCCTAAGAAATGTTGAACTGTAGGGCGAGTCAAATTATTATTGAGGCAACACTAGTTTGCCCTTTTTTCCTGTTTGTGGTTTATTCTTGGTAATAGTTTTATTAGATAGTAGTTAACTATATACATTTCATAAACAATTTACTTTGGCTTTAGATTACTTAAAATATTCAATTGTTTACAATTATTGTTTCTATTTCTTATCCAGATGTGTATTTGTTTGTTTTGAACTGAGCTCTGAACAGTTTTACTATAACCTTGCAGCTATGCAATGTGTTTGCAAGGTTAGAGAAGTGGCTATACTGAGAAAAATAAATGGGCTTTCAGTATATTTTTCTCTTCAGAAGGAAAAAACTAAATGTCACAAAAAGGTGGAAGAGCTGCTCAGGACTAGAATCCTCTTTCTATAGGGAGATTCCTTCAAATTCCTTCAAGTCCAAGGATTTGTACATGTATAATTTGTTTAGATATTCTCTGCCCCACTCCTCCTTCAGTGGGGATAAGTCTTCCTTGCTCTTGTTTATCCACGAAGCCATTCTGCCAATTTTGCACGCTTTCCTGCTTGCCAGGCTGGACCATTCTCGAGGTGATCTTGAAAAGCCCTTAGGGACTGCAAGTATTCAGGGCAATGTCCCATGGGATTCTTCCAAATAGACAAGACAAAATCTGTTCTGAAGTTCAGAATTTTGATACTAATCTTGGCACTTCTCGCACCTCTCAGGACCCTGAATTCCACAGCTCATGGCCACTGAAGCCAAGCCTGCCCACAACTTTCACATTGGTAAGTATCATGTCCGTCAGTGTCTCCCTTTGCTGGCTCTTCTATCACCCACATCAGGAAATCATCATCCCTGTGCTCCAGAAACCTCCCAGATCTCGTGTCCTGCAGTATCAGGGTGGTTGGCATCCCCCATGAGGACCAAGGCTTGAAAGCATGACACCTCTTCCAACTGTCTGCAAAAGGGTTCCTCTGTTCTTCCCAGTCAGGCTGGCAGTAGTAGGCACCCTTCTCAAAAAAACCCACATTTTTGCTCCTGCTGATTCTAACTCACAAGTTCTGAGCTGCCTCGTTGTCCATGCCAGGACAGATCTCTATGCATCCCTGCTGCCTTCAGACAGAACTCCCTCCATCCTCCTAAATTGTCCTTCCTGAAGAGCCCCTATCCATCCATGGCAGTGTTCCAGCAGATGCTCTGGTTCAGCCCAGATCCTATGCTTGTGTGAACACAAACATGCTGTTAAACAACTGAGTCATTCCCAGGGTTGAGGCATCATAAATTTTTGTCTAAGCTTTATGTCCCTTCATGAATTAGGGCAATTCAGACAGCAGGCAGGATTCTTGTTAACAGCTCATTTTCTCTTCTCTCTCAATTTTCTGTCAGGAAACAGCTTACAGGTCTTCCTGATGATCCTCTAGAAGAAATCATAGTTACACAAAGACTTTTTCAAACAATAAATTCTCAGGGAACAAAAGCAAAAAAGACTAAAATGCTGTTGCAGAACACCAAGTCATCAAATAGGAAATTTTATTGCTGTACATGCACCCTCATTCATTGTCTTTTCTGGTCCTGAAACAGAAGTGCTGGAGTGAAATAAGTGCTGTTTACACACATTTTCAGCCATGGCTTAGGTCAGTTCTCCGTTTCTGGAGAATAAGAGCTCTTTGGAAGCTGTTTAATTCAATGCTAGCTGAGTCTTGGCCATTTGCCTGTATGACCTCTATCTGAACACAGCATGCTCAAGAAATGCCTCCTGGCTACTTCCTACAATCACATGTGGAATATGGGCTCTGGTGACTTCATATTTCAAATTCTGTATTCAAAAATCTAGAGATATTTATGACTGACTGGCCTTTGTTAGGGGGATGAAATATACATTTTTGCACAGTTAAACTGTTAAATACTTCTTGCCTGAGAAAATATGGGAGTAAACATTCAGCCTATGCAGTGTCCCCCATCATATATCAAAGCAAGCCGTAAAAACTGACCTGCAAAACACCTAGTTTTAAAAAGCTGGCTAACTGAAAATAGCCAACTAACAAAAACGGACTGGTTTGTGCTTAGTGTTGCCATCTACTTATCCTTCACCACAAGGCAAAATTGAAGCTCTCTCCACCTCGATGAGAGTAACCTCTTGCCTCATGAAGGGATGGGCTGCACAAACTTCACTCACTCACCCACAGCATCAGCAAAGAACCTCTCACTGCTAAGAGCAATGACAGCCACATCTAGCCTAGCAGTCACTGCTCTTGCTCACTGTGTTTTCAACCTTGAGCACATGTATTTTAGCCAGGATTATAATTGTCTTCATTACTGTACAGAAAATACACTTTCCTGGACCTTTTTCTATTGAAATATATCAAATTTGCCCATGATCATAAACATGGAAGTCAGCAAGGAGTGCTGCAATTATCACAGTGAAAGAGAACATGATTTCTTTGATCCCAGCATCCAGCCATCTGCTACCGCCAGGATGTGGTGCTTCAGAGAGGAGAGAGACACTGTTTTTCCTTCTCCCCTCACTGCCTATTAACTTGCAACCTAAACCCCAAGTCTGGAAATCCTTATCTTCACAACAAAGATTACTGCAGAAATCTTGAACTTTTCTAACTTAACCTCAGAGTGGTGATATACATTATAAACTTCAGAAAATACTCCAACATTGTATTTCAATATTGCTCTGGATTCTTTGAATCTCTGCACTTCTCAGACTTGATGAAAAGGAAACAGAAAAGCAGGATTAATAGGTGAGCAACAGGTAATTCATACACAATGGTGGAATAAGTCTGTCTGGTAACATAAATTTCTTACAGAATGATCCTCTGAAGACAAGTAAAAACACACAAAATAAATGTTTAATATTTTCTTGTTAATGTCTAAAGCTTTGTCCTGACTGACTAAAAGAGATGCCATTTAAAGTGGTTATACCAAATGACCTCAACTCTGCCACTCTTCTGATTCCTTGTACAGTGTGAAGTGATCCTAAATTGCAATTTTCTCTTGTTTGATCTTCAAGTTTTAAGCAAGAAAAAGGATCATGAAAGAATTTTCGAGCATTTCTCTGTCTTTTAATTTAGTCACACTTTCTGCTCCCTATGGTTTAAATTACTCGTTACAAATTGCACAGATTCAGAAGTCAGCAACTCATTGGCTAAATACCAAATTCAAAAAGGACTCTGTAGCCATTCTCATAATATATCAGAACCATCCTATGCCCAGGCAGGACTGATAATTCATTTTCAAGTAACATCTGAAGCTGGGCTCATCTCAGTCTTTCATAACTTTAGAGCTACTTGATGTGCTAAATGAACAGGTATTAGATGGTCATGTTTAAAAAAATTGGTTAGATCTGACTAAATGTTATTTCCAGCTGAAATCAGTTAACAAGAATGCATGGGCCTCCATCCCAACAGTGCACTGTGACAGAAGGGCCCTTTACAAGGGGCGAGGAGGAGTCTTCAGGTACTGTCTTTGTTGTAAGCACAAGCTGAGCATGTACCACCACAACCTCTACACACCCTCTGAGGACCAAGCTTCTCAGGACACCTCCAGCACTAGTGATTGTCTGCAGGCTGACTGCACGGCACCGCTGGGGACAGAAGGGGGGCTGGTATGTGAATTCATGGCCCCTGGACACTGCTCTTGCTGAGAATTACAGGCATGCACTCAAGCACTTCCCTAGCACAGAAGAGTACACCAGGCTCACAGAGGAAAACATAGAAAGCAAATCCTCCTACCCAGAGGAATTTATAATCTGAAAGACTGGATGGTCATTTCACAGTGTTTTATATCCTGGGACAGGTTAGAGAGAGATGGGAGAATATGAAACAAATAAAGGGTGAAAAATAATCTTCCCATTAAGCAGTTTAAGAGCATACAATGGCATCCATATATCATGAAGGCCTAATTCTCGACTGCAAATAAAGTATTTGTATGGGAACATAGCCAGTTAGGCAGCTGTCTGGTCACCCATGGATGAAAGCAACTGATTTATGTGAGCACACTATGCATTTACACACATGAATTACACATTTACTCAGATTGTACATGTCTGGGTTTGAAATCCCAGTCCCAGCTTGCTAAGAACTGGGGGAGGTCTCTAAACAAATAATCGATAAGCTAAAATCCTTTTGCTGTCAGATGGGCTGGGGATGGCCAGTGTAACTGTAGGAGGTATCTCGCAGGCAGCTCAGAGAGAAGTTGGTCCCAGGTAGCCGAGTACTGTTTCCAGAAGAAGCAGAGCATCAAGCTTGTTTTATGTATCAGTCTTTTTCTGAATCCCATAGGTCCATGTTTTCTTCACAGCCTTGTCTAGTTTTGAATAAAACACAAAATGATCTCCAAAATTAGACCAATCGATGCACAGAAAGCACTCTGAGCACACTGTTTGAGCCTGACCTGTGACTGAATGCTCACCATATATTTAGCTCAACCATTTGCAAGTCTCTGATGTTGAACAAATGCTCTACTTTCCACTAGTTTTGCAAAGTGCTCCTAAATTTAACTCTGAGTCAACACTGTACGACTGCACATTTAAGTTAACCTGCATAGTCAGCTTATAAATTTTTAAGAAGCTTTTCCTTCTCTAACAGTGAATGTAAATGCAAGTTGTTTGAACAAAGACACTAATTTATCAGTTATAAAAATGAATGCACCTCTTTGTCTACTTGACTGCATGAAATATGCATTTGTCATTGACATAAATGGAGATTGATGACAAAAGTTATGTGTAAATACAGAATAAAAATCATAAGGCCAGGACAGTCTGGTATGGATTGCCGTATCTCCAGCAATATCAGCAGAGTTAGGACCATTTTTTAATAGCTGAAGATCTGGCTATTAGATCTAACATCTCAAGATCTTAGATGTGTTAGATGGATGTGTGATATTTATAAACTTTTCACCTAGTGCTGACCTTCTTTTGATTTGGAACAATGACAACACATTGTTTATGCTTTCACTCTGTCTGCAAATATGTCTCCTGTGCAGTCAACAAGTTTTACTGATGCTTATTGGTATTAAAGTTATTTATGAGTCTTCACAGGTATACATTTGTGGTAGAAAAAAAGAGAAGCATCATTGTTGCTTCTAGCCTTGACCTATAATGCAGAAAAGAGAAAAGAGTTTTATTTAGAAACATTAGGGAAAAAAATGCAGAGCAAAATAAATTAAATAATGGATATTACACAAAAGACCTGCATCGAAGAAAAGGGAAAACACATGGGAAAGAAAGAGATAAAGAAAGAGTTTAGAATAGTGATTCCACATTTTCATAAAATATTAGTTTACTCAAAGCCAGCTTGCACATGTTCTGTACAAGGTCACATTCGGAATCAGAAAAATGAGCAAATACTGCATTTGTGAGAGCTTTCCCTGATAGTAGCACTGTGTTCTGAGCACCTTTGTGGGATCTCTGATATGAACCAAATGCTGTATTAACAAGGACCTCTCATTAACAGTTTTTCAATGAAAGAATCGGAATGGACACAACTCTACCCTCAACACATGACCCATGACCAATGAACAAAATCATAACCGGTTTTCTCAACTCCTATGTTTCCTGCACTTCTTCCAGCATTGGTGGTTGCAGCAACCCCAAAAAGTAGACCCTGACCTTGCTTTCAATCTTGTTTCAAATAAAAATTCCTGTCAAATAAAGAGAATTTCTTCAATCACAATTTTACTCATCAGCTGTCTCAGCCACACATATTCTTACTTGATGTGTAGGATCTTTCATTGAACTCCTCTAGTCCATTTTAAATTTATATCCACTGACATAATTTAATGAAATCCTTTTTTATTATTAATTTTATTATTATTATAATTTAATTAATGTTATGCACAATCTAAGATGAGAGACTCATGGACTTCAATACAGATCAAGGACTTTGACATACAAAAAAGCAGAGAGAGAAAGTGCACATGCATGCAATTATTCTCCTTTTCATGTCCAAATTTATTAATAAAGAAATAAAAAGGGCCCCGGCCATCTTGAAGAGGTAGAAGGGACAAGAAGATTCACCTGTTCCAGTTTTGAGACAACCCACTGAAGTCAGCTGGATACCACACTGAGATACTTCCATGGGAATAAACCCAGATTACACTTTGTCAAGATGCACACACGGAGAAAAAAGAGAATTTGTCCTCTGCTAAATGAGCACAGGAAGAAAAGTTTTGCTTATAGAAAACCACAAAAATATTTTCACCTACCTTTTCACACAGAACACAGGGAAGCCCTAGGGATCTGGTCTGACTTTAGACCAGCTGAAGTTCTACCCTGGGTATATCAGCAAGCAGCAAAGCACCTTCATCAGCACTGATGGTCAGAAATGCATTTTTAAGTCTCCCAACCATTTCTCCATTACGTGCTGTGATTTCCACAAGACACCTGTCTCAGAGCACACTGACCGACCTCTTTCAGATGAACACAAGCCCAAAAATGTGCTTCAGGCACTAACGAGCATTCAGCCTACAGGACCAGGCTGTAACCAGCACAGTCCCCCAAACCACACGTACCACAGAGGTCAGTGCAGGTTATTCTGCTCAGCAGATCCACTCCTAATGGAGCACACTACTTGCTAATGTAGAAAGAGTCATGTTCAACCACTGCACAAAGGGACAATGACAAGTGGGGACAAGGCTGATTATAGTCAGCCAAAATCAACTGTCAAGGCCTAACAAGCTTGTGATGAAGTACAGCTAATGTAATTATCACCTTAGGGTCCACAGAGAAGGGCACTGATAGAGTAGAAGACAAATGGGTTAGTAAGCAAGAGCCAGAATAAAAAGCAAGGATTCCCAAACTGAAGGCTGTGATCAAGTCAGCTGTGTGGTGACAGCAAGAAAACTGCAGTTAGTCAAAATGTAAGGTAATGCACTCCACAGAGTGTAAGAGAGCAGTTACTTGAGCAAAGAACACAAAGCCCATTGTTTATGCTAAATAGCATTAATAGAAACTGGTAGTTCCTTAATTCCTTTGACAGAAATAACTGTTAGGAGACCCATCTTTCTTTAAATTCTCTTTTCTGTTTTGCCCCGGATCTCATATTACATTTTCATTGTGAAGGGTGCAAGTTTTTTTCTACAATTCCCAAGCAGGGATGATGGGCTTTGTTGCTGACATTACTAGTGAACCACACATGAATTCATAACAGCTCCCTCATCCAAAGTAGTCCACATAAGAAATTACCCTCACACAAACATCTTTTTTTCCTTGATATCTGATACCATAAACCTGTTACTTCCTTCATGGATCAGAGGTCTTTGGGGAAAAAAAACAAATGGACAAGAATTTATAAGGAAAGAAAAAAAGTACAGTTTCTGCTGGAGAACTTTTATTGCATTATAAAGAAGACAGGAAAAGTAACCATAAAGTGTTGTATTTGTAGGTCACCTTTAAAGAGTAAACAACAATTATATATACTTCATCATACTGAGTTCTGCATATCACGTTGATGTTCCTCAGTTCATCTGTCTTTCATACTGAGGGGACTCATCCATCATCTAGTCATACACAAGCCTGTCATACGGGGGTGATAGAAGTTATCTTCAAGGTAACTAACTGACACTTCTTAATTAAATATCTTGAAATATTGCATATTATTTTCCTGTACCACCACTGGAGACAATAGTAATTACATGGTGATTCCCAGAAACATTTTATGAATCCTCAATTATTGTGTAACTAGCTGGATTTGACATTAATGCCACTAGTCTACAATGAATTATATGTAATAGAATTCAGGAAATATTCAGGCACCTTTTCTGAGTTATCCAAGACTGTTCATTCTCCAAAGTTACTTAGATTGTTTTTGAAAAATATCCAATGACTAAGTATTTGACAAAATCCTGATGATTTTGACTGGGTGATTTCCAAGGTAGCAACAAGTTGGAAGACATCTTTGGAACACACACATCCTGAATTAATAAATATTTGCTTTTATAAATATTCCCAAGATGTGTGGACCCAAGGACACAAGTTCCTCACATTTCCATTGTTTTCCTTACCAAAAGTCATATAGATGTTGCAAGTATTGCTTTATTAGGGAAATGTAGGGCCTGTTTTGCAGCATCCAGAGCCTGCCAAAGGATTCATAGATTTCTAGATTTCCAAGTATGACAGTAGTTCACATTTCTGCCTGTCCAACTCCTTCATGAATTTTCAGTGCAAACCATACTCTTCTTCCAGGGATCTAACAGCCATAAAACATTTTTAAAAATATAAATACTCTTGTCCCACTGCAAGTCTGATCACTTGATGAGCATAGTTTAATATGTTCATTCCAATTGCCACATCCTGTTTATTTCGGTGCTATTTCTGAACATGCAATTTATTGATATTTATTATGTTTGTTACAATTAGATCTTGCAATTTCTCTGGAGTTTTCTTCCTGCTGTGTCTTCCACTGACAAGTGCAGTTCATCCCAGGGTGTGTCACAGACAAGGTGCTCTCTGGAATGATAAGCAGGGGATGAGGGAGTTTAGAAAGAAATTAGCAGACAAGGACAACATAAAATTTAATTTAAAACTTGGAAATAGTTCTGTGCTCCTAAAAATTCAAAATCTCATTTTATCCCCTCATTTTCACTAATTATAATTGCAGGACATAAATCCACACTAGATCTCCCCAGGGTCTCCTCCAGATATTTTGCTTCCATGTGCTGTGAGGCTATTTTCTCCTTTCAGTTTCCATCTTTCTTATTCTCTCTAACTTCTGCTATTTGCTTTTCCACTTCTCTGCTAAGCTCCAGGTCCCAGCAGACTCTACCCCTCTAGTTCTTTATTTGTTTTAATATGCTTCTCGCCTGAAAAAATGTTATCTAGTCTTCTCCACTTTCACTAATTTTCTTCTCTTCATCTTAAACATCACTATTTTCTGAAACACATTAAGCCAGTTGAATATTTTACTGCCACAATAGAGTCTCAGCTATGCACTTATTTTTTCTTCTCATTCTCTTTTTCAAATGTGTCAGTGTTTTCCTGCTTCATATCTGAATTAACAGTTTAAATACATCACCACTACTGTAGAACTTGACAACTGAGGATATTGAAACACTTCTGCTCTGTCCATGAATGCTCTGCTCTGGTCACTCAGCTATCAATCTAGAAGTCCAACCATTGTGCTCCACCAGACCCTGCACACAGCTCTGGGGGCTCTTTCTGACTTTTATCAATATTTCCCATCCCTGGAAATACTTAAAACACAACCACTTTTTGAGAGGTACCTTCTACATATTTCCTCTGCTAAACCAGGAACACTGTGCTCTTAATCCCAGGACCTTTGCCACAGTCTCTGCTTTTACTTTAGAGTGCACCATGGTTTACTTCACAGAGTGGAGGCAAGGAATACTTATCACCTGCAGAAGAGTTACAATCATTTCCTTCTGACATTTTATGCTATTAAGTGGCATAAACTATGATGAAATGTCATCATTCAAATACAGCAACAAAATGAAACCGACTCCAAACATGATCTGACTACAGAGTGTGTGGAAAACACCCTCACTTTATCAGCAAACAGCAGAAAAGTAGTAGATAATTTATGTCATAGCATTTAAAGTTTCTGAAGTCATACATTATTCATGGAAAAAGTCATCTACTTGTGTCTTTAAAAAAGACACATTAAAAAGTACAATGTTAAAAATAGATGGCATTTTATTGGAGATCATAATTATTTAAAAAGTTGGCAACAGGGCTTTTTAGATACTAAAATGACCTTTCAAGATGAAATGAGGAAAAGAAAAGCTTCTCTGAGGAAGAAGCTATGAAAAACTCCAGTGCATAAAAAAGGCTTTTACCTTTAATCTGAATTTTAGTATATTCTTCAACAAGAAGAGAGACCAGTAAAATCACAATCAGAAGTACTATTAAATAGCAGTGCAGGTCTGCTGAATGACAGGACTTGTAACCTTGTCGTGACCAAAATTGTCATGATACATCTGTAATTTGAAAATGCAAACTTTGCCTGGGCAGTAAATGAGAAATACACAAATATATTGAAGACCATAAACACAAGCAGAGAGTAATCCCTTAGTACCATTTACCTGTCTCAGTGTTGCCACACATATTATCAGTACACAGATTTGCTTTCATTTCCCTTAATCAGTGTTCACTCTTCTGCTTACTTTCCCCCTAAGCAAAGATCATGTGAAAATATTGGTAATGTTACAATTTAAATCAACAGTAAAAGCATAATTAGAAGTGGACACACAGTCGGCCAAAATCACACAAGAAAGCAGACAGAAATTCTGCACTACCTTTTGAGTGACCTCTCCCTGCACTTATTTCGTTTTTTTAGAGGTATGTTGTGTGTGGTCAGTCTCTGGTGCACGTGCTGGGACCCCAAGTGTGACCTTCCACGTCATTTACTGGGCAAGATCCAAGGGTGGGTGAAAGAGAGAAACCACCAGCCATGGGATGCAAAGGTATGATGACAACAGACTACTTAACCCTTTGCCTTTATTCTTTTCCTGCCTAAGGCAGAGTCAGCTCCCCAGAGATGTTGCAGAAGAGGTAGAATTCAAAGAGCATTAGAATGCACAGAAAAATGAAGTAGCAAGTTCCCTTGTTAAGGCCAGCTCCAGGAAAGTATCCTTGTTCAGAGAGGATGTTAAGCACCTTGTTAAATCCTTTTGAGGATGGCGGGACCAATAAAACAAGAAATGCTTAAAGTTAAGCATATTGTTAAATGCTTTCTAGACTTAAACTATTACTTCTTTTCTGACTAGTGCCCTGCTCTTGAAGGCCATTTCATTCCTTGGAGGCAGTGCAAAAAGAGGCACAAGGCTCTTGTCTCTGCAAGGAAAGGTTAACTCTGCCCCAGCACACCTCTCCTCTGCATTAAGTGAGTTCCAGAGAAGAAACCAAGTATCTCACCTTTATTTAAATGTATTCTCCTGTTTATATTAAGCAAATCTAAATCAAAGTATTAATTACATTACTACTTCTCTCTGGAGAAGCTGCCTCCTGTTTACAGCTGACTAAATGGGAGCTGGAAACTCTGTAAAAGAGCAACTTCAAAAATGACTGGGAAGAACAGAGGTGCAATGAGCAACGCACCAGCTCCAAAGAGAGCTAGCTTATAGAAAGATAAATCTGGGACACAGTGAGCATGTTCACAAAATCCAGTCTCCTGCTGGATAACTAAAAGGAACTATATTGTCTAGTGAATGTCTAATATCCCTATTAGCAGCAGTGATCAGGGCAGCAAACTACAGGCAGTAGAGACAATATGCAGGCAGTAGGCACAGCATGTGTGGCTACAAACAGACATTACAACAGCAGAATAATAACTTTAACCTCTGCCTTCAAAACATACCACAAATTCTATAGGTTGTTATTCACAGGAAACATCCTGCATGAAAAAGTATAAACATGGCTTTAATGCAACAATATTGCATTGTCAGCTCTTGGTAATAGGTTTAATTTTAACTCAGGAAAACCACAAAAACAAATCAAGAGTTTTGTGTTCCTTTTCATTCTTTTCGTTACAAATGAGATTTCCAGAAGCTTAAATTCCAGTGTATGGTGGCTGCACATTGAATTGTTAATTACCTGCCTTCTGGTAGAAAAAAAAAAATATCATATTGAAACCCTAAGCTGTAGTTTGTATCTTTTTAAAGAAATCTCAGCTGCTAGTTTCTACTCCAGAACATTTAGAAATGCTTGCCTGAGGGGAAAAAAACCCTAAAACTAAAAATGTCATTGCAGTAGTAGGAGATGGGGTTACCTCCCACTGTTTTAAATTCAGCTCTGCAGTTCTGGCCCTCAGACTCATCTTTGTGCAGTGACAAGTCTGACCTGCAATATTGAACTTACACAGGTTTAGGAAGCCAAAACTTTATGTTCCTTAGGATAGGTCAAAGCAAAGCTAAAAAAATGCCTGTAGGGAGTGACTAGGAGCAAACAGTAAATGAAACCAAAAGGGCGCTTAGGTTCTGCACAAAAACATGAGGCTTTGAAAATATAAAGAAAACATGTTTTAGAACAAAGAAGAAAGTTTTTCTTGCTATTAATTTTGGTGTCTATGCCAGAGAGAGTGCTGAACACTCAAGGGCCTCTCTGCTAAGCACTGGGTAAGCACACAAGTAGATAGTCTCATCTTTGGAAAGTTTTCAGTCTAGCCCTTTACTTCTCTACCTTTTGCACATATTAAGTTATGCCTCCTCATTTAATGGCAAAGAAGTGCTGTCAAACTAGATAAAGCAAAATGCCTTCTGTGCTTACCATCCCTTTCAGAACATATTTTATAATCCACAACAATAAAGTATAATTTATGCATTTTTATCAAACTCTGCATTATTTCAATAACATCTGCAGAGATTGGATTGCAATATGTTCTGGGAGATATTGTTTTGCCCTGAGTTCACAAAATGTTATATTTTTCAGTTCAATCTCCTGCCACAATTGCATCTGCAGTTATGAGTATTTTTTTATCTGTTTTGCCAGGTCTTGTTTTGAGTAGTAAGAATTCTGAAAGCCAGATGATTTGCAAAACTTTCTTCAGTGGTCTGTGAATATTGATTTAAAACAGGCCAGAATCAATGACCATAGCTCATTTATTGGATGTCTTTCTTAAAACGACATATGTAAAAGAGGAATCAAAAAAAACATTCTTTTCATAATCTTTTAATTTATTTAAGTAAACCCTGCTGTGATAGAGGACTGTGCTCAAATGAAAGCTTTTCCAACTTTTCTATAGAGTGTTCTAAAAAGGATTTCCCACTGAAAGATAGAGTAGCCACTGTTCTCAAGAGCATTTTTTTCTCTCATCAAGGAAGAGGAGGCACCTGCAGTAACCACTCGGATCAGTGCAACAGTGAATAGGTTCATCCTTCATCCCAGTCCAAATTACAATTGTATCTCAGCACTTTCTAACACTTTCAGGCACTGATCAGGGACTATCCCCAGTTTCTCAGTGCTGCTGCTCCAGGGTTCTCTCTTCATGGATAGGGACAAAAGTGTCCTGTTCCAAGCTCCTGAAGCAGACTGTGGAAAGTGACTGAAGTAAATGGTTGCTGGCAAAGTGGCCAGGTCATTTCAGTGAGAGATGCTGGTAGTCTGTAGTTCTGCTCAGATGAAACCATCTGGGACCAAAAGAATGCTTGCTCTTAGATCAATAATTCAAGCAAGGGGGTTTTCAGCAAAACCTGTGTAGAAGCCAAAATTACTTTTGCAATGGAAACCTGCCTAGGGCAAATAGCCTATCTCTCATTTCCTATGCAAAATCCATTGTGTTCCAACTGATTTTCTAGGGAATGATCAGAACTGAACAGACTTATCCTTTATTTGGGATTATTTTGCCTGAACTGCACAGAGAATCTCTAAGGATTTTCCTTCTGATGAGGCAGACAGGATTCTACCTGACATCTTACCTACTAACATAAGAGGCCTGTGGCATGCTAGAGTAACAATAATGTATTAAACTTATCAGTTCACTCTTGTCTCACTTCCCCCATTCCCCATCACTAATCTGACCCTGCAGCAACCACAAACTCTACTTGAGAGACCAGGTATTGTCCCCACACTAGTGTGCATATACTGAATTTACATTAAGGATTGATCAGGAAGGTTTATCAGGTAGTTTGCACTAACCACTGAGACAATTTCAAAGAAAAAAGGTTGTTTATTAAAGAGGTGGTTAAGACAGCTGCTTTGCTTTATGACTCATACACAAACAAGTATAGCACTTTTTACTGTACTAGAAATGATAAGAATTATACAGCTAATATTATTTTCAAGGAAATTATATCAGGAATTTTTGAACCACTAGACTGGAAATACTAAACCAAAACCTTTTCTTGCTCTTTAAGACCCCTTCTACACAATTTCTTTCTTTTTAATAATAAAAATCTGCACATAAATATGTTTATAAAGAGATAATTCCATCCCTGCAATCTGAGACCTATAAACCAAGGCAGCTTCTCTTTCCTTGTTACAAACATCTTAAGATCAAATTATACAACTAGACATAATTGAAGATATATTTGAGGTCAAGTCCATTTTAAATTATTTGGGGATAGGAAAATATATTTGGAATGTACTGTTGGTGTCCAAAAATGCAAAGTTCTAAAATCCCAATGGTTTAAACAAAGAGTAGGAATTTATATTGGGCAACAAGGTCTCAGGCAGAGAGCAGGAATAGGTTAAAAGTGGAATAGTGCTAGGGGAGGCAAGGTAGAAGAAGAGTTTATGAGGTGACAGCTCTATTTTGCCTAAGCTTGTCAGGAGGTGAATGGGGAAAGGAGCTCTCTTTCAAAAGGGGCTTCAGTATTTCAAAATGTTTTGTGCTCCTAACCAGGTTTTACCTTTCCATAGGCAAGAAGGCCAGGCTGGCTCCAGAGCGACATCCCAGGAGCACCAGCTGCCTCAGAGAGAAGATCATGTAGACACCCCTACGAGGAGAGCATTGAAATTCAAGTGAGAGGGGGGAAAATGAAGAGATACAGGTATAAATGCGCATACGTATACTGCCAACTGTAAATGGCCTCCATTGTTCCTGATCCCACTCCTTTATTCCCTCCATAAAAAAATTATGAGACCCAACTATTCATACAGCATTTCCAGAAATTTAATAGACCGTATAGATTAAACTCTGAGGGCCAAGCACTGGTGTCAGATACACCCAATGAAACCCCATCTGAGAACAGAATTTGGCTCAGATTCAGCAGGCAAATGAAAGGGGTTTTTTCCACTTTCAGAAGAAACCCAAGTATGTAAAGTTTATAGGCACTAGTAGGAGAATAAATCAATTTAAGTCCATGTCACACCATTCTTTACAGTTTTGTAACAAGGTGTACTTTGTTAGATTTTAATCTGCATACATTTGAGACAGCAAAGCTCTTCAAAATCATCTTTTAATGGCATCGCAATTTATAGACAGTAACTAATTTCAAACTTCATAGCACTTGGCTTTTATGATTATTCAAATCATTTAAATGCAAATGAATTTCCAGAGAGAAAACATCAAATGCCCTTGAGTGGCAACATGTAATAGAACTTGCGAGCAGAAATCACAGTAGGAATTTGAAGCAGTCTGATAGGGTTTGACGGGAGGTCTGTATAAAAGTGTTTGCCTAAATCCAAT
Organism: Sitta carolinensis; assembly: GCA_032173965.1. NCBI lineage: Eukaryota > Metazoa > Chordata > Aves > Passeriformes > Sittidae > Sitta > Sitta carolinensis. Next base: position 46,008,743 of record CM063285.1, on the reverse strand, counting down.
TTACATTTCATTTCACATTATATTCTATTTACCCATTTTGTCATTTTAATATGACTTATTTACTTAATCCTGCTCTGAAATCCAATCTACTATCAAGAGCAAATGTGGAATTCTGGGCAGGATAGGACTTACAGCAATTTTGCATTTGAGGACAATGGTAATACAGTTTCTAAAAAAGAGCTAGCTAGCTTTTCCCCCCAGTTAATAATGTTACAGCACCATGCAGCCAAAAACATTTGTGCATGCCTTAAATAATTACACTTCTTTCAAGCTAAGGAATTGTTTGGCTACTGACAGAGTAATATTTCCTGGGAGGCATTGCTAAGCTACAGTACATACAAAATATTTGGACACAGAGTGCTGAGAAAGATCTGAACTATTCTAAATGTGATTACACTCAGAAAGATAAGAACTGTCCTGGAACTCGCCGTTCAGCAGCAGTTACAACAAAGCACCATGGGTGGGTTTTCTTACAGCCAGATGGATTTGAAGGAGGCAGCAAGAGCTGGTCTACCTCTAGTGCTCCTGGATCAGCAGTGCAGGTGAGGACCCAGCCACAGCTCATGTTTTGATATCACTCACCCTCTGTCAACATCCAGCCTTTAGGTTATGCAATGCACATTAAAAAATGTAACTGTCCACTGTTGTGCTTGTCTCTACGGTCCTAGTTATATCACCAGCTAGCCAACAGTAGCTCTGGGGTGAAACACCACAGCAGCCGCTGTGTGGCTCAGCAGCGAGGTCCAGACAAGCTGGGAAACATCACAACAGCATTATTGGACCTTCCAATAGTCCACAAGTGCAAAATGACCAAATGCATTCTGCCCTATCCCAGTGCAAATTCTGCCCTACAGCAGGCCAAACCACGGCATTCAGCATTAGTAGGCTGGCAGAGATGATGATGAGGTTTGCACAGCTTGCGAGGGGGTTTGACCATGGCATGGACCAGACTTACACATAAGTGATCTAGGCATATGTGGCAGTCCCTAATTTCACCAAATACCTCTTTTCCAGGCCCAGTATTTGAATGAAAAGGCAAAAATACATCTCAGACTCACTAATTCTAGCAAAGACTATACACAGTATCCAGAAGACTTCCTAGTCTGCAGGAGAGGAGAATGGGAGAACATGAGTTTGTGGTGATGCTGGTATCTGAATATTTTCTCATTTCCTAGAGAGGAACTGCACTACTTAAGACTACTGTAACAAAGTAAAAAATTTAGATCTCATGTGTTTTCAAAATCTGTCTTTTTAAATATTACAGAATACACAAATACCTTCAGATAGTTAGGGCTATTCATCATTCTATGCCACACTTCCAGCACAGAGTTTCCAGAAATCCATGAATATTTTTTTCTTATCAGATAAAAATTACTGATACAAGTCAGTACAATGTTTGTTGGTGAAAACTCCTATAGTCAAGTAAACTGAGTGATAGATTTGAAGGAAAATAAGAATAAAATATTGTGCTTGGGATAGAGAGATTACTAAAATTGTGCTATTCCAACAGTAGTCAATTTCACAATCAAGATATCTTTTCTACTGCAAAGGCAATTTTTATGTCTCCTGCACATAAACGTCACTCTTTTGTTTATTATGTGTTTCTTTTTCATTTATTTCATTAATTTTGTATATATTTTCTGCAAAAAGACTTCTAAGGAAGTATATTTGTCCTCTGTTTTGAGAGATTTTTCTTTTGCAAGGATGATATAACTGTGTAAAAGCAATAATACAAGGCCTTTTATCAAAAACTTATCAGCACTTTTCAAACAACAAATCAGTTCATTAGATTTGAATAAGCTAACTCCTGGATTAGCTTTGGACCTACAGTTAGACAGGTTAGGCTGTTTTGGTTTTTTTAATTTTTCAAATTTCATGGAAAGGGTTACTCAGATGAAGTCTGGTATATTGACTAGCAGTGATCAAACAGTAACAAACCTTGAATAAAGGTCTTGAGTTTTTATTACTACTAGATATAGTTCTACCATTAACTAGTCCAGCTCCCCATTGGCTCCCAGGTCTGGTGACTGATTCCCCCTGTTTCCTCAATGGACATTTGCTCAGAAGCTCTGCCAGAGAAATTCCCCTTTGGAAAAAAACAGGATGGGGTCTAAGGAAACAGTCCCTTCCAGAGGCCACCCACCTGAAGACAGATGGCCAGGCTGCAGAAAGTTTTATTCCCAGCTCTCTGGTCTTTCCCCAGTGCTCTCTGCACACAGTTCTTCCTTTCCATGACCTCCAGCTGCACCCCTGGACATGCAGATTGGAGTGTCTAGCCCTGAGCAGCACAAACCCGGGGCAATCAATACCACTACACCTGGCAGCAGGATCCACCACACAGAGGGGGAGAACCAAGCACTGCAGACAAAGTCATTATTTGCTGAGATCATCAAATCACAGTTTGCTGAGATTTGCAAAGTACAGTTTTCTGTAAGGAGATGTCAGTCCCTTCACTGAGAGGTTATGCTGCATAGAGGCCATGAAGGGCATGTCCTCAAAGACACCTCTGATCCTGACCTCAGTCTCTGGCTGTGAATAGTCTTGGGTTTCACTCAGCTCTGCAGTGAGTGGTGAACGGTTTGCACAGCAGTACCACTCAGCATCTTCAGTAGAGCTGCCCCAGGTGTTTGCTGTGTGCACACAGCCAGCTCCTCTTGCAAGCAGGTGAAATATCTCAGTGTAGAGCTAAAATCCACTGCCAGAAACTTTTATAACAGTAGAAAACACTCTTAATAAACGAAATAGGTGGAACTTTTGTCAAAATCAAATTCTATCAGGAAGCAACATAACTCACCTATCCTTATTCACATCCAATACCAAATTCCCTTTTTAATTTCTTCCCTTTTCTACTACATTTTTTTCATGTAGCAGTTGGATGCTTCTGGTAATACCTGAAAGCCCTTATTTTAACCTTTATTTCCTTTTCTGTGACAGAATTAAGATTTTTCTTCCTGGAACTGTTGATAATATTTTCTGAATTTAGATATGGCTGTTACATGACAAAAGAAATAACAGAAACTTTCACTGTGAAGTAGAAAGTGCAAAAAAACTCCTAGACTTTAGGCAATACACTTCATGCACTTACAGTACACCTCAAAGCCAGGAAGCACAAGTGTTAACATAAGAACAGTTGCTTTGCAGACATCTGATACCATTCTCCCAAACCTGCTGAGTGCACTGCTTTTTTTCCTATGTTTGTTAAACACCCCTTTCCCCAGATGGCTTGGTATCAATAGGCCATTTTACCCACAATGTAACTACTTTGACCAAGTACTGTATTTTTAAAGAAATACTTCTGTGGCTTTTATACTGCAGGAAAGAAGAAAGAAAACACAACAATAATGTGATTGAACTACAATCTTAAAAAGCAGCATGGCTGAGAGACAGATCTCTAGTTTTATGCCTGGACAAAAACCAGAAGGAGAGGGGGGGATGTGGCTGTTCCATTTCTATCCACAGATTAAATATGAGGTGGTAATAACAAAGATTGAAGGAAGATGTATCATATCAGGGCCAGAACTGCGCAAGTGTCCTACCTCACCAGAGAGTGAAAACAAGGGGCAGACTTCCATACAGGACATAGACACATTCCATATGTACACTACATTATTTACAAAATATTCAATAACATTTTAAACTGACATGAAAATTATTTGGTTGCAAAAAATTTCGGTTAGCTGCTCTTCATCTCAAAGATTTCTGCAATGAAAAGACTACTGAGATTATGGGGAACTCACAAAACATTTATTTACCTAGAAAAAAGGATATTTAGAAAATAATAAAAAAAATATACAAAATCTAGCTCCATGTATATGCATGTGTTACTACACACACACTAAACTAGGTATTTAGGATAAGAATTAATATTCAGTGTCTGATAAAATATTCAACATTTTCCTCCAGTATAATCATCTTTTTAAACATGGTAGGACCTTTTTGCAGGTCAATCACAGTTTTCAGGCAAGCTGTAATTTAAATCAGCTCCATTCTGCATCTAATGTGAATGTTCCACTGAAAATAATTAAAACTATCTGCACTACTTGTGTCTCTCTGTCTGCCAGATACAGACCGCTGTTGGGCATGCACATTGCTAATCTCAAGAAAGAAAGGAAAACTTGCAGAAAGGACAAGGAGGTGACAAAGTAATTGCCCACAGTGGGTGATTTGAAGAGTTGTAATAAAGAGGCACTCCCTGCTCCTGATACCTTCATCTCACCTGAACACTTATTTGGTGACTCACTTTCGTTGCCTACATCACCCTTTAGGCTAATAATGGAAATAGATAACTCTCCTGGCAAGCACAAACAGTATATCAGAGCTATTGACTATATCTATACTTTTTCAGCACCAAGATGGTTCAGTTTGTTCATCAAAAGGGTCTCAGCTTGTTTAATCTCCTTTATCAGCCCTGCTTCCATCTCAACGCTTGCAAAGGCTCCTGCTCCTTAAATTGCTGCCTTCATCTGAGGCAGTGCAGTGCATATTTCCCTTTTCTACAGAATGATGTTTCAATGCCAAAGAGAATGAGCATGAAAGACAGAAATAATCTTGGCACTCATTCAGGTTGTTGTGAAGAAAAAGAAGGGAAAAAAACCCAGACTGCCAATGGGGATTTCCTCTGTAATAAGCCAGATGGCATCATAGGATGCTTAGGGAGACTGTTTCTGTCTAATTCTCTTCAGTAGCAGAAACTGCCAAGGTCTGGCCTTTGTGGCAAAACCAGTGACTAGCTATTTTATATTCTTTCTCTTTGCTGTGTGTGCTGTCCCCACCTGTCACTAATGCCTTTGTAATGCAGTCGGCGCCTGATATGAGCTCCTTCCCCTCCTTTCTCTCCCTCACTTCTAGACTCCAAATGATATTTCCTTTCTACCTATACCAGCAACATGGATGCAACATTTGCTTTATATCCCAGTGACGCCAAGATAATTTCTTTCTTCAAGTGCAAAATGTTTCACATAACATGGGGAAAACCAGCTGTGAAATTTCTAAAGGTTGCCATCCTGGCAAAGGACCAAAGCAGGGGTTGATGCAGGGAGATGGGGATCTGGTGTTCTGTAAAACACAGGCATTCAGAAGCTCAAATGTCAAGATGGATACCCTACTTGAAATGCTGGTTGGGGTTGCAAGGATTTTTTTTAATCTATATTTATAAACTTTATTTATATACATATATAGCTATCTGCTTCTTTCTTTTTTTTTTTTTTTTTTTTTTTTTTTTTTTTTTTTTTTTTTTTTTTTTTCTTTTCATATCTGCAAAACTTTGGTGTTTCAGTTGTATTCTCCATTGTGGATTCAATCTCTCTGCTGACCAGATGGATAGTAGAGATTATGATTCCAAAAAGATGGAAAACCTTACAGAAATCTTCTATGGGATTACTACAGTGTTTTTGGTTGCTTGGAGTCAGATCCATAATCTGTCTCCTGCCTTAAGGGCTTGTATTTCCACTGCAAGGACTAAATTGTTTTTCCTTTCCAGAAGCAGTCCTATCATGTATTCAGCATGGTGCAGTTAGATATTTTAAACTCACTCTTTGCTGAGAGGAAAGTAACATTTTCCCACAACTTTCTGAATCTGCTTCTTTCTTTTTGACATGGTTCTTTGTCTCCAAGTAGTCATCATGTGCAGATGTCACTGCAGCAGCATAAAGAAATACATCCCAGAGTATCATTTCATATAGGCAATAGAGCTGCTAATGGCTGCTGTAGCAAAGGCACTTAGAAAACTTTGCATGCTGTGCTGGAAAGGAAGGCGCAGAGCTAATGCAGAGATGTCATCTGAGATACAGACAGTGCTGGCTGGCAAATCAGGGCTGCAAGAGTCATAACAATAGCAACATTTATAATCTGATAACAATATGTTCATTGATATACTGTCAACTGGGATAATCTAAAGACAATCAGAAGTTATTTTCTTTATCTAGGTATAAAATAGCAGCAAACAGGCTTACAGGATTTTTCTAAGATGAATTTCTTCTTGGAAGTAAAGCCATGCAGATAGCTGTCTCATTGAGCAGCTGATGAATGTTTCAAGATATAAATGTTGGTGGTTTTTTTCCAATTAAACAAAGATGTACCATTTCCGCATTTTTGGATGAATAACAATAGTCTGTATCACAGTGGGTTTACTCTTTAAATGTACAAAGAGAAATATGAGGACTGTCAACTGAAAAATGATAAGCAACCTCTCATTCCTCTTCCCAGCAGCTTTCCATAACTCTGACAGCAGAACAAGAACCAAATCATGAAATCAAGCCCTAAACCATGGCAGACCTGGTCCCAGCACATGCTGGGAAAACTAGAGAGAGCCTCCACCTATGCTGCAGCTGAGACTGGGGACAACATTTGGCAAAAAAGGTCTCTTGGCAGCATTCAGCAAAGGAAGGCTTGGCCATGGGGGATCTGGAGGGTGCTCTGTGCAGGGAAGAAGAATGATGGGCTCCCCCACCAACCAGACTGAGGGAGAGAGCCCAAAAACCCCCAGCAGTTCCCTGTCTCCGTGTTCTCAGCACTGCTTTTCTTGCTCCAGCCCTGCCGCATTGCTTGCTGGTGGAGGCGCAGCTGTGCACACCCCGCCAGTGCCTGGGCTGGCCCTCTGCCCACAGTATAGCAGATTACAGTTCCCAGAACTGCTCTCCAGGGCCAGGATGAGCAGGAAATCAGGATTTCTTGACACTGGCCTAATGCTGGAAGAGAGACCAGCCAGGCAGAACTGATGGGGCCTAAAGATAGCTTGACATCAGCTCTTGCCTAGTGCCTTCCTCTGCTGCAAAGCAGCCAAGGTAAAACCCAAAATCCAAGCCAGTATGTTTGAACAGGGCAATAACAACAAAGCCATTTTCTCTTCTCCCAGCTGTGTGTTGAGCATTGTTTTGTGTTTATGGCCCCATTGCTATTCGGTGCAGACTGCCCATGCCTGGGGTCAGCATTCCCTGCTGGGGTCCCAAGGGCCACTGCGAGCTGGTGCTGCCAGCAGCCTGTGCCTGCCTCGACAGGGGCTCTCTTGAGCCCCAAAAAATCCTATGTAGTGCCTTGGGAGCACATCTGAAGGCAAGAAAAAGAAATTCTTCCACCTAACAAATTTTTAAACCCAGTATAGAACACACCAGACTTACCTTAACTTTGAGTGAGATGTTCATTTCCATTCTAGTGAGTGTTATCCTGAAAAACAACTCTGAAATTGCCCTTGCTCGGGTTTACTTGGGTTAAGAGTTACAAATTACAGCTGGACAGACTTTAGCAAAATGTTGTGTTGGTTCATTCTCACAGAGTTTTGGTTAATTAGACAATGAAAGATGTAGTTTAGAATCAGGATAATAGGAATAGCTATGTCACAGTAAACTGGTGGGACACTTCTGGGACATTAATGGAATCAGATGCCAATATCTGTGCTGCTTTAGGAAGGCTCTATGTTTCGCCTCCAAAAAGTTCCTTTTCCAATAGTAGTAAAGTTTATGTTGTCCATTACATAAGATAGAATCTCTGTTCTAAATATATATATTACTACTAATGTTCCCATGCTATTGAACAGCTGTGAATCCTTCCATACTTCAGGCATTTGTGTGTCCTCCTCTATAAAATATATGTTGCTTTGGGAGGCGGTGACCACTAATCAGGAAGTAAACTTTCTGCTGTGGGAAATTTCTGTTTTGACTACATGAATATAAAAGTAAGCTTCCAGGAAATTTGGAAGCATACTGTCTCTGAGGAAAGAGAAACCTGTTGTGAAACACAGGGGTTTTGAAAATTTTATATAAATGTACAATTGGCAAAATCTACCCTTCAACGGTATTTTTGAACTGGGCTTCAGTTCAAAAATATGGAGACCTTCCATGAAAGAATATTCAGTAGAACTCTAACCTTCATAGCTGTCCTGGTTTGGCCAGCCCAGGGAAGTGAGCTGGCTGGTTTGAGATTGGTATTTTATGGGAGCGATGGAAAGCCTTTTCCGGTTGCTGTTGCCTTTGGCAGCAGCCCGGGCAGGTCTCTCTCCCCCCGGCTGTCACAGCACACACCTCTGCCCTCTGCCGGCCCTGCCCAGTGCGGGCAGGGGAGGCCCCGCGGGCCAGGCAGGCCCGGCTGATTGGGGAACATCTGCGGCACAGAGTCTGCTCTGCTGCTGGCCCAGCTGAACCTGCTCTGGGAGCCGGGGAGAGGGGGAGGCACCGTGAGGCACGATGGAACACCTCAGGAGACACCAGGGGTGGAGGAGAACTTCAGAGATCTGTCCAACTTTCCCTCCTGGCTGCAGGCGACCAGCGAGCGGCTGCCTTTGGGCCTGGACCCTCTGAGAGCCGCCCCCTCAGCACGGCTGTGCAATGGGACACCATGGACTGCCGGGGATGGACACTGACCCTTGTTAACTCTTTCAGTGCATCAGTGCACAGATGGGACTTGGAAAGCCTCTATCCTCTCTCCAGTGAGAGAAAATCAGAATGCAGATGGGTAAAGACCACATGAAGTATCAAAGTCAGTCAAGAAGGAATGAAAAGTCCAGGTGGAAGGAGTGTGGGAAGTTGCTTTTGAGCTGTAAAAGATTCTTGTGAGCTATGGTAATTGGCTATAATATAATATAATAATATATTGAGATTTTTCCTTTAAACAATAAAGAAGTATGGGGGAGATAAAAGAGTTCAAATTGTAGACCTGAGCAGAAGAGTGAAATGTTGAGGAGACTGTTGATTCCATGAGAAGTTGAACAAAAAAATAAAGTAATAAAGACTCTTTGCCCTGGAAGAAGAAGTGAATCTCTGTTCCTTGGAGGTGAAGGTGGTCCCAAAGACAAAGACAACCTTTGTTTTGAACAGTTATCTTTAAAATAAGACCCCATACATCAATGTGGCCCAGAGACACAACTGTGAACATGGGAGGAGTTTCATGAACACAAAAGATCCGGGTGGTTGCTGTTCATGAAGAATGAATCTACAAAAGAACTGTTTTCTTGTGAGGAAATTGACCACAGGGAATGAGAGGTGCTTCCCTCCCTAAATGAACAGAAAAAAAACTGTTTTAGAGGTGGAAAACTGAATGAAATTTCAGAGTGTTGTTTTCTTTACATTGTCAGTTGGGAGAAAAGAAGGTGTGGGGAGGGAGGAAGAGTGTTTTAAAGGTTTCATCCTCATTCTTGTTGTTTTTCTTTCTTTTAAGTGTTAGTTAATAAAGTCTTATTACTTTTAAGCTTAAGCCTGTTTTGCTCTTGATTAGAAACTTTGAAATTGACAAAATCAAACCAAAACAGAAATTGGTATTTCTACCTGGTTTCAAATTGAAACCACAACAATAGCAACTGTCAAATACCTGGAAATGCAAAGTGTGTCCTGGAAAGCCTAATGCAGTGAGGGAAAGGAGCTCAGGTTGAAGCCACATTATCACAATTTTTGAACTTAAATCTCACTTCTCTGACAATGCACATAATTTTAATGTGTGAATACAGTACCGAGAGACCTCTTATCAATATGTTCACTATGCAAGTGGAAGCTTAGAAAACTTAAAAGCAAGTTGATAAATTTCCATAAAAGTGTTGCCAGCCCATAATCAGATGGCCGGGAATTCCCAGTTGCACCAAAGATAAAAACTGAAGATATTAATTTGTCCTTGTTTGAACCAAGCACTCCTACTGAAATCAGCAGTACCCACATGTACAGTCCTTTGCCTGCAAAGGCTATTTTCCTGCCAGTCCATAGATTTAGGCATTTTCTTTATTTCTCTTTCAAAGAGTGAAAATAAAAAGGGAATATAAAAACTCAAAGGACTTTATTCCATTTAGATTGAAGTCGTTTCTATTTGGCAAGCCAATACCTGTCTTTGGCCTTTATTTGGCTTTTTCAAAAAGTCACAGTCTACCGCTTCCTTTCCTAAATTCAAAGGCAATACCTATTGGTGAGATACCATGCTCTTACTCAGTTGCTTGTAAAACAGCTATGCAAAATATACGCTGTAATTTTTCCAAATCTGGAAACTGAACATTTGTTTAATGACTTGTTCCCATCAGGAAGAGTCCAAATCAAAACCTTCCTCCCACCTCAATTTTGTGTTTTTCCTTTTCCATGACTGCCTCACAAGTGCGGGCAGCTGCAAGCCTGAGAGCAGGGACATTTAATGTAACTGTATTTTTTTAAGCTGGAAAGGCTTACACCATAGGAGAGCTAATTAAAGTTACTTTGTAGTGAAAAAGAATGTCATAGAAACATCCAATTTAACTGAGAAGATAGAGAAACACAAAGACAAAGACAAAGTCTTTTTCTAAACTTCCTTTAAAGAGAAACTTACCAATAGGATTCAGAAGTTTTCTGCAGTTTCATCTAGATCCCTTTTTACCCCACCCCCTGGCCACTGAATTATTAAATTAAAGACCAGGAAGCCTTGTTTTGCCAGCTTTGCTCATCTTAGTTGATTTATGTATTTACCATCTTGTGGGGTTTTTTTTGGGTTTTTTTCTTTTGTTTTGTTTTTTCCTGGATGGAAATGTATTTCAGAAAGCCTTTCACCTGGACAGGAGGACACCTAGGAATGAAAGATCCATCTTCAATCCCAGCAGGTTGCTGCTGATCATGGCCTGGTAGAAGTGTGTGTCTTTCTCCCAGCTCCCACCCCAGGTGGGCAGAGCAAGGGCACCGTGCCAGTCCAGACTCCAGGAGTGATACAGGAATAGGAGCACTGCCCAGCACCTGCTCTGCCTTGCTCAGGCACAGGATGGAAATTATTTGGCCTGGCACAGCATTGTACAGATGAAATTGCCACTCCTTCTGCCTTAACCTGGGGATGAGGGTAACACCAAAAGGTCAGACAGCTGCAGCAGCAGACCCTGCAGTTTCTATAAGCTCCATGTAGGGATTTAATTTTTACAGTTGTTTACTTAGAGGCTTCACTTTTAATAATTCTGAGAGAAGGATCAAAGCAAAGCAAGAGAGCCTCTAGCATTTTCTCCTGCCTCTTTTCTGTACTGGCACAAAGAGGAAGCAGGCATTTCCACAAAGTCCTGACTCAAGTATAAAAATAAAGTTTACATTTATCATATTTGAAGGCAGCCAAGGAAAACTGACCTTATGGTATGAACTCTAAGAATGTTCAGGAGGGAGAAATTAAAACAATTAGTAGTAATTACGACCAAAATTATGGTACTGAATAGGACAGTGCCTAATAATGAGAGGTCACAATTACTAATGCGCCCTTCTGTACACTCATTTGTCTTCTGTAGTCATTTCTGTTGTCCTTGTGCACAGCAGGATGCCCAGTGCCACACTCCTTTCCCTTTCATGAAAAGATCACAATAAGCAAGGGTTCAACATGTTCAGTGCAGCAGTTTGTGCCTTCGAAGGACTTGGAATAATATGGGCTTTACTTTCAGTCTCTTTGTAAAAAAACTTTACTGCATCTCAGTTCCATTGTCTTTCACTTTATAAGTTACAAGGGAATGCAGCTAAAAGGTGAGCAAAACTGCATTAAATTATGTATAAAATTAATTCATTCTCACCCAAATAAATGGAACCAGAATAAAACTTTCCATTCTTCAGGCACATAGGCTTTGTACACAATAGGGAAGTTTATCAGTGGATTTGACTGCTGGAGCTAATTCATAGAACGATCTGGGTTGGAAGAGACTTTATAGACCTAGTTGGATCTAGCTCCCACACCTCACCATGGGCATGGACGTCTTCCACTAGACCAGGCTGCTCTAAGCCCTATCAAACCTGGCCCTGAACACTTCCAGAGATGAGGCATCTATCCCCTCTCTGGGCAACCTGTTCCAGTGACTCATCACCCTCATTGTTAAAATTTTTTTCCTTCTATCTAATCTAAATCTCATCTCTGCTAATTTAAAGCTATCACCCTTTATCCTATCACTGCATGCCCTTATAAAAAGTCCCTCTCTGGCACTTTTTTATACCCCCTTATTCAAGTTACTGATGTAGCCAATAAAGCTAGGACAGAAATAAACCCTTTTAGTGACACTACAGTATAAAACTGCTTGCACAACAGTAGAATCCACACAAGAATTTTTATCAAACTAACCAACCTGATAATTTAATGCACTCATTTTGGGGACTTAAAACTTGAAACCCAGGATTTCCTCAAGGGGTCACCTACACCATTTGTCTACTCTGATACACTTTTACAGATTCATAGTAAATCTTCAATTTGTAATGTTGGTCCAACAACAAATCAGCACAAAGGCATTTTGTTTCTTAAAGCTTCTTAATCAAAAGAAGGCATTTTGGGTCAACCCTTGTCTGCTTAATCAAAATGTTTTCTTTCAGCACAAATATGAAAGCACACTTCAAAAACTAACATTAAAATGAAAAATTATATTATTCTATTCCAGAAAATTCATAACACATTATAGCAACTCTATTTAAGCAATTTTTCACAGCCTGATCTCATTGAAATCAATACTGTCTTGAAGGACATTTTGATTTCAACATCACAGCATTTTCTAAAGAAAAGGTATTAAAAACAAGGTTGTCATTGCTAAAAGTGGACATCACATTAAAAAAAAACACCACAATGAGCGTAGAGTATTACTTTGTTTATAATCTAGAGATAACAACAAATTTTTTTTAAAATCTATAATTCCAAGAAAAGTTTTTGGGAATTTCTATCTGATATGGCATAGACAAAAACCATACTTCTTTCCTTTCCTTTTATGGATCCATAAATGCCAGTTCAATCACCTCCCTTCTGGAGGCTGCACCCTTCATCAGAGGGCTGGCAAAACAGGCTGTCAGAACACTCTAATTTACTTCAGGAAAAATCAATTAAGATAGCTTAAGTGACTTTAACTGGGAAATTGCTGAGGACAGTAATCACTGCTGCAGACAGTGATGAGTACACAAGAATGGCAACTTCTTCCATCAACATATTTGTACCAAAGTGGGCATCTCTCCATTTGTTCGACATCTGAGTGAAAGCCCTCTCAAATCAACAAAATTTCCAGAATTTAAAAAGTAGAACTAACAATTAACCCATAATCAATATTTGGCTAGGAAACAATACTTCTCAAAGTATTTTTGTCATGTTTTTATACACACACACACACGGTACATAAATACATATATATATATGCATGTATGTGTATATGTGCACACATATATAGTTGCCCAGGCACTCTTTTGATTGAGTAAATGGGATTGAAGGAGAATGTCTTGATAAAGTCAACATTGTGTGTCTGAATCAGTAGTATAGAAAGCAAAAAATGTCACTCTGCTGCTTCTGCCACTTCAGCACCACTTCGAAGGTCACTAATTCCTTGAGAAGCTGCCATAAATAGTCTGCATCTTATACAGAAATGTTCTGCCAAAATATTAACTCAGAGTTGCCTTATATTTTCACCTTCAGTCATCAATACTTTTGACAATCCTTTGCTAGAACATGCTTTTCATCTTAACACCTTATTAATTCCATGGCTACATCTTTCCCTATACTCCCACAGTAATTGTAGGACTCCCACTCAAGTTTCACTGACACGAAAAAGTGGAAAACATTCTTTCCAGATGGGAAATTCTCTTTGTAGTGATGTAGCTCCTGTTGATAGACCTGCACTTCTGCCTATTCCTCCCCAAAAGTTAAGCTACACCAGCAAAGCATTTTTATTTTTATGTTAGTTTAAAATGAGTCCACACTAGTGCTATCAACAGTATTAAAATGGCGGTGGGGAAAAAATTTGCATCCAAACCCAGTAGTTCAGTAGGAACAGAGGTTTTCCCTATGAGACATGGCCTCAGTTAAGCAGCAGCTTTGACTCTGCTTCTCTCGCACAAGCAGCCTTGATGAGAAACACAAAAAGTGTCTCCTGTGAGCATTACTACAAATAGGGCACCTTGTAGCATCATTTGCTACACAAAACAGCCTATACACCTGAGGAAATGAATAATCTCAGGAGAGACAAGACTGGTGCTTTTGCACATAGAGCAGCAGAATTGTGTGTCTCAACAAGAAGTGCACATACATGTGTGTGCATGCAAGAACCAGAGAGAGACAAAGCAGGGGGGCAGAAGATCTCGACTCCTCAAGCCTTACTGCAGTCAGGCAGTAAATACTGCAGATGTTGCAGCACTGGAATCCAGCTAAACTTCCCTTGGCTGCAGAAACCTCCCCCATCTGCTGCCTGGTGGAACTGCTATACAAACAGAAGGGCTGTCTTCCCATGTCACTGCTTTCTGACCACCGTGGGTAAAGACAACGTTACAGCACAAGCTTCCAAAAATTATGGAGGATATTTTCAAAAAAAAACCCAAAACCCTAACAAACACTGGAAAACATTAATGTGCAACACAGTAAATTCTGAGCTAGAATAAATGAAGGGCTTTGCTTCCGGACAAATACTGTAAAAGTCAGAAGAAAGCAGCCATTCAGGAACTGTATTATTAGGTGTAGACATATCCTCAGAATATAATGACACAAGTATATGGGTTCCATATCCTCAGTAGAGTAAAGGTGAACCTTGTTGGTTCAGAAATATAAAGGCTTAGAAAAAAATTAGAACTCACTGGATGAACCAAATCAAATAATTACACTCAAAAAAACATCGAAGAGGCTACTTTGAAACATGTCATCCAGTCTTTTCATGCTTGCAAAAATTCCTAGCACTAGAAATAATATAGGTGATAAAACTCAAGACATAAACCCTAAAAAGTATGCTTCCCAAGGGATGAATACTGTAATTATCTAAAACCTGTTATGATACTTAATAATGTGTGGCTTACCTGAAATCAATAGGACTAACTCAGCAGGCAGACAGCAAAATCTGTACCTTAATTTCTTTTCTTTTTAAAAGGCTTAAATTCTGTAGGATTTTCAATGTCCTTGTAATCTTCAGACTTACCCTTGAATTTTTCATTTTCTTCTGTCACTGAGCAAAGTCTTGTTTTCAAATTGACAGCTTTGTACTGTTGCCTCAATGAATGATTGCAGCAACTTGAAGCCTGCAATAAAAACAGCAGCAGTTTAGATGCAAAGCAAAATACATCATGTAATTTCAAATATATCATGTAATTTCCACTGACATACAGCCCCCTCCCCTACTAAAGGTCCTGTTCCACACCCTTTGTCGCACAATAAATGACATATTTTCTTGTTCCCCCTTCTTCCAGGAGTGCTGCTAAGGTTTAAGGTGCAACAATATCACAGTGGAAATATTTGCACTCATTTCTCAAAATGATCAAGCTCCTATTAAAAATATCTTCACATGAATCTATTCAGCATATATTTCTATTGTTTCCTGTTCTATTTCCCCTGCTGAAGCTCGTTAAGCTACTGGAAAAATTAGTTGAACAAGTAGAAAAGATTGAAAGCATTTCTTTAGAGCTCATCCCTGTATTCAGCTTTGGTATCTGAGTTTTGCTGACTCAGTTTTGCTGAATGAGTGGCTAACTTGAAACTTTTCAGCCAGTGATTAGTCACAGGTAAAATCTTTATACAGTTGAGTCAGCTCTCACTCACCAAGATTCAGAAAGTTCTGAACATTGACATCTTCTGTTCAGATTAGTCTCAATATCCCTGAGCTAGGCAGCTAAGCCCTCTGTGCAATATGGTAAGCATTTTGGACCAGCATCTACAGCTCTACTGCAGATATCAGCCAGAAGAAAAAGAAATGTCTTAAATCTTGCCTCAAGGTATTTCTGAGAGCACACAGAGCTTTTACTAATTTAGAGAATTTTGTGTTTCCTTGTGATAGTCAAGGGTGGGAATGCTGTGCCCACATACACACCAGAAGAAAACTGGCCACAGCTGACGACCCTAGCTAGGTGGGGAAGGGATATTGAAGACGACTGCTCCAGTTTCCTAAGTCGAAATCTTGTATGTGTTGTATAAAGAAGCCTTGGAGAAGCAAGCAAGCCCATGTCTCCCTTTACCCAAACAAACGTAAGTCTTATTGGGCAAGAGAATCCCATTGAGGCTTGCTTTCTTTCTGGTTCAGTAACTGTTGAACTACCCCTTGAGCCAAGAGGATAGTGCTGGTGCTGCAGAGTTGCCCACAGATCTAACCCTCTTGGAGTGATAGGAGCTGGAGTCCAAGGAGGAGACCGTCAGGACCCTGCAGACATTGCTGACATTTCCCCAGCTCACATAAGTGCTTCTGAGAACTCAGCACAAGGCCCTGAAAATTGACTTGGAAATCATTAGGGAGCCAGTAAAGTGCCTGGTACATGGATTGATATTTTCTGAGAATTGCTGCAAAGGAAGCAGGTGGTTGCATCTGCCAGCTGCAGTTTTTCCAGATTCTGCTTTGAAGCCAGAATGAGTGTTGTTCCAGTAATCGAGTAGGAAGGCTGCAGAGATACATGACTGGGATGGGTCCTAACTGGAAACGATGGGCTGCATTACTTGTGCAGGTAGTGGGTCCCATGTCAGCTGGGCTTATAGACAAGCTCATCTCTTGCCGGCTCCTCTGAAGTGCAATGTAGTTAATATTGTAAATAAACTGGGATTCTGGTTGCACAGCAAGAGGAATGTGTCCAGCTGGCAGAGAGAATAAATACTTCTCCAAACAGGCAGTAATCAGTTAATGTTACTCTAAAACAAACATTGAGAAAGCCCAGCACTTTAGCAATTAAAGGTCCAAATTTGCAAAATTAATTAGTGTTTCCCACAGCATAGCACTCTACTTATGAACAGCTCTATTGTAAATGTATGATGCTCTAATATGAAAAGAGAGCATTCTTATGTTAATTATCTAATTAACTAATCTGGGCACAATTAGCAGCTGAAACAGCACAGCATTACACTCTCTTCCTTCTTCCCTTCCACATTCAAGATTGCCTTTAAATACGTGCTTTGGAGTGGCAGGGGACCCTGGTGACAGGGCTTGCTACCACGTTAAGCAGACCTCGGTGCCAGCAGAAGTTCCAGTGAGCAGGCACTGAAGCAGGAGAGGCACTAATATCTCTGGCACATAATTTAGAAGGGGTAAAGTCAGCTATTTAATCTCACCCCTAAAGCTAGCCAGCTCTTCGGGGAAGCCATCCTTGTCACTTCACAGAAAGTCAGCGTGAAATGCCCAAGAATACAGTTGTCTGTTTCTCTGTCCTTCAGAAACCCAACACCACTTCACCAGACCCCCGAGAGTGGCTTTTTCCAAAGGATGGATCAGTGGCTATTTTAGAGCTCTGAAAATAGAGAGTCTCTTTCATTTCTACTTTGCTGCCAGAGTAGCTATTGACTTCACTAAAGTTTACTGTGGCACAAAGAGAATTAGCGAACTGCGTGCAGATCTCTGAAGGAAACTTACCAGAGAGATCATTGGCTGAAAGAGTCTAAATCAGCCTCAAAGGATGACTCAGACATGTCTCAAAGTCCTAAATCAGATAACACAATGATAATTTTAAACCGCGGGTATAAATTAAAGAAAAATATTAATTTCATATATTTTCACGTTTTTACATTTCCACATTTGCATCATATGGCCTTTTTTATGCAGGAATTTTTGTTTGTGTTCAGTTATAAGAAAGGGCAGAAAAAGGAAATACAAGCTGAGACTAACAAGTTCTATACAGTATTGTACAAATTTTTTATCAATACTTTTGAATAAAGTATTCAAAGTACTTTATCGTTCTTTTGGAGTGTTTTTCTTTTAGAGTTCTGTTTGTGTGCTAGTTTAGGATTTTCCATGAAGAAATTTTGGGTAAACCAACTGTAATGTTAGTAAACCAACTCTTCCCCTCATTCAATACCCCCACAAGAAAAGGAGTGGTAGTCATACACCTTTGCCTATGCAGTGTAAGGCTGGTTTGGAGACAATGCTGATCTACTGTGCATTATAGAATTACAAAAAACTTTATGTCGGAAAGAACAGAAGTACTTAATCTAATGCAATACCAGCAAGATCTGCTGCACTAAATCTGCTTGCTCTGGACTTGTCCTCTTGCAGTCTGAGGATCTCCAAGGATGAAGACTCCAGTACTTCTCCAGCCAATCGGCTTCACCTTTTCCTGCTCTTACAGTGAAAAAAAAAATTCTCAATAGTTAACTGGAATTTCCTGTCTTCCAAGCCATGTCTGCTACCTTTTGTCCTTTCATTGTGAATCTCTCATAAGAATCTGGATTCATCTTCCCTAGAGCTTCCCAATAGGTAGCTGCAGGCTGCCAGGAGACCTCCCTTCAGCTGTTCCTTCTGCAGGCTAAAACGAACCAGCTGCCTCTACTTCTCCTTGTACACCGCTCACTTCAGCCCACCACCACCCTGGTGACCCCTCCCTTGGACTCACTCTGCATTCTTTATACCCTTCTTGTGCTGAGAGAGACAGAACTGGACTCAGTGCTCCCTCTGCCCAGTGCCATGTCATCGGGAATGATCAATCCTTCTGGCTGCTGACTGCACATCTGCCCAGGCAGCTTCACAGAGATGCACTGGGTTTGGAAGGTTGCAGCACTTTGGTGGACAGGTGTGGCAGTGTGTTTTTAAGTTTTTGGAATTATTATATTGTTATATGGTTCGTTCTATGTACCCCTATGTTCTTCCCCTATTTGATTCATCCCCCCAGTTAGTTACCTGTCAATCTTGAGTTCTGTAACCCCCAGACCCTGCCTGTCACTCTGAGACCTCACCTTCACCTAGAAAGTTCTGACAGGATCACAGAGTGATTGGATGGAATTCCCACTTTCTCCCCCCACTGTATTTGGGTTTGTTCCCCTACATGTCACTAAGTTAGAGAGCCGTCCCCCGCCTGTCCCTAACTGGTCCCAGGTCAGACCCTGCCCCGAGTTCCTCCCCCCTTTATCAGCTGCTGTGCTCAGGTGCGCGCGGGGCTTTGCCTGAGCTGCCGCCTGTGACTGAGGTGTCCCCGCTGCGGGACGAATAAAGTCAGTGGTTTAAGCTCAAGCGGAGTCTCCCTCTTTCTGTCCTGCCATCGTCGCTCTCTACTCGCAGACAAGCCAAGACCCAAAGGTTTGGCAAAGTTCGCCTTGCTACTGAGCCGTGCCCTCGCTGCAGCGGTGTTGTCTTAGTTTGGAAGACAGGTATCGAAGGGGGCTTTCAGACAAAAATATGAGGATATGGATAACAGTTCTTTACTTGTGTTTAGCAAGGTAAAACAGAACAACAATAACTATGACATGAACAACAGATAGAACCAGGGAAACAGTCACAGCGTTTCTCTGCTGCTGGCACCCTCCCCCCCTGTTGGTGCAGTTACCGGCACCAACAGCTGTGGATGCAGAGTCTTGGGGCGTTGGAGATGGATCAGAAGCTCCCCGGCGGCGGCCGGAGCTGCAGCACGAGTCCCGGCAGGACAGGGGATGCAGAGTTCCGGGGCGTTGGAGATGGATCAGAAGCTCCCTGGCGGTGGCTGGAGCTGCAGCACGAGTCCCGTCAGGACAGGGGGTGCAGAGTTCCGGGGTGCTGGAGAAACACTTGGAGCAGGAGCAAAGAAAAAAACAGCGAAGGGCAAAGAGAGCAGGACTCCGCCGTGGCCCGGCTCTCGGCGAGCCAGTCCCGCGCTTCCCTCCCGGATTTCCGGGACACCCCCGAGAAAAGACCCCCTCCCCCCACCTCAGCCACTTCTTTTGTCTTTATTAACTACTCTTAAGTACTCAGACATTAGTTACCTGGCAACTTATGGGAAAAAAGAAAAAAAAAAATTCTACAAGTGAACCCAAACCCCAACATTATCCACCCCGAATTTTTTTTTGTTTGTTTTTTCCATAGCAACATATTATATCAAATTTTAACTTTTACATTATATACATATATATATGCAGATACAGGCACAGTATTATGAGCAGTTCACCCTAACACAAGGTCCCCCTAAGGTATGCATCGGGTCTTTCCATCCCTTTGCATCACCCACCAGGTGCAGCCTGGTCCCTGAGCAAAGACAACTCCACGGATGGGGTTGTCTTTGCTGGAGGCAGAATTTACCCAAACATTTTTTCCCAGCATACCTTTCATGTGTACAACTGGAACTTTATCTCCATCTGTTGTTCCCAAAGCTCCAGATTGGGCAGGGCCGGCTCGCGTAGTGGAACCTCGGGTATTCACTAGCCAGGTGGCCTTAGCTAAATTAATTTCCCAGTTCTTGAAAGTCCCCCCCCAGTGCCTTCAAAGTGGTTTTAAGCAGTCCATTACACCGTTCGACTTTCCCAGCTGCTGCTGCATGATAGGGAATATGGTACACCCACTCAATGCCATGTTCTCTAGCCCAGGTGCTGACGAGGCTGTTCTTGAAATGAGTTCCATTGTCTGACTCAATTCTCTCCGGGGTACCATGCCTCCACAGGACTTGCTTTTCAAGGCCCAGGATGGTGTTCCAGACAGTGGCATGAGACACTGGGTGGGTCTCCAACCATCCAGTGGTGTCTTCTACCATTGTGAGCACGTAGCGCTTGCCTTGGCGTGTCTGGGGCAGTGTGATGTAGTCAACCTGCTAGGCTTCCCATACTTGTATTTAGACCACCGCCCCCCATACCAGAGGGGCTTCACCCTTTTGGCCTGCCTGATGGCAGCACACGTCTCACAGTTGTGGATAACCTGGGAAATACTATCCATGGTTAGATCCACCCCTCGGTCTCGTGCTCCACGTTGGGCGCCAAAATCTGTCTTAGTTTGGAAGACAGGTATCGAAGGGGGCTTTCAGACAAAAATATGAGGATATGGATAACAGTTCTTTACTTGTGTTTAGCAAGGTAAAACAGAACAACAATAACTATGACATGAACAACAGATAGAACCAGGGAAACAGTCACAGCGTTTCTCTGCTGCTGGCACCCTCCCCCCCTGTTGGTGCAGTTACCGGCACCAACAGCTGTGGATGCAGAGTCTCGGGGCGTTGGAGATGGATCAGAAGCTCCCCGGCGGCGGCCGGAGCTGCAGCACGAGTCCCGGCAGGACAGGGGATGCAGAGTTCCGGGGCGTTGGAGATGGATCAGAAGCTCCCTGGCGGTGGCTGGAGCTGCAGCACGAGTCCTGGCAGGACAGGGGGTGCAGAGTTCCGGGGTGTTGGAGATGGATCAGAAGCTCCCTGGCGGTGGCTGGAGCTGCAGCACGAGTCCCGTCAGGACAGGGGGTGCAGAGTTCCGGGGTGCTGGAGAAACACTTGGAGCAGGAGCAAAGAAAAAAACAGCGAAGGGCAAAGAGAGCAGGACTCCGCCGTGGCCCGACTCTCGGCGAGCCAGTCCCGCGCTTCCCTCCCGGATTTCCGGGACACCCCCGAGAAAAGACCCCCTCCCCCCACCTCAGCCACTTCTTTTGTCTTTATTAACTACTCTTAAGTACTCAGACATTAGTTACCTGGCAACTTATGGGAAAAAAGAAAAAAAAAAATTCTACAAGTGAACCCAAACCCCAACAGGTGTCAGGGCTGGCCGAGGCAGAAATCACGCTGACACCGCATCAGACAGGTTCTGAGATAACCTGAGGGAATACTGAGGTTGGCCTGACCTTCACAAAGCAGGGCTGCAGCAGGCCGATGTCAGATGTCCCTCCTGCATAAGTTGTTAAGCAGGTCTGTGCAGCTCCTCAGTGGGCTGCACTCAGAGGCACCTACCTCCAGCACAGGAGGTGAACACACGACCCCAAAAAGTAGATCTACATCGACCAGCAAAGACTTTGCCCAGCATATGAAAATTCCAGACTAATCTCTGTTTTATCCAAGTATTGTTCACAGCATATCCCAAGTGAATAAATCCCACAGGGTGAAAAACTGAATCATTTGCACTGATGAAACTCCTAACAAAAGCAGCCAAAAGCTGCCTTGCCCACCCTCAGGTCCAAGAACAGGGATTTGCATTTGTCCATACTCTGAGTAGACATGACCACAGCCTGAGACTGTGAGCAGCCCATGTGTAGTGCAAGGGGAGGGAAAAAAGGCTAAATAAGAAAATAAAAAGAGAGAAATGATTCCCAGACAGCATCCCTAGGTCATGTATCCTCTGGCATGTGTGGTGTAAATCAGCTCTTATTTAAAACTTTCTCTTAGTTCTAATGCTAATTTGTTCATAGAGGGTAATCCTGTACGTGATGTGCTTCTGGCATAACAGCTAAGCTAGGAAAGGATTTATCACATTATATTTCCTTGTGGAAGGAAAAGGGACTGATTCTTTCAAGACCTTAAAATACAGTGCTGGGCACCTATTAATAGCTTTTGTCAAAGTGAATCATCATCCTCATTTTTTAAACAATGATTCATGAATTAGCCACACAAATAATTGCATCTACTGACCTCTATAAGCAGAAATTATAAAAACCAAAAAACAACACACAAATAAAACCCCAAAAAGAACCCAGACAAAACCTAAACACAAAACTACATAAGTCACAAAAAGTTCCATCATATCAATGATTAACCATAACTGACTAACAGGATGATAAAAAGAACTGCCTGCCTTTGCTGTGGGATACTTAATATATGTTACCAAATGCCAACACATTTCCACATGTTTCATTTGAGCCCTGCATGATTTGTGTAAATCCATAAGAAGAACCCTTCTGAAACTCTCCAGCTGCCTCAAAAGGCACCATGAGATGCTCTGGAGACCTTTACTACACTATTTCTAAAGCATGGCTTTAGGGTAGTGGAGCCTTTTCTTACAAGCTGCAATGAGACTAGACACCTACCAGTTCTCCAGTCAAATCAAAGTCAAAACCTCAAATCCCAACTCTTTCACAACACACCAGGGCTCCAGCATTCATGGTGGCCTCCAAACACCATGAGAGTAATTGTCCTACCTACTCATAAGAAATTACTATATCAAGAATCTTAGGAAATGCTTTATAATATGTCTTCATTTCAGGAAAATTCTCTTCTCTTCTAAGAAACAGTCACAAGTGCTTTAGGGGCACAGCCCCCGAATTTCAGTCCTATCCACAATAATTTGCCAAAACACAAAGTTTTCAAGCAAGAGGCACTAGACTGCAGCTGCATGGCCTAGCATGGATTTTACCACTGTACAGAGCCTTCGGAGCTCCACTAAGGACACCAGAGTCCAGTAAGGCATCTACTGACAGGAGGCCTGTTTTTTGTCTTGAAACAGTCATTTCAGAACTTCTTTATCCACACAATTATGGAAAATATGTAGAAAAACAGCACCCTGTGACTTACATTACAAATTGCTATTAAGCAACAATCTTTGAATTTTGCTATGTGAGTGTGAACTTTTATCATCAATCCAGAAGAAAAATATTTGTCATATATACATAAGAGACACTTATGACCTGCTTATGGATATCCTCCTATCTGAAAAAAAATAGACATCATGCAGTGTTATTCAACCGTTCCATTTTCTGGTTTATTTCTTGAGTACAAGTCATGAAAGTTCATCGTCTTTTGGGACCTCTAAGTGAGTGTTTCCAAATTCCATACCTTAACACATCCATAGAATTTGTTACAAATATTACTAGTTTGTGCCAGAAAGTTTATAACAAGATGCTGGCTAGCTACCAAACCACTAACTGTCTAGGACTGGCTTAGGGACAATTCAGTGTGTTATTTAATGAAAGAGAGAATGTGGCCTATGAAAGCCAGTAAGACTCACTTCACAACGTGGTTTATGCACTCAGTGATCTTGCTTGGCAGCTCCCTGCTCAGTGTGGAACCCCACCCAGGCCAGCTATGCTGAACCCAGACTGTCATTGACCCTCATTTTTGCTTCAGATGGTCTCAAATTGCATTCAGACTCTCCATTTAGAAATAAAGGCAAATGGCGTTCACAGACATCACCCTTTATATAGGATGGAGTGCTGATGCCCTGCTCTCATTCAGCAAGCAATTATAAAGGCTGCATTTAGTGGTAAAGCTGAACTTCTGGTGATGCTCACTGATACTTCATTTTAGGGTTTGGGTTTTTCTCCCTCTTCTGAGAGGAGGATCAATACTATACCTTCCCCTTCCACACTGACCTTCATCCCAAAATACTTCCCAGTTTAAACATATGTTTACAGAACTTTTTTTCAATATGTTCCTGAGCCATGGGAATAATGGAAGCACTGCAGTGTAATGTGCAAAGCATCACTGCTTTTAAATTGAGGTGGGGAAGCAGTGAATATTGCCTTTACCTGGAACTACAACAGTAATTAAAATAACCAGAACATCAGGTTAATTAAAAATAGTCTATGACCTAGAAAGATTTTTACTGAATCCCAATGATCAGATCCCTCTTTTAGGATTGTCCACATAAAGAAGCTTTTTGTATAAAAAGATACTGGTATTTTTCACATTAAAAAAAAAAAAAATTGTGCAGATCCAAACAAGGTGCTTCTGGACTCAAAGGAGATATTTGTGCATGCTGACTCCTCATCTACGTTAAGGATTTCGTTTTTGTAGAATTCTGTTTCCTTGAACTATTAGCCCCTCTACCCATCCCCCAAGTGTTCTTCTTTGATTTAAGATTACAACTGAGTTAGTTCCAGGATTACTTTACAGCACAGGGCAAAAATTGTGTCAAGGACCCAAAGAATGCATAGGAGGCTGTTTCTGATGTGTTACCATGTAACCACCATAAAGAGGCTGTGCATTTTGCCTTTTCCTCCTACCTTTGAGTATTGTCTTATCTGGCTTTCCAGAGATTTCATTCAAACATTCAGAACTATTCTCTTAATTTTTCTTTGACATCTGACACACAGCTTAAGCCAAGGACTACTGAACTGAAACACCTTTAAGCCTAATGAAGATTTTCTACATATCTTAAGATTTGAGACATAAGTCAGGGATGTCATGGACTGAAACAAGCAAAATGACTACCAAGACCTCAACGTTCCTATCATTCAGCATGGCAACTTTCACCAGCCAGAGGGGAGAAAATACAGCAATCCACATTCAGAGTAGTCACCTTCCTCTTTTGTCTCTTCTGTTAAAGTCAAATTTACTGTTATTCTTGTAGTTCAGTTACTACTGGAATAACAGTGACTTTAAAATACACATGTTCTGAAGATGTTAATCACTAAATCTTTTTTGTTTCTATCTCACTAACGTTAGTACAACAGATGAAGTCATCCACAGATTTGTGTTCTGCTTTACTGGTGTTTAAGCTGTATGTTGATATTGATATCTTGGAACCAAAATGAGGCAATAAGAAGACAGAATTTATTGCAGCTCACCTTAAAGTAGCAATACTCAATCCCTGTCGATGCAGAGTAATACCTCTTAGGGAAGGAACAAAACCTTGTAAATGCTGCTTCTGCCTTGTTCATCTCCACCACTGAACACTCCCTCCATTCTCACAGTCCTGGGAGGAAAGTGGTGTTTATGTCAGTAGGAATACAGGAATTAGAGTAGATGGAAAAGAGTTGAAAGGCAATATCTGCTTGCATGGTGGTGATTATCTGTTTGGATTGATTTCATTAGTCCTCTTCCTTATTCCTGGGAAATGGAGACCTGAAGCATTGCAACCAGCTGAATTGGAGCAATCATGCCAGAACTTCAGAAAAATGTGCTCTTTCTCTTTGTGGAGTTGCCCAGGCCCTTCAGCTCAGGCAAGACCACTTTTAGACCTAAACCTGGGAAGCTGGATTGGGAGGGAGGGAAGATTTCTGCAGTTAGAAGCAGCAAGAGATCGGGGTAATCATGCCTGGGAGACACAGGTCCTAAATACAGCCATCATAAGCGAGCTCAGCTCAAGGGCTGCTGTAAACTCCCAATAGAAGGTTTTTGCAGGATTCAGTAGTAAACATGGCCATCTTTGGTGGAGCTTGTCAGGATAACTGGAGAGACAGCAAAGCCTACTGTGCTGGGTTCCGTGGGAGCCAAGGGACTGCAGACAGAGCCAGAACAAGAACACCAACATGGCGAAGAAAAGCAGCAGGATGGAGTCCAAAATATTACACTAAAAAAGAATGGGCTGGTGGACATCATGTAAAATGAGGCAAATGCTAACTTTGAAAGTCATAGTGCATGTCCGGCAGCAGCAGGAGTGCTTTCGTGGCACCACCTTTCAGGGATGTTCTTCAAACCATTTGTACTATGCAATGGACATTCACACCCTATTCACACCCTATTCAAATATTCCTTCCTCATTGCCTTCTTAAAATCCATTGCTTCCCCTAATAGGCAGGAATAGTTGGGAAACACCTTCTGTTGTGTATCCAGCAGCCTTGTGTTCTCTCCAGCTATTTTGATAATGAGGAAAGAGCAACAGGGGCAGGCCTGTGACAGCTACAGCCTCGAGTCACATGGGACATGCAGGTTGTACAAGGCTGTGCCAACATTTTTCTTCCCACTTTTTCAGTCCTGATATCCAGTAAATCCAT
This sequence comes from Sitta carolinensis, assembly GCA_032173965.1. Lineage (NCBI taxonomy): Eukaryota > Metazoa > Chordata > Aves > Passeriformes > Sittidae > Sitta > Sitta carolinensis. The sequence continues at coordinate 45,982,567 of CM063285.1, read as the reverse complement.
ATCTGAGATAAAGAGCAAAAGTACTGCTATAAAAAATAATTCTCTGTACCAGAGTGATACAGAAATCAGTGGAATATCTATTTTTCTTCATAATTCTTTTCATCTGTATTTCCAATCCAAAATAAATTAAATTTTAAAGATACCCTTTAAATTAATGAAGTCTTTTTCTTATTCAATTCAGCCTTGAAATAGTTAAATAGATATTTATGCAATTCATCGTGGCTCTGCAGTCTATAATCACCCAAAGAAAACCTTCCCTTCTAGGAGAGGGGAGGTTTATGTAGCTGCAGTCTTGAATTACATTGATTCAGTCCTGAGGCAATACAGATGCCAATTATATGATACATATACCATACATCTTAAAATTCTCTGTAAAACAATCCCTGAGAAATTATTGTTATTATCATTCTAGGCAGTCACTGAAAATAGAGCCAGCACTGTTCCTTACCTGTTGACACAAAACTAAACTTTTGGTATGTCTGGTAACAGCTTCATTCTTTCTGTGTATTAGTTATGGTACAGCAATCATGGATTGGTCTATAAAAGGACTCTAATTTCTTTACTAAGAACCTGTCAACCTACATGCTTCCATACCATATCACGTGAAGTGTTAAAGTAACTTCTCATCTTCTCCTTCTTTTTACACAACTTCTTTTGACCCTCTGTGTTTTCACTAAATTCTTTGTGATGAGTAAGTGCCAATTATTCTTTGCAAAGAGCTAAACAAATAAAAATTTTAATTTCATTGTAAAGGAACAGGATCTTTTTTTCAAAAGTCCAAATAATTCTTATAAAGGCATAAAAGTTTTTTTTTTCCTTCAGACTGTAGAGTCTGATCAGTAGAAAACTTAACCAAAACAATTTCAGTTGGCTGAGGCTTCTTTTTACAATATGGCCAAAGAGGTTTTTTAAACCCTGCTACCCAACTCAAGTTGACTTACCCAGTTTTAAAAAATACCATTTTGCCTCACCTACTAATTGTGTAGACAAAACTATGTGACCCACCTTCACATTAATGTCATCCTTGCCACTGTGGTTGCTACCAGTCTGTACCTCTGTACCCCTTCCCAAGGTGGCAGCATAACCGCTCCTACTATACCCAGAGACTAACCAGTATTTCAGCTTTTCCACCTGATTTAGGTCACAACAAGCTTTAACTAAATAACATTCTCATAAACATTTAAATTTTCATATAATAATCATGATTGATAGCCTACAAACAAACTCATGTTAGAAAAAAAAATATTAATAGAGCATTAAACCTATGTGAATGAAATTAGCAGATACATAAGGAAAAAAAAAATATGTACAGCCATATTCTCAATGCTCTCCAGTCTCAAAGCTCCACTTTGAACCTTGCCAAAACATTACTCTGAAGAGCTTACTTGTTATCCTAACCTATGACCTATACCAATAACTAGATGTAAGACTATACTGTTCTAATGAAAATTTCTCAAACTTCCCTTCCTTACAGCATCCCAACTTTGCTAAATTTATCTCAGATGTAAACCTCTACAAACCAGGAGCCTGACCATGTCTGAGGAATAAAGGCAGGACCTGACAGCACATCTCCACTATCACCAGCAGGGATCCCACAAACACCCAGCCTAGGAGGTATATGACCACGGAACCTTCTTTCCTCATTGAAACCACCTTTGCGAGACCAAGCCATCACTGTTTCCCAGAGCAAACTCAAAAGTAAAACGGTACAGGACAGTAACATTCAGGTGCCAGTAGGAGAGCACTTTTCACTCTCCAGATTATTACACCATTGGTCTCTTAATCCTGTTACTCAAGAGAGACATCAACCTTCAACATGAGCCTGGAAATAAAAATCATTAGTTCTACTGGCTATTTAAAAACCACGGATTCACTGGAGCTAGAAGGTTTATACCACATTATAACTTTCCCCATTGCCTACCACACACTTGCTATTGCTTTTTACCATGGACACGCTGACTCTCTATTGCAGCCCTCAACATTTCTTCTTAGTGATTGATGAAACTCTCAGCCTCATCTGAAAATTTTACTGACTACAAGCAGACAGACTAAGGTTTGATTTCAGCACACTTTTATGCACGTGACTACCTAAAACAGAGGCAAAGGAGACTTCTACATTAGGAAAACTTCCTGTACTATGGCGCTGAATAAAAGAATGGGCATCTTATTATGAAAAAAATTGAGAACTTTAAACAAAGAAATTACTTCATTCAAAGCTTCATGATATTAATATTCTAGGGATTTGTATTATATTCAAGGTAACAGAACTAGTATAGTTTTAGAAAAGAAATAATTTTTTTTCAAAGGAACACCTGATTCTAATGTCCTTTCCAGCAGAAAATATATTGCCAAGTGTTTATGCAAAAAAGGAAGGCAACAGTAACAAACTTGGATAAAAGGGATCATCAGCATTAGTAGGCTTTCTAAAAAAAGTTCCTCCTAGTGTTACGCACAGGATATCTGATCTGGGAACTACTGTAGGATAAAACTCTAAGGTTAGTCCATGTTAGGCAACAGAAGAAATAAGAGTGACAAACACCAACATAAAAGGATGCTTTTTGGACCCTATTCCGCAATACGCTGTTAAAAACTACATAAGCTAATTAACACTTTGAAATCCAATCATTTGGTTCATTCCCTCTGTTCTATTTCAGCCAGGATATCTGTAAGATGTCTACCCACTGTTAAATTGGTAGCCTTGTCCGAGCAAAATTGGTCATTGTCATAACTACTTCTTTTCCTTTATCATTCAGAGAACAAGTAATTCTGAACTGTATTGTGGTAGGCTTTCTGATTTGAATTTTATTTTCTGGTTGTCTTTGCTTTTCGTCTGCTGTCATGTCTTTTCCTGGGGATATATTTTGCCACTTGGGAAATTCTGAGAAGATAAAACACTATGTGATTCAAAATTCTTAACAGTCCAGAGCATGTGTGCTTGCATTTGTGAAGGTTCTGTATTTTTTCTCTGTCTCCCTGGAAAACCTCCTAGCTTTTTATTTCTAGCTCATCTGTGGCACTTCATTTGTAACATGCTACAGGCTTCCAAAGACAGACGCAACACAAAAGGGAGAGGGAAAATGCTGAGTTCATCACCATAAATTATTGATGTTTCTTCTACATAACTTACTCATCAGGATTCATTGTTAATGAGGTGAGGATTTTAGTTTTAAATTTGCCATGAAACCAGATGATTTTTAAGGTTATTTCCAACCCAAACCATTCTGTGATTCTGTGTAGCACTGCAGGCATTCAATTTGAAGCACTGCATTAAAGAGGATTTCTCTCAGTGTGTGTCTGTGGTTCCATTTTCTGCAGTAGGTCTCTGCAACTGCGACTTGGCAGGCACTGGTGGTATTTATCCAAAGCACAGAATGCAATAGGAAACAGAAAGGCAAGAGGAAGATTTTTATTATGTAACTGATAAAATGCAGAAACAGATGCTGTGCGATTGCTCTGGAATTAGTTGATTTATTTAAAGGGTTAATTGACTCATTGTATTCCTGTGGGGTAAACTGGAATTCAGATGAATTGCAGTGATCCAGTGTCTGGGAGCACCAGGAAATCTGCCAACATATACTACTGTTTCTGTCTTCCAGTTCACAACTAGTTTAAATTAGGGTCAGATGCTGCTGCTATAGTTGTTCCTGATGTTAGACTTGCACTGCCTTTAGCAGAAACAGAAGCTGTCTTGTGGGCTGGGGTCAGTACTGGGATATTCTCAGTTAAGCAGTCCAAGGGAAAAATGGGAGGGAGGTGGGAGTCAGCTGGTTTGGGTTTACCCCAGAGGAAATTTCCACCAAAGCGTGCTAAAAAATTAAAATGGAATGAAAAATTGATTCGCTTTAGGGTTTTTCCAGAGGACTTCAGAAGTGGAACCATCTGAACTGAAACCAGTGGGAGTATCAGGCACAAACCAGTGCAGCATCTTTTTGAAAACTCCATTTGGCCCATTGTGTGAGGCTCCACTGGACTGAATGCCACTTTCATGGATCCATGTGTCACCTACATAACTCCTGATACAGATATCAGCCCTGGGCTGCCTGGCAGGAAAAATGGTCCAAAAGTGAGAGGCTGAAGTTCAAAATCCTAATCCATTACCCAACACCCTGGGACCCTGGGAAATCTGCATTTTCTGACTGTGTCACAGTTCCTTATCTGTGAGTTAATACTTGCAGGTCACTGCCTTAAAAAACTATTGCAGAAAGAAATGCCTGATAGCTTATACAAAGGGTACAAGATCAAATGAGTAAGACAGACAGCCATGAACATTCTGGGATTATTTTCATCCTAAATCAGGTAAGCTAGGAATTAAAGTGGCCAGCTCTGATACACAGTAAAAAAGGAGTAGGGAAAAAAACACACTTAGAGAGCTGTTCCTAAAAATATAAAATGTATTTTAATTATGAAGGGGAATTAATTTTAGATTGACTGAGGAAAATCTCATGGGGCATTCAGCCAACTCATCCATCTCCTATCACCAGAGAATTTCAGCTTTCCAAACAGCCCTGTAACATACCACTTCTTGGGACCTTCTCTGAATACCAAGCTTATTATCTTTTGACTCCTTCATTATCTGTCACTGATATAAAATGCAGCATGTACTCCTAAGGAAATTAAACGCTGAAGAAAAAAACATATTAGGCTATCTAATCACCCTTCCCCTCCCCTCTCCAGGGTTTCTCCCTACTGTATCATCTTTGCCCTTCAGCCACACACAAAACCTTGTCAACTTTGCCACTGCTCTTTCCCTTTCTGTTCCCCCATTTCCTACCACTTTGTTCCTTAAATTAAAAATATGTAGCAATATCTGAATTCAGCTGTCTGGGAGAGTGTCAGGTGAGTGAGGACATAATGTTATTCAGACAATGTATGGTCACTATTAGCCAAAAGGGCTGAGTGCTCTTCATCTTGGTCTCCAGAAGTGTGATTAAAAATCGTAGTCCAAGCTAACTCAAAAAATGCACGCATGGCTCCTTGGTGCTCTGTCCCAGTGCTGATGCCAGTGTTCAGCTCAGGCTCTGTGTCTACAAAAAAGGAGAGTTTTTGGAGAGTGAGATGTACCCCAGGTTTTGCCAATGGCCTGGAAGACACCTTTGAACAATTCTGTCTGCCCCAGTACTTTGTCTTGTATAAGGAGATGCCCTTTGTCAGTAGTCACTGCATGAAGTACTAGGTGCTGGGAGCAGTGGTAACACCCATAGCACACCACTTTCTAGTCTAGTCCCAGTAACTTCATATCTGTTAAATGCTCTTACTCACCTCAGTTTCCCCCTTATTTTCTGCTCTACCTATATTTGCATTGCTCATTTCGGTTCAGGCATCTCCCTGTACTGTAAACCATCCCAAACTCAACTGCTGCCTTCACCTGCACACCCACCTCCTGCTGTTTCACCAGCTGCTCCATGAGTAGCACTGCTCCAACAGCCAGATTAATGGGCAGAAAGTTTGCTTGTTTTTTCTTTTGTAATGCATCTGAAAGCTCACCTCTTCCAGTGGCACAGTCCCACAACACTCTCCTGTGGATGTCCCCCTTCACTCTCCCTAGGGACTTCTCCACACTGCTTGGATATCACATAGTGCCCTGTGCTGAATGTCACAGTGCTCTCTAATGGAAATTGAACTGAAAACTGTAAATTGTGAGATTTCCTGAACCACAGTCTGGGAGACTTCCAACTATTTTCCATTCAAATTATTTTAAAAAATATGTTAAAAATGTTAGCAGCTGCACATAGTAATATGATAAATGAAAAATCAAAACCATTAGCACAGTTTCTAACTGAAAGAAAAGTGTCATTTTAAAATAGTGCTGAGCAAAGAATAAGGATTTTTGTTTGCTGGTAAAGCAGATTGGATTTTAGAACAGGAAAAAGACAAATAAATTCTAACAAATAAAAAATAAGTAATTAGGGAAAAGTGTGCCAAGAAACAGATCTTTAAATACCTTCCAAAAATTATGCCATTGAGATTCCAAAAGTCAAGATAAACTAGACCCACTCCAGCTGTGGGGTAGTTACTGACTCCTGCCAGCTGAGGATCTGGAGCAGAATATCTCAGCTTTCTGACGAAATTTTGATCAGAGTAGAGAAAGACAGATTATTCAGTCCTCCTCAATAACACAAGAAATCTTTCACATGGGTCATAAGAAACTTTGTCTAAGAACATGAAAAGGTGCCAAAATATTGGTGGGAACCTGTGCTTTTCTCCTTTTCCAGCACAAGGGTTCTGAGGTGCCTCACAGCCCATAAAGCAAAGCAGCACATTTTGCTCATCCCCTATATAGCAAACTGCTGCCAGTGGCTGCCTCAAGGCAGGACAAGATCCATTAGCAGAGCCACAGAAAAGAAGCCTTGGGCTCTCACATCACACTGATGTGAGTAAGACGAAAACCATATGGGATATTTGGAGATAGTTTTATGGATATCCTCATCTTGATTAAATGAATATTTTTGTTAATATATTAATTAGTATCTATCAAATATTTAAGAACTGCAGATTAAAGGCACAGTTGTGCAGTGATTGATTAGGTTAAAAAAATTTGCTGTGGTTGGGATGGCCTTAAGCTCTATTTGCAGGGATTCTATTCCAAGTAGAGTAACACAACTTTGATCCTGCATGGCCAATCCTAAATCCCTCTACTTTTAAATACTTTTTAATCATTTTGTGTTTCAGCTCCATAGCTGTTGTCCAGTCTGCTGAAATGTGTTGACCCTCTTTTGAGAGTATTTTAATTTATTAATGTGAACAGACCTTGTAAATTCACACTTAGTGATTATTAATTTCCCTTCTGCTCTAGACAGTTCTGTGTAGGTGTCTAATTTGAAGATTTTTTTTAAAAATCTCTGTTCATCTCGTACTATTAAACTGTTTTCTTCTCCAGGCAGCCATATCTTGCTATAAGGCTTTTACTATAAGGGAGCCCAGAGTTTATACTTGAAGTGGTATTCATGAAACTGATAAGCTTAAACATAGTTCCCTTGAAAGAGAATACATACCAAAAAAAGTACATTGAGCTGTAGGATATTAGCTGATTATCCAAAATGTATAAATATTGATATAGCATGTTGAGCAATATCAAGGGAAACCGTGATCAGAAGTTGCAGAAATCTGCTTTAGAGCAGAAATCCTACTTAGGTAATGAATATTGATTCAGTATGATGGTATAATGCCATCATACCCTCCTGCACTCACTCCCATTCAGTTGTCCCTGGCTGTATAACAAAATAAATGGCACGTCTCTTATGAAATCCCATCTACATTAACTTTAATAGTTTTTCACTATTTTTAAATTTTCTCATATATATTATAGCTCTTTAATTAGACATGCAGACAACATGGCAACAGATCAAACTGTTGGATGGTTTCTGAGATTCCAGCTGCTTATGTCAGAGTAATTTTCATTTCCTCAATCCCCTTTTTGCAATTTAACTTTTGGATTAACTTTCTGAGGCTCCCTGCTACCAAAGCATTCATCCTTAACTCTACTCTCCAAGTGAAATAAACCTAGGGTGATATTGCAGCCTCTATGCCATGCTTGCAGCCTTCCACTTACGTTTGCTCCCAAAATGTAAAGTATATTTAGAAGTTTTTTAGAAAACAGAAGAAGTTCTGTAAAATAATCTTCCATATTCATTTTTTAAATGCATATGCAGATATATGCATAAAGAGCCTCCTAAGTTCTCAAATTTGCAAATTATAATAAAAAAAATAAAATTTTTAAAAATTAAAATTTATTTTGTAAACAACAAAGTATTAAAAAATATATTTCTCAAAAATATAACTTCCGAAGAAAAACTTTCAAAACAAAACCCCAGTTATACCCTCTTCTCCTCAAGCCAGTTTTTGCAATTTCTCACTCTCATCTTTTAGCACTCTGCGTCCACCTTAAACCACAACGTGCCAGAAGTGGAGATTTGCTTTGTCCTGATGGTTCTACAGACACAATGCTGAATATAAAAACACAAAGCAATAACAACCTGCAGGTCACGTGTGTTCTGAATTGTCATCTCTTGGACTGAGACAGAGAGGACCAGAATTGTAAGATTATCATGGAAAGCAAAGCCCTGAGTAGGAAAACAGAAGGGATGGTGTAGCTTAAAGTTATCAAACAGTATGTTATGGGTTTAAGCCTTTCAAACTTGCTTGCAAGGCAGAGATAACCACATAGTTTTGTATCACAAAATTGGACCTTTCAAAGCTAAAGTAACTCATAAAGTACTTAAATGTGGCCACACATTTGTTTGATGAATTCTCATGAAGGAGAGCAAAGGTTAAATCCATACAGTTTGCTTTGCTGTTTTTTCACTTTTTTGATGACAGAACTGAAGAGTCCTGTTGAATTTAATGATTGAATGAATATATAAGTCAATTTAATATTATATTCCAATGAAATACTATATGCAGATGAAAACAAAGTAAATGCCAATATCAAGTTCACCTCTGGCCTGCCTCCCCTCTGCTTCCTAAGACATTACCTAGTATTTATTTACAAGACTGGAGAAAAAAAAACTATCTTGGAAAAATAAAGGCTTTGTGTTCAGATTTCAGGCATGAAATGGTGTCCCACTGTGTCATTTTGGATTTGCCAATTAAAACCTTACAGTGTGTTTGCTTGAACAGTCCCGTGTTTCAAGAAGAGGAATTTACTTCTTTGGAATCTAACAGTCTCAGAAGAGCTGCTCAGATGTTTTTATTAATTAGTTAATATTTGTGCAATGCTTAAAGTATCAGGCGTTGTACAAATGTTAAGCTATGGAATTTGGTCCTGCAATTAAATGGCAATTATAAACGAAAAATACATATTTATATATTTGCTAGGAATTTACATGAGTATGATATATTTGATAGCTTAGCAGAGAGCTCCTAATCTATCCAAAGCCATATAAAATTTAGGGATGTGGCTAACAGCCTATTTAAATAACATAGCAAAAGTCATATTTTCCCCAGTGTTTCCATGTTAGCCTTTAAGGCTCCAATTAAAAGCTATTTAAGAACAAAACTTTCACATCTGATTTTCACATGCAATACCATCTACCTCTTACACAAAAAACATAAAAATTTGTCCCTGAAATCACATTAAGTGTGCAAATTAAGAAAAAATAGACTGCACACACTGAAGTTTGGCTTAAAAGCTACAGTCTTGAAAGCTTCCAGCTCATCTGTTGACATTACAAAAGACACAAGTACCAAAGAAGCAGAAGAAAATGCTGAGTGCCTTGTTACTTTTCCTGGCTTTTTCTTCTACATATGAATGTCAGACTGTTAATGAAAAGACTCTTAATGAATCAACACTCTCACAAGAGTGTCACTAATGAACTACTGGTAACTGGAAAAGGAGACTAAAAATACTATGTCTCCCTTTTAGTGCAGAGTTATCTTATCAATATGCTGTAGCCAGAACTGTTAGACTGAAAAATGCATTTACTAAAGAAAATAACATCATGAAGCAGAGCCAGGGTAACAACAACACTTCTGTTGCCAGAACACACTTGTAGTTGGTGGGTGGCTTGTATAACTTGAGCGCTTAATTAAGTGTATTTTTCCAATAAATACATCAGACATTAATTTTTACTGATGGCTAAATATCTTCTAAGTAGCTACCCTGTCTCTTAGGCAACCAGGCTAGATTTTAATAACTTGCAGGACAAAAGAGCAACAGGCCAATAGGGTATGGTAAGAATGTCAGCATTTCCATTATAAACCCCATTTTAGCACTGGGGAGGGTACTCTAATTTGAACATTAAAACATGCTGGGGATAGCTTTTGTCCTGAAGTGATTTTCTGGTTTCTGTTTTTCTAATAAGACCCATTTGCATCCATTTGGAGGAATCTTAAATGTATAGAGCTTGCAGGGGGGAGGAAAAAAAGCTTAAACAGAGAATAATAATTTTTTAAATAATAGAAGAAAGCACTAAAACAGTGAACTTCAGGCTTTAAATGTAGTATTGAGCCTCCTTGTTTGACTCGGAGAGGCTGATGCCAGCAACAGTGAAGCTGAACAAGGATGGCCACGGGATCATGTGGGACCTTCAGGATGCAGGTCTGTGCTCTAAAACCTGAGGGTGCTGATTTACAGTGATGCCATTGTTGGGCTGGGAAAGCGAGGCACAACATGCTGCTTGTGATGGTGGGTTAAGGTGGCCCTTTGCAAGTAGAGAATTAAATAAATCCCTGGTCAGTCTGTAAATCTTAAGCATACAGTACTCTCTCTTCAGTGGAGTTTGTTAAGGCACTGTTGTAGGCACTTTCTAATTCCAGCTTGACATAAATTTAAAATAGCCTTCACTTCCTTTACTAAATATATTTTCAGAAGTTTTATATGTGTTCTGGATCTGCTATGAATCACCCATTCCATATAAGAGCATTTCAGGTATAGATGAAAATGGTTCTATATATTCAGTAGTTTGATATATATTTAAAGCTTGTAAAGTTGTTTGCAACAAAAGCTGTTTTATAACTAAACTACATTATTACTATGAACTCAGCCAATAATATGTGTTTTAAAGCTACTTGGGTACAAGTTTACAGCAGCAGTTCAGTCACCATCCACATCTGTAAAAAATAAAACAATAAAAAATAAATAATGCAGGAGAGTCTGTCAAAATTCATTCGGGCAGTTCCATTTTATACACATTTCATTTCCAAGATTTTAAATACTGAAATATTGATTTACATCGTCAAGGCATCCTAAATGTACATAGAAAATACACTTCAAGAGACCTTACAGTCTTTGATACCCCCCTCAAACAGTACAGATAATGTGGTTTCTGTACAGACATTCTTATTTTCAGGTTTTTTCCTTTTTTTCTTTTACCTGTACTTCTAAGATTTTCTACATAGCCTTTTTCATGCTGTCTCAGGCACTCTGCGCTCGTCAGGGTCACATCGGAAATTAGAAGGCCAGGCAGTTAGTTGTCACCCAAAATCCCAAGAGGGGATGGAAAAGAACTATCCACCAAAAAACGCACAGAAGTGCTCTCCTGCAAGACTGTGCTTACAGACCTTGTAGTGAAAAGTAAGTCCACTGACACATATAGAAAGCTCAGTTCCTTGTCCATCACTAGAAGTCAGCCACAACATAAGAGGAACTGAACACTAGAATTTTCTAACTTATTCACATTTTCCTACTGTTTCTCAAAAAGGCAGGAAAATGATTGGAATCATATGAACTGGTAAGTTCATGCAGTCCCCAGCAAGTCCATCCCTTGCCTTCTCTCCATGTTTGCTGCTTCTCAAGGGCACCAACTGCCTCTAGCAGCAGTTACAGACACACGATGGGCCTCAGCTGCAGAATGCACGTGGTGGTTCAGAAGGCATTATGTCTTTATTTCCATGTGTTGCTGGAGAACAAAGTCCTGTTATTCTCATTTCAGAGGAGAGGAGCAGAGGCACTGGCACTTGAATCAGACACTGGTGACAGCAGCCAGAAGATGGACAAATATCCAGCAGGGCTGTAGCTCGGCAGGGCCCTCCTCTGCCCTCAGCCAAACCTGCTCTGCAGACTGAAAAGCAGAGAGCCACTGGGGAATAGCATTCACCTGGTTACAACTTTGATTTTGCCAGCTTCATCTAGAGCCATAGTGAGCAAAGCTCCCATCAAGCTCTGGTGCCAGGCAGAGGTTGTGGTGAAGACTTCACAGCCATCCAAGACTTGCCATGGAGCTATGAATGGCACTGCTTTTCCCCAAAGTGGGCCTTGGGACCTGTGTATTCCAGCTGGAGGAACAGTTAGACACTTCCCAGGCTGTTTGCTTGGCAATGAGAACTCTCATATTGTTTGGCCACATTTTATGTAGAGTTTCTGCCTCCTCTATTTTACTGTCAGAGACTTGATGGCCAATTATATCCTTCAACAGTGAATGGGAACACTGTTCACCATGTCTACAATCCCTATCAGCACTTTTAGATATCAAATCTTACATATGTATAAAGGAGAAGAGAGAAAGTCCCATCAAAAATGACATGCTGGGATTTCAGGAGGATCCAACATCTTGAAATGAAACTTGAACAGCTGCTGGATGATATAACGTGAATAAAAGTAATTAAAAGAAAATGAGTTCTGCCCTCTTGTATCCTCCTGACTCATGCCTCATTTTCTACTTCAGGATTTAGGAAAGCAAATGTCTATTTCTGTGTCCATCACCAGAGCGACATCACAGCAAGTTAATTAGAGCACATGACAGAGAGGTGCTATTTTTGCCTTCAAATAAAAATCTTTCTGTTGCATATGAACATTTTTCTTTCTGAAATAGGGAGACAAACTTCTTAGCTACCAGCTCTCTCCCAAAGGTGTATAAAAATTATGCTTTTTCTACAGCTTGCAAGCTTCACGATTAAAATTGTCAGCCGTGGTATATTAAAGAGGATACAGTCAGACTTGACTGATCAAGCTTAATTTAGCCTTATGTTTGTGTTTCTGAAACATGGTAAACAATTTTTTAGCATGTACATGCTTACATAAAAAAAACCATTTTTCCTTACTTGAATAAAAATGAAATCTACAAATTCATGAGCTGTGTATTAATTATGATTTTTATATTCCATACTGTATTGCTTCAGGGACAGGCATAAACAATAACATTCAGTTTTATGCCTTGATAAAGAATATCCCGGGCATTTACCACAGATAAATACTGTTGAAGCTAAAAGCCATATTTCCACCTGAGTTTGGAGTCTGTGTTGTCATGTGGAAACAGCAATTTTTATTATGTGGGGACTTCTCTTGGCTGCAGAATCCAGAGCACCCCTTTGAAATGTTTATTTCCCAGACTGTGTCTAAAGCTGGATGCCCAAATTCATATTTAAGAGTCTGAAACCTGTGAGTGAAAAGATTATTCAAAAGCAGATTCCACTGATCATCATTCCTCCCTATTCAAGTTCTTTTTCCCTTGGCCTTTCCTTACCTTCCACTCCATCCTCAGAGAGGAGGGCCAGCTGCACCCAAGGAAGTGGACCTTCCCCATAGCTTAATGAGATATCTTGGTCTGTTAGGAGATTAACAGCAAACAAATATCAGCAGTAATTTATAAAGGGAGCTGTGCATAAGCAGTCATAGGTCAGGCAGCTAGCTTGTCAATTTTTTTATGGAGACAGTAGCCCACACTACTCCATTGGTTAGCATTCAGATGGGCTCGGCTCCAGTTGTTGGCTTGATGCTCTACCTACAACCTAGCAGAAGTGCTCGAAGGAGGCCTTGGATTATGGCTTCTGTCTGTCATGATGTCTTGAGGACCCTAGACCAGATGATGGTGGCAAGCAAAGGCCCACATTTCTCTGGCTAGTAATCCAAAAAGCCATTTTCAACTGTAAGACCACATTAAAAAACAATAGGGTGAGAGATACAGTATATGGAGAAAAGTTGTTAAAGTACATGACCAGATGAGGAGAAAAAACAGAACCATTGCAATGGTTTTATGGACTTTCTGAATATATTCCTAAGTGTCATGCAATTTTAACATTTCTCCGACAGGTTAATATGTGCAACTTGTCTCCAGGGGCTACGTTTAAATAGCAACAAAGCTGAAGGAAAAGCATTGGCAATAAATGGTGAGAAATTTTTTATAAGTACTCTTTCTCTATGGGAATACTTTATTTATGTAAAAGGGGAAAAAATTGTAACATGTACATGATTAAAAGAAGACTCACAACAGGCAAACTTTAATTATTGTTTTAACAATGTGACATACATCTCCAGTAATTTTCTTTCCAAAAGTTACGTAGCTTGAAAAAAATTCCAGCGCTTGTGCGTTTGATCTCCCCATGGCTACCATCCAGCCCATGGAACTTGTCCTACATCATATACAGGATAGTCCAGACCAAGAAGTCATGGCCATGGTCAGGAGAAAAGGAGTTCAGGGAGCAAGGGATGCAGGAACATCCCAGTGAAAAGCATGAGGCATAGGTGGTATCTGAGCTCTTCTAATGGCAGAAGGACTATTTGCTTTACTACCCCAAAGATGGGCAGTGCCAGGGCTGTTCCTGAGGGAACTGAGCAATGGAGGGAGTGAGAGGCAGGAAATGAGTAATGCCAGAATTGTAGAGATCATAGTGATGGCAGGGATGCTATGAGCAAGGGCTAGGACTGAAGGACAGGAATACCAGTAGCCCACAGATCAGAGGGTGCTGGGCAGAACCATGGCCACAGTCACACAGGGACCACTGGGTGTGGCAGCACAGGAGCCATCTGAGAAACCTGCTAATTCGGTAAGCCATCAGAATTGCTCTTGAACATGTCCAGCTAGCCCAAAACATTAGTGTCCTGAACAAACTGCTTTCATCAGCTGAGGAGGCATATTTTCCAGGTTCTCCCAGTCAAACCAGCTCCTCTTTATTTCACTCTTTGATGTAAGGGCAATGTGTTTTTAAGAGACATTTCTCAAAGAGGGAAGAGCAGTCATCTGGCACATGAAAGAGAGGAATGCCGTGAGAATAAGGGACAGCAGAGCACAAGATGTAGCAAGAGCAGAAGGAACACAAAGGCAGCAAAAGCAGAAAACACCTTGGAGTAGAGAAACAATAAACAAAAGAATCCATAGGCAAGGAGCCCAGAAAGACCCCAGGAGACACTCTCGGGTCAGTGGAGGAAGTAATAGAGAAGCACAAGAGCATCAGCCACAGAGTGGTTACGCTGGCTGGCAAAAAAGCCACAGCACTGCCAAAAAGAAAGCTGCCGAGTGGCCATTGGGCTGGGCAGGGAGAGGTGGGCTCACAGGAGAAGGCATTGCCCCCTGCAAAGCACAGGGCAGACCTTGTCCTCCACAGGGCTCAGGTGGTGAGTGACAAGTCTGAGCTGAACTGCTGCCAGGAGTGTATTTTTAATGTTGAATTTAGATGGGAAAGTAATGAAAAGAAGGAGGAAAACATTTTAGTACCATTAATTAATTGGTTTCTATATTATATTTAAAGTTCTTGGATGTTTTTTTCAAAGACAATTAACTCAGCTTTATGTTTCTAGTAAATAAAACTCTCCATTTGGAAGCAGTCCCTTTTAAACTGAGTGGAAGAGGAAATCAGACCCCTAATTCTGACCCCTACTCTGCAAATTGCCAATTTTTTCCACAGCAAGATTAAATGTACCGTTGTTGTTCTGCCAGCCCTTAATGCAAATTAATGACTTAAATTACCTTTCATCTCACCTTATAAATTCTACCTTGAAGCAGCAGAAAGCCCAAGGGCTCTTGCATAACCAGATGAAGACAAGTTCACTGCCTCAAATCCTTCCCTTCTTGCTCTACTTTACATCAATTCTTTATAAGAAGAGGTCTCCAGGGCTAACGAAGGAGCTGGCCATGCAGCAGAAGGTGCCGTGGGACTTTGAGAGGTAAAAGCCCGTCTCGCGGTGACTCAGTGCACTCCATTAGTCCCAGGAAACGCAGGGCACATCGAATGCAGCAGATGTGCCCTCACTTGCCAGGCTTCAGACAAATGCAATCAAATCTATTTTAATCATCTATGAAATGCAAATGCGTTCCACTTGCGCACCCGCAAGATCCATTGTCTTCCTCACTGAAGCATGCGATAATGCCAATTAAACACCGTTGCTAACTTAATAGGTGTTCTGATTGCCTACGGGAAATTATCTTTACTTTTTTATTAGTAATATTAGTAGTAGTATTATTTGACATTGCAAAGATTTTAAGATGTTTCAATAATTGTGCTGGGGTTTGTTTGCTTTCTCCCTTCCATTGGCTCAGTGGCCAGCACCTATCCAGACTGAGCAGTGAAACCTGTGTTTGCACTCGGAGAAAAAAACGCTGTGTAATTCCAAGTATTAAAAATACCGTTCTCAAGTTCTTCTGAACGGCCCTACACACAAACGACAGTCGCATTAATCTGCTGGCAATTTTTCTCGCACACACAGGCTCCCATACACGCACACAGCCCCTTTGTTATTCTGCTAGAAATGGCCAGGCAGCTGTGAAGATGTTTATTCTCAGACCCACAATTAAAAATGTTTGCAGTATGTATGTAGCCTACAAAGTCAAGAATGATAAGCATTTAAATGACTGGCCATGCCAAGTCAATATTTCGATATCAGAGGAATTGATTCTTGATTTAGTGCCAGCACTGTGTACCCAATGTACTGCAGAAAAATCCTCGCCCAGTCTTCCTGCCAGCACACTGTTAGGGATGACAAGCATGCAGTTATCTGATAGAGCAGATATTTGTTCCAAAAGACAATTTTCATTTCAAAGACAAAACATGAAAAGAGCTTACTTGTGGGGAAACCAAATACTGTATTCTCCTCTTGATAAATCAAGCTTTAGAGAAATAATGCCAAAGAGAGCAGGATTCTGAAAAGAACTTCTGTAGCTCTTTTCATGCTTTTACAGCTACTCAGCTGGCTTAACTCTGCCAACTAATAATCTTGTGTTTTCCTGAGATATGTTGAGAAAGAGTTTATTTGCAAATAATTATTTAATGATAAGAATGCATGTATGTTTGCTTTTAAACAGTTCCTACAAAGCTAATTAGGGGGTTTATCATAGAACACAGGGTTCTATATGGCTTATACCTTAAGCTGCTAATTATGGGATTTTCAATAACATCTCTTTCTTTCCTTTGCAGAGAACTAAGACAGTATTACCAGACAATAAAAGCCCTGTTTCAGTGAAAAAGGTGAAATCTCTTCATGTCACAGTCTTGTCAGTTCTCCTCATGGCTGAATTTACATAAAAGTAACCAAGTATGAGTAATAACAGACAGGAGAGGGAAACATCTTCATACCCTCTGAGACCAGGGACTAACACAATAGTCCTTTATACTCTGCAAAGACATCTTTGCTATTTGGCCACAGACCTCCAGATACACTGTCTAATTACAGTTAGCAAGCAGCATGCCCTTGACACAACACAGAATAAATATAACCTGCCCTTTCAAGTGTGTCACTGCGCTCAACGCTTATTTTATGTCTTCACACTACTAACCAGACCTTATACAAAGAAACTTAACCATACCTGCACCCACAAAAATTGAATAGTATCACATTGAATGCAGCTTTATTTCAGCAGGACATCAAGAGGAATCAACACCAAATTGCTGCCATCCAGCTACATTAACTGAGGGTCTTCCTCACTCACAGCTCTTCCTTGGGGCATAATTACCTGCATGCTTTATTTCACTGCCAGTCTTTTATAAAAGTGTAAATATGGAGTGTCCATCTAGTTTCAAAGAAAAGTTAAAGGTAGACTGTAGAGAAAATTAATCATAAGCATATCAGGACCTTACTGGGATGCAGCCCAATTAAATTCAATACACACATCCACTGTGGAGGCCATTAATAAGCTGCTAACAATTTCTTATGTCCCTGCTGGGCTTTATACAAAATTTTGCCCCTATAATGAACTCTGCAGGCTTTACAGGTGGGATTTTCAGAAGTGTTCAACACTGATCCAGATCTACTCTCCTTGAAGTCAGCAGGAATTTTTACCATCAGCGTTAGGGGGGAGGCAGGAAAAGGTCAGCCTTGACTGCTTTTCAAAATCCCTCCCCACCAGTCTGCTTAAGCCCCACGCAACTCTGAGGGGAGAGAAGTTCTGCTGTATTTATAGCACAGAGTAAGGAGTCTTTATACACAATGAACATCAGATTATGTGCTGCAAAAGCACAGAATATTTTTGCATTGTTTATCTGTCAAAAGCACCAACCTTCAAAACAACACATAAACCTACATGAATAAACAAATCATTCCTACTGAGGGAGGGGAGGGAGGGTAACCCTTTGCAGTCACTTGTGTAGGCTAGAGACTCAATACAGCTATTGATCTGGTCCCTTAAACAGAAAAACTATCAAAACCCAGAGTTGTATACAAGACTAAGATGGTGGAAAAAAAAATCAAATTAATAGAAAACAGCCCTGAAATTTTGAGAACTGCTTGTGACGATCAAACTCTCTGATAGTCTTTGGGAATCCAGAGGAAGTAATAGCAGTTCCTCTATTAGGTTGTTGACTCAGGCTTCAAATTAATTATAAATTCATAATTAATTATGAAGTGCTACCCCTTGCTCTTCTTTCCTGTGGCCTGAGGAAGAGACAGATTCTCAAAAGCTCAGAGCCAATTTCCATTTTATTTTTAGCCAGTCAATCTCACAAAAGGTCTTACCTACAACTTGGGGACTTGCTCTTTTATATTCCATTCATGTATAGGCTAATCAGCTGGTGCAGTGATCTGTGACACTTAAATAGGAAAGATGCATATAAAAAGCAAAGGCAGAGCAGAAGAGACCCAAATACTCTGCCAGGACCATGGCAAGGGCAAAGCAAGGAGGGAGTCCGCACTCAAAACCCCCTACTGTTGTGTGCCCTAAGAAATGGGAGCAGTCCATGTCCATGGATGAAGGAGGATGTGGCAGGAGTCTATGGGGTGGAAAGCCACAGATTGCCAGGGTGTCCTGCAGAGACAGGGGTTAATGACCTTGTTTCTCCCAGCAGCATCCACTTCCAGCTAAGAAGTAAAGGACTCTTTCGCTCCATGGTGTAAATCTGATGCACTAAGAGCCAAATCTTCAGAGGATGCTCATAGAATCATAGAATGGTTTTGGGTTGGAAGGAACCTTAAAAATCATGGGCAGAGACACTAGACCACGTTGTTCAGAGCCTCATCCAGCCTGGACTTGATGGGTCTTTTGTCCTTGCACCTAAGCCACCACACTAGGAATTAAAATACTTTTGTTTTTCTCTGCTGAGTTTCTAGATCTCTGAGCAAAAGAGCGTTCTATATTATTGTTGGGGGTTTATGTGTATTTATTTCCTAGTCTTCCTAGCTATCTTACTAAGAAGTAGCATCTATAAGGAAAAGTGGATACAGCTCAGCAGATCAATCTTTTGTTTCCATTTTTGAAGGATGGAGTGGTTACAGCACAGTTTTTGCTTACAATTTCAAAATCAACATACAGTATCTAAATAACCTTAAAAACTTTCAGTGTCCAGTAAACATTGATCTCTAATCCATTAAGTTTATTCAGTTCAGGACTGAGCAGCTTGAAATAAAATACTGTCTTATGAATCAGCAGCCTTTTCATAGATGACAGGAAAAAAATTATCCAACCATGTGGTATTTCCAACTCACCTGGCATAAATTAGTAGTAATTCTCGAGAAGGATAAAGTGGTTTCGATAAGTAATACCCTGGATGGGGCTGAGAATGAAGAAATGGGCATTCATTTGCTAGATCTGCCTCCACTTTCCTGTGTAATCACAAGCAAATCACTTATCTTTTTCTAGTTTTCAAGTTTAAAAGGAATATATATACAACATGCTTGCCTGTTCTTTAGAGTAGAAATTGTCTTTAAACATATGTACGTACAGCACTAAACACAACACAGTCCTGGTCCCCATTGGAACTGGTAGCTGTTACCATAAGAAAAAGCAGTAAATAAATCATGATGTGTAAGAAAGCCATGTGGTCTGAATCCAATGGCACGTGACCAGAAGATGGCAATATTCAAACCGGGGGACTGAGGCAAGCGTCCCTGTGGGTCATACACATCACAGTTCCCCAGGTTACCCCACCTCCTTCTGTCAGCGATGTGAAACCTCCACCACCGGCTGAAATCACCTTCTGAGCCAGGAGTAGGAGTAGGTAATTTAGTTTCCATGGTAATGCAGTTCTGGACCATTCTTAAACAGAAGCTGCCAAGTATGACAAATGGTAGGTGCTGATTTTTTTATGTGAACAGCTATTCACTATGAATTGAAATGAGATTGCCAAATTCACTTTCCTTGGGACTGGAGCTAGGGTCAAATGCTATTGTTACATTCAAGCCATAGACCAAAACTAGCATTTTTAGCCACCCATCTCTAGCTGCAATATAGAAATTTTTAAGCCATAGAATAAAAATGAATGACTCAATATCAGAGTTGTCAAATAGATGAGACAGATTTACATCAAGCAATTCTAAAATGCTCTGCAGCCATGAATTAAAGGAAACATATGACAAATTACTTATTCATTCTCTCATGGGGAAGAAATTCTGTTTTAAGCATTGCTGAATGTTGTGCAGTTGCTATTATATATATGTATATATATGAATCTGCATTAGGATAAACACATGAAATTATATGTGTTTGAATTCAACTACTTTTCTTCCATGAGCCACCACTGTATAATACACCACAGTAGGTTTTGCACTCTGCTAATCTCCCAAACAGTACATAATTTGCCTTGGAAAATGCTGTAATACTGTAATTAGTAAAATGACAAATAAAAGAGGAAAAGGCCTTTTCATTTTAATCTTGTTTTGCTTCAGAATTAAGCAGTAGAAAGACAGGTTGCCAGATCAACTGTTATTTAACACCATCTCTGCCATAAAAGCAGCTCAAAAAGCAACTCAGTTTTTCCCAGGCTGGGGAAATGGGGGGAGAATGGTCATGCCAGTCACCACCCAACTGCAGGTGGATTAACAGGATGCTGCTGGACTGCCTGCAGTGGCTGCATGGCTGGCACTGGATGGGCTCTCCAGAACTGCCCCAGCAACCTCAGCAGCCAGATGGCCTTGAAGAGCCATGAGTATTTATGCACTGGTCCATCAAGAGCTATCTGTGAACCAGCAAGCTCTGCATGGCAAATATAGGGAAAAGTGACTCCTAGAAAGGTTTTCTTCATATTAGTGATTCTTCCCACTTGCAACATACCTCTGAAAAGTAGGAATAAGGGAACAAAACATTGCAAGCATTGGGGAAGAAAAGAATGAGACATTCCCAGCTCGTTCAGTATTGAAAAGAGAAGAAACACAGCTGAGAAGCATTGTGACAAAACAATATTTTCTGCCTTTCTAACACCCTTACAAGCCCTGGAACTCAAAGCCTTTTGTAAACGTTCATTAAGTTGTGCATTAAAAGAGCAGTTCTGCCTGACATAACTATCCTGTGTTTCTTCTCTGTGAAAAGCCTAGAATAGATGGTGCTCACCCACTGTTTGCATTTTAGGCATTTACACAGACATAGTCGATAGCACCTGGAATTGAGACACAGGCAGGTGAATGGGTTTGTTTGGGGTGAGACTGGAGTGGCTTTCAGAGTCAGGGAGAGAAAAATCTGGCCACAAAAGGGGCACAGTGGCTCTTCTGATCCACCCCAGAGGAGACATGGACTCAGTACACCCCTGTGAGCCTGCCAACTCACCCAGCACCGCCTGACCCTGCACCATGATCCCCTCAGCCTGCCAACACCAGCATCCTGCTGCCCATGCCCATGCCCTGTCAGCACCTGCTCTGGAAGTGCACTGGAGACACTTCAGGGCTCATTTATGATTCACAGAAAGCAATGGCCGGTCTCACAGGAGATCTGAATCCTACTGCAGTGGAGTGATGCACCTATTATATGCTGCAATGAGCAGTTATTCCCCAAAACCTGACTATCAGTCTCAGCCAAGCAGCCTAGCAGATAGCTAGAGCTGAAAGGGAAGTTGCTTCGTCCTTGCAGGGCTAAGGAAATGGGTGGTGGCTTTGGGTCTCAATCCAACAACTTCCTTACGGATCATCCTGACCGGGGTGGCCAAAGTTAATAGGTCATAATATTATTTCAAAACAGGTTGTTACTGTTATTTAGCAACAAATGTCTGCAAAGAATAGCAAGTTTTTGGCTGGCTGTCCAGCCCCAGACACTCACAAATTCTGCATTTAAGAGGCAAGAAAAACTGTGGACTGCCCCACTGCCAGGAAGTTCAGCTAACACACATGAGTTAATAACACATTAAGAGGCAGCATTTCCTAAACTGCACTGGAGCCAATGCTGTTCTTCACAGCTTCTGCAAGGAATGCCAGAACCTTTTGTCACTGGCATACCAGGTTAGTATTAGGCAAGCCTTCTTCAGATGATCCACACTGATGCATAATGTAAAACAACCTTTAATTTTGCTCTTTTCAGAAGTGGGGATTTTATTTTCATCCTAATGTTATGGTTAAAAATGGGATGCGTGTGCCCCTGCATGCCAAGACACTTGTGAAATGCTGAACAGGTAACTGGAGAGAGCACTTACAGCCCACCATGTAATTCCTTCCCTGCACACAGAGGGAATATTTGTGGCCTGCTGACACACAGCACTTCAGAAAGTCAGGAAAATTTGTAGGACAGTGAGTAGATGCTAGAAATCTTTGCCAAGGAATCTTATTGACTATCACAAGTTTCTCCTCTATAAAATGCTCTTACAACTTCATCCACTGCCTCTCCCCTGACTCATCTATACAGTTCTGCAAGAAAAAGGGAGCAGTAGGAAGCTGCACACTGCTTTTCTTAGTGGTCTTTTTCATTTAACTTAGCCACTGGGCTTTATAATGCAGCCTGCCTGGGACAATGCATTAATAGTCTCATTCTATCAGTGTGACAGAACAACAAAGAGCCCAGTATGTGCTGAAATATGCACTCCCCTTGCTAAGCCTGTAATCCCAGCTTTGATACTTTTTTGTTTAAGCCATCAGCACAAACCTAGTGTGAATGAATCGGAAATTGCACACTTAATTTTGTCTTCTGCTTGACTTCCATCTTTGATCAGAGACTGAAGAGAATGGGCTGAGGAAAACTCATGGCTTCCTCCACAGATGATGTTTACAGACAGTTTATCATACAGAGTAGCCTCCATTTTCTTGGTCATAACAACAAAATCCTTCCTGTCTTTCCTGTAATTTCCTCAAGAAGGACATCAAAGGTGCAGATATATTCCCCAAATTTCAGCTGCTGATGCCAGTCTTCTCTAGAGCTGCTGTGTCACTTGCTGTCACCTTTCCTCCAGTTGCAAAAAAATCTCTGAATTATGGCCCAAAAATTGGTGATCCAGACACTGAAGCTCTAAGGTTTCAGTGCCCTTGCTCACAGCACCACCACCAGGGATCTCTTCTGCCACCATCCTCCAGCCTAGGAGTCAGTGTACCCTTGCTCATTTGCCTGATATTCACCTTGGGACACTGCCACTGCTGCAGCTGAGAGCATTCATTAAGCTCTCCCATTGCTTTGATAGAGCTTCAAGTAGTTGCCAGAGCTGCCATTTTCCATTCTTTGCTGTTTAGAAGCTGTTTGCTAACTTTTTAATGAACTTCTCATGCTGATCATGCAGTCCCCACCTTCTCTAACTCTGCAAGATGCCAGAAGATGGAGAGAGGGTCACAGTCCTAGAGGTGGTTAATCAGCACCTTTGTGAGACCCTCTGGCCAGCTCACAGCACCCTGATTGAGTGAGATGAGCTTGAGGTGAACCAATTACTGCAAAAATGAGAGATCTCATGTGGAAAGAAGGGTTGAAGGGTCAAAGGCTGAACAGTGCACAGCTTTACTGCAGAGGGAAGCAGAAAGGGTAGGAAACACAAACCCAGAGGACTGAGAGACTGTAAAAACTTGATCACTCTTCTGCTTCAAGGACATTCACATTGGAACTGCAACCAACACCAATCTGGGCAAGCAAGCTTACCTTCAAAGTGTGTATGAGCTTATCTCCCTGCTAAGGTCTACAGAAAATTCCCATTGATCTCATGAGGGCTTGGATTTTCAATTAATGCAAGGCTACTGAACTTGATGTGCAGTTATGAAGCATTTGTAGTTATTAATTTATCTCTTCTCTGACTTCCAGTTGACTTCTGAAGGGAGATAATATATCATAGCTTAAGACTGAATGTATATTTGTACTTTAAAACACTATTCTCAGTGATAAAAGCCCATGAACTGACATACCATACTCTTCTGGGACAGTTTAAGAAGCAGCATGAAAATAATCTTATTGGACACATAAAAATGAGCTGTGAGTCTGCAAGCTGGAATCTAGTTACTGTACCGTTTTACTTATTGTTAACTCAAAGCCTTTTTCTTGTGTTAATACATAACTGTAATACACATTCCAAAGACAAAATGCTAGGAGTTGGTTTTTTCCAATCTTTTAAAAAATTTGTTTTGCAAACAAGATTCAAATAGTCTGCAACTGCTCTTTCTAGGACCCTGAGAATTTGCAAAACTCCCTGTGACTCAACAATTTTCTTTCTACAGCATTGTTGTGTATTCGGAAATTAGTTGCTTGTCTCTTCCTCCCTTACATTTTAAAATCCTTACTTAAGTATTAAACTCCTGTGAACATTTGTGCTTACAGATTCAGAGTTGCACAAATCACAGGGTGCTATGATGAAGGACCAACTGTTCCAGCACAGAAAGCTCCACACAGCGCTACAAGAACAGTTGTCTTCCCCTTTGTAACATATCACTTGATGCCAAATACAAACACAATAGAGGTACAGAGAAAAATCAGTGGAAATCAGTGACCCCAGAAGCAGGATTACTAGAAAATTACTGGAATATGCAATGTTTTCAAAGTTGAACCATGAATATTGTCAAAGGCCAAAGAGATACATACCTGAGGAAACAGCTAAGCACAAAGACATTCCAGGGTACCAGCCATGGAGGCTGGAGGTAGCCAAGAGGGGAGGTGCAGGCTCAGGACAGGAGAAGTCAGAGGGAAAGGTGAGTGCTGAACATAGGCCAACTAATAAGTCATGCTGGCAGCACATTTGGCATTGCTGATCATTTGAGCTAAGGAGAGATGGAGATCAGAAAACTCCAGGAGGCTGAGAGGTGATATTCAGATCAGCTGACAAGTCTGTCACAGGGTGAACATAGGTAAGGGTTTGGCAGCAACGTTTTGGATCACTTCAAGGAAACATAGTGAGAAATTGGGAAGGCCAGGTAAAAATAAATCTGCAGTCAAGTAGGAGCAGAGCAACCATGTCTTGGTGACAAGGAAGAGAACAGGAACCACTCTCTGAGACCCAGACTCTGAAAGCCCCATCAGCTTTAAGTAGTTGCCCAAGTATACTGGAAAAGAAGAGAAAGTGTTGGAGCATGAAACACTAAAAAGGAGATGGTAATTCATTTAATTTCGAACCTGCTTTTTTTTTTTTTTTTTTGTGAAGCACTCCTCACACAAATATTAAGCACTAGAGGAATATAAACCATTACCTGTTTTTTATAGGTGAGACCTTTGCACACAGGAAGATGAAACAATTTCCCTAAAGCTACCCAGCAGTTCAGTACCAGAACTAAAGAGTGAACTCAAGGATAACAAATCCCTGTCCAGTACAGGTTTGGAACCTTATTCTCCCTCTGCAATTAGTTTAACAAAAGGAAAGAGACTTGTGAAAGTTGCTTGTAATAGTACCAAAATCATCCATACAATTACCTTTAACTGATGAAGTATTTCCTACCCTTTGTTTATGCTGGTTATTCACTAGTGATCACTTGTGGTGTGAGAAGTCAATCTTACAGCATTATTTTTCTTGATACCCTGATTGGGTACCAATTTTTTTGAAAAGCTAGTAGCTAAAATGAATGTTCATTCCTCAAATACATCAGAGTGAAATTGGTATTCTGCACAGGTGCTTTCAGCCAGTCATAAGAAAGCACATATAGTTGTGAGCTAAATGCTCAAAATCCAACAATTATTTGTGATGTCTATTTTGCCATATTTAGACTATTGGGCTGAAAGATGAAGACAAAAGAAGAGGCTGTTCATGAGCTGTAATGGGGGAAATGGAAAGCAGTGGGCAATCACTAAAATACACAGAGGTTTTTATCATATCATGCTGGAGTTTGTAGGCTCTAGAGCAATGTCCCTACTCTGTAAAAATCCACTTTAAGAGGATGTATCTTGACTCTAATGTGTTGCCTATGCTGTGCAAGAAAGCAGTTATTTAGAAAAGAAATAAAAGAAAACATCAGGACATCAGACAGTAAAATGCAAGGGCAAACTTGGGAGCCCATTCTGCCATCTAAATACTCTACCTCATGCAATGCCATGTAAATGCCCTACAGTACCCTCCATGACATCCCAGTCACCTCTCCAAAATAGCATAGTTCCTCTCATGGGTTCTGTGCTTTCTGTGTGTCAAAGGTTTGACGTTGGCACAAGGTTAGTGCCCCTATAACGATATACTGTCTCTGGTATCTTTTGTGAGATGTGACTAAAAACAGAGTAAAACAGTGTCTAATTTAGAAAGTAAAAGGAAAAAAACTTTATTACTTATAATAGGTAAAGAAGACACATACAGAAGAACATGGAAACTTTAAAAAAACACTCTTCCTCCCCCCCCCCCCCACCAGTTCTCAACTTAACAAAACAAACTGAAAATTCCCCATCACGTTACCACCTTTTAGATAATTAATCTTCAGTCTATTACTACCCTTCCGATAATCAGTACTCAGTTCGTTGAGGAGAGATAGGAGTCCTTCTTGCACCACATCGTGGCCTCTTCCTCCATGTCCAGTGCTCTCACCACTGTGCATGGACCAGAGTTGTTTCTAGGGTTTCTCTTTTTAAAGATGCTTTGGTTAGTTCCAAGAAACGACAGCCTCTCAAATTTTGGGACACTTCTCATCTCTGTTCACACTACTGTCCACTCTTGGCTCTAAGTCAATGTCTCTCCCCAGATACAGTTTCTATGTTATAGGAAAAAAATGAGTCCGTCCATGGCTATACAAAAGAGTCCAGCCAAAGCCACTCCATCATCTCTTCTCACCTAGGATTCTTTTCAGTATTCCTACTCTATCATCTTTGTTTAATTCTTCTTATCTTTCTTCTTCAAATTCAGGAGGATTAGCATTTATAAAGTTTCCATCATTTACGAAAAGGGTTAAAATTTTGAGCTTTGTTTCCCCAGAACTCTCACAGTATCTTTGCTGTTGGGCACTCTTCTCACGCCACCCCCCCCATACTCTTTCGGCCGTGCTGTCTAGTTGTTGATATCAAATTTCAAGGTGACGAAGATCACACACACGGTTTCTCGGTCTCCATCCGGGGGGGGGGGAAGGGGGGGAGGGAAAGGGAAAAGAAGGCTGTCTGTCACCCTTCCATCTTGTAGGATTTTCCTCTCCCCTCTGTGCCCGAGGTTCCGGCCCTACCTCACCCAGGCCGCATGGCTTCCCCTGCCCCGCCCAGCCAGCCGCTGGGCAGGGGAGATCCCTCCGTCCTCAGGGACCGGAACCAAGAGAGAGCTTTCCGGGGAGCCCTCTGCTTTGAACCCCTTGTGTTCTCAGAGGCGGATCCTTGTCCTCAGTGGCCACACCAGGTGCCAGTCTTTAAACCTGAGCACTCATTGGTTTGACCACTGAAGTTCAGAAAAAACTCATTTTTTCCAAACTACGACACTGTGTTTACAGTGCCTTGCATCACATATGAGCCTTTAAAGGCCTGATTCAAATTCCATTGATTTCATCTCAATGTCCTGCATCAGGCTGGAATAAACACATTCATACTTTTCTTCCTTGCTTCACCTTGAATTTCATGCATGCTCTTCCCACCAGCCAGCTGAAAAATCACAAACTGCTGCCTGTAACACAAATATTTTGTCCACAGAACAAATGCTATCAGTCTTCATTGTCTCCACAGAAAAAGTTTTGATTTTTCCATTTCTTCTACAAACAAAATGAACATATAATTTATGTTTGTGAGCAAAGTGATTTTATGGTATTTCTTTTTGTTGACAGAATGATTGGAATAAAATTACATTCTGTTGACAAAAAATGTGATGAAATGTCGCTTGTGCATGTTAGGAACAACAAAGTTTGACAAAAAAAAACAGTTTGCCAATGGGACATAGTAAATGTTTTAACAAAATTAATTCTGTCTGTCTCCTATTTGTCCTAGGAATGACACGAGAAGCTTTTCCAAACCCACTATGTCAAAATAAAATATAAAAATTTTACCTATGAAAAGACTAAACACTACTGTTATAGAAGCCATTCCTTCAAGTGCTTTAAGCCATATTGCTCTAGGTCATGTTTGTTTTTTCCAGAATTCAGTCGTTTCTAATAGAGATATGTGGGCTACACATGTTTTGGCACATATCCATCCTACACACCACCATTAATTAACAGTATTAGGCTTTCACATTTTTCTGGATTTTTGGTAAGTTAAACAATAAAGTAGAACTTTGTGATTTTCAGAAATACTAGGTATGTTTAAAGATAACAGTGTTTGTTCTTGGAAGTCATCAGGCCTCTGACAGCAACATGAGTACTCACATAATTTAATTCTTTCAGACCAACAGTCTGACAGCATCTGGGAAATGCATGCCAAGCTATTTTCTCTTTGAACTTTGATGCCTGACATCTTTACATGGACATGAGCTCATGTGAGGATGGACAGAAAGGGAGGGGAATCTCTCTTTGGTGGGCTCAAGTGAATGAGCTTAGACAAAGCTGATTTACCTTTGGTAGCAGAGGGCCTTTAGGTTAAAAGAAATTTGATGGCTCTACGGGGAGTGGGATATAAAAGCACAAGGCTCAGAACAAAGGGTATAGACTTAAGTCACCATCATGAAATTGTTGAGCAAAAAAAGAGCCGCTACAAAAGGTTAAAGTACAAAAGAACAAAAGTAAAGGTCAAACAAAATTATGTAAACACCAACACATTAAGAACAAATAAAAAAATAATAAAAAAAAATACTTGCAGCATAAACAGAGCCAGCTGCATTGATTCTTCCTTTCTTGCTGATCTTTGTTAGGCCCAGAGGCTATAAATCAGTCCAGAACAAGTGACTGCTCCTGGCCAGGGTGATGATGAGGAGCATGAGCTTCTTTACAGAGCTGGTGTATGGGACAAGCTCGAGGGACAGGCTTGGCTAGTTTGGTCCCTGGGCTCTGCATAAAAGATTGCCAGTGCTTCCAGGGTTCAGGCAGGCAACGAAAGAAGATGACTTTCTTTCCAGAGAGATAAAAATGAAAGAAAAACATTACAATCCCATTAGCACTGGTGGATTTCAGTCTGATCTTCCATCATGTGGAGGAATACCATTCCCAGTGAAAGCACTGGGATTTTGGCCGTACCCCACAGCATATCAGCTAGCTAGGGCATGAAGCCTGCTTAAATCCATTAAATGCCCCTGTGGCTAAGTGAGGAGGTACAGAAATGACACAGAAAGAGTCTGGTGAGATCCTACAGTGCAAATACACTTTCAAATGTTCACAAGTTTGAGCTTTTCAAGTCACTGAGGCTTCACACAGTCAGAAGTATGGCAGACCCGAGTTCTGGGCTAAAGAAACTGTAAGCTTGGAGCCACCAAAGATCTTGTCAGACTTGCTTCTGGCGCTCCAAGGTCATGGTGAGATAAATGATGCTTAGTTCAACTATGTATGGCTTAAAGATCTGGAGGAGACCCATCCCTGTATGGATTGGCCAGTCTGTACAAATATTAACATAAAAACAGTGATAGGTATTTACATTTGTCAGCAAGTGTCTCTTAGAGCTAAAAATGCAATTAATTGCACAGCTTGCACTAAGGCTTTTGTTCTTTTCTTCCCTTCCTCTCTGGTCCAGCACCCCCTGAGAGTGAGAAGAAGGGAGCTAATGTGGTGAATGTTTTTGTCCCTGATTTTTCCCTTACAAAAGGATAAGTGATATTAAAAGCTAAGAAATGTTCAAACACAATCAGCACACACATACATGCCAAATAAAATAGCAAAATAAATGCAAAGTCTATGCTAATGCATCATCCAGGTTGAGATTTTAATTGCAAAAAGCCAGGAAATGTAAAGTTATGGTTCTTGCAGTAATCATCACTCAGCCACTGGAACACTGTTAGGATTTGTATTCCAGGCAGCGTGCAGCGTTAACTCCAACACCAGCGTATATATACGTTCTCTGCCTTCATTACAGTTGCTGGGGGAACCATAATTCTGCATTTGCTGACTTTTGCTCAATTAATTTTTTTCCTTATTGCTGTGCTACAAGATTCTTGCATTTAATTTTCTTGTATTAAAACAAAACAAACATGCAAAACAATGAAAAGAAACTGGAAATTTCCATTGCATACTAAAGTTAGGAGATAATCCATTCTGTCTCTGTATCCTAAGGCTTATGTAGTACAATGCAGACATTTTAGAGCACAGGAACATAAATAATAGTAATAGCGATAGTAATAATAATTAATAATAATTAATTGAAATGTACATACATGGAGCTTCACCTCACTGTGAAGTGAGTGCCGAAAGATCAGGGAACTGGCATGCTCTGGACAATGCCTTTTTTCAACCTACTGTGCTAACTCCTTGTGTTGCACTTCCTCACAATGAAGGCAATGCTGAGATCCCATACGGTGGGTACAGCTTAGTACCCACTAAGGCTGTCTCAGGTGTGTTTCACGACAAAAGCAAATTCTGTGTCCCCACAACCTGCTTGCTACTTCAGTACCTCTGAGGATAATTTTGTCTGTAATCCTCCAACTACATGCTGGTGTTGGGATATACCTTCTTGGAAATCTGCCTGTTCGATTTGCAGGGGCAGCCATAAAAGTAATTAATTTTAGTGGTCCAAGAAATCAGTTGGAAAACAATGCTTAGAGTAGGTATTTTCCTACTTTGTAACAAAAAGGAGTCATCAATCTCACTTCTGCTCTGATATAGATTTGAAGGCACACTTGCAGACACACTAAGTAAGCCTCACTAGCATTATTGATGTGGTCTCTGTACCAGCAGGAGCCCCACACCATTTTGACTTCTTCTTAATCACGTCTCATCCTCCTCTAGGATCCTGAAATGTACCCACAAGGATGGATTGGACATTTCAAGGTCAGTTTTCCAAAGTGGCTGAAGGATATGAAGATGAATACACACCCACTCAGAGTTTAAATAACTAAGCACTTGCATAAATCCCACTAATCCCGCCTTTCTTTTAAAGCTCATATGCATATAAAATCTATTGCAAGGAAAAGCCATCCCCCAGAAGTCACCATTCTCATGCAAACTGTCATGCCAGGGTTTCTCATAGCAGTGGGTCTGCTGGTCAGACAAATCCATTAGCCCTAGTTAAAACATCCCCCATTCAGAAGATGCAAATATAAATGTCTCCTGAGCTAATATGTCAGCATTGTCTCTCTTTGATAAATCTGGGTATTTTCTTATAAAGTTATTCCATAGCTTACAGCTTTATGTAAACTAATGTGCAAATAGGAAACACAGATGCCTCCTGTCCTCTGTAATGTCTGTCATAAACTCTCCTCTTATGATGGAAAGAGTAGGATTTGTGCTGGTAGACTGGCATAGCCACAGGTGAATGTTGGCCTCTAAATTATAAAGACCTATATCAGACATCCATGGCGTGTTCACGTGCTATGTTTATTGCTGACAAATATGGGGGTTTTTATCTTGCAGATACATGAAACATTTTCTAAATATAGCTCTAAGTAGTATTTGTTAAAAATAAGGGGAGTCACAAATTTCTCACTGAAAAATTGCACTTTTAAAAAATATAAGCAAACCTTGGCAGAAACTTCATGTAGGTTTTCCAGTATTTCTTTCCCCTCCTCAAAAAAAATAGTTAAAAACTACCACTTTTCATTATTCAGATCTTTCCTCCTTCCTCTTTAACCTTTTTCCATTGTAAATAGAAGGACAATAGAATTTTAAAGAAGGAAGAGAAATAATTATGGAGAAAAATTCTCATGGACTTTTTAAAAATCCAAGTTTGGGACTATTCTGCTACTTCCCTGAAATGCATTAATTTGGTTGAACTGGAAGCCTCTAGGTCAGTCTGTTCTTTGGACTTTGAACGTAAAGAGCACATCCAGCCAGAGGTAAGAATCCAAGGTTTCTGGCAGCAAACAGCATCAGACAGAACAGATGGCAGCTCCTGAACATGCCAGAAAGAAGAAAAGTGCTAAGAGTTTGTTCAGCTCTATTTAATGCTTTTTGCCAATTTTCCCAAATCGTAGTCAAAAGAGTCCAAATTCTCTGTGAATTGGTGTCAAACCTATGGCTGATCCACAGCATGGTACCACTCCTTTCACTCATTTCAAATAAAAGCATGGTGGTAACACAGTAAAAAAAAAATGACCAAAGTTCTCTGATCTAAAAGATGCAGGAATCTTTGCTTCCAGGAGCATGCAACATGCAAATAAGACAGCGAACCAGGGAAATAGGTCTAAATCAGTCATGAAGAGAAACTCTGGTTAGCAATCGTGCAGACTTTAGACCTAGTGCTATGAAGGGCTCATTTGAGTGGTAAGGAACCCCCCACAGAGGACCCAGGGCAGTTCCACCACAGCAAGTAACAAGTGTCACCTTGCCCTGCCTACTGAGGAAAAAAGCTGAATTAGCTGAAATAGACAACAAATAGAAAATCTACATCAGAAGTGGAGTTGAACAAGTGGGATTTTGGGATGTCCTACAGGAATCAGCTCTTTTTCTTCTCCATGGTCATTTGAGAGGACCACTAGCAGCCTTAGGAGTATTAAAGAGGAGATTATGGAAACCAGTATTAGGTGTTTCCTGGAGTATGGTACTTGCCTAGTATTTTCTGGCTCAAAAGAAAGAGGAAGCAAAAAAAGAAGCAGAGTCCAGAGGTGTAAGATGAGCAAAAAGAGGAGGCTGTAGGCAAGGTTGTCCCTCAGGCTAGATGCACTCAGGAGGAGACAAACACCAGGGGACATGAGGAAAGTGCAATAAATTAATAGGTGAGACCATCGAACAAGTTGTCTTTTTTATTCTCAGGACAGCACAAGATTTTCACCAAAAGCAAATGAAAGTCACTAATCACTAGTAATGACACTGCAGACAGCTTACCATAGCTGGTGCACAGTAAGGCTCATAAAAAGTAATCTGGGCAATACAGATTTACAAGTTAAGAGGGGGAAAGATATAGGAGACACCAGCTAGCTCATTCAGCAATCTCCTTATGAATAAATTGTTTCTCTTACTACTGGTTGTACCTATTTTTATTTAAAATAGACTGTCCAAGGACAGGCAGCGCATACCTGTGGCAAAGTTATTTGGAAACTTTCCTATCCAATTTCTGCTTCAGATTTCACTTTGAAAATCTAGCAATTCAAAAACAAACAAAAGCATCCCACAGAATGATACCAAAGGACAAAGTTATTTTGGGAATACAATTTTAATCAGTGCAGTACCAGCATTTAAATCTGCTGCTGTACTGACATCAGTAGGGGAAAAAAAAAAATAATTAAAAACAAGGAGTCCAGAGGGACTGGCAGTTTTGGAAATGAATCTACACCTGTGTCACCTTAACATGGGATTACTGCAATTCACTCTTGATGCAGAAATTGTGGGGGGAACAAGAGCTGCCAGCTCACTTATTAGGATGAGTTTCACTGTGAGTGACACCTCTTGTCTGTGATGCACAATGGCTAACATCCGATTTCCATCTGGCTCACTGCATTAGGGACTCAGCAAATTAGCCACCTCACTTTTTATTTTCACAGGAGTCCATGGTGTCTAGATTACCGTGATGAGAAGACAAATGAAATCAATGGAATCTCTGCTCCCAAAGAGAATTCCTATCAAAACAGAGTGGCAAGAGAACAGAAAGGGTATGGCAAACAAGGGTGACCACTTACCAGACATAGATGACATGCGCTGACTACACTTCCTTGTCACCCAGGGATAGGAAACCAATTCCTCTGAAGCACACTTCTACCTTATCTGTGTGTCCCAGTGTTTCCCTGCCCCAGGGACAGGTGACACCCCAGCTACAGCTCAACATGGAGCCAGAGCCAAGGGCAGATGTTACTGGGACCATGCTCGGACTCTCCAGGCAGAGACATATCCCTGAAAAAGCATCTCCCATCCTGCATCAGCCTCTCTTCCCCACCACCTCTCAGGGAGTGAGCAGTCACCCCTCCAGCCAGGCTAGAGCGATCCATAAGAATCACTTGGACACTGAACCTGTAAAAGTAGTACCACACTGCAGTGTAGGCAGTTCAGGGGCTGACAATCACAGCCTTTGCTACCATGTGGGCTGATGCTTCTTAATCAGCTATGCAAATCAGGACACTGTTTGGGTAAATTTTATTTGCCTAAAACACTGGCTTTCCAGAAGATAAAAATCACCCTGAAAACATGAGAACACTCATACTTGTCAGAAGAAATTTCTCTTTTCTTATTGCTGCATTCTTTATCCTTCTTCTGTTATGTTTTTTTCCTTTATCCTCATCCCATAACTCTGAAGTAAGATCTTGGTGATGTTTTCCAACGTAAATCTGGTGTTGTTACTTCAAATAAATTCAATTTCAAACTGAGCCCTAGAATTTTCTAAAATTTTCAAATCTTTTCTGTGACACTTCAAAATGAAACATTTCTCTATAAAATTCTTCTGAGACATCTACACAATTCTGAAACGCTTGAACAAACCACAAGTGAAATAAAACATTGCACTTTGAATAATAATTTTAAAAATACAATAATATTCCAACAAAAACAATTTTTCCATCCAGTTTTTCAGCAGGGTCATCACTCAATCGTGAGATATGACTGTATTTTCTTTAGGGCATAAAAGAGCTGATCTGTATCTGCTAGAAGCAAGGTGACAAAGTAACACCACCTCCTTGAGTGAAATGGGCCGTGTCACTAGAAGTGTAGCTGAGCCTTAAAATCTCCTGCCAGAAGAGCTGCAGCTCTTTGGGTCCCTGCAGCAGACGGCAGACTGGATGCACTCAGTTCACAGGCACTTACATACATCACTGCTTGAGCACCACTGCAGCTGATGGGAGCAAGGCTGTGTCCACAGGTGTTTGTTTCAGGGCTCTCCTGGCCCTGAAGGGCTCTGCTGCCCAGGTAGAGAGTAGTACTCAAGCTCTCCAGTAGGTTTTCTTCTTGGAGAGATGCAAATGTCTACAGCCCAACCTCAACTGACAAAATGCTCTTACACAGGTCAGCTCACAGTCCCCTTTCCCTGGTGGGAGAATTGGAGGCATTTATGTATCTGCAGGATCTTTGGAGATATAACTGTAAGAGGCCACCTTGCTGCCAAGTACATTATTGCTGCAGCAAATAATACAATATATATGTGTATATATATAAAAAATACCCAGGCACTTTTAAACTGAGCTCATGATCATTCTAAGCCTAAACCTGTCTTCACGACCCCTCTGGATGATAAGGGAAAGATGGAGACACAAAGCTAAAGGAGTTGGTGGAGGTCACTGAACAACCTACAAGCAGGGCTGCCATCAAGGAGCTCCAAGCTTGTCATACAGCTACTTCTGTGAAACAAGGAAAATGTCCCCTACCCTGATTCTAGGGATATAAAACAGGTTTCAGGTGATGGACAGGCTTTTTAACTCAAATTATTCAAGCTAAAAGCTTCTTCAGAGGGTGCTGAGTATACAACCATCTTTTATCTAGTACTTTCACACAAATATATAAACCAAAGATTGGCAGCAAATGGTATTTGTTTGAAGCCTTTGGCTTATAGTGTATATGGAGAAGGCAAAGAGGAGAGCCAGTGGTTTTCCATCACCTACCATCCCTCCACCCAGGCTGAGCTTCCCAGGTCCTGATCCTTGGGCCTGCTGCATCAGCTTACAGGGGACAGACTGAAGCTACAAACCACGGATACATACATGTGCAAACAGCAGAAGTGGAAAAAATCAGACAGGTACCCTTTCTGCACACACACATGATGCAACTGAAAGCCGACAGAGGAGAATTCTTGCCAGCATTACTTAAAATTCACAGACACCTGGGTAGCTGTTATCAGTCTGGCTGACTTTATGTGAACTTCTGCTAAATAATCCCAGAGGTGTCTGTTTACACCAGAGACTTCACATGCCATTTGAACAGAAAAGGCTCAATGGTAAGCCAGCAGAGCTGATGAAAAGCAAATCACCGAGTCAGTTTACTACCAATGAGCTCTATTAAGTGACTGTAATGTAGTTCATCACCCTGGAGTAGTCACTGTCCCTCACTAATCTAATGGTAGTATTGACAAGGATTATTTACACAGTTCTCCTTAAAGGTTACCACTATTTGTCAGGACTGTCTGTGCTCGGGACGTGCGTGTGGCCCTGGTTTACACCCCCGGCTTGCCCATCCTCGCGGCAGAGCTGCCATCCCAGGCGGCACCGGCTCCTCTCCGCACAAGGTCACGCTGCTGCAGCCAGGCACCGGCTGTGCCATGCTCTAAACATCTGCCAGGGATTAGCAGAGACAGCACAAACCTATCCTAAGGGCTGAACTAATGCAGGGAAATCGGTTGTTTGACAGCAGTACCTTGCCACCAGGTATCAGTTAATCTGCATTAAGCCTACCCAGCTGTTTCTCGTGGTCAGTGGACATACTCCCCTAATGCTCGGCCATATCACAGAGTTGTAGTTTTACGTCCTTGATCATTAAGTGCAGCTGCAGCTTAGTTTTACATCTTATATGTAAAAATGAAAAATAAAAATCATTAGACCCTCAAGCATCATCTCTGACCTTTAAGGAGTAAGAACTAGCCCCATATTCTAAATACATGGATCTTTCTGACTAAAATGTCTGCTTTTCAGCCCCATTGCTTCTCTGTTTTATGACAATGATCTGAATTGTCCAAACATCACTGTTCTATTTGGATTAAGTCTCATCTCTCCAACATCCATCTCTCTCTAGAAAATGAAGGAAAACCACAGCAGCAAAGCCTTCCAGATGCAGACGAGAGGAAAGACAAGAGCTAATGTGGACAATGGGACTTTAAACCCTCTCTGCACTTAGAGTGTAAATAGATTAATCAGAGAAGCACTACTGGAAGGACAAAATTATCTTGGTCATTTAAAAATAGCTTAAAATGCTTTAAAAAGAAAAAATATTTTAAAATTTTACAAAAGGGAGGGAAAAGAAGAAAAAAAATGCTGTTGAAATTCTACTAAGGTTCCCACTTAGGTTCACAGATACAGCCAGATGCTCCAAAGGTGCTGGAGGCCACTTTTTGCGATAGTCTCAAAAGAGATTTTGAGAGACGATCAAAGGATCAGGACAGTCCTTGGGATGTAATTCCTGGCAAAGAGGGATGAGATTAGGAGAGAGGCAGCGAGGGAATGTCTCAGACCTTTGACCCTCTCCAACCTCTCAGCATTGCTTCGTGCTATCCAGTGGACGTACTCTTTGAGACCCTTGTGTCTCTGAGCAGAAACAGGCCAGGTTTGCCCCATGTTTGGAGGTGTTTGCTGGAGGACCTCTAAAGCCACTGTGTCATGGAGCTTGCTCATTCCTTCCCTGGGCAGCTGTCATGAACCTGCTTCTGCTCAGCTCTAGGGCCACCAGCTGCTTCTGCAGCTCCAGGTCCACAGGTGACCTCTTGGTGGAGCTAAACCAGGATCCTGGTGTTTGGTGTTTGTGAGCAAAAAATATAAAGCAGACATGAAGTTTCAAGCCGAGTAGAGGAACTTGCCTGCCAGCCCAGGGCTGTGCATGGTGGGAATCCCTACCCACAGAGGGACCTAAACCTCTCCACATCTGCACAGCCTTGGGGAAGAGACCAGATCCTAAAGCCACACCACTTGCACCAGAGACGGCAATCCATGATTACTCCTTCCCAATGCATGAAGGACAGTTATTATTTTTCCATTATTTACACTGTTTTCTCTCCCATGCCACAAGTAGCTTGCAGGATCACACCAAGGAGATGAAGCACAGCAAGCTGAAGAAATCCACTCAGACAGTGTTAACGCTAGTGGAAGGAAGTCAGTGATGATTCTGCTCTTACTGAGCAGCACATAAAAATAGTCATTAATTTCAGTAGAGCAAGGCCACACAATAGAAGTAGAAAAAATTACCTCCTTTTTCCATTTTCTTCTGTTAACACAGAAAGAGATAATAAAAATAATTTCTCACTATTCCCAGCATTTGCATAAATGTGCTCTAATGATCAAAACATGGATTTCTGACAAAAACCTTTTGGGCCAAATCCAACAATTAATCAAACCTTCACAGCCCAGATGAGGATGCCCACCAGAAGATGAAGACATCTGGTCTTAGAAAGTGGGACAGCTGCTGCAATGGTATCTGAGCCTCCCACCACAGAGGAAGGTTCATTAACAGCAAAACCTCTGCTCTGTGGCAAGCTTTGGATAACTGGCCCCTCCAAGACCAGGGAACTGCCTGTAGGTCCTTTAGTACTGAGAGCACAACTGAGAAAGCAGCTTTTGGCTTCCAGTCACTCTAACAACCCATACCCTTTTCTTCCTCTCTAAAAAGAGGATTTGCCTACTGACATCTCATACTGTTTTGTCTGTTAGTTTCAGGAATAAAAACACATCCACATCCCTCTCCAAATTTCCTCTACCTAAACCACCAGTACATTTATAAATCATTGCACAACAGAGATGCTGAGACTGCCAAGTCAAAGACTCCAAAGAGAGGAAAGGCAGAATTAAAGCTGGTCACTCACATGCTGTTTCACTTTTAATACAATTGGTGCTCCTAGAAAAAGCTGGGTTATGCAGTGAAATCAAGTGCTGTCCATGGCAGGCTTTCCACATTTGCCACAAAAACCATGAGGAGAAAATACAAATTAGAGATGGAAGGAAAATACTTTAATTGCTTAAAAAGAAATATCACCTAGGGATAGGACTCTCTCTGAGCATATGCCATAAGGACCCCTTCTGATACTAGACAGTGTTTTCAGACCAAGTTGCATGAGAACAATTGGTAACTCACATCACCTTCCTAGTTTTCCAGAGGTCAGACACGGGTGGACAGTCAGCAGTGGCTATGGAGTAGATATACAGCAGTGAGGAGGAATGCTCCTGGCTGTGGGTGAAAACGCCTGGACTTAATTCTGTGTTCTGTGGCCCAGGGCCTCAGTGCCTCAGAAAATACAATAACCAACAGAAGGTACTTTTAGAGAGCTTGTGCTTAGCTTCTCAGCAGCAAAACAGAAATTGTAAGATCACCCAAAACTCATAACAAAGCTGCAAAGATAGTAGATTAAAGCCCATAATGTTTTTGGTGACATCAGAAAAATCTCCAAATAACAAAAAACCCCCAGCTCTTCACTGAGTGAAGCAAGAGTCCTGTGGGAACTGCAATGTGAGGTCAAGTGTTCCAGCCTCAAAAGCCAGAGCATCCAGGACTGGAGCTTAGGAGTCTCCCCCAGCACGGGCCCAGTACGAGCCCCTGCTCCTTCTATAGAGCTTCTGCCCCTGCCAGGATGGCCATCCTGGGCATCCAGCAGCAGTGCCTGAGCCACCGTGCTGTGCCAAACACTCCCTGGGCCTGGTTCAGGCTGGGGGCCAGACCATAGGGCTACACTGAGCCCCACGAGGTTGCTAAATCTGGAAGCAGCTCTATATTTCAGTGAATGTAAATAGGCATTAAGCACCACCCAGCTCAGAGCTCAAGGCTAATGCACCTAAACACATCCATTCACTCTATGCAAAGTGCTCTGAAGATGAAAAACATGAGGGTATTATTTTGGCAGACACCAGGATCCTAAATGCAACTCTATTTTTTCCTACTTCATGCTGAAGCTGTTAAAATTCTTTGAATATTAAATGTCCAGTCCCACTTTCAGGGTTGACTTAAATGCGGTTTCCAAAAATGTGCTGAATATTATTCATTTCTCAGAGAATCAAAAAGCTGGGGGCCCTTTGATGGGGTTGCTTGCATTTTTAAATCACATGCACACACACTAGTTAGAAGACTTTGAAAATTATGGTTATATATGCCAGTATCTCAGACAAAAATGCAAAATGCAAAATTCAAAATGTTTAGAATTTTCTCTATTATATTTTTGTGTCTTTAACCTGAATCTCTCTCACATTACACGGCACAATACCAGTGTCTAAAGAAATTAAAAAATGAAGCCCAGAATAACCAAAAAGTATGGAGAATTGCAGTCTGCTACCTTCCAAAAAACAAATTCCTTTACACTCACTAATGCACACAAGGAAATAATTTTCCCCCAGTGCTAAATATGGATCTTATCTTGTAATTGGGTCTCAGAGAAAGGATTCTGCAACTTCTTTGAGGAAGAATTATGCTTCAATATTTATCACCTGAATTGATGTTAGTGAACTAAACTTGTAGGAGCTGATTTGGAATAAACACTGAGTCAGAACACTTGCTCCTAGAAGCAACATCCGCATTAGGAGACTTCCCATGTTCTGCCCAATGCAGTTTCTAGACCAGCTCTCAGACCTGGCTCTCCTGGTCAATCCAAAGTTAAACGTGCAAAAGTATGACACAAAACACTACAGTTCCTAACATTTTGACACCCAGACACCTTAGAGCAAGTGGAGATTTTAGCACTAATTTACAACCAGGCTTATACAAGTGGGCATGGGCTCCTCTGGCTGGCATGGACAAGAGCCAGGTGTGGTTCAGAAGCATTTAACGGTGGTGTGCCTGAGCACAGCAGTGTACTAATGTCACATATACAGCTGTGGGAACACAGCTGGCTCTCATCTGGCCAGCTTAGGCCACAGGCAGAACACACGCCTGTCTGCACTTGTCTTTAGAGGCATGCTCTAGTTTGCATGGCGGACAGGGAGCCACCCAGATTATCTCAGACAAGTCAAGGAAAGATGCAAAGTTTAGGTGCTTAAGAGAGTCTAGGTGATTCCATGACAGAGAACATCATCTTCTGCTAACAGTGCTCTTAATCACACATGTTGTATTCAACACCCAAGACAGGCTTTTCCCACAAAATACACTAAGAATACACTTCCTCCTCCCCCACACTGCCTTTAATCCTGTATTTTTAGGATTAAAGACTGTGTGAGAGGTAAAAGAGCATTTTTTTGCCAAACTTTTTAACCCAGCTTCTAGTCTTCAGCATAGCAGTCTAGTCATGAAAGTATGCAGTGGGTTATGGAGGGCTTGCTCTGTCCCTCCTCTAAAAATTGCTCCTCTTTTCTTGTAGCAATTACACATCTACTGGGGTAAAGCTAAAGTGGTTTTGCTAGGTTAGGTGGGTTCACACTGTGCTGAGGGGCAACTTAACAAATACTCAGCCAAAGTTGAAAAATGTACATTAGTTTGAGAACATTTGTCCCAAAACGACCTGAGGAGGAGCAATTAGGCTTTCCTGGGAGAGAAACAAGCAAGTCTGAGTGCCCATCAACAAAGAAGAGATTTAAATGCAAGTTTATCATATCTCTATGATACTGGTGTCATTAACGTGACAGTCTCCCAGTGAAGGACAGTGTAGGTGTTCTTTGCCACTCTCCTGCACCTGTGAGGAAGACTCTGGAAGTCTCTTGAGAGCAGGACTCACAGGCTGGAAAGAGGATAAGCACCTTACTTGTCATTCCAGCCAAGTCCCAGCATGCACTGGGATTCAGATCTACAAAAATTTTAGCTCCCTTCTGAGTTTGCTGCTGCCACCCATACGCCAGCCCTGCCACCTCCCAGCCAAAACCCAGCAGCACAGGGCTTTTCTGAATTCTCTCCCTCAATGCTTGCTTCCTCACTGCCCTGATACTGCCTGGCTGCCCTGAAAATAAAGAGCACCTAGCAAAAAACTTGGGTTCTGCCTTGCAGGGAGGGACCACAGCAGCTTCCAGATACAGCTCATCTAGCTGGAATCACCTTGCTTTTAGTAGAGCAAGGAGGGCAGCCTTTCTCCTGTGTCAGAGACCTGTGCATGTGTGGCTGCCTGGCACAGGGAGATCAAAATCTAGCACCCCACTTCCTCATGGACACATATTTTGGGGTATGGTCAGTCTCCAGCTTTCTCTGCAATGCTGGGCACATTTGGCCTTAGCACAGATATGAGGGATGATGTTGTTCCAGGCCAGCACTGCAGACAATCCCTGCAGGTTCAAAAGTCTGTGTGTAAGTTTACATTAACATAATCAGATAAAGTGTGTGCTTTTCCTCTCTCGTTTTCTCTCTCTTACTCTGTGGTCTGTGATTTTTGTACCCCTTCTGCTCAGTGTCTGTCTGAACAGCAACAGGAGGCACCAAGAATAGCCCTCTAATCTCTACTCACTTCTTATCCCTCTGATACTTTCAGAGGGAATAGAGGATGCCTCTGCATTCTTTTCATCCTCTGCCTGGGCATGCTCATTTGAGGCTACATCTCTGTTCTGCAGCAGAAAGTGTTAATAGCTTGTTTTGTTTTATTTTCCCACAGTGACAGAGTTTTGCCATATGATGGTGTAATATTCTTCATTTTTGGTACCATATTCTATTCAGGTCTACAGGGTCACTCATTGTGCTGGCTGTTTCAAATTTTTAATATATTTCTTCCATCAATTTTGGAGTTTTCATTTTAAGATGCTTGACTCCAAGGATTTGGATAATTTGCCAGGGAACAAAAGAAGCAGCCAGGAACATGGAATTTGGCATTGACCCAGCCCTTCATTCACAATAAAACTTTAAAAAAATCAGCAATGACTCAGCATTGGCACAATTCACAAACCAGAAAGACCTGCTTCCCTACCTTACAATTGCATTAGTAGGTACTTAATCACAGCAAATAACATAGTGGATATTTTATTTTTGAAACCATATGCTGTTGTGTTCATCTCCTGAAATTGCTATAACACATGGCCTCTCATTTAAAATATCCTTGTCAGATATAATTGGCAAAAGTCATCAGATGAGGCTCACGTCATATAATTAGATGTATTATATTAGGCTGAATGCGTTACTTTAATAGTAATGCCACAACATAAGCCAAGATGTTTTAAAATACAAACAACTTCCATGACCTTCTTGAGGCAATAACTCCAATTCTCTGTCATTTCATTTTGGCAATAATCTATTAAAAATATGTTGGGCAACTTGTTTGGGCCCTTCTAAGCCTCCTCATCCAAACACACCTGTTGTTGCAGATCCCTACACCCACACAGGTCAGCTCAGGCCTCTGCTCAAACACCTCCACGCACATGGGATGAGGAGGGGCTGGAGATGAGGGGCTGGGGCACTGGCCAAAGAGTGCCAAAATACCTTTGAATGTCTTACAGCATCACACTGGGCATTTGCAGTATCACGTAGCCAAACCACTGCACAGACTTGCTGCTCTTACAAGCTCCCCAGTTTTAACAGGACAAGGATCCAGTCCCCAACCGTTTGGATGCTCATCCCTCACATTAGAAAACAAGTAATTTTCCGCCTTGCTGTTATGCACAGTACTATTGCTAAAAAACATAAACGGCTTTTGCTTACATAGTGATACTAGGTACTTCATCTGAAGTGAAGAGAAAGACTAAGTTTTACATTTGGGAGACACCTTAACAAAAAAAAGGCAATGTCCTCGTGGTGAGTCACTCCTTCCTGATGGTATTCTGGTTTTTGAATAACAGTGTGGGTGTGGATGTCTGGGGTTTGGGTGGGTTTTTTAAAGTTAACGATCTGAAGACGCCCCTTGGTTTACCCTGTGATGCTCCTGGCTTCCTGTCTGTGTCACAGTAGAGATGAGTTCATGATGCCTTACATGCTTTAGTTTCTCTAGCACCTCTTGCAACATCAGTGCTAGGAACTGAATTGAAATACTGGTAGGAAAATCATAGCCATTTATTTCCACAGTTGTACACTGCTGGGCTGTATCCACATACAGGGTTTTTAGGACTAAAAAGGCACACACCATCTCCTTTACAAGAGTAAAGCTATTATTAGTCTGCTAGCTTGTTTCTCAGGAAAGACATGCCT
Source organism: Sitta carolinensis (assembly GCA_032173965.1). Taxonomy (NCBI): domain Eukaryota; kingdom Metazoa; phylum Chordata; class Aves; order Passeriformes; family Sittidae; genus Sitta; species Sitta carolinensis. The sequence goes on along the minus strand of CM063285.1, from coordinate 45,939,240 downwards.
ATTCGCAAGGCTAATTATTCGAGCAAACAATCGCACTCCTCACTGACCCAGTTAGGCTGTTGGAGAAGCTGAGGACAATTTCTTAGGCACACAGGTGGCCCTGCACGTGCAGCAGCTCTGCTCTCTGTGCCCAGGAGGTGCTGGTCCAAGAAGGTGCAGGTATTGGGGGTCAACCCACAGCTGCCCTCTGCTGCAGCTGCCTACAGGATATTTCTGGGATGCACCCACAGATTGCACACAATTAAGGTAGGGGGAGAAGTCAAAGTTTTATCACACTTCTTTGAAGCCGAATATATTCAACAAAGATGGTGAAGGGCCTTGAAGCTGTGTGAGGAGCAACTGAGGTCACTTGGTCTGTTCAGCCTGGAGGAGACTGAGGGGAGACCTCGCTGCAGTTACAGCTTCCTTGTGAGGGAAAGTGGAGGGGCAGGCACTGATCTCTTCCCTGCAGTGACCAGTGACAGGACCTGAGGGAATGGCCCGAAGTTGTGTCAGGGGAGGTTTAGGTTGGAGAAGCTTAGATTCAAAAAGTGCTTGGACAATGCTCTGGGACACATGGTGTAACTCCTGGGATGGCGTTGTGCAGGGCTGGGAGGTGGACTCAATGATCCTTGTGGGCCCCTTCCAACTCAGTTTATTCTGTAATTCTGTGATTCTGTATTGCCAAGGTCTGCTTATGGCTTAGGTCTTTACAGCTAGACACACATTCAGGTGTAAAATTACTGCCTCCAGCTTGTATTCAGATGAGGAATAACATCGCATAGGGACAAAAATATTACACATAACCTTGTCTGACTTTGGACAAAAAATTACTTACTTCTAAAGACAAACTTCTTCCCTAAGAAAGCACAGATTTCTTTTCAACACAGCCTAGCTCCCTCATCCATGCAAGTTAGACTGATTCATGTCACAGATACAAGAATTACACAAAATTGGGATGGTTTATCCCACAGGAAATTTTAATTCATCCTGATCATATTTTATCAAATTAGTAAGTAAACCTGAATTTCCAAAATGAAAACTTAGACACCAAAATATGGAAGTAGCAAGTCCCAGAATGGGCAAGCCAGAAGGTCTAGTGCACTGAACTGACTGGCCCCTGTCCCCTGCAGTGGCTGCTGATGCTTGCAGAGGATACACTGAACACAAGGACTCTCTCTCCATTTTCCCTGGTCCAGCCATCTGTGACTTAGACTTCAACTCCTGAGGGATCAATGTGTTTATTTGCTACAGAGAGACTGACCTTTCCTTTTTCATTTAATACTTTTGAGACTATTTATATTCTTCATCTCCGTGTCATGCAGTAACAATCAATTCTACATAATTACATGCAGTGTGGAACAGATTTTCCATGTGTTTATACTGCACACAGATATAAGTTTATACACACTTATAATTTCTGTGGGTGCCTCTGAATCTGTTAAACTAAGAGAACAGCACACAATCTGCATAAATTTCTCTCTAATATCTCTAAGATTATATAAAACAATGCATTATTCCATTCACAATACTTTGTCTTTTCCAAGCCAAAGAGTGCCAAACTACTTTGAATGTCTTAAAGTTTTTGTTTCAAGTTGAGTTTCTTGTTTGTTTGTTTTGGATTTTTTTTCTCTATTTTTCTGTATCTTTTCTTGAGTTCGACCAACTAGAATTGTAGTATGAGAGATGGGCTTGTGAATTTAAATAGTGATGTTATTATATCCCTATATTGTTTTTCTCATCATATATAAGGTGCTATTTACCTTTCTTATTCTTCTGAACACTAATGTGAGATGTATCTGAAAATTATCTGCAATATTTCCAAGGGGTTTCATAATCTAAATTGTAATAATTGAAAGAGTCTTCCTCATTATACACTTAAAACTAAGGGTGCTTTATTTAATATCTGTTTTCCTCTATCCTAAACAACTGTATTTTCTGGAAAGGCATCACCTTGTTATTCATCTGCTCTTTCTTGATTATTTATGATTGTGTCTAACATAAATCCTAGGATAAGTTGTGTGAAAATTAAAAGAATGATAATTTTAAAAAAGCCTTTCAGGACACAGAAACATTTCACAGTTTCATCTTTCAATGATAATCAGCTCTGTGACTTTCTCAAATAATACGTAATGTTTGTGAAATTTAGCCAACCTTGTCTCACTGCTGTCACTGTCCAACTGTACGTGTAACGCAGCGCCCTGTTGCTCTGTTGCACACGTCTCTTAGCAGCCTGACCCTTCCCAAGCACAGCCAGATGTCCAGTGATACCAGGGGCTTTGTTAAAGTTTTGCTGTTTCACGACATTTGTGTTGTGAGTCAAGTCCAATCCTGTGGTTATCGCTCTGGGATATACTAAATGCAAAAAGCTAAAGTGGAACTAAAAAGGGTTTCAGAGTTTTGTACATACAGAAACTTTTTAACTTTCACATGCTATGAGATATCTTACTCGTTAATCTCTGTCCCTTCTTAAACAAGCTGCCTGTGTGGAAAGAAAGACACCTATCCCACTACCTTCCAAAACAAGGAAACTTTTATTTCACGTGTGTTTATTTGAAACCAGCATTGCTTCCTGAATTCATGGTGAATGGTTTTATTTTCCAGCAACATGAATGAGAACAAGTCACAAGAAAAGCCCATGACCTTGTGGCAGTGACAAGGCACTTCTGGGCCCTGTTAGCCTGGAATGTGATCAGCAGTTCCCTCACTGCCAGAAATGGAGCCTTGCCCTGTGTGCATAAAAAAACCCCATAAACCCAGCCAACATCCAGCAGAGAGTTAACCATTCCCTCACACCAGCTCACTCCATCACTCTCCTCCTCAGCTCTGCTCCCAAGTCAACATATAAACCCCAAATTTCTAATACTGGTATTGGAAATGGATCTCTGCTCATACTAAGTGCAGGGAAAAAGGTATTAAATATTTACTTTTTTGATTATGATGTACTGGGTAGTTTTCTGGCAAGTTAACAGCTCAGCAGCTATGGAAGGCAAGCTGAAATGTAATGGGCCATAAGTACAGAAACATTTGGACAGGCAGAGCCTTTCAACACATGATATCAATCAGTGGTTTGGATTTTTATTATTTTATTTTTCTTATATAAAACTTAATGTTAACTTTATGTGCAAGGGATTTTTTGGCAGTGATAATAATGTATGTATCACTGCAAAAGGTAGTTAATTTATTCCCAGACACCTCTCCTCCCTGCAGTCAGTGTTACTCCTTCTTCAAGAAAAGTGACATCCTGGCCTGGCTGAAATGAACGCAAGAACTCCCTGTGGTTTCAACAGGAGTGGACTTCATCTTGCTCAGGATCTGGGGAAGAGTTGGCATCAGCCTTCAGATTAAAATTCAAGAGTTCTTGGCTCTCCTTTAAAGTGCACATTATTACCATGCTACCCTGCTCGCAGCCATCCATCAGCTCTGCCTATCCCACAAGTGCTTTGTAAAGGCTTCATTTTTTAGAAGCAAACTTCTGTCTACTCATCCAGTTTCCAGGTTTGGAGTATTTGAGCACCTTTAGCAGGTCCAACTTTGGCAGCCTTTCTTGGAAGCCACAGAGAATTAATCAACTGCCAAGGAGAAATTAATCACTTCGTTGCTGCCTCTGTCATGCGTGGTGGCAGAATTTCAAGCCTTTGGCTCCACCAGCCGCAGCCACATGCCTGTTTCAGACCATCTCAACACTCCTGCATCACCTTTCCTACCTTCTCTCTGCTTGCAGCTAAGCTCAGGCTATTATTAGCTGGTTTTAGTGATGGAATATGCCTGCTTTTCCCTCTGCCCTTTGTGCCAACAGGATGCACTCTGACTAATACAATCTTCAGCTCCAGGCTGAATTACTGCAATTGAACTACATAGGGAGGCTCTGCCAAAGCTTCAGCTTCTTAGCCATGGGATAGCTCCATCGCAAGCAGAAAGGAGAGTGCCCTAGGAGTCTACTCACTTCTTCCCCACTTATTCCCAGTCCACTTCAAAAACTAGGAACTTATCAACAAAGTTCAACTGTAGCAAATGCCATATCTCCAGCTGCAACTCAGCTGGCAAAGGATGCTCCATAGGCAAACCGAGATAAAGCATGCTCAACTTGTGAGTTCAGTTGTAAAACACAAAACAGAGCAAGATTAGGAAAATCCAGAATTTTCAGGAAAAAATATTATATCTGTTTTTCAGAAGTTAACTGAATCAGTCCATAACTGTATAAGTCCTTATTTTATGTCATGTTTTTCTGTCTCGTAGTTCATATACTCCACATACTGTTAGAATCTCTGTTGTTTTGTTGGTTTGGGGTTTTTTATCAAGGGGTCTATGACAATGTCTGGGAAAAGTTTAAGCTAAAAAGGTGCATGAAAATTTTCAGCATGAAAATTTATAAGAATGTATAAAATTGAAAGGTTTGACACCTCTTAATATATACATTATGTATACACAGATCAGTGTAAGCACATTATATATTCAGCATTCAAAGACATTATGTACTGGGACAGATGTTGCCTGTGTCATCTTAATTCAGTCTCATTGTGTGCTTCATACAAATTTTAATTATATAATCACTTTCTTTTCCTGCTTAAACCTGCTGTTTTAAATTTATATAAAATTAATCAACTCTGAAGTTAAATTGAAGGTGTGTAAGCATGCTGGCTATCATCCACAGGTCAATTCCCAATTTTTTGTTGAAGAAATCAGGAGGTACATAGTGAGTGCAATGTAATTGGGTTTGTTGAACTTAATCTTACCTTGAACAGAGAAAAGGATTGGCAGACTTCAGGCCATCCCTACCCTATCTCAGTAGAAGTGACTTTGCAGGTTCCTTGCTGACTAGACCAAAGAATATGATGTTAACACAAAGGAGGAAATTGAAAGAGGAATTAAAATATTTTCAGCTCAAGATGAAGATGTTTGGAACAAAATTAAGTACATCACTTTGACACCTGGAGAAGAGTTCAATAGTCTCTGCTCCAGTCATATGAGCATTGGCCACAGACAAAAGTGACTTGGACCCTCATAGGACCAATAATTCACTTCAGTTTATCTTGTTGAAATCTGATAACTAAATCCTTATAGAAAGAACTTCAAAATCCTGGTTAACCTTCAGTTTAGGAAGGTTTCAGTGAGCACAAATTGCAGAAAGTGGTGCTCTGTCATTCCTAGATCAAGGACAGCTGAGAAGCCGATGCCTTGAATGTCCCAACTGCACAAGCACAAAAAGTGCAGCCTGGGCCATCCCAAGAGTGTGCAGGGTGCTCGTTTCCTCAAGCATCTCCCCAGCTGTACGTGCTGGCTTCAGAGTTAGCTTTCCTCACTGTGGCTGGTATGGGGCTGTGTGTGGGATTGTGCTGAACACAGGGTTGATAATACAGAGATGTTTTTGTTATTGCTGAGCAGGGCTCACACAGAGCCAAGGCTTTCTCTGCCCTTTGCACTGGTGAGGAAGCTGGGGGTGCATGGGAGGATGGGAGGAGACACAGCCAGGACAGGTGGCCCAAACTGACAAGAGGGGTGTTCCAGACCATATGACATCATGCTCAGTGCATAAAACTGGAGATAAGAAGGAGGAAGCAGGGACATTTGGAGTGATGGTGCTTGTGTTCCCAAGCCATTGTCATGTGTGATGCGGCCCTGCTCTGCTGGGGATGGCTGAGCACCTGCCTGCCCATGGGGACAGTGAATTAATCCCTTGTTTTCCTTTGTGTGTGTGTGTGTCTTTTGATTTCCGAATTGAACTGTCCTTATCTCAAGCCAGGAGTTTCCCAGCTTTTGCCCCTCTGATTCTCCCCCAGAGCCACTGGCGAGGCAGTGGCGAGCGGCTGCGCGGGGCTCAGCTGCTGGCTGGGGGGCACCCACGGCACCCCAGAAATCTGCACCGACAGACTGCAGGGGAAAACGTGCTGGGCACCTCCTGGTCACAAACACCAAAGTGTCCGAAGATGTTTTGTATGTCGCTTTTCATGCTCAGAACAAAATGTATCCACGTGGAAGGAATTCTGCCTTACATCTCAGTCTTCCACAGAAACACTGATCAGAGAACAGAAACTGACTCTTGCTTAGGCCATTTAACAAATGTAATTATGTGCAAACAGAACTATAAGCTTGGCTCTTTGGAAGTTCCAAGTTCACAAAGCTGGGTATTGTTATGCACAAAATCACCTGGAAGAGGAATTTTAAACAAAAAAATAATTCAATTATAGCTCAGAAATATTCAAGAAAAGAGATGAAAAAGACCACAATAAATGGATTTTATTATATATAAAAATATATCAATATACACACAATATATATATACATATATATATAAAATGAACAATCCAATGAACAAAATAGTGACATTAATATGTCAACCTGCTTAAAAAAAGCAACCTTGTAAATATGGATAATAATTTTAAAGGACCGAAAGCTGAGAGCAACAAAAATATATCAGTTAACTGTTAAGAAAGGTTAGCAGCAGAAGCAGAAATACTCAAGAAGTGAGATCAAGATACAAAAGGTTAAACATATGGAAATTAACTGGTCCAGCTAACTTGTAGTCTCAAAGTGTTAAAGCTGGTGGAAAAGGTCATCAGACCTTTAATATTGGTTTTCAGTAGAGCAGTCATTAAGTTGCAGCTACCTGGTAGAGAACTGATGCTACCCCAGTGACTGCAAGAACAAATGGGCCATCCTCCTGCTCGAACAGAAACCTCAGGAGCACCAGAGAAGAGCAGAAAAAAGATCTGAGTTTAAGGCTAATAGCAGAGGTAATAACAAACAATAGATTTATAGAAAATAGATAGTGGCAAACAACATTGATATCTTTAAAAAACTGGAAGTGTTGTTGATAAAGCCTCCACCAGTGAAAAAAAAAAATCCTGAATTTCTCTAAAATATTCAGCATGGAGTCACATAAGAAGCAAGAGGGAAATCAAACCCAGGTTCACATGATTAAGTGAGAAAGGAAGTTAGTTCTTTGATAGTTTTAAAAGTCATACAGAAAGAGAGAAAGCAATGTTTCTAGTGAGTTTCCTCCAGGGCTAGGTCATAGCTCTGTGCCATTTAATATTGAAATGAAAAAAAACCTCAAACATTTTAAGGAAAATGACAGAAATATTAGAAGAATATTGTATCATAGAAAGTAACTCTTCCTCAGTAAAGGACTATGCAGTTAAAGGTGCAGATAAAGGTACAGATAAATAACTTTTTTAAAGGAAAAGGAAACATCAGTGAGATAAAAATGAGAGGGAGCATAATTTCAGTGAAGAACTGATGAGAAGGAGATCAAAAGTATCTTCCCAGGACAAAGACTTCAGCTCTCGACAGAACTGGAAAAGCAGTCAGACAGCAATTCACCCTTGGGCGACTCCTCTTTCTTCCAGGCCAAAGCAGGAGTAGGTGCTAAATAGATGAAGGCAAGAGAAAAGAAACAAGCTTTCATTTGGTGTCACTGCAAGAGAAACTGAATACCTGCTTTGAAGGAAATATATAAATTTTTAAAAGCAAATCCACCCCACCTGCCGAGAACACCACTCTGGAGAGAGGTCTGGTGCCAGGCACGGTCTGTCTCTTGTAGTAGAGCAGTGGCAGGGCTCTGGCAGGTGCGCCTTGGAAACCCTACTGACAATTGTACCTGTTCCACACTACCACAGGGAGACCCTGTCTCTGCAAACTCTTACTTGGCAAACAAGTATTTCACTTGAAAAATGCAAGAAATTTGGACGGTGTAAGGAGATGCATGATAATAGGAAGGGAAGCAAGCTAAGAAAGTCTAAGCAGCATTGGAAAATGCTAGGCCAAAACTAAAAGAGGTAATTTAAAAGAAATATTATCTCTTGGGGAAAAAAAAAAAAAAAGTGCACAGACAGACCACATTCAATGATCATCTGTAGCACACCTTCTCCAATACAGATGAGACAAGTACAACAACACCTTGAGATCCTCGACTACAAAATAATCACCATCCATAATTCAACTGTCTAAACAACAAGCTTGTGAAAAGTGTCGAGTGGACATAATAAATACCTTTTAAGAGTCTGAACAATGGAATACAGAGCTCTAAAACTGAGTTACTTGAACAGCGGGTGGGAAACACAGCCATTAAAAGATGTCCTGAAAGATGGCATTGGCAGAGTTATTCTACAATCGCGTGGCCAAAACTAGAAACCAGAGAGTTCTCCACTGCTCTGCAGGTGTTATCTAAAAAAAAAAACAAAAGCAAAAAAATCCCCCAAAACCCTTGCACCTATCCACTCAGCTAGGAAAGGCAGCTGTGCACATGGTGAGGGCGCCAAAATGTTCACATGCTGCCTGCAGCCCATGTTAACTGAAACAAACCACAAAACTTCTGTCACTTCTGATGCAGCCTGGTAAACCTCATTTTACCACAGAAATACAGAGCTTATTTTTCAGCTTCAGATGTACAATTTGCAAATTGAATGCAAACCTCAGAAAGACTCGATTGTTGCAGATACATTCTAAAGAATTAGAAATACACTGTGGAGAATAGACAAGAGCTAGATATCAATCAGATTAAAAAAAAAAAAAGAAAAAAAAAAAAAGAAAGAAAAAAGATAAAACAACTCCTGCAAGTCAGGTTTCATGAGAACTCTGATTCTGATGATTTTGAAAGCTATTGCTAAGGTACAACCCTGTACACTTTTTGTCCTATTTTCTGCTCAAAGAAATAATCTCATAATCTGACAAGAAACAAAAAAGAATATATTTGAAGGCATGAAGGTAGTTAACTCTGAGATGCCATGGTGTTCTAAAAGTATGAATGAAGTTATTTTGAAGTTTAAGAAATCTCAGATAAAGAGTTACCAGGATGAAGATGGTCAGGTTTGTTGCATTCAACAAGCAAAGCAAAAGGACAATTCACTGATAATGCTTTTTTCCTTGGTTTTGTTCTGGTGTTCTGTCCACATCCCCAGATCCAAATTCTGCTCTTCTTCAGTCCTTCTAAGAATCTGCACCCACTTGGAGAGTCTGAAGTTAATGGAGAGGGGACATGAGGCAGGCAGGGTGGGCTCTCTGGGCTCAGTTCAGGTGCCTCACTAGACATACACGGAGCACTTGCAGATTTACACACAGCCTTGCATAAATCCCCACTAAGCCTGTTAGGTTTTCCAAGGTGTAACTCCCAGAGTCTTCAAAAGATACCTCTTCAAATACTCCTTTTTCATCAGCAGCAAAATTCTACTTTCTATTCTTTATTTAACTTCCCTCATCCTGAGAAGAGTTTGGACTGGAATATGCCTCCTGAAAAGCAGCTGATGACAACAGCAAGCCCGAAGCACACCAGCAGCAAGAAGCTCAGCCCAAATTGCTGTACCTCAACACAGTTTCTTCCAGTCAAAACCACCCTAGAGAGTAAAATGTCCAGCCTGCTTGCAAAAAAAAAAAAAAAAACAAAAAAAAAACCCAAACATTTCTCTTTACAAGCAGCTGCAATGCAAAATTGTGTGCCATAGAGGGAAGGAAACCTTTTATAAAAAATAGATTGACTTCTGGAATTTATTTAGGTCGACACCAGTGGGACTTTCTCAGAGGGAAGGAAACTTTTTGTGAGCTAAATGTTTACCTCCTTTGTGGGAGCAGCAAATTAGGTGTTTATTCCTTCAAGCAGCAACAGAAGCCAATACACCTGTTCCTTCCAGATTGTCCCTGCTTTTTTTGGCATGCAATGCCCTAAAAATGGCTCCAGTGATCTGCCACAGGAGGGCCAGGCAGTATGATGAAACAGGTTGAAGCATTTGTTTCTTAAGTACTAAAAAAACCCCAAAATAGTCAATGGTTATGCTGGCTAAGAGAATATATGTTTATTGCTGCGTTTTATTATTTCTGGCACCAATCCCACAGAATATTAAAATTAGACTAAAATAAAGACTGATGAAATGTGGGTAAAAACAAACATGCTGAATATATTTCTGAAAAAGCCTTAAATCCTCTATGGCTGTGCCTTTCCTCACAGGGTAAGAGATGGGATTATCGATGTTATCCATGGTCTGATCCATCCCTGTGAACCACCCAGGCCCAGTTCCCACCCCTGGGAAAGACAAGGCAACAGGAAGGGCATCTAAAATCCCATCCCTGATCTACCAAGTGCAAACCCGTGCACCATCCCCATAAAAACACAGTAGAGAAGGACTGAGGGGTGCAGACAGTGTAAGTGTGAAATCCCACTTGAGCATCTGCATTTCTCTGGTGGCACCTTGCATCAGCTGTCATCAAGTCACCACAGCCTGGTAGGTGACATTCAGTATATTTATGTATATGGAAAGCCACAGCTGGATTCAAATAAGTTTTTCTACAAAAGTGGTGGGCTGAGAGGAGAGAACATTAAACCTGAGGGGTTAGTTCACAGTCCTGTGAAAAAAAGCATTGTTTTTCTCAGTATCAGTCTAAAAATGCCTTCAGTGTCAGATATGGTGCTGGGTTATGCAGGCAACCAGCTCAGCCCTGGCCAACAAATCTGCAGAGTAAAGACACAGATTTAAAAATATAAAGGTCTTCTGCAAAGGAGCCACACTGAAAAGTGTATTGAAATTCCCTTTTGACCCTACGCTCATCACACACCTTCTAATCCCTTTGGAGCGTCAAGTGCCTCAGCTCTGGGAGGTGAAAATGGTAGCTCATCCTCCAGGCACAGCAGCACTTGATGGAAGTACAGCACCAGCCTTGCCACAGCCAACACCCTGCACAGAGAAACAGCTTATACGAGCAAAAAATAGTTGTTTTGCTGTTGGGAATTAAACCACTTTGCCAAACAGATTACATTATAACAACAAAAAGGCCTTTTGATGGTAGGACTGAACTCACAGTAGGGATTTTACTGTTGTAATTATACTAGTGCCATGCCAGTAAAACTATATAAGCATAGACCAACTCCCTGAATTTTTGTCTTTTAAGTTTAAAAGGTTACACAGAAGCAGAATTATGAGATGGTTTGGTACCTGGCATGGGGAACTGTCTTAGCCCCCTAGAAAGCAATTCATCTTGCAATGGAGGCGGCTTCTGAGAGCAATTTCCCAAAGGAACCACATTGATACACCAGCTCTGGAGGTGTGCCAGGGGACATGAAGTTGTGGTCCAAGGGGTTTGCAGATGTGCTCAGCTTGCAAATTTTTTTTTTTTTTTTTTTTTTTGAAGACTTTGGTTGATGGTTTGGGGTTTTTTCAGAGTACCTCTTTTGAAATGTTTGCATCTACTGTGTTTATAAATCTGAGGGAGTGGGTCCTGGGGGATATTAATTCTAGGGAAAAGATTCTGCCATGATGAAATAGTGTGCATATGCAGATCAAATCAGATTGTAATCCTTTGGGAAAATCTGATTTTTAAGTGCTCCCTATTCTGGATGTGCCAATTCAATGGCATACATGCTTTTTATATATAATGTAATGCAAGAATAAGAAAAAACTTAAGACACGTTTAAAGAGGAAAAGAAAAGGGTGGAGCTCCTTGGCAACAGCTCTAATCCCTTTGAAGGCTCTGGCATCTGCTGAGTCAGGAACTCCCTCCCTATGTTATAGTTTACAATCAGCCACTGAGTCACAGCAAGTTCCTGACTTCCCTGTTGGAAATACACTGTCTTGAACTACAGTTGCATATTTTTAGGGATTGGATCCTTTTATTTAATCTTTTTGGTTTTGTTGTTGTTGCTCAAATATAAATAAACAAAGATTGAATAAATAAATTAAAAGAAAACAAAAAGGAGTTCTGAGCTCTCAGCTCTGAGTACAGCTGCAAGAGACTTATTCTAATAAATGCTGTCCTCGAGCCACAAAACACACTTCATTCTTCGTGAAGTTGTTGGAGCTGGAGAAGCATTTTGCAGGCCACCATGGGATCCCCACATGAAGCATCTGGAGGTAGGATTGCATTAGCAGAGCTCTCTGCCCTACTGGATAGACCTTGCTCCCCAGCAGAAGACTAATTAGCCAGGGTGGAGCCCCACTCTGATATAAGTCCGTGCTAGCCTGAGTGTCTTTCTACAGTGCTTCCCAGTAGACACAGGGATGTGGCCTGGAGCCAGTCACCAATCGTGCCTTATTTCCTCATCCAAAAATTGAAGATGCAGTCTGCCTGCCAGAAGAAACTCCCATTGTGAAACTGAGTCTGCTGATATTTGCAAAGCATTTAAAGGTGTGTCTTAGTGGGAAAAAGTGTCCAAACTCCAAGTAGGTCATAGGAGTAAACTCATTTCTGACTTTAGCAGACAAAACAGCAGTGAGTAGCATTTCACATGCACAGCATTGAGCTAGGATTCCTCTTTAATCAAGTTAAGTCAGGTTTCATTCCTGCCCCTGCCAATTATTTAAATCCCATCTACCCACAAAAGCCTCCAACCCTGCTCTGGTGGAGCTGTTGACTCATGTTGTCTCCAACAGGGGGTTGCAATACACTGACCTGCAGTCATCACTGGCATGGACAGGGAGTAGCTCCATGGGAATGTGCCAGTGGCTCCTCTGGCACATCCCTGTGTGGCCATGGCACGTGCCAAGCCCACAGAGGATCCCAGAGAGGAATTCTTCCTGGGAAGAATTAACGTAGTGGTCGGGCAGAAACTTCTCCACTAGGAACCTCAGGAGAGAAGGATGCAAGCAAAGCCACTGAAGCACCTGGGTTACCCAAGAGGGAGCATGATGACCCTTAGGCTTTTCCAGTGCAAGATCAGCTCTAGGCAATTCTGCATCAAAATATGCTCTACATTAACCCATGCTAGGGAACTGAAACCATGACCCTGTCTCTGTGCTTCATGAGAACATTAGAGGGAAATGCTGAGAAAAGGCAATGTGACTGCTCATGGAAGAATGATTTCTGTCTTTTCTTCAAAATGTTTCTTGAGTTTAATAGAAGCATCAACAAACTTAGCTATTAAGATCTCCTTTGCTCATCAGCAATGTTTCTATCTCTAGGCAGAAGTTGATATCTGCTCAACAGTGCAGAGCAAATTTATAGGACAGCTTAAGGTAGGAAATAATGAATTCCACTTCAGCAACTGATAGCACATAATTGTGTGTAGCTACAGTTTGTCACACTGAAATGCATGATAATATGTAAGCTCTGGGTTTAGTTCTTATTTGCTTCTTATTGTTTAAAGAAATAGAAAAATTAGAAATATTAAAAAATGGAAATAAGTTCCATTAATTAAGTCACTTCCAGTTCAGTGAGATTCTCCATTACTTTTTAAAATGTACTCTTAGCCTGTATTTTTTAAAAATTAATTTTGCATATTTATTTCCCATTTTTCTCCCATGTTCTTTCTGTAATTTTTCTTTTATATCCATGTACATTACATGAAAATCATCCATTTCTTTCATCACATTATTTTCTACAGCTTTCCAAAATTTCTTCAGCCTTGGAAACATTACAGAATAACAAAAGAAAATGAAAAATATGTACATTTAAAAGTCTCTAAAATTTAACCTTATAAATAATGCCTTTTATTGGTAGAAGAGCTTAAAGGAAGAGAGTGAAATTTATAAAAGCCAATATTTTACCACAAGTTTTATATTTCAATTATAATCCCTTAAATATTAAAAAGCCCAGAATTTCATTTAAGGTTTTGAAGTACAAAAACACGTATTTTCATTGAAAGAAAAATCTGAAGAAAAGAATTGAACTTAGTCCGAAAACAGTGACTTATTTCTGAGGGTATGGAAATTAAAAGCAGTCATGTATACTAAGGAGCTGACTGTAAGGGGACAAGGTCATAATTTACACGTAATTACTGGTTTGCACTATCGTTTAACCACTACTGAGATGAATATGTTTTTCTTCCTTCCCTCTTCCTGTGCAGAAGTAGTGTTCAGCACACTTCTTATGCATTAGATGTTCTTGTGCAAATCACTGCTTTCTGTGGCTTGTGATTCAATAGCAAACATTGCTGTCACAAACAAGGTCAGCCTCTAGAGATAGCTCTGTATTTTTTGATAATATTTTCGGTTAGTAAGAATGTGCCATCAGCACATAATTACAGACATGCATGCTATGACAAAAAAACATGAAAATATGGTTGACTACAGTAAACCAGGAATATTTTAAATATGGGGTGTGCCTGCCTTTGTATAGTGCATATAGTCACACCAGACTCCTTTGCATCAATTCACACAGAAAATATCAAGCCAAGTATTCTGGGTAAGCCTATAAATAATACTGTTTCCCAAGGCTGAGAAATATATGCTTCTTGGATAACTTTTGGGGAATTCGATTTTCAGAACTGGCCAAGGTTTTGCTTGCTTTGTTAGTGCCCACTTTGAAAATGCAGTGTCCAGGAAGAGGTGAACATGCCCACTCTGGGAACCAGTCCTCAGGTGAGGAAGGCATCAGATGCCAAGAAACAGATCAAACTCACTACACATGTTAGTAGTTTGACCTTTATATCAAAGCTATTTTTAAAATAGCAAGATTTTATTTCAGCATTTGATGGTGGCATACCAGACACTCCAGCTAGAATAAAGCCATATGCACTGACATTAGTATTTGTGTTCCCAGGGGAGAGCTCCGGCCAGCCGCCCATTCAGTGGCAGCTCTTCCTGCCACAGCCATAACTCACCTTAGCCATGATGGTCTGTTGACATTTATTTCATGTATGATCCAGTGTGTTGCAGCTAGCTTAAAAAATAATGACAGAATGTTTTCTCCTCACTTGATGGACTTCTCAAGTGACCAATGAAGATGGAGAGGTGGTAACCTCTCTGTCCAATCTTTGATCACTCTCTAGAAACTTATATATGAGGTCAACAATAAACTAGAATCTTCTTCCTTTCTTCTTTTCTGTCTGAACACCTCTTGTGTGTGTTACTGTGTGTTTCTATCTGTGTCACAGTAACACTCACTGATATAGTCAACCTTTGTACCAAACTCCTACTTTCAAGGAAAGTGCAAGGTTTGAAATGGACATGGACTCATGGGACTGGACCTGCTCCTCCTTGGCAGTCTGTGTGATAGTCCTGATATGACACCCTAAGCCTGAGCTTGACATTCTAAACCAGCTACACCTCAAAATTCACAGCAAAGGTAGTTTGCCTGAGCTACCCAATCTTCTTGGCTCAGTGAAGACAGTAAAGTAAAAACAGTAAAGATTTTAATCACTTCTCCAACTTGCATTTACACAGAATTTCTAGAGATGGGATGAGTTCCAAACTGGGATGAAATAAATTTCCAATTTCTTCACAAGACAGAACACTATTCTCTCCCTTACTCTGAGAAGCTGATTGTGGGTGAGCTGGTGCAACCCTCCCATTCTTCTCCAGCTGCCTGTGCCAAGGGCAGAGCACTGTGGGGGTTATTCACACAGTGCACTCCAGAGCATCTCCCTGCACACAGGCTGGCAAGACAGGAGGGTGGGTGGCTATTCATAGAATCATAGAGTTATTGAGGTTGAAAAGAACCTCTAAGATCCTCAAGTCCAACTGTTAACCCACCACTTCCAAGTCCTCCATTAAACCATATCCCTGACCACCACAGCAGCATCTCTTTGAAATACCTCCAGGGATGGTGACTCCACCACTTCCCTGGGAAGTTTTTTCCAATGCTTGACAACTCTTTCAGTGAAGACATTTCCCCAAATATCTAATCGGATATTTGATTGTTCAGCTTGAGGACCTATTACTTTTTACCTGAGAGAAGTCAACTCCCACCTCACTACAGCTTCCTCTCAGGTAGTTGTAGAGAGCAATAAGGTCCTACCCCAAGCTTCCTTTTCCTGAGATTAAACAACTCCAGATGCCTCAGCTGATCCTCACAGGAATTGTGCTCCAGACCCTTCACCTGCTCCACTGCCCTTCTCTGGACTCACTCCAGCACTGCAGTGTCTAAGTACATCCCATTGACATAGAAGGAGATCAGGTTGGTCCAGCAAGACCTGCCTTTCATTAACGCAAGCTGGCTAGGCCTGATCCCCTGGTTGCCCAGATCCTTGATGCTGGAAAGGCATAAGGAAAAGCTTGTGCAACCTTAATTCAGCCTTCTTCTAATCTTCCATTACAAAATCACATACTGTATTTTCCATGGGACCCTGCCTCATTCAGTTCACGGAATAGCTGGTGTTCACTTAATGAGCAACTATTCAATATTTTATTTTCTTCTCACTCAGTGTGTTGCCCTAGGCATGATTTACTAGATGTAATTCAAACCTAGCTGTGCAGCCAAAATTATTAATTTCAGAGCAGCTTTTTTTACCTTTGGTACTCCTCCTCACAGCACTCCTGAGTGCTACACAAACAGTAAATAGAATATTTTCATAATACCACAGTGAGGGTGTTTTCATAATACCCCAGTGAGATTAAATGGGGAGGAGGGGTAGAATTATCCTCCGTGTTTCATAGGTGCGTAGAAAAGGCAGAGAAATACAGAGGAAACATTACAGTCCAAAGAATCAAAAATTTGTAGCACTCTCTTTACAGTTTGAGTCCTGACTTTTGAAAATTCTTAATATAATTCCAGTCGAGTCAACCTGTATCCAACAGTGCTCAGAGATGGAGGAGACCTTCTAAGCCATAGACTGGTTCTGTCCTATCACAGGCAGCTTTTTAATAATCTTATCAAATTAGACTGAATAGGAATTGGGTTTCTTGAATTCCTATTAAAAAGCTGAGAACTCACTCCTCTAATAGTTAGAAACCCTTTTCTAATTTTCTGCCTAAATTTATTCATAGCCAGATTGCACTCATTTGTTCTTAGGCCAACATTGTCCTTCACCTTAAATAGTTCCTCTCCCTCTCTGGCATTTGCCTCTGCTGATAAATTTAGAGTGAGCAATCACATCTTTTTCTCTCTCGGCATTTGTCTTGAAGAGCTAAATGAGCTACACTCCCTAAGCTGTCTCTCTCAAATTAAGCTGCCAGGTCCTCTGTTCATCCAAGGAAGTGCTTTCCATACCTGCTTCAGCTTGCACTTATCTGCTCTGGGCATGGCTGACCAGGCTTGTAGGGAGCACAAGGCCTGCCGGTATTCACCCAGAGGATGGTCAAGAGGCAAAAGGGTAAACGCTGGTAACAAATGAGTTAAAAGTATTTCTCTATCTGCCCTGGAAATGGTGTGTCTCAGAATCGACCTGGGATTTACACAGCTCATCAGTAGCACCCCAATGACTGAAGTTTACCAGCACATCCCAAATGTGCTCCTTTTCACTTTTCAACAGAAAGTCTCGGCGCTGGCTGAAAAATGCATGCATTTTGTACCAGTGAATTTCATCTCGCTGCTCTCATCCCAGTGCTCTGGATCATCCCTGCAGACCTCTGTTCCAGTATCCCACTCCCAGCCTGGATGGTGATGCCGCCCACAAAATGTCAGTGTCTGACTCCACTGGCAGACTAGTGAATGTATATATACACACTCAGGTGTATACAAAGTTGCTGTTTGAATGTGTCTCCTCCTGTGTGATCGATTTTAAAGAATTCACTTTTCTTTTTTAAAGAAAAAAAAAAAAAAAAAAAAAAAAAAAACAAAAAACAAAAAAAAACAGAGCAACTATTAGAAAACCACACAGGTCAGCTATGAAAACTCAGAGCATTAGACACCTGGTTTGATACCTTTCAGAAAATTCTTGTACTTAGTGGCTATCAAATGTTGGTCATCTATTTGACATGAAACAAATTATATTTTGATTTCTGAGAAGATTACACTCCATTAAATGTAAGACTACTCCAGTTATGACATATACGCACCTTTTGGGGATTCATGTGTTTTTACTTAAGGTATAATTGATGTATGCAAGGCCATTTGTAGTAATTTTTTTCAGTCAAACATCTATCTTAGAATCACATACTAAAATACTTGGTAAATAATGACCAGACAAATTGAACACAACTGGAGAAACATAATACAAATTTGACAGCAAAAGAGAATGTCTAGGCAAGAAATCCAAGAATAAAAGCAAGGTAGCAGGCATGTGACATCTTGACTTAGCTGAAATAAATCACTTCCAGTTGCACAGACTGCTTGTTTTTCTGGCTAAAAAATGTGCATATTTCAAGCAGAATACAGCAAGGAGGAGGATGCTCCCTATCCACCAGACCACAACCTCGGGGAGTGGCCCCAGCAGGTGATGGTGGAACTCACTGAGCAGCTGATAATGGAAGACTGACAACTGTGAGACCATGTCAGACTTTGGGCCACCATCCTCTCCACAGATAATAGCCCTGGACAAGCTGAGGGGACCCAGAGGCATATACCTTCAGATTTAGGCCACTTTATGGATGCTCTTGGGTGTGTATTGACTGCAAAATGCTCCAGAGACTGCTGTAAGGCAGAAAAAATTTTCAAGCCAACAAATTATGGTGATTTCAGGATAACTTAGATAACCTCCAAGGTGTAGGAGGGATCAGATTTGAGCTGGAATGATCCAACAAAGCAGTGAATAAATGTCTCTCTGACCTCAGGAGGGCTCAGCCCAGATACATAGAAAAAGTTGCAAAATACCCTTTGGAGAGTTATAACCTAAATTCATGGAGACATAAAACAAGGAAGAGGTAGTACATGAGATTTCTGTGAAAAGAGTGCATTAACACATCTGCTCGGGAAAAGAGAGACTTTCTAGCATGCAGGGGAAGAAAAGCAACAGCCATAAGAGAGGCTTGGGCAGAGCAGAGGACAGGTACAAGCATGTAGGTGTTGGTGAGAGAAGAGGTGCAAGAAGGAGCAATGTTCATGCAGGTACTGCAGGTAGGAGGCAAGACGTGCCCTGGAGCAGGGTATTGGAGAGGGGGGACCCTCTGCTTATGGCTCCTGCACTGCTCCCTGAGAGTAGCCCAGTCTTCATTACCCATTGGAGTTAATTTTGGTGCCTCTGCGAACACAAACCAAGTAGATCCAATGAGCTCCTTTAAAGCAGACACTTCACCCGCATAAAGGCTTGCACCAGCTTCACTAGATCAGGTTTTCTTAACTGCTGCTGCTGGGCAGGCAAGGTCTGGGGAGGTAAGGAGGGAGGTCCTGTGTTACTTCAGTGTGTCTGACAGAAGTGTATTTAGTCTCTTCCTAGTGAATAAACCTATTTGGGGGACAGAAAAAAACACCAACTGTCTGACAAAGCCACACTTCGTATGCCCCTTATTCTTCCTTGAGAAGCATCTTCAGCTGTGAATACATATATATACTCTAATGACAGTCAGCTGTCATGTCTGTAAACATACATTTACCTCCCATTAAGGGTTATTTGCCCCTTTTTGTGACCTTTCACCAGCTTTCCATACCCTGGCCATGTGGCACAGATGGTATAATCCTGTCAGGCTAAGGCAGGTGACAGTGCTGCTCAGTGTTTAGTAATCAGTGACTGTAATTAGCCAGACTGGACGCAGGCTCAGATAATAGGGCAGTCAAACAGCTGCCAGTCATGAGGTTTTTCCTGTGGACTGCAGGGGATGGAAGAGAGGATGATATAAAGAGGCCATGCATTTTTTCCAAAACACTTTATACAGAACCAGTGATGTTATATATATATATATATAGTTTTTTTCATTTTAAAAAATTCCTTCCAGTGACCAATAAAGTGTGTTTCATATCATGAGGAGCTTTTAGTTGGTTTCTAGATCTGATGGAGGTGTCTGGAGAGTGTTTAGCAGCACCACAGCTTTTTCCTATTTGGAGACTGTCTTGTCATATTTTCCTTACAAAGAACGTTCACACACACACAAAACGTGGATGGATGAAGCGCTCCAGGTTCCGGATCCTTAAAGCAACTCCTTTAACACAGGGAAGTGCTGTCACCAAGCTACTACTTGTTTGCATTCAGAGATCAGGATTTAGACAAACGAAATGAAACTTAGTTGTAGTAAAAATAAAGAAAAAAAAGAAAGAATTAAAGAGATTATTAAAAATATGGAAGATATTGAAACTTTTTACTGGTTTTAGTTCTTTTAAGAGATCTCAAAGACTCCTTTCTGATCCTCATTTCTGATCTTGTGTTACACTACACATTTAGATGATACATAGGCTGCACATGCTGTATTTAAGAGAAGCAAGCAGTATGCTGAACCAACCATATTTTCATGTGAGTGATGATTCACTGTCTCCTGGATGGTAGAAAATTCTCTGTTCAAAGCAGATGCTCATGCTTACAGTCTGTGATGGTGAAAGAGGTTTTGTTACCAAAGAGGCAACCAGTCATCTCTCGCAAAGGAAAGACTAGCATTCATTGCCTAGGAGGGCTTTTTTTCCCTGACTTCAATATTTCTTTCCTGTTTTTAAACATGTGCCTATTATTGCACAGACACTAATATTGAAATATATTTAATTTTAAAAAATGTACACATCACAATTAATCAACTTCTCCTCATTCTTTATTGCATATATTTCAACAGATTTTCTTCCTCTTCCCCTCCAAAATTGCACTATTTATCTATATGGAACAGATACGTTAATCTTTTTGGGGAAAAGCAGAGAATAATTTCAATTTCCATGCATTTATGAAAAGACATTCTTAAATAGGCCAGTGAAAGAGATATTGCATCTATAAATAAATTATTCCAAGGCGGGCAGTGGGATGGGGTTACACATCGCCATTGTGCGGGGAGGCTGCAAAGCCTGACCCGGGAGTGCAGCTGTTGTCTTTGTGCCGGGCACTCTGCCTCTGCCATTGTTCCCCTGATTACAACAGGCACGTCGGGGGCGCGGGGAGGGCAGGCGGGGGTGAAATGATGGCTGTGCATTGATAACGCCTGGCACTATCACAGAGGGCAGTGACAGGCTGCTCAGCTGCGGCGCTATCGGGGTGTGGGGCTCGGGAGCGTGTGCGTGTCCCCCGCCTCCCCTCCCTGAATCAGCAATTTCAGGAGATGTGAATGTGCTCACCTCCTGCGTGTGCCAGCTGGATCTTACCCAGACACACACACACGGGATTGTGTCAACAGATGGTGCAAAAGGGGACAAAAAGGACAGTATTTCCAAACTGAATGTGTAATATCAAACAGGTGTGGAGGTAAGGAGATGTTAATGAACGAGGAACGCCGAGCTGCAGGAAGGGTGTCTGTGTGCTCGCAGCTGAGAACTGGGGAGGGAACTCGCGCTCTAACCAACAGGAAGGGGAAACGGCCATGGTCCCTCTGCCATTGCCATTGTCCCCACTAACACCTCAGCTGCTGCATGGCCTGGCCCTAGGGAGATGGCAGGGGTGAGGTCACTGCTGCCCTTTCTTCCCCCAATCAGAGCAGCACCTCTGAAAGCCCTACACAAAGGTGCTTGGCCTGTCAGCATCCTAAAAGCTGTTCTCACCCACTTGTCTAGCTGGGCAGAGGCAGGCCAGGAGGACAGGACACCAATGGCAGGTGTTCCCAGCTCCTGTTACCAGCCTGCCTGGGGCGAAAGGGAGAAACATCCCAGAACAGAAAAGTCCCAATCAGCTGGGCTAATCTAGGGTGCTGCCCTCAACACAGATGCACTGGGGACATCTTGAGCTGCACCAGCATGAAAGGCATCCATGGCACAAGGAGGTACTGTGCAGCCCATACCTTGCTGCAACACTGTGATTGATTCCCATTTCCTTCTGTGGATCTCCCGGCACCTAGGATAGCTGTCACTCACTGCACCAGCAACCTTAGGGCTGCATAGTACACCTGGTGTCATGAGCCTGGACATGGGCAGGGATACACCTGCCCTGAACCCTCCAGGAGAAGCCTGCCAGGCATGCAGAACGCAACTGGGTTATTCATCCCCAAAAGATGACAGAGCAGCTGTGCTTGACACCAGCCATGGAGTCCCTTGTGGCCAAACTGCCTGTCCATTTGTATCCCAAGATGTGTCAGAGAAAACACAGTATGTTTTTTTTCTCCCCACCGTCTTGTGAACTGGGGTGCACAACAGCTCACCAATGCTTTGTAGATTTCCCCCTTTCTAAAACCCAGAGAAAATCCTCCCATTTCTCAGTAGATGCTATCTGGTCACTCTGAGCTCCTCCTCAACTGCTGAAAAGAAGCATTCATCTTAAACCTACTTAAATTTTATATCTCTGTCTGGTTTATCCATTTATTTCCAATTACTGTGGGTCTCGCTATCTGTCAGGAATAGGATCAGTTGTCTATCTCACTGTTAAAACTGCTAACAGAGACCAGGAGTAAGGGATTTCTGACATGAAAGCCACCACCACCCATGAAAAGCAAGGGTAGAAACTAAGATGCCTGTTATTGCGGGACTGGGACAGAGTCACTTAATGTTGCCTTGATACGAGTTGCTGTCAGAGAAGTACCTACAACAACACAATCTGAAAATAAGTTTACAAAGTAGCCATACACTAGCTTGCATGTTCCTACATTCTTTTGTTTATTCTGAAGCTATAGTGCATTGTATACAAATTCACTTTACTGATATTCATATATTTCACTTGCAATCTGGTACACATCTGTCATATGTAGATGAGCTTCCTGCTCTCATCCCTTTCAAATTGTTATCCACAGAACTTGTGTTTAGCCAAAACTGAGCATTGCTATTTCCCCATCCTCTGTGATCCACCAGCTGCACTCAACACAATTAGCTCTCTTGTTCATCAGGCAATCTTGCCCTCATTTACCTGGCTTGGTCATTTCCTCTCTCCTCTTCCCTAAGTGGGTCAGTGAGAGGATCCTTTTGATTCCTCCTCCAGTTTTCCATGGAGGTACCTGCAGATCCTCACCATGGCCCCCACTCTCTTTTTCCAGATTCATGATACCAGCCTCTACCACAGGCATCTATATTTTAATGAGCTTTCTCCCAAATGGGTCTTGTTTAACATCTCTCTGAAATTCAGTAATCAAATTTAATTTACTGGAGAACCCACCTTAATCCTCTTTTCTTCTGATGTGGCTCCAAAAGATGTAAGAAGATACTAATACACACAGGCTGACACCCAGTACACTGATCAATACTGTATCAGTCTTAACTTGCATTCTCTCACACATCCCTCTCTTGTCTGACATGTGAAGGTCTCTGTTTGCACATCCCAGCTGAGGCCTCTGTCCTCCATTGTCTTAATTACGAAGTCAATGTGCTGCAGATATATAAATCATGGAAATTTAATCAGGCTTATTGCATCCTTCATCTGGCAGCACAAACTGAAATGAAAGCTGTGGGGAAATAAAGGCTATTCCAAATGACATGGAACACTACATTATGCTCTTGAGAATTTTCCCAAGATATAGTATCTATGGGGACTCTCTCCCCCCATACACATGGGTACAAGCCCCAATGCATGCTAAGTCATTTAAATAAAAGTTACCGTCAAATATAAGACAGAGGACCCAGGCTGATAAGCTGCCAGTAGTTTGTTTCCACAGGAGATGGGAAGGTAGGAAGGCACAAAAGATGGTCCTGGGGATGCTCACAATGTCTTTCAGAGGTAAAAAACCATGCCACAGTGAGAACATGGAGCAGGTGAGCACAGGCATGTGTATGGAGAAAGTGGGCTAGGTTTCTGTCCTGCTCCACTCCCTAAGTCCCTTCCTCCACAGGCTGCTGGGATTCCTGGCTCCTTACCAGTCCCTCTATAGTGCTGCTTTGCACATCCTTTGCTCACCCCCTCCTCTCTGGTGACACCAAGATGGGAGTAGTGGAGTGTCTCTGTGTTCAGACCCACCTCAATGAAAGACCAAGCATGAAGGAGCAAACTGCCACCTTCACACCCAGATATACCAGTCAGGGCACAGTAAACACTACCACTGGAGTAAGTATTTAAGCAGACATGAGGGACAACTTGTTAGATCATTTCCATTTGCTTAATCAGATCCTGTAATAGGCATTAAATTGTAATATCTTACACTGATGAGAACCTGACTTATTCACAGGCTATTCCCAAGTAGGAAATTCAGACGTTTAAAGTGAATCCACTCAGCATGGGGTACAGCTATAGGAAAACCAAACACATATCCAAATTTTGATGGAAGAAAATCTCATCTTGTTAGGAGAATTTGGGCAAAGTGGGATACACATTTGTTGTCCAAGGGCACACTAAAGTTTATCAACACTGCATTGCCAGAGCCTGCATGATTAGCACCTATTGAAATCAATTAGTTTAATCACAGTTTAATATCCTCCAGGTCTGGATGGTTTTGTAAGACAAGCCCCAAAACCTTGCCTCTACTGGGAAAATTACCCATTACTGACATTGGCTACACCCTAACAGATGCAGATGAATAAGTAAACACATTAAGCTGCTGAGGTAGACTAGGACAAAAAGCATTCAGCACTGCTTAGTAACCACTCGGTGTTACTCATCTGCCAATGTGTTGACTGCTGTTTAACTTGTTATGTCCTGATTGACACTTGGAGCCAAGCAGTGTTCAGTCTTTGTTCCTTTGGTGAGCAAGGTATGAAGCCTGAGTATCTGTGGTTTTCAAAATAGCATTTAAAAACAAAGATGAAAGAGTTATTATAACACAGCAGAGTATAAAATTGATGCTGGAATATTATTTTAACTTCAAAATACTCCTATGAGCATTGCTGTATGGGATGGGATATAATACAGACTCTATCCAGTATTAATAAGTAAGGATGAAAGCAGATATTGTGCAAAAATTTGGGGGATAAAAAAAGCAGAATTAAGTACTAAATCAGACCAGCAGAACTGTCAAATGTGTTAGACTATATTCACAGGCACTCATGTGTGACATACAGGCACAAAATATAAACATTTGTTTAGTTTGAGTAATTTTGCGTTTTAGAGTAAAAGGCTTTCCCCCCTTTTTTTTTAGGAGAAGGAGAAGGGCTTTTATCTACAGTCTGGAATTTTAAAAGTCTTATATCCTGCAAGGACTGTTTGAAGCAGTTCCAAAAGAACTGCTTTTCATTAGCAAGTGCTGACTCAATGATGTGTAGAAATGTATTGAGTTCATCAAAAAAATTAAAGAAAATTATTTGGTTTTACTTCTAAAAGGTTACATAATTTCAGTTGGACCTCATCTCTTAAATCACTATATACTATGTTTCAAATATGTTATCACTTGAAAGTAGAAATAATAAAGCAAAACAAACTGGTTTGATTTCATCGAAGTCTTTGATAAAGAGTTCTTTTGATGACTTCAAGTAAAGCAATTGCCAAATGTATTTCTCAGTAAATTTTGAAATTTCAAGGTTTTGTTTAAATTTGAGAAAAAGAAAAAATTAAGTTACAGCCTTTCTTACGGAACATAAATGTTGAACTTAGGCAAATGATGATATAATTGTGCCCAGCAGCCCAGGGGTTTATTCAAGTGAGCAAGTGTTTGTGTACTTATATGTGATATAAGCTTGAACACATGTGATCTAAGTTTATACATAAAGTCTAGAGGGCTGCCAGGGCAGGGCAGTTTTTCAAGCTGCTCTAATATAAACCAGAATCACAGTTATTGCTTTTCTGCAAAATAAGAGAGTCTATACTTATACTTTTCTCCACTCTTGACAATTGGGTAAAAGGGGCTACAAAGACACTACAAAGGTGCTCTGGTTATACATACACTGATAAATAGCACGCTCAGGCACATTAACTGGTCTGGAGGCTCTGCTGTACGGCTGTGTTCCATGTTCTTGGCCTTTCTCATCCACCTAAAGAGGATGGTGTGAAACAAGCATCAATCTGCATCAGCCTTATCAGATGGCAAAAGGTAGCGTTTGTTTACATTTCATAGCAAGTCACCAAGGTGTAGATATTACTCTTTAAGGATTCTCTCAAAGTCCATGATTATCAAGTTAGGAGCAGGGAGTTAAAACCATGTTCACTCACCACAGGCTAGAGGAGAGTTTTAAGCCAGCAGTTATCTATTTCAGAGAGATTTATTCATGTCATTTTCTTGCCCATGTCCCCAGTCTGTATTCTGTTCAGCCAGCCTGCAGTAATAGTCCTGAGAAGCACATATTCTTCCTTTCATCCTGTGTTCATCCTGTGTTCTTTAGATTTAGTTCATATCAAGCATCAACATAATGAACACATAAGCTTATCCTTCAGCCACAAACTCTTCGGATTCAAGAAATACCATCTGCTCTCAGTAACACTACCTAATCAGCCCAGCTCCTCCCTGATAAATTCTTCTGATGCTGTTACACATCATAGGAATGGTCCTACTCAGACCAAAGATCTACCTGGTCGCGGAGCCAGACTCCAACAGTAATCAACAGCAGATGCCTAGGGAGGGATATGAAAACACACAGTGATGGCTTTCCCAGAAGGCGTGTTTGGGATCTCCTGTGCCAGCACTAAAGTCTTTGTGTTTAGTTTTTCACAATGGGATCTTCTTCCATGGATTTTTTTTGTGTAGTTTTTTCACCTCAGCTAGCTCACAGCACACATAACACGCACCAACAAATTACATACCTAAGAACACACCACATGAGGAAAAACATAAGGTAGCTTTGAACTGCTTACATGCTGGGCTCATAGACACCTAGATCTTGATGGAAAGAGGTAAGGAACCAGTAGTCTCCATATTATTTTCTTCAAAACTTAGAAGATCTATAAGTCACTCTTCATGTGAAGGCATTTCCATATTTTTCTTGTTTCCTTTCTCTGAACTTTTTCCAGTTCTCCACTACAATTTTTTAAGAGGGAACACGAACTCTGTAGGGATTCATGCAGTTTCTTTTGTTCTCTATTTCTTTTCTAATAATTCCTAACATTCAATTTCCATTTTTATTGCTGCTGAGCATTAAATTGGTGGTTTCATAAGAACTATTCATTAAAATTCTGAGATCTCATTCTTGAGTGGTAATGTTCAATTCAGAGCCCATCACTCTACAAGAAGATTTAAGAATTCTTTTTTCATAAGTATCACTTATATTTATCTGCATTGAAGATACCAACATTTGCAACACAGTTAAAACTTCAATTTCTGCAATAAAATAAATATTTTTGAAAAACATAAAAACTGGCTTTTATTAAGAAATACTAGTTTGAATCTACGTCATGGATGAATTTTCCAATAATGACATCATGACAGTGTAACATAAAGAGACCTCTGTACATCATTTTGTACCATTCTGTTTGAGCAATATCACTGTCTCAATATTCTAATGAGTCATCATGCAATCTTAGAGCCACAATTCCTTGAGACAAAGGAACAGAAGAAAATCCCACCTTCCATTAACAAAAATCAAGTAGATTTCAAGCTATCACATATAAAAGTTAAAAATGTGATACAGTTGCATGGTAAAGAACAACAGTAAACAGACTAGAAGAACTTAACTTTTTTCATTTTTACATCCTTTTAAAACCTATTTCATGCTTTGAGAAGTGTAGTTTTTAACTAGATAATGGAATTATGATGGTTAACAAAGGACACACGTATAGGTACTGTCAATCAAATTTATTTATGATGGGAATTTGTGATATATTTCTGAACTAGCTTAGAGTTAATCCAGCTGGTTTGGAGGTTTATTTTTAAGAAATATGGAAATGCTGTCAATTAATCATATCATCAACATCAAACTAGTTCTTGAGGATAAAAAGATTTAATACATTCAGGAAAACACCAAACAGACCACAACAATTTAAAAGCAAGGAATGTGGTGGTGAAGATTCAAATGTTGGAGATTCCTATTTAAGACCTGATGTTTACATTACCTCATTATCCAAATGAGTGTTCTGCCCGACAGGCTCTCAGCTAGTCTAGGAAGCATTGCTCACAATCTTTCTTCATAGAGCTGTTCCTCAATCAGATACTGAGACCCTGATCTGAAGCACTCCGAGTTAGAAAAACAAGGCATGAAAATTACAAGCATTAGGGGAAAAAAACATTTTCTATATTTCTATATGATGGCATATAATCTACAGATACGGACAATATTATGTATCTGTGACTTCTTTGTTGTCTTTTGGATCAGGAATGTAAATACCATGATTTATAAGTGCTATTAGAAAGTAATTATCATTGAAAACATACATAGTTTTAACAATTTTAGGGCAATTCTTAGCCTCATTTAAGTATGCACAGCTAGCTAAAATGAAGCTCAAAAGGAATTGTTGGTTGTTTTAGAAACTCCTAAATTTCTAAGTCGAGTTTTGGAACAAAATTTGAAGTACCAATTTTATTAAAGAGCATTCAAAATTTTTTTATATAATTAATAATTTTTAATAATTAATACTTTAAACCTATCTTGAGGATAAATGGTTTGTTTTCTATATCCTCATAAGAGGTAACCATTGTAAGATAATATATATGTACACACTTAGTGCTCACAAAATCCTTTTTTTTTCCATATTTTCCCTGACACAGTAAGATCTTATTTTAAATCATGACAAAGAAAAGATGTTTTAGATAATATTTACATGGCATGGCATAAAATAAATATAAATCATCTTATTTCCATCCAACATTCACATATTACATAATCTTCAACATTGAACAGGATCTTATCCTGCACAAACACAATAATTCATGTTTCAGATCTTATTTCTACTAAAAGGCAGATTACCTCTTTCCATCGTGTACTCTTCATTTTCATTTTATAAAAGACGCCCTTACTTAATCTGCTGTCAGTTTAATTATGAAGTGTGAACTGTCACAGTGCTTGTACATGCTGTGGTCCCTGATCTGATCGCTTCGCGATTTGCACTTTTAATAGTGCATCACTGGAGAGAGCTTGGCATGAAGACCATTAAACCATGGCAAAGCATGCATCCACTCCTGGCTTTGGGACCCAATGGTCAGTAATAACTGAGCTTGATAGCCAGACAAATTAGTGAAAGCAAACACGTCCCACCTTTTTCACACAGTGAGATCTACCTTCTGGACACCTGTCTGTCACCTAAAAAAACCCCACATGGCTTGCTGTATATGGGTAAGGAATAAGGACAACACTCCTGTCCATATTGTCAGGCTAAAATCTTATTTTGGTGAGACTCTTTGCAGGAGCACAATCTCTCATAATTGCCCCACCCCAGGAGTCTTGTATACTTCTGTTTGAAACACCAACGTGTAGAGATACATTAAATGACTTCTGCAACTACCTTGTTTGCCAGAGATGTCTTTAGCAAGTCAACCTGAAACTAGGTGTTGTAATATTTTCACCAACTGATTTTTTGCTAGGAGCTTACTTTAGGTGGGTTAAGTAGGTAAATGTGAAAAACTTCTTGACTTTCATTTTCCCCAGATAACTTATTTGTTCTTAGATGGCTCCTGGTCTACCAACTGACCCCTGCATCTGTGGTGGGCTCCTAAAGCTTCAACACCACTCAGGCACGTATAACATGTGTAATCTCTGATTAGTATGTGCCTCTGATCTCCTGTGTCACTTCAGCTATCCTCCAAATTACAATGCAAGAGTACATTTAAACTTATAAAGAGTTGTCAGCTATTTCCTCTCAGGATGAGAGGTTGTTTTGAGATCAGTTGAGGTTGTTTTAAAATTTCCAGTGTTGGGCAGATGCAATAGCCACAAGGACTTTAGGTTTTGAATTTTCTGACCCTTCCAAGTAAACTAAGCACCTAAAACTGGGAAGCAGGAGAAGCTTGGATGTGTAAAACTTCAAATATTCATTTCTCCCTTGGATTTTGACAGAAGCTTTAGTAATTTTTTATTTTGCCTGAATTGCTTCTGTACATACAATACAGATGGTCAACAGGTAAAATAAACCTTTAACTTTATTATCAAGTCCCAGCTTTGTACTGCAGGTGCAAAAGCATTGCTAGGAAGAAAGCTGGGAAATAATGCCTCAGATATAGCACCCTGCAGCCCTGTAGATGTAAAAATGATTCTGTTATAACATCCATATGAGGTAGTAAATATGAACAGCGCTACTAGCTGGTGGGATGAGTGGGAAGGCTTAGCACTATTGCCTATTCCTCCCATTTCAAGAATCCTAAGGATTTGCATAGCGGTACATGCCAAGTGACAGAAAGAAAAGGCTCTGTTGAAAGTGAATAATCAGTTTCTACATAATAAGAATATGTTCATCTTCATATTTTAGAGAGGGACTTTACAGAGTCACGCAGCTCTGAGATCTAAGTGAAATCAACCCTATGCCCTCTAAAAGCAAGCTAGAACTCTCTTCCCTTCTTTCAGAAGATCCTGACTTTACCTGTGGAAGTAAACCTGTGTTTCTGTGAAGTGAAAGTTTACTGCATTATTTGTCAGCTTGAAATGACCTACCATATGGCTGTTAGAGACTTCATGAGGGAATTCCTTGTGTGGCTTTGGGAAGGTTTTACACAAGATAGGAAATGACTTGTAAAGTATTTTGACAGAGATTCCAGATTTGTGAGTGCGTCTTAAGTTCTACATGACATTATCCAGAATAAGCGGAAAAGTAAATTACTTTTTTCTATTATATATGTAAGTGTATAACTAAGAAATGACAAAAACTGTCTTTGCCTTTTGGGATGAAGTAAGAGAATTAATATTTTACTTACCATGAGACAGTGTTACAGAGCTGAAAGGCACAGAAGTATTAAATGTGTTAGGTAATAATTGCAAGCTAGAAATCATGTTGAAGAATATGCATACACACATGTACTCTATTTTAAAACTTACCTTGGTGCAAGATACACCTAACTAATACAAAGACTAATACTAACTACATGTAATAAATAGAAAACTTAGGTTTTATCTATTTGGATTTATGCACAATCCAAATGCAACAATCTGGTAATCTCTGCACTTGTTCCATAAAAACACAGTTCTTAGAACAAGGTGTTCACAATTCATCATTTCCATATTATACGGCAAGGTTTAAACTAATAAAACAAACCCACACCATTTTCAAATGGAGTACATATCATGGCTCATCTCCTAGGATGCATTATAACAGACAATAATCTAACTTTGTCCTGGCAATTAACTGACTCAAATTATTTCAGGCTTGGTGAAGTAAGTTCAAGCTTTGAAACTGTGGCGCTTCTACATATCAAATTAAAAGACCTGTAGTTGAACATAAACTTTATATAGAGAGGCAAAAGCAGTTTCTACAGCCAGCTGCTGGCAAGCCAGGGCAATGGAGATGAAACCAGTCAGTGCCAAAACACAGAGCTATTTTCTACAGAACAGCAGCGGGGTGGGAGACAGCATCTTGAGAAGCAGTAAGGCCAAAAGCAATCCTGCCACAATCACCATGGTGCCTCAAGCTTGCCCTCATTGTCCAAACACATCAGCTGTGACTGGGGTGCAGAGGGAAGAAGGGCTGCATCTGTGCAAGGAAATCACTGCAGCATCTGTTACCTTCCCTGATTTTGATCCCATTTGCAGTTTGATAAGAGAACTGACGTTGCAATCTCATAGCATTCTAAATGTATCAATCAAAAGGAAAAAAACTGTCAAAAATGAATTCTGAACATAATTCATCAAGAAAATAAAGGCCACATAGAAGCAGCCTAATGTCACAAGTGTGTATTTTTAAAGCATTTATTTCCATTTTACAAGTTTTGTCTTATTAAAACAAAATGCTCTTTTACTTTTTTTCCAGTCAATGCAATTTCTAGATGAGATGAAGCATAAGCAAACAAAAAGTCTATAGTGGAGTGATTGGCCAGCTCAGTCCATGCTCCAGGAGTATTCCTGCATTCCTCAGAGCTGGGAAGCTCCTGCACAGCAACATCTATGGACAAGGCTCTCTCCTGACTCTGGTAGTACCCAAGGCTCCCTGTCAGACCAATAAACTGACTGTGGTTATTCACTTCAGCTCTCTCCTTGACCCAACTACTGGACATACCCTCAGCAAGAGACCTTGCATCCCTTCAGCAAGTCCAGCATGCCAGGAGCATCCTCATCACCTCCCCTGCATGAGCAGCCATCATGAACAAACCCTTTGGTTTCTGGATTGCTAGTCCAGCTCCCTACAGAATGATGAATGCTTCAAGTCTTGCTCTGTAAGGCATTTCAAGCCTGAGGACCAAAACTGATAAATTTCCAAAGAAACCACCATGGTCAACAGTCATACAATGTAGACTACACTATAAAATTAAAACCGACTGTGGGGTGAATAGTTTTCGGACTTTCCTGAGAGCCATTTCTGAAGATCTAACAAAAATTAAAAAGCGCTTAACCCCCTTTTATCTCCAATGCAAAGCATATTTCTTCATTCACATACACATTTGCATATCACACTATATGTCATTATAGGAAACAAATCTGCAAAACAATCCCACATTATTCTAATATGCACATTTCTTTCTCTGTCAAGTGGATAATTAAAAAAACAAAAGAAAAATGGGAAGTCATGCTTTGTTTATTACCCTCATGATAAGGTTTTCAGATGCTGTGGTGGTAAACTTATTTTGAATAGCAACTATTTACTAGATCCTATTATTCTACAATTTCTGTGGGAGGTTTCTTGTCACCTTGGGAATTATATGTTCATTTCTAGAAAGAAAAATTAGCTTTATTCAGAGGTCTAAGTAATTTGTATATATGGCAAGCACCATCTAAAACAAAAGTCTAATATCAACATCCCCAAAGGATTTTATGACTGTTAAATATACATGTTGCAAAAGATTAGATTTACTGGTTTGCTTAAATTGTGTTAGTCATTTATAACATTTGGTGATAGAACAACATAAACTTATTTTATGGTTCTTTCATCCTTTCTCAAAAGGATTGCAGGCTCCTAGTAAGGCAAATTCAGCACAAGGGTTTCTGGGATACAGGCACTGCACATACAAAGGTAGTATTTCTCATGGATAACATTCTTTAAAGGTCTTTTCATGATCCATTAATTTATGAATTACACAGCAGAATAGGCATTGTCAAGGGCTTAATTTCAGTTATATGTTGATTTTCATCCCTTTAAGCTTTTATCGAAAAAGTAAGTAGGACTAAAAGTAACATGTTCCTTAGACTGACTCTGACAGGTCTTATCATAGAATTAACTGTTTTATTCTTTACTTAATAAAAGTTGGGCAGTTGGGCCCATCCTTATCTATAAACAGGAACACACACAAAAAAATCAAAATAGAAAAGAATAGTTCCAAGGCTTGCTTCATTCACAGCACAGTTACAGAAAGCAATTCAATTGCCATGGAATAAAATTTACAATAAGGAATGAGGCATGCAAACTAATGTTGCACAAAGATTTAGATTTAAAAAACAATTTGATAAAACTTTTTTACAATTTACTGGAAAACTGACTTCCTGGGAGCAAGATTTCCAGGAAAGCAGCCTACCTTCACCTTGCCAAACCTAATCCAATCCAGGTAAACCAGAAGTACGTCACTACAGACAGGTTATTTAGAGGTCAATGAGAAATCTGTCTCAGGGTCCACCTTACTTAAAAAGAGCATTTGTGCTTTGCTCATGGCTCAAAAAAGATACCGAAGAAGAAACTGATGAGCATAATTATGGAAGTATTCTTATTCCCTAAGTGCTGTTCTCCTCAAGGACTGAATTACAGGTAAATTTCATAAACCATCATAAATCAATTTTACAGACAATAGCTCAGTGTTTAGAGCCATTATTTCTCCTATCTCTCCTCTCTCTTTTTCTTACAGCAACCAAAACAAAACAAAACAAAACAAAACAAAACAAAACAAAAAACACAAACAAAAAATCCCAACAGCCCTCAAAAATGAGAGGGAGAATCTGTTAATAAGCTAAAGAAATGGTGATAAAATTCTGACCTCAGGAGTTTTCGTCACAAGGAGCAACTGCAAGCACTGCTCCTAAACAGGATTTGGCCAGGGCCTTGCAGTACAGCATTTCAAGCAATCCAGATTAGCTGCAATTAAGAGATCTGTTTTTTACTGACAGGGTGTGGCAATATGTAAGAAACTCATGATACCCTGAGAGGGAGTTTCCTAACTTCCTTCTCATTACATTCAATGGTTTCTGTTTCACAATGAAAAAGTGTGAAAAAATGCTGACAATATTTACATTCAAATTTCTCTCGCAAATAATTACGGTGTTTAGTGTCAGCTTTTTAACTCTGAAAGAGCAGAACCCTCTTTTTCTTCCACACATTACCCTAGAGGCATTACCTGACAATGTGCAGTCAGATCTTGGTTTCTTGAAGTTCCCACAACATTTTCAGGCATTAGAATTGATGGCAATGTTCTTGCCATAAGGATAAGTGTAATCAAGAGGCAACTGAGACATCAATTTCCATTGAGCCATCAATTTAAGTAGAGTAATCTTTTTATCTTTTTTAGTAAAACTTACAAAACAAAGAGCATGGTTTTCTTAAGAATCAAACCCAAACATAGATGTTTGTTCCGTACTCTTGTGGTTTGGCTCTCCAAAGGTGTTTCTTTACATATCAGCAAATCTGTGAAAGTTGAAAAAATAAAAAAGAATATTCATTATGAAGGTAAAATTGTCTGAAGTCCAAAAGATCATGTAATTTTATTGAAACAAGCATAAACATGAAATTCTGGGGATAAATGGGAAAAAGCTGCCTAAACACACCTGAAAATATTTCAAATGGAAATCATGGATTCTAAGTTACCTCTGAAAATATACAATCATCAGTATACAAGTGAACTAAATGCAGTCACTACAGGTGTTATTTTATCAGCATATAAGACAGACTCATTTATTATATACATTTTCAGTTTCCATTTACTAATTTAAAACTGATCTAATAAAATTATTTCAAAATTCTAATTTGTAGTTGTTACAAGATCAACTTATTAATGCTTAATAATGCCTTAGTCTTCAACTGAGCATAGTAACAGATTGTGTGTTCATTCTTAGACTACAAGCATACATGAGAAAAAAAATCTTTAAAATCTCTGTGAAATGGAGTTGTTTCATCTAATGATTTCTGCCTTCTGTTGGCAATGGGCTATTGGACTGCACACAAATTTGTCTCCACTGACATGTGGTAACCCATTAAGCCACTGTAACTCAATTTCATGTCTGACTACATAGAGAGAATTGAACTGATAGAGTTTGAGCAAGGCTTCATGTTGTCAAGGTGACTACAATCTTCCTAAGGTAATAGATACTTTTCCAAAATGGAGAACAGATTGAGCATTTCTCTGCATAAAGGCTTTACACACACACATAAATGTGAAACTGCCCATTTTAACAATACCAAGTTAGTAAAAATGGTACATCTGGTATCATGTATTGCAGTAATGCTGACATGAACACAGCCATTCTGGCATAGTTACTTCTCTACAGATGAAAAACTACTTCGTTATTAGGGATCTTTAGCCCTGTGTAATTATATACAACTTTACAAGCTGTAGCAGTTGTCAAATAGTTGGACCAGCACAGAAAAACACCCCTATCTGTTAATTAAGCAAGATAATTTTGAGATCCCTCTGTGATAATTTTCAGGTAGCATGTAAACTAGCTTTCTCAGCCATATCCTAACACACTTAGAAGTCTCTTTGTGTATAAGGAAAGTATAGATGAGAAGCTGTTTCATTTGCAGAGAGCAGGCAGACTGTGATGTTACAAATGCAGGAAAACACGTGGAAGGTAACAGAGAAAAGTCAGCTAATAGGCTTTGTCTGAACTCCAAAATACACAATGAGTAACCTCCATGGAGCACACTATGATGACATGAACTAACTCTACAAGAAAGTGCTGACCTAGTGTGGGAAACAAGAATTGCCTCATACTTGATTGCTGAAAATCTTGTTTCAAGAATTGCATATTGACAGCTTAAGTTTTTATCTGCATTGAAAGAGCCAGCATGTTTTTGTTGTTCTAAGATTAAGTCCAAAAAGTTATTTTGAATAAAAACTTTAAATAGTCCGCAATTTGCTGAAAGTATGGGGAAAAGCACATTTACACTGATACTCTTTTCTTCCAGAATAACAGCTAGTGTTTGTGTGGTTTGAAAGCATGCATCTGTTTGAAGGCTGAATACTGGCACACTGCTGACATAACATGTAGGACTTTGAAAGCAGTGCAGTAATGTATCACCTCTCATTGGCTGTAATGCCACTGCTAATCACTTTTGAAATAATCCAGTGCAATAGACATTGAGACCATCAATATTTTTCCCATTACCACAATGTAGAGACCATTTGGATAATGATCACTGCCCCAGAAGAGCAATGACAGGCTTCTGTGCCAATCACACTTTGTCCAGAAGCACTGCATGCACTGTACATCATCTGGGGCTCTGATTGGCACCAGGATAAGGATTACCAGCCCTCTGCTCACCCAGTAACCATGGCAAGCAGTGTGACTGAAGAACTGTGCCTTTTCCAGCTGTTTAGTTTTCCTCCTCTCTACATGGAGCAGAGACAAAGTTCAGATGGAGGAAGCAACAGAAAATCCACTAGGTACTTTGGGGAAAAGAGAAGCAGCTGGGGTTTTAGTCAAGCAAAGAGAAAGGGGTAGGATGGTCACCACCAGCTGTAGACTGCATTCATGTCAACACTAAGCTACATGCAATGTTTCTCTTAAAAACCATTTCCCTTACAGAGCATCTACTACTGTATGGTGTCTTTAAAATAAGTGTGGGAAGACTATGAGAGATAACTTGGTTGTGTCTACGGGTCTGAAGATTCTCTGGCAGCCTAACGGTGAACAGGTAGCAGAAACAGCATCAGGGTCATGATAAGCAAAGGCCAATGTAGATGAACTTTATTCTCTTGAGGAGGTGTGTGAAGTTTAGATTGGATGTTGAAGATGTAGGAGCACCTCTTTGGACATCATGAGGAATTCTGCCAAAGTTCTTCCCATCAGGAAGGAATTGCCCAAGAGTACTCAAGACTCAAAACAGACTAAAACACAGTTTCAACTCACACTCAGGAACTGTCCTTCAACAGGATTTTACACTTTAGTTTTCAAATAGGATGCAACATGGGAGCTGGACATATCAGCCACTTCAACCTTACCTTTGTAACTTCTGTCAAACAGTAGAAAAAAGGGAGAGCTAGGGGAACTGGCTGTTCTTCTAGTCTGGGTGGATCATCTAAGGAGATAAATTAGTCTCTGTGACATCTAAATCATGGCCTATTTATTTTAAATTCCAATAAAGGTCTAATAGTGCTAGTTACAGTAGCAGGGATAGTGATGTAGCTATTCACACACAAAGAACTTGGCAGAGACCAAACTCCACTTTCACATAGGTCAGCAAAAAAAAAAGTGTGCGCTGCACTTTGTCACATCTCATTTGGATTGACTTCAAATGCTGAGCTAGAGGCAAAAGATACCACAGTTCATTTCAAATTCCACGTCTAAACCTCTCACCTTTAATTTATTTTAAAAGATTAATCATAAGTTCATAAAGCTCAGATATCAAATTTTTAATAAAAAAATTAAGCACCTGCAGGTAAGGTTTTTAGGAACTCCTGGTTGGTCCAAGCTTCATTATAAATAGGGACTCTCACAGTTCACCTTTCTGCAAATGCTACTGTGATAAAATGTAACCTTCACTCCTTCCCCATTGCTTCAGGGATGTGTCATTTACAGAAAATAAATAGAAGACTTCTATCGCAAAGAAACCATGCTCCACTCAGGGTCAGTGAAAAAGCTGTTCCTCGCTCTGGAGTTTCTGGCAGCATTGTAAATAACTTTTCTGCAGAAATTGTCACTAACGGCTAGAAACCTTAGTATGAATAATAAAAGTACTTGAGATACTCTTAGTACACAAATAATGTAAAATTTGCAAATAAAGAAACTTTACTAAATTTGGGGGTTTCAATTTACTGTTAGTTGACTAAAATGATAGTATTAATAGTTCTTTAAAGATGTCAGCTAGCTTTGGAATGCCAGCTGCTGTAGTGTTCTTGAATTTCCAGAAGTCAAATGTTTTGACAAGCCCTCTCTCTAAAGGCTCTTAAAGAAACTAAATTATCAGAATGATGAAAATTCTTTAGTAGATAAATGATGTGTTGGAGCATAGTAATAAATTGTTTCCACCATGGGAGGGAAGTGATCAGATATCTGCACTAGAATTTGCTCTCTTCAATATATTCATAAATGATCTGGAAAAGGGAATTAATAATGAGATGGTAAAGTTTGCTGACAATAAAAATTACTCAAAACAGTCAATACCTCAAAAGGTGTCATTATACTGAACACTGAGTGACTCAGCAACAAAAAATATAGATATTATTTAATATTGATACATGCAAAGTAATACACATTGGGGAAGCCTAACTGTACATACACAGGGACAAATAACAAACAAATAAATAATTTAGTATCACTTCAGTAAGCATCTTAGACTCCTTGTCAAGAATTCTCTGAAAACATCTGTCCAGTGCTCACTGGCAGACAGAAAATGTAAACTGAATTAAAAATCATCATGTAAGAATGAGAAGACAAAAGATTACACCATTGTATAAACCCAGACTGCATCCATATCCCAAACACTTCACCTAAGCCTGAATGATCCATGTCCAAAGGTTTATTAGAAGTAGGAATGGTGTATTCTAGAAAACATAGATGAATAGCAGTATACTGTTGTAACTGCATGAGGGTGGATGGAAGTACTTTTCAAGTTGACAAGGAGATGAAAAAGAAGAAATAATTGTATATAAAAGTGAATCTAACATAGCTAGTAAGAAACTTTTACCATAAAACTTAACAAGCACCAAGTATCACAGTTTTAATCAAAAAGAAATATTTTTCCATACAATTCACAGCCACACACTATAGTCTATTGTTACAAGAATGTTGTGGCTGACAAAAATATAAACAGGCTTAATAAATAACTGGAACAATCTGTAGAGAAAGGGTTTAGCAAGGGATAATAAATATATGATGCACCTTATCTACAGTTTAAGTAGAGTGTACTCTAAGTATAGTAGAGGGTACAGTTAAGGAGAGTGTAGTAGAGCATAGCTGGAAAATGGGAAAAGTATCACTCTGTGCTTGTCCTATTCTCACTTCTAAGAAACAATTAAGAGGCTGCACTCTGTTCTGATTTAGGGTAATCATTCTTGTCCTATTATTTAGACCCAAAAGCCATAAGTTTCACAATCTAATTATATCTGCCTTCAAGAAACAACTTAAATTTGACTTCTATTTTCAGCACAAGGCAGGAAAACCATTAACTCTCTTTTGCAATAAATAGGGGCTGAGAATTGCTGCCACAATGATTAACTCCTTCCTGCAGCAATTCTGCATATTCTGTGCTGCTGCAGCAATCTCTTCTGACTGCAGAACAAACTCCACTCCCTACTTACTCTTCTTCACCTGACTGTGTATCCTATTTATCTCTCATCTTTCTCTTCATTATATTTATCATTTTGTATTTTCCTGGCTCTTGCATATAGAGGAAACTTCTGTGTTCTCTTAGACACGTGATGGAAAATTACATGTAACACTTAGTCATATTGCATTGAATTTAAAAGCAACACATCCAATTCTTTTATATTCTGGAGCACAGTTTTATTTTCTGCACTGATTTTAATTCAGCTTTGTCTGAATTTTTCGGTGTGAAAAATTTCAGTGTGAAAAAGTACAAATAATTTCCAGGACGTCATAGGTAGAGATAGATAGACAGACAGACTGACAGACACATATATATGGGTAAATAATTTTCAACATCATATTCACCAAACTATTTATATCAACAGTTTTATTGATCAGACACTTCCATTCATTTTTATGGTTAGGAAAATGAGCTTCAAATTATAAAATCAGTACCTGTGTACTGAACATGAAGCCATAGTTCAAAATGAAGAGCTCAGTGAGCTGCAGTATGCTCAAGCTCTAAGGCAGGACTGTTCCTCAGCACCAACGAGAAGGAAAGGTGAGCAAAATCAGTCCTGTCCACTTCTCTCCCCAAAGCAGGCATATGCACAAATTAAATTGGAGAAAAAAAACCTAAGAGCGATAGATAATGGCTGAGCTTTTTAATAGACCTTATATGCTTCACTTCCACAGCATCTTAATGAAATTTGAATGTTAATTCTTCTGGGCTCTTTTAAAAATCCAGTCCACATCACCAGATGCATAAACTATGACTGAATGCTTTCTTTTAATGTTTCCAAATCACAGAACCACATTCTGTATTAATTATAAACTGCATTTACAACAACCAAGTGAAGTACAGGAAGGTCTAGATTAACACAAAATATACAGGATGATTTGTACGAGCCGTAGTTCCCAACTGGCCTTCAGAACATAGATGGTAAGTGAATAAGCACCAGAAGGCTCTTATCAGAATAAATAAAAATTCCATTTCCAGAAATTTTACAGCCTTTAAAATACGGACTTTACAGCAATAGAAACAGTGATACAAGAAATGCATATTTAGTGTCTACATGTTTTTCATCAACGAATCCAAATCTGCTCTGCAAAGCCTGCATAGATACATTTGTCACAGTGCAGAAGCTCTGTGAGCAACAACAGCCAAGAGGACATGTCGGTGGCAGACACCTTGCAGAGTAGCAGTCCTCCAGAGATGCTCCAGGAACACAGGCACTCTGAGGAACATCACCATAATTCAGGCTGACCTAGTTCAATTTACTCGCTTTGAATAAATAACCTTAATAGACAAAGGTTCTCTGACACCTAAGAAAGAAAATGGTCCTTCTAAATTCTGTTTATCCTCTAGAGTTTGGGGAAAGCAAGGTGACTTTTAGGGTTGGAAGCTGTTATAACAGGACCAGATGCAGAAACTATATAGAGATACCAGGCAGTGCACAATTCTAATGTGTTTTATGCATTATTTTCAGCACATCTACTTTTTGAGAAATTGATTCTGATGGTTTGAATCAACGCTGTGTTAGCACACTCTGCTTCTTCACTTTGATAATTAACGGCAAGCTTCTCAAATGTTGGCTGAAAATTTTCCTAGGCAGATTTGGGTTTTTTTTTTAGCTTGGCTTCGTGAGAAAATGAAGCTTGCGTGCATCACACCGTCTCTCTGTCATATTTGTTCAGCTTCAAATGAACTGAACAGCGTAGTCATTTTTTCAGCAGGAAGATCTTACAACAGACCTGTGCAAAATTCAGCACATCATGGAAGGCAGTTCCCAAAGTCATTAATTTTGCTGCCAGCAAAGATGAGGGACAGTCAATTAAGTTCATCTGGTAGCAGCTGCTGACCATGCTGGACACGTACAGGTTGGCCACCTTGCATGAATGCACCTCCAAAACAGTACCTGCTGGGTCATTCCCAGCTGTTAGGCCAAGAAACAGTAGCTTAAAGCCATGGAATGAAGAGGAGCTAGGGTTAAGGGAGACATCTCAGTGTGAGGACAGAGAGATTGGAAAGTACCATGGAAGAGGGCACTTCAGTGGGATGAACACAAATGTCTTCTACCTCAAAGAGACAAAGCCAGAGCAAACCAGTTCTCTTTAGTTCTGCCGTTCAGGGAATGATCTGGATCTGTTGGGTTTTCCCCTCATCTCTCTCAATCCATCTATCTCCAGTTTTCTAGCTGGACTTACCTTTGCTTGCAGCTGCTAAGTACAAACCCCCACGAGGCCCAAAGAGCTACAGATAGGTACTCAGCCACCTGGGAGACAATGGGTACA
Organism: Sitta carolinensis; assembly: GCA_032173965.1. NCBI lineage: Eukaryota > Metazoa > Chordata > Aves > Passeriformes > Sittidae > Sitta > Sitta carolinensis. The sequence continues at coordinate 45,898,026 of CM063285.1, read as the reverse complement.
GGATACGCCCACAATTAAACATATACTAAGCTAACACAACATGTAACATAAGCTAATGTTATATGTGATGCAGAACGACATATGATAAATCATAGAATAGGTGGTTTATCACAGGTGACTTATGCAATATGCCAATATGTTTATTTACCTAAGCAAGTGCCAGTTCCACTTGCACACAACAAGCAGCACCTGAAACAGTGTCCCTCAACTGGAAACACAAAAAGAATATATATGGGTTGATATCAGAGGGAGGCTGACTTTTCTTCACATGCTTAAGAAAACACATTGATGTTGATGAACAGCAGGTCTCTTTTCACAGCTTTGCAGGATGACAATACCTGCCTGTTGACAGGTTCCTGAATAGAAAGGAGGATCTTTCTGAAGCACGAGTACTTTCATATGCATGTAACAGAGCAGTTTAAGAGCAGAGACACCTGCCAGCACAGCCAACAGGCAGAACCCTGGCAGGTCTGTTTACCTCTTAGGAGATGAGGATATGCAGTTTGGCTTCCTTATCTCGTGACATCCCCTTTCCACCCACTGCCCTTTGCAATTCAACAGAACCAAAACAATAAGCGTATCTGTTGAATCCTCCCTCTCTGATAGTGCAATGCTAGTAAAGTTTCTTATTTTTGCTTTGGAGGAGCAGGTTTTTTAAACAAAAGCAGTGCTGCAGAAGGAAAGCCAGAAGCAATGCTGCTGCAAGCACAACACATCCTTTGTTAGCTGCTGCACACAGCCAGCAAAGCAGCACTCAGGAAGCCTGCGTGGCAGCTCTGCAACTCCATCAAGCATCCTGACTGGCAGCAGCCCTTTTTGAAAAAAGAAACACTATTTGTAACCTATAACTCTTACTGCAGCAAGAGTAAGCTCTAATTCAGTATTTAAACAGCAATAGACAACCTGCTGTTTTGTGTGCAGCGTAATGGTTCACCTCTTTACCATTGTTTACCATAGTGATCTGGGTTATGCAAAGATACCCCAAACAAAACTCAAAAAAAGCCAAAACAAAACAAAAATCTATCTTGAAGAAATTAAGCTAATAAGAATTCCAAAAAATACTCTGATGCCTCTCCCCGGCCCCAGTAATGATATTGAGTTGTTTATATCAGATATGCCCAAATGATCATAATTATGATCTCAGATATGCCTAGATGTCATAATGAACAGGAAAGAAAGAAAAGCTCATAGTCCTTGCTGCCTTGAAACTGTCTGATCCCCAGCCAGGCAGAAGATAGTTATATAAAAGAGAGGACTTCCCTACAAAGAAGCAGCCCAGTCTCTCCAAGGTCTTACAATGAGCCATGTCTGCCCCGGAGGCTTCAGAGAAAAATGCAATAAAAAAAATCCAGAATTAACCTAGAGAATCAGCCTCTTGCCTTCTGCAGGCAGCCAGCAGTAGCCCTGAAGCATAAGACTGAGGTTTTTAATTTTTATTTTTATTGTTATAACTATATATTTATAGTTATATAGTTATATATATATTTTATTTTTATATTTTATAGTTATTATCTTAAAGCAGAGCTGATTGTGTGGACATGTTGTGTCAATGAGAGCTCTCTGTTGTCTTTAACAGTTTATAAAAAAAGGGAATGACAAAACACAAATACGAATTCACAGATGTAAAGATTGCACAGAACAAATGACCTCCACATCCACATCCACATCCACAGAGATGCTACCAAGCCTGTTCCCAGACTCAGATTAAAGTGTATCCAACTGGATTAAATTCCTAGCAATGGCAAACTTACCACCAACTTACACTGGGAAATTATTTCTATGTGTAAACACCCTCACTGCTTCTTTATAGTGATTGAATTTTTTGAGCTTTGATTTCCAGCCATTGGTTCTTTTCTGGTTTATTTCTGCAAGACTGGAATCTGTACTTGATTTAGTTGTTCTTTTGTTCCTAATAATGTCTTTTTATTGTCTTAAGCTCTACTGGCCAGTAATAATTCCTTACTACTTTTATCTTCTCCAAAAGGTCATTTACATTGTGTAGATTCAATTTTCATTCTCAGTTATGCCCCTCTTTTCCATACTTAACATCGATTTCTTGTTTAATTATCACCTTTGTGCCTTCTTTACTAGGCTAGCTTTCTTCTCTAAGGTAACTTACTCGTCTGCTCATTAAAGCATAGCCTTTAGAATACCCAGCAGGATTTCCTTGAGAAGTCCCGCTTTCTATTAAAGCTTCCCCTTTAACACTCGGTTAAGGAAACAAATTGTTCTGATGAACTGGTCGATTTTATGTTTCACATAATTCTGCCGGGTGCAAAACCTTTGTTTCCACAAAGTAGAGATACTGCAGTATCTGAGAGATTTTGGCAATCAACAACCAACACTGCTTCACAAGGTCCAATACAGATTTATTTCATGCTTGATGCAGATATTTCCATATTACAATATCCTTGAGATTTTCCTGAGATTAGATTATTCCTAATGTTGTTTAGAAGCAGTTCTCATTCTGGATTTACTGATGGCAATACATCTTTTCCTCTGACATTGTGAAAAATCCTAGAAAGAGATGCTCTCCATTGCATCAAAATTTGTCCATGTACTTGTACTAAATGCCCACCAGTCTACAGTCTGCTTCGCTCTTAGTGTAATGGACATTAAATGCTTGTCATTTTCATGGTACACTAAAATTCCAAGTTAATTATGCCCATTCAAAATTTCAGGGGGGGTTGAAAATATCTTTAAAAGGTAATATGGAAATAAAACTCCTCTTTAATATATTAATTAAACTTATCATTGTTTTTCATTCTTTGAAATCTGCAAGTAAAATATATTGTGGAGAACTCAACTGCACAATTTGTATTTTGCAAGTAAAAAGACAGTGGTTTTGTCTGATGGTTGTTTTTTGGGGTTTTTTTAAATTTTTATTCTGCTACTTGGATTGCAAAATCAAATAACAGTAGCAATGAATATTGATCCAGGTTTTATTACCCAGTACATCAAATATTATACCCCAGCTGCTTTTTTTAAAAAACTGTGGCACTCGAAAATATTTTTAGATATTTCCTGGTTCCTCTAAAACAAAACAAATAGATTCCTTGTCCAATCACAAGTTACTATATTGCATAGATGAATTTATACAAGGTATAGAAATAATAAAAAGGCCCCAGTTCCACCATTTTTGATGCTAAAAGCATTACGGTAAGTACCTTTTTTAAAAAAAATTAAATTTGGGTAGCTCCACTTACTCACCAACACTACAAATATGGAGCCATTCAAGTCATGACTAATCACTTAACTCCAGGCAAGTTCATACACATCAAAGGAAAGAAACCAAACATAAAAATCTTGTATGTCATAAGAATCACACTGGAGCTAGGCAAGAATATTTTCTTTTCAATTTGGGGAACTTATTGGACTTCTCAGGGAGAGGCGAGCGAGCAAGCGGGCGAGGCGAGGCGAGGCGAGGCGGGGCGAGGCGAGCGAGGCGAGCGAGGCGAGAGGCGAGGCGAGGCAGGAGAGGAGGGAGGAGAGGAGAGGAGAGGGAGGAGAGGAGAGGAGAGGGAGGAGAGGAGAGGAGGAGAGGAGAGGAGAGGAGAGAGAGGAGAGGAGAGGAGAGGAGAGGAGAGGAGAGGAGAGGAGAGGAGAGGAGAGGAGAGGAGAGGAGAGGAGAGGAGAGGAGAGGAGAGGAGAGAGAGGAGAGGAGAGGAGAGGAGAGGAGAGGAGAGGAGAGGAGAGGAGAGGAGAGGAGAGGAGAGGAGAGGAGAGGAGAGGAGAGGAGAGGAAGGAGGAGAAGGAGAGGAGAGGAGAGGAGAGGAGAGGAGAATGAACCCCAAGGAGGTATCACACCTGTAGTCCTAGTCTACAAAACATCAGAAGCATATTAAACAACATACCATTGTGGCAACATGTGAGTTTGAAGGAACTCCAGAATATGCTGTGGCTTGTTACAGCCTCCTCCCGAGGGCAACAATGGTTGGGAGCAACATAGGTCCAGATCTCAAAAAGAAGAACTAAAACCTAGTCTCCCACACTGTGGATGAAGGCTGAAGTTATTGGGCTTTAGGGTAAAACCCTTTTCTTCCAGAAGCTTTGTGAACTTCTGTTCCTTTCTTTCATTATATGTAGTCAAAAATTAAATAGTATTATGGAGGGAAAAGGGATCACAAGCTGAATACAAGCCAGCCTGTTGCTCTTGCAGGAATGAAAGCAGATGGTGTCGTGCTTCCTCAGCATGTCCACAGCCAGCAACCAAAATGGACATAGCAATTCCATTCTCCTCAACACTTATTAGGCCACACCTGGAATATTGTGTCCAGTCTTGTCCTCTTCGCTAAAAAGACATACTAAAAAATTAGAGATAATCTAGCAGAGGGCCATCAAGCTGATCAGAGGACTGGAAAATTTGACAGATGAAGAAAGCTTAAAATAATTGGGTTGGTTCAGTATGAAGAAGAGAGAATTGAGAGTTGAACACCATTTTCTAACACTTAAATTGTTATTACAGAGATGACAGAGATTCTTTTCAGCAAGATGCCCAGTGCCACAAGGCAATAGGCTGCTTCAGGGGAAACCCATTTCTGCTTATGAAGAAATTCTTCACTGTGAGAGGAACTGAACTTTGAGCAGTTTACCCAGAGAAGTGGGGAATTCATGGGCCTTGATAGGCCCTGATTATCTCATCTAGGGTCTTGCTTTCAACAAGAGCCTGGGGCAGATAATCTCCAGAGCTTCCTTCCACCCCAGGTTTATCTATATGATACCAAACTATATCTGTAACTATCATTCTGACTAGAATATAAAAGCAAACAAAAATACTCAGTGCCACTAGACGTATATATTTTTCAGTTAGAACCCCAGACAGAAAAACAGACTTGCTGTGTAGTTTTAGTTAAATTTGATCAGTCTTCTGTCTCCATTCACCTTCACTGAGGGATTTCTAAGATACCACTATAAACTTTGTCAGTAAATACACAATTTGCTGATTTTTGATATCTTGTATGATACACCTTGAACTGCTGATAGGCAGTTTTTATTTTTTGATTTATTCAATGCAGTCCTATTTATGTACTAACCATATATATTATATGCTGTTTCACTGAACACAGTTGAACACAGTTGGAAGCAAACTGTGGAGACAGTTTCCTTACTCACAGTTTCAGTCACCTCTTTCTCAGGGTCATGTTGCAAGCAGACCTCAGACTGATGGGCTTCCTTGCTCCCTTCTCTAAGCATGTCTGCAGTGCTATGCCCCTTGCACAAATCCACACAACCACAATAAAATTGATCTCACTATTTTCAGAACACTAAAAAGTTGCTCAGGTAGTCTAAGGCTTTACTATGACTAGTACACTGCCTGCTCTGGAGAGAACAGTTCAGGAAACTATTGCTAAGAAGAAATTAAAATATTATGTTTCAGTGTGTTTGCAAAGCAGTCCTGAAACAACTGTAGAGTGACGGGGTACAAACGCAAAACCACATACTTGTATCCTTCTAAAACACTTACCTAACCATTTCATGACATCATGCAAAGACCTCTATTCTACATCGATTAAAAATAAATAACAGAGTTCTACTGGTAACTAAAACCAGACTCATCTTCCATTTGCAATGTTTCAACAACAGACAGCTCACAGGGAATATTTTTTTTTACTAATTCTACTCATTTACCTGGGGAGAACATATCGGGTGAACATACAAGGATATGCTTTGATGAAAACAAAGAATCAGTACCTGGAAATTCTACAGGTGAAAAATAGTAAATAAAGAAAATGGCACAGCCATGCTTCCTTGTAAACTGCTTCACTTAAAATGACAGATGATAAAAATATTGGTTGCACATGTTTGGAAAAAAAAAAGTAAACTATATTAACAAGACTGAAGCTGTATTTTCAACTCTAAAAAAAATCATAGCAGATAAAAAGAATATGAAGCAGGAGAGAAGCAATACCATTGTGTGCAACACTACCTAGGGAAAACCCAAATATTCTGGTTATCACAGCAAGGTATCATCTTCTTGTCTCTTTTTAATAAGCTTGCCTTGAAAAACATATTATCCAATGGAGGCCCTTGCAAAGCATCTCTCACAAAAGGCTTGTGATGAGAAAAATGAAAAACAAAAACTTCTCCATGCTTCAAAAACAGCAAGGAGAGAGTATGCTTTTGTTCAGCTCCTGCTGTAATTCTCTCATTAGTAATACCACTGCTGACACTGATGTCCTCTACTTAAGAAAGATGTTTGAAAACTTGAAAGAAACTACAAGAAAAACTGGTGACACAGAAATCTTGCCTTACAGTTAGAAACTAAAGTGCCTCAATGAGATTTGCACAACAACTAAAGAGGGCTGAAATGCTTGATCCCAGTCTTTAAGTATTTTCATTGAATACTGACCAGTACTAAAGGCTTTTTTAACCCAGCAAGGATAGAACAAGTTAAGTCAAAGTGAAATTCAGACCACAAATAAAACACTTCATATGAACAGTGAGTGTTGGTATACAAGTGGTGGACTCTTTGTTCTCTGAACTCTTTAAATATGAATGAGACATCTTTCTAGTGAAGTTCACCTTGGTCTTCATGCAAGACATAGAGTGTGATGCTCTGTGGTCAGTGCTAAGGCTGGACTGGATTACATCACCAAAATAATTGAGCTCTTCTTCCCTTAAAGTCTATGCAGCAATTGCACTGAGACATGCTTGTAATTTACTCTAAGAACATTTTATAAATAATTATTAGTGTTACTACACCCTTACTGACCTACTGAAAGTTATTTTTGTGTAAATGGGTTACTTTTGTAGAGAACATTTTGACTACTGTCCTAGGACTCACATATTTAGGAATTAAAATTTAACTGGGACATAGGAAAATTCACATATAGCGACTCAATGGCTGATTTGATCAGTGTTAACTGCTGAGGTCCTACAGAGACGAAAAAGTATTCAACTAATTCTCCAGTGTCCTATTTGCCTGAAGCCCCAGCTGCTTTTTATGGGAGCTAAGAATCTCTAATATTCTACCAGTGTTTAGCTATTACATGTATTACTTTATGAGGCTCAGCAAAGAACAAACCTTGTTTATTAACCTTTCACTAAACCCTTCACAATCTCAAACACCGGTAAGAGAATAAGAACAAAAATGCACAGGAGTGTTATCAGGAAACATATATATTTATTACTTTCCAATTTCCCCAGCCCTTGGTAACCATTGAATTTTCATTATTTTCATTGATTTGATCACCTCCTTTAAGTTCAGGACATGAATAAGCTGAAAAGTAAAGAGTGAAAATAAAATTCCTTTTCATAAAGCGGTTGTCTCAATACAGAATTCACCAGCATAATTACACTCCTATAGTTCTGATGGTATAACTCCCCATGTGGACACTTGAATTCTACAGGCATTCATGCAAGATTAAAAAGCATCCACAAGGCATAATTATACCACTCTAGTCTCTGGTAAATTTCCTCTAATAAAGACGACCTTTCAATGTTGAAAAAAAAGAAAGGTTATTTGTGAGGAAAGACAGAAAGGAAAAGCCCTTCGATTTCCTAATGTAGAAATTTTATGAGGTTTTCTGCTCTTTAGCTACAACCTGCTATATAAGCATGCACCCAAAAAAAAAAATAAATTACAAATGTGAAAACAAAGGTTCCTTGGATGATTCGTTTTGACTGACCACCAGTCAAAGCACACTGACCCAAAATGATATCACAATTACTCAAGGTCACTTGCCAAGGTTTGGGAATTTTTAAAGATCTATGTAACCTTCCCTCTTAATATCGTGGGTACAATTGATCTGTGGCATACATGTTCCTCAGCTTCTGGAAGATATACTTAAGCAGCAAACTGTTTTGTACCATTGCATAAAAATGGATCTGAGCTCTCAGTGCCATAATGAGAGAAGAAATGACAAAATTACAGTAGGTTTTGGACTCCCTGTGTAAAAGATGAAGGCAAAAATTTTGCTCTTTCCTTAGTTCCTTCAACTTGTAGCTAGCTAGCAATGTGGTTACAAAGCACAACTGTCAGTGCTCGATAGATAAAACTTATAAAAAAACTAAACATATGAAAATAGAGGAGTTGATGGTTAAGGCATCCAAGCATTCATAATTCTTTTATGTAAGACTGGGCATAAAGGGCTAAAAAAATAGTATATACTGAAATAAACTATATTTAACTCCACATTTCCCTCAGGTTCTCATTATAGAAGTAAATTAAGGTTGTCTGGATGGCATTTATTTTTTAACATATTTCATTTTATTGAAGTGCAACATTTTCCCTACATTTTCTAGGTTTCAGTTATTATTTTTTATAGCTAATGGACTTCTAAAATATTTTAACATTAATATTCTAATATGTTTAGTTTTTGCATAGTTTCTTGGCAAAGATTTTTCTTGGATTTCTTTTCTTTACAATTATTAAGAATGTTATACATGAGCATTAAGAAATAATCATCTGGATAATATGACTTAGTAATCAAAATATATGGGGCAAAATTAACATATTGCTTTTCAATGTCTTTGTATCGTCATAATTCATGAACGTTCAAAAGTCATGAAGCTTAACATTGATTCACAATTCATCATCAGATCAGAGATGTAAAATATTATGGGAGAACTCAAGACTTCTTGTTTCTGAGCTCCTGCTAGAGCTAGGCATATTTAGAAGGAGGAGGGAGACCCACGGGAAAATAAGTGAAAGCTTCAGTAGAGTCACTGTGCACTGTTCAGAAATATAACTTAGTAGGTTAAAAACCAAACAAAAATCCAGGTGTGGGGAAGGCAGCTGGGACAAGACTAAAACAAGCCAAGTGTTGAGAGAGCCTTCATTTGCTGTATGGCAGAGCTGAGTTCAATTCTGCACTGTGCCCAGGCCTGCCCCTTTTCCCTCCCAGAGGGACAGCCTTATCACCAGACAAGTCTCATCATTCCAGCCATGGATGATGGAACACTTCCTAAAAGATGCTGCACATCCTCAGCAAATGGCAAAGAGAGCATCCTACCCTCCTGCAGGCTGGCTGCTCCTGACTAGCAAAACTCTGATATCCCAGTGGCCAGCCCAAAGCTGCTGACCCCACCTTGACTACTGGATATATCATCATAATTATTCACAATTATATGGTTAATGTATTTTTTAATTTTAATCTGTGCTTCTTCAGCTCTAGACTGATTAATTTTACTTCTATGGTAAATCTGAAGAGTCTGCACTGGTAATTTCTGAGATAATTCCATATTAATTAAAGCAGCGAATTTCTTTCAGAATCTGTTGAAAATAATTTTACTGAAACAGTGGGTGGTGGTGTAAAATTAGTGAGCATCCATTTTACACTCAAAGAGAAAATAAGGTCAAGTACAAGAGAATGTATTTGCACATATAAATCAGATAGGTTACCTTTGGTTTTCGTACAACACAGATGCTATGGCTCGGAAGGGGAACCTTAATAAGAAAACTTTAATAAATTTTCTTCTAGCAATTGAAAGCACTTTTTAAATAGCCTGCTGAGGTACAAACATACACTCCTTCTGTTTAAGTTGCTACATGATCTGTACACTCCACAGGGGCAGACCTAGCTATAGACACATACTTGCTTTCTCCTGCTGCATCTGCAATCAGGGCTACCTATAGGACTCAATGAATGCTACTTCAAAGCCTCCTTGCCCAAAACTTTCCAGAGTTTCCTTGGGTCTCCTACCTCATCTCCTACATGCAGTCACACTAGAGTATTGCACCCTTCAGAACAACATTATTCTATCAATGGAAGCACCATGCAGTTACTCCCAGCACAATTCAGTTCTATGAGCTTCTGGGGACAAAGCCAATGATCACTGAAATAATTCCTTAAAATTTCAATTTGCCTCCTACACCAGAATATTCAAGTACATAAATGCAGGCTGAACATTTGTGCAATTAGCAGAGATGTCTCATGCATTCTGTAAAGCAGAACTCAAACTTACTCACAGAGCTGTGAACAACACCTTCATGTTTGGCAAATAGCAGCAGCTGCATCTGCACAGTGCATAGAAAAGGAGATGAGAAAATACTGTGTTCTGGCTATAGTAGCACACACTGCTGCAGAAACCCTTCTTCTGCTTACAGCACATAGGAAAAACCAGCATTAAAATCCTAGCACTCACAGAATTTTGGTTTATTTTCTAGTAATGTGACCAAATTAACCATCCATATTATAAGGGCTGTCAAAAATGTTATCTGATATGCTAGTGCACCAGCAACAACACAAACTTTAAAAGCTTAAAAGCCATTTTGAGAATTAAACAAAGATTGACAGTATCTCTATTTTGTAGTGCCAACTTTTTGAACACTTTGCATTTGTCAAGAAACATATGATGGTGTTGGCAACAGTTCCCAGTTAGAACTGGTCCCCTTCGTGAAAGCCACTGCCTAAACAAAGAACTAGATATGGTCTCATCATCAACAAATTTGAAGTGTCTCTGCTCCACTGATGAATTATTGCTATCCTGTAGAGAAGGTGGAAAGAGTGCAGAATTCTGCAGCACGCACAAAATAAGCTCTTCACAGGTTTTTTTGGCTGTTCACACAAGCCATTCTATCACTTTTCAGCAACTCCAGCTTACATTATATCTACAGACTTACAGTAAGCTGAGATAGTCACAGTATTTAAACCTTCAAACAATCTACACTGCAAATCTGCCAGCCTCCTGTTCCTCAGAATGTTTCATCTCAGCTAAAAATTATCAGTTCAGAGGGATAAGAGCACAGAGGTATACAGATGACTGTAATGCATTCCACCAGACAGACTTTATGAATTTTTTAGCTGAACTTTCCTCACTCCTTGTTGTTCTTGCCAACCACATGCAGAACGTTTTAGAGACAACAGCAATTCCTTGGAGGTTTACAGCACTATTCAATTCCCAACAATAAAAAAAAAAAAAAAAAAAGTAAAAGAACATCTTTTTTCTAAACCAAGTTTCATCTCACACTTTCCTTCATCCTAAATTATAACTAGCACCCAGTACTTGCACTACATAACTGAGAAGCTAGCAAAAATTGCCACATTCAATTAGCAAAAGTAGCAAACTAGAAATAGGATTTCATTGAACTTTAATTCACTAGTTGGTTGCCACAAATACTCATCTGTAAAACATGGAATTCTGAATACTCTAGACATTATTTTCCTTTCATGAAGATGTTTGTTTACTTTGGCAGTGATTCTCTTGGGAGAAAGTCTAATGACTTCCACTACCAAAAAAACCAAAACAAAAAAGAAACAGAGACTGCCACTATCAAGCAAGAGAATATTAGTCTAGTGTGCAGCTTGAACTCCAGGACACAAAGGAGATAAAACAGAATAGATCACCGCTTTGCATTCTTGTAACCAAAACTTATATCCTTCAAGTTTTGCAGGCTTCCATAATAGAAGTCAGACTTTATATAAAACAAGAAAGCTGCCCATCTCCTGTGAATTTCAAGATTTTTAACCTTAAAAACAAACAAAAACATAACATGGGGGTGGAAATAAGAGAACAAAGCAAACTATTTCAATTGCTGGTATTAATTTTTCCCCACTGCTTCTAATTTCATTTCAACACACAGTGATCTAAGAAAGGGGTTTCTAGCCAGTTTTGTTATATCTGGGTAATTAATTTTTTTTAAATGAGAAAAACCAGCAGGAAAAAAGGTAAGCTACTGTGACTCAATAGGCTGTTCACTGCTGAAAAATACTTCCCTACCTCCTTCTTAATGGAGCATGACTATTATTTTCAGAGTTTAAAAAAATCAAGACCAGAAAAACAGTGAATGAAGCAATTATTATAAATATTCAGACCTCTTTTTCCTGTGAAATGTCAAACCTCATCATCTGCTTTTCTATATGAAAAACCTGCAGTCCCAGACTGTTTACCATGTATTCATGGGAGGAAAATGTCATTAACAAAAAATAAACTTTAGGTTTAAGAGGAAGCAGCTCTAGCAGAGTATGTGAATTGTGTATGTTGTTACCAGTTAGAAGAACGTGCTGTTCCTGGAAAGCATATGCAAGCCCATACCACAGTTTAGGCTGAGCAACAAAGCAGACACATCTCACAGACCACAGGACAGCAGGTTGTGTACTTCCCTAAACATCCTGAACCTAGGGAAGATCGAGCAGATCTTTAACAGAACCCTTGCAAGCACTGCAGAACAGATACAGCTACCTAAACAGAGAGGTCTAACAAAGACCCTAGGAAAAGGAGTGGATATGCAAAACAAGAAGGAGTGGTAAAACAGCAAGAGAAATCAAGAACTTTTTTTTTTTTTTTTTTTTTTTTTTTTTTTTTTTTTTTTTTCCTGGCTATAGACCTTTGGAATGGAGGTCAAATTGAGTAGTAATCACTGTAAATGGTGAAAGGCCTATAAATATTGTGGGCTGTGGAAAGGACAACTTGTTGCATTAACAAGCAGGCAATGAGTCTCTACTATGCTGAGCCAATCCGCAAAAGGGTTTTTTTAAGTCAATGCTATCTCTAACACTTACTTTTAACTGTAAGTTGCAAAAAATTAATCGAAAAAGCTGTGTTTAGTATTAGAATGAAAGCAAAGATACTTCTAATATGTACATCTAATTGCAGCCCATATTCAAAATGACAGACATGGTGATTTCCCAACTAGCTAATAGGAGGGAAAGAGTAGATTCTAACACTAGTCAGAGCTATTTTGTTTTGTATACATAAGGTTCCTGATATTCTTGTGTTTGTGTTCATTTACAAAAAATGAGGAAGCACTGAAATAGCTCTGTGTACATATCAAGTCTACATACTATATCTAAGTTTCATGACTTATTGTGGATTCACAAAAACTGTAACACTTGTTAAGTGGTATGTGATCATTAAAAAGTATGGATCCTACCCCACAAAAGAAGAGAGACCTTTTTAAAGGAGCTAAACCCACAGACCACTCTGAAGTGCACAGCATCTCAGTACAATCTCATTCAGTTCTTATAACCACTAAAGGTTTTATTGTTCAAGCAAAAAAGAACAGTGGGCCAAAATCCTTTCTCATATAATAATATCCTGTTCCTAACACTGGCCAACAGAAGCTGTTATTCTCCTGCATTTATAAAAGGAAAGAATTTAAGCTGTGCATGGCAATTTCTAGAAGAGATGATAACCACTCAGGGGCAAAACTCAGAAGTCACTACCTTGATGATCCCTTTCACATCACCCAAATGGCAGTCAGAGGAGCTGCTCTGTAACCCTTAGTGTTTACTTTGTCTTTATACAGTTACAGCTATTTTATACAGGTTAATATGATTTGTCCTTATACTTTATATTCTCTAGCACTGCTGGTTAAACTCACCACATAAAATTTAACACCCACTGCACAATGCAGAATACCAGACAAGATGATCGCTGTCTTTCAGGCACCAACAAATACAAGAGAGGTGTCAGCCTCAGCTCCACCACAGGTGTCCCAGGTAAAGTCAATGTCTGGCACATTTGTTGTTATGAATATACAGAAGCAGGTTGATTAATGGCTGCAAAAATCATAACTTATGTCTATTTGCTTCTACCATACCAACAGCTTGCTTTGCAACATCTGTTTTTTACAATTTACATGTTATGTATAGTGATATTGCATATGGCTTGGCATTTGTAATGTTGTCTAGTCTAAGGAACTCATCCTAGCTCCATGACTCTTTAGCTTCTTCAAGTGACTATGGTGAGGCGTGGCTCTGCCGGCATGCTCTCCAGGCAGTCTTGCTTCAGTAACAATCGGGGAACATGGAGTTCAAGCCTCTCAGTACACCCCAAGGTCTGGAAAGGCAAATTTAGGGAGTTCCTCTGTTGCAAATAGGTGAGGTGCCTGAAGGAAGCATAACATATGCTTAGCTTGTTCTTACACATTTGTTTAGCTATTTATTTTCAGACACTATTACCTTCCAACTAGTCTAATCCAAAAAAGCTCTCAAGCCTTCCCTAGAAAGGGACAGCAAAGATAAATAAAAGCAAGCAGGAAGGAATCAAGGGATTACAAGGGAGAGAAAAACATTAATGCCAGAGGGTGTTAAGGCCAAATGGTCAAAAATAAAGACACTGGAGAGAGAAAACAAACTGCCAAGGAGAGGCCTCAGCACTTCTTGATGCCATTTAAGAGACTTGACTTGGTGGAGAAGGAGCCAGAACTTGTGGCCTCAGCACACACAATAAGGGGTCTTGTATCTGGGGTAGAGGAGCCTGCAGAATGCTTGGTTTGATTGGTACAACTGTTCTTGCTTGTATTAGAGTCAAGTAGCATATGCCACAAGACCAGGGACCACCAAAGACCTACAGGGTTCTGCAGCAAGGCAGCCAGAACACTTCCTCATAATCAACACAGAGAGATCCAGTTTCTCTCTCTAAAAGTACTTCTGTTAGGGGATGATGATTCCTTTGGTAGCACCTGTCTTGTGTTTGTAGAACATTAGGCAGCTAATGCAGAGTGGACACTTACTTTTTACATGATTAAAAATAGATGATCTTCACTCTGTGAAAGCTGATTTAGCAAACACATGCAACTGGGATGACTGGCTACCAGAGATAGGGTGTTGTGAACAACACAAGCACTCTTGTCTTTCAGTCAATTTTTAAAATACTTCTGTATGCCAAGAGAGCTGTTTTGAAGGAAGAATTGCTAGAATTTTGGCTTGATTTAAAGGTGAAGGACAGAGAAGATGACTACTTATTAAACAAACCTTCAACTGAACAAGTTCCTCCACACTTTGTAGAAATAAGCAGCTGGCTATAGGAGAGTGCAGTGCAGCAGCACTTCCACCCTTGCTAGACATTGCCCGAGAACGCCGCAGGTAGAGGACAACTTCTGTTCAGGCTTGCACACAACTCAGTGTCGGGTGTATGACAGGAACACAAAGGGAAGCCAGATGCTACCAGTTCTGCAGCTCACCAAACTAATGTTTATGAGGACTGTGCTGTGAAGCAATTCACTCTTTAGAGAGGAACCAGTTCTTGGTCTGCAACATTTACTCAGCATGTGACCATCTCCACTAAGGCCTTGGTCTGCACTCTGGATTTTTTAGCCCTGGTAAGACTGCCAAGTTCTTGAAACAAATGCCAATATAACGAATAATTCTGGAGTGCTAAAGCATAATAAAGTAAAGATAAACACATACCAATTATTCTTCAATGCTGCAAGTGCACTTTCATATTAACCCCGCAAGATAGCATGGATTCCCCAATATATATACCCCCACAGGTTCACAACCACATTAGAGATGACTGGAAATGCTGAAACAGTTTTTTCCCCTCTATGTTTTATATGCATATATAAAATACATACAGATTAAAGGAATAATAATTGTTACACTGGCTCAGACCAAAGGTCCGTGGAGCAGGAGGAATGAAGCCATCCAGTTGCTGACAGTGGGCATGGACAGATACCTAGAGAAAAGTTCAACAGGTCAAGCACATGATGACACTTTCCCCAAGTACTTACACATTCAACAGCCCTGTATGAGTTCTTCCACTGCTGAGCTACAGCCTTCCCAGAGCAGAGAAGCCGCTTGCTTTCATCTTTTCAGGGACATATACATTGACATCAACATTACATCTGTACATGCCAAACTATTAATTTGTTTGCATTGAACAGCTGCCAAGAACTGTGCTTCCACTGTATGGAAAGAGTAAAACTCTACCTTTGATACTGGAATACCTCAGAAGGCACCAGGCCATGCCACCACACCTCAGCACGGGCTCCGTCCGAGCTCCCGTGGGGCTCTGAGGTGCCCAACAAACAAAGGTTTGCTGGCAGGCCCCGGGTGTGTGACGAGCCCGTGTTCCCGCGGGAACTGTGGACGCGGCAGCGCCCCACGGGCCAGGGCCAGGCAGGGCCAGGGCCAGGGCCAGGGCCAGGGTCAGGGCCAGGGTCAGGGCCAGGGCCAGTCCCGCATCGCGATCCCAGACGGAACACGGGCACCCGTCGCACCCCGCAGCCGCGCTCGGGGGGCGGGGCCTTGACACCCGGCTCGTCTCGTGCCGCCGCGCCCGCGTTCCACCCCCTGCCCCGTCCCGCCCGTGGCGCGTGGTCGTGCGTCAATGCAAATCAGCGGCGCGCGAGGCGAAGGGGCGGGGCGACCCCTTCTCCCCGCCCCCGGAGTGAGCGCCTGACGGGATCACAGGCGGCAGGAGAAACGGCGTCGCGGCAGCTGCTGCCCGGTCTGTTGGGATAAAAGCCGGCCGCAGCCGCTGCCGCAGAACGAAATAAAATCGTTTTATCTCAGGCGTTTCTCGCTTGACGATAGAAAGGCCATCGAAGCCCAAGGAGAGCCTTTCTTGCCCAAGCGGCTCACAGGGCTGGCACCTCCCCCCCCCGGCCGAAGTGGTCGCACCCACCCGGCTCGTTGGCGGCGCCGGGGGCCGGGCTCCCGGCCTGATGCATTATTCATGACGGGGTAGGCCCACAGGCTCATTACCAAGGTCCGCCGGGCTGGGGCGGTGCCTGTGGCGTCACTGTGACGGAGGTTCCGGCGCTCTTAAGGGCGCCGCGGCGGCTCCGAGCCGACAGCGGGGCGGGGGCGGCCGGGGGGCGGCAGGAGCCTCGCTGAGGAGACTGGGTCGCCTGCCCTGTGGAGGTACCGGCGGCCTCCCCTCCTTCCCTCCCCGCCAGTGCCAGGCCTAGGAATGCCCCGCTGTCCCCCTGCGTTGCGGTGTGGCGGCTGGGGGGGTCGGACGGAGGAGTTTTTGTCCGGGGGCAGTGACCTGTCCGGGCTAATTCCTGATCTAGTGGATCCCTGTGGGTGCGACTGCAGGCGGGAAGGGCCGCCTTACCGGGAGTCCCAGTAAACGAAAAGGAAAAAGAAATCTTCGCTTAAAATGGGCTTGTATCAAAAAGCTGCGATATTTTTAAAGCAGTACAGTGGCGTTGATGGGAAAGAAGAGCCCTTTATTCTATAAATAAGCTATTTTGGGACTTACATAGTGGTTTGCCATAGGCGGGTGTTTAAACTCTCCCTCCGCCCCCCAACACTTCGCTACGAAGATTATTAATTATCTTTGTCTCTTTAGTGTGCTGGGGTGGGGGTTCACCTCTGCGCGGAGCCGGTGTCAGGGAGCTCCCGCAGACGGCCACCCCAGCCCCTGCCCACCGCCGGGTCCTTCCCCTCCGCGGAGCGGCCGCAGCCGCCTCGCCTCATTCCTCCTGCCCCTTGCCGCCCGCTGTAGCCGGTTCGTCCGGCAGCCGGGTTGCCGCTGCCCTCGCTGTTTCCCCTCAGCGGCCGCTGCTTCGCATCATCAAAACATGCAGGATGAGCTGCTCCTGGGGGTGACACAGCAGCAGCAGCCAGGCAGCGAGAGGCTGGGCAGCAACCCCGCGTCGGGACACCCCCCTCTCGGCCACCCCTCCTCTGACTTTAAACCCTGTCTCAGCCCCCACCAGGATTTAAACAAGCAGCAAGCGCAGCAACCACAGCCGCCGCCTCCTCAGCTGAGCCAGAAGAGGAAAGAGTTTAAGCAGCAGCTCAGCAGCCCAGCCCAGCTCGGCAGCAGCCACCCCCTGAATAACCACCACCCCCCAGACTATCATCACCACCCCCCTCAGCAGCAGCAGCAGCAGTTCAGCCACCCCACTGACAAGTACCAGCAGCAGGAGCACAGGCAACAGCAGCAGCTCCAGCTCCTCAGCGCTTACTCCCCGGAACCGCCGCGGACGGGGGATCGCTCGCACCATCGGCCCGTCGGCCCCGCCGAGCACCAGGGCGGCGCGGACAAGGGGGATTTCGAGTGGCTCGCCCCTTCCTGCCCGGGGGGATCGGCGTCCGCGGACCCCAATGTGGGGGTGGCCGCCGCCTCCTGCGTGAATCCACCTTCGTCTCCTCATCTGCAGGCGAGAGCCAAGCTGCCCCCCATGGAGTCCCCTCCGAACAGCCACTTACTGGGCAGCCCTGGGAACCTCCTGCCCGGCGGGCTCGGCTCTGGCTTCAGCAGCCTGCAGAGCCCGGAGATCCCCAGCCCCCATCACCAGAGCGGGGGCGGCTCCTCCTCGGCGGCTTCCCCTCCTCCTCCGCCGCTGCCCGGTTTCGGCACCCCCTGGTCGGTGCAGACCTCGTCGCCGCCTCCGCAGCAGACGCAGCAGCCTCCGGTCTCCAGCGGCGGCGGCGGCGGCGGGCAGATCAGCGCGATGCCACCCCCGAGCCCGGAGTCCGAGACCAGCTTCTACCCGGGGATCCCGTCATCGATCAACCCCGCTTTCTTCCAGAGCTTCTCGCCGGTGTCTCCTCACAACCCCTGCCCCGGGCCTTTCAGCAGCCCCTTCTCGGCCGCCGCCCCCCCGCCGCCGCCGCAGATGAATTTACCTCAGCAGCAGCAGCAGCAACAGCAGAACCGGAGATCCCCTGTGAGCCCCCAGCTCCAGCACCAACACCAGGCGGCGGCCGCCGCCGCCGCCTTCCTGCAGCAAAGAAATTCCTACAACCACCACCAGGTACCGGCTGGCGGCCGCAGAGGGGAGCCTCGGGTCGGGGAAGGGGGACGCGGGGAAGGGACGGAGGCTCCGCTGCCCTCGGTTGACCGGCCGTGGGAGCCGGGCGGCTTCGCTGTCGCCGGCGCCGGGCGAGGCTGTGCGGCGGTGACAGCCCTGCGGGACCGCGGCGGCAGGGCGGGGCCGGCCCGGCGGGAGGGAGGGCACCTGCGCCCCCCGCCCGGTGCGGCGCCGGGCGGCCGGAGGGGTCTGTGGGCAGCAGCCGCCCCGCGCCCAGCCGGTCTCCCCACCCGTTCCGGGCGGCAGGTGCCGGGGTGGCTCTTCTGGCCTTCTTCCGTGCGCAGTCGGCTCCCGAGGGACGCCGGGGTTTTACTCGGGACGAGAAGAGAGGGTTCGCGCTTAAAAAAAGAACTTAATCACTTCTGTTAGTGGTTAGTGGGGGTTCCGCCGTGAAAACGCCCCCCTTGTGCCCCCGAGTTGCCCGCGGCGGGCGCGGTGTCCCCGGAACAATGAGCCTGACAGCTCCGGCCGGTGCCGCCGCCCCGGGCAGCCCCTTCCCCAGCCGCGGGCCGGCCCTCGGGCGGGCTCGGGCGGACGGGCGCAGGTCGCCGAGAGGAGGGTCAGGTGCGAAAGTTTACACCGTGCTGCCTTTTCGGGGCTTTTGACTGACATTGCTTGAATGTGTATCCGAGGACAGCGCAGTGTTTCAAGTTATTGTAGTTCTGTAACCGATTTTAATGCGATTTTAATCGACGGATTTAACATTCCCGTGTGAAAATGGAAGTTTACGTTTCTTCATGAAACAGAATATTATAAGAAATGAGTGAGAAGCAAATCCGTGTTAATATTACCGACTGTTGCATTATAAACCCATTTTGTACCAATAATTTGCCCAGTTATGAAAGTATGAATTTACATAGGCCTCATCTTAATACTTTTTTTTTTTTTTTTCATTCTGGTATTAAGTCCAGTCAGATTTAATCAGCAGAGATTCATTTTTATCAGAACTGTAATCTCACATTGTGTGCCTGTTGAAGAACAGGCATTATGGTTATGATGCATTATGATTAGGTGCTGGTTGTCCTTAACATTTATAATAATATTCTTCAAACAAATTCCAAGCAATTCTCCAACAGTGAGGTGTACAGGAATTTTCTCTCACAAGTTGTAGGTATACTTAAACAGTGCCATGACAGCATAGCTAGCAATATTAGAGGCTTGTTAACATTTGGCATTATCTCTTAAGGTTTGTTTCACAATAGAGTGCCTGCCTCTCCCAAAATTCCAACGCAAGTATTCAAGTTTTACAACGTAATTATCTATAATTATATGGAATAGGATGTCTTCCTGATTACTTGACCAAGAATAGCTTTAGTGTTTCTTTGGTTTGTTTTCTGGGGATGAAGGTGGTGGTGGTGTTACTACAATTTTATCTTTCTGTTTTCAGAAAGTTCTCTTTTACCTGATACATGACATATTGACATGCTTTAAATTTTTAAGTTAATAGAATTGCAGGTTGAGGGTTGCTTGCAGCTAAGCTTAGATATAAAAGTACTGTGTTTTCACTTCACAGAACTGAATTTAGAATCATCACACACACCCCCACTCCAGTTCTATGTTTGAGGGAAAGCATTTCCAAGAACAGTCAGTTTTGAGACTACTAAAGATACAGTTCTTCATTGTCAGTCATGCTCAGTGGGTCCACCTCTTGGTAATATGACAACCACTATAGGTCACTTTTTAGCAGAAGTTGTAGCTTAGGAATAGAAACTTAATCCTTTAAAAGTCTTTCTAGAAACTGCATCTATTTTCATATTAGAGAATATAGTACACTTACAAATGTATTTAGGTAGCTGTAAGGCACATCTGGATAGGAAAAAAAATCATCCAAAAAAAAATTCTAGAGTACATCCTGCAGAATCCCACATATTGATTACTCCAGAAATTACTTCACTCCAGAAATATTTGAGCAGTGGCTTCACAATAATGCATTTTAGTATGAAAATATTAAAATAGCTCCTTCAAACAGATTCTCTGTACAGTAGTCAGTGCTCTTTTTGCTCTTATATGGTAATACTGAGACAGTGATATTCAAAATACTGGAGTGGGGAAAATTGAATCTGCTGTTTGAATTTAAATTTTTAAATTTGTACTCACTGTAGTGAGATATTGCTACTCACTGAGTAGAAATAATTATTAGTAAAATGTAAATACTATTTATTAATTTTTAATAGAGTTCTCTGAAATTTTTCTGTTACTTTTGCAGAGATCTCTTCTTAAAATGGCAAGTAATGTATGGTAAAAACTGGTTTCAGAATTTTTTGGACCTTGGTTTTACACCCTGGAATTTTCTTCTGCATAGCTTTAAAAGTGCTACCAGTTACTAAAATGATAATCAAAATTGCCTGCACAAGTACTGCAGTGTTTATTGGGGAGACATTTGGGGGAACAGGAATCACTTTTTTTTTTTTTTTAATGAAGCTATATTTTCTTCCTTGCCTCAGTAGCTAATTTACATGTTATCAGAAGAGAATGGTTTATAGAAATCTCTGCATTGCTTACTTGGTGGTTGGTTGTTTTGGGGGTTGTTTTGTTTGTTTTTTTTTTTTTTTTAAAGAAAAGCATTTCAATTATTTTCAAAATAATATAAATTAATCTTTCTTTTTTAGCCTCTTCTGAAGCAGTCACCCTGGAGCAATCAGAGCAGTGGCTGGAGCACAGGAAATATATCCTGGGGAGGAATGCATGGCAGAGACCATCGTAGAACTGGAACCATGGGAATTCCAGGAACTATGAACCAGATCTCTCCTTTGAAGAAGCCCTTTTCTGGTAATGTCATAGCTCCTCCTAAATTTACTCGCTCTACTCCATCACTGACACCAAAATCGTGGATTGAAGATAATGTTTTCCGAACTGACACCAACAGTAATACTCTCCTTCCTTTGCAGGTAAGGTTGGTATACCTGGTGTGTTCATAGACTTGCATAGCATTTTTACTTCATTTGAAATGAGAATTAAACAGTGGTTGCTGCCCTGAAACTTGGTTTGAAAATTGTGTTTCTGTATTATTTTTAGTCTTAAATTGCAATTAATCCCTATGTGTCGAGTGTATTCAGCAATATATGATTCTCACAGCTGAATAAAAATATTGATTGTCAAGAAATATACAAACTGTAGGCACTGATGAAGCAATAAAATATGTTTAATCCAGCAAGTATTTTCTGCCTGTGGTAATGCAGAAAATTCTTGTAAATCTCTTTAAACCTCAGGGTAATTTTTTGTTTGCTTGTCCTTCTATTTAGGTTTTCTTACTTTCGTAGATGTTTCCCAAGTCTTTGTGATGTTCTTTACTGGTATTTTAAGTATTTTAGGCTGATGTTTGTGTGTCAGGGAGATCTTTTTCCTCCACGTTTTAGCACCCTTTGTTTTGTCTGGAAGCCCTGTGATTTAGAAGTGTCTAGAAATGGAAGGATGTGTCTTAGAACTAAACATCTGGATTCACCTCCTGAATTTTGCCAATGATATCTTACATGACTTTAACTAAGTCACTTAACTCCAGCCTCAGTAATCTCTTGGTAAAATGTTATTTATTAATTATAAATGTATTACTATATTAACTTAGTCATTTCTTGTTAGTGGAGACCTTTCATTTGTTGTAATCGTGACCACATCTGAGCCGTATTTGCATAAACAGCAATCTAATGCTTATGTAGCTGAAGTAGTGGCAAAAGGGTGCCCGTTGGGACCAGATTTCCCACACAAGTTCTGGTTTTTTTGAACCATTTTTGTGGTAAATTTGACACAGGAAGCTATGTCCCGATTCTATCCAGGTGTGTTCTGATATTTGCAGTGTTTATGGAGCCTTACTGATTTTTGGACATGCTGAATTATATACATTTGGACCCAAAAACTTACTGTCCATACTGTCAAGAGAGGTTCTGTTAAGTAGCCTTGATAGCTGGAATACCGTAGTTGAATAATCTTTTGTGTGGGTAGAAAGATGGGGAAGAAAAATACGGTGTTTTTCCGGAATTGTGTCATATTGGAGAACACAGATTCCAGATAGGTAATGCTTTGCAGTGCAGGGCAGCAAATATAGTAGAAAGTAAATACTGAAATCTGTCCCAAAGATGTTAAGCTAAGGAACAGATTTAAAAATATTAATGCCATCATACATTGAAACTACTGTGACATATACACTGGAATTCATATGCAGCTAAGCACAGGCTGTGGATGTATTTGCTCATCCAATATGCCTTACAAGTCCATATGACCAATACCTTGAACTTCAGAAGTTTCTACAGCAGTTGTTGGATATAGATGAACTCATCTTAGGTATAAACAAGCGTCTTGTGCATTTAGGCTATCGTCTAAATAACTTCTGTGTAATCTAGGAAATGCTGAAGGGTCATAGCATTATCTACTGCTATTGTGGAAACACTGTATGTTTCCATAAATTACTTTGCTACACTGAAATAATGTTCTTATTTTTCAGTTAGTACACTGTTGTTATATGATTAATTCCTTGTGATGACTGTTACATTTTGCAAGTCATAATGAAAAAATTAGAGCTTGGAGCTCTTGCTTCTTTTCATCAGGACTTGTTGGCAATTGCAATGCTGTCATACACCCATCTTGTTGATTTGTACTGTGCTTGTCTCCTTCCATAAAAGGCTGTGGTATTTAGATTGAGGATTCTTAAAGATACAGTAGCAATTTCAGAAAATACTTAAAAAATAGTACTAATTAAATTTGTGCTGTTTGGAAAGTGTAGCATAAAAGCATTTGTGTGTGTGTAGAAGCTACCTATCTCTTCCAAGCTTCCACAGATCAAACATATCTTAACCTGCATGTTGGATACATACTTCGTCTTTCATGATTTTGCAGAATACCTTTTTCTTTGGGCTAACTGCAGTAAGAATTTTGTAGGGGAGGGGACAAAGCACCTCTCTTGCAAACTTTAGCTAGCTCAAAATTAGCAATTTAAAAACAGCTTAGAAAAGCCAGTGCTTTCAGGGACTTCGTGTAGATCTTTAATGTTCAGCTGCCATTTTTTAAAAATGCTATATATTTATAATATATAAATAATGTATAATATATAAATATATTTTTGAAAAGTCCAGAGAGCTTTCAGCATGTCAGCTGCTCATCCATTTTCTGGAAAAACTTATACCTCATGCAAACAAGATAAGCCACAGGAGAATTGTATGCAAATTTGAAGCTTTGCCCTTCCATCAAACTTCTTTATTCTTTGGTGTTTGCATTGCTGGGTGGGCCCCAGAATAGAACTGGCATCAGTTCTGATGAAAAAAAAAAAAAAAAAAAAAGTTTCTTCACATTAAATGAATACACCAGTGACAATGAATGTCATTGCTGATATCTGAGTAAACTATTAGGAGTATTGCTTGTAGGGATGAAAGCTGATTTTCTGTACTTCTTAGTTAAAACTGAAACACATCCCATATGAAGTCGAATTTACAATGGCTGCATTAGTTGCAGCAAAAATGCTTTTGTTTACAGAAGTTATGAAATACATCTCTTAGGATTTTTTAGAAGTTCAGCAGTTTGTTTTGGTTTTAAGAAAAAATAATTAAACATAATTTAATTATTAAACTGGTTTAAATTAACACTGGTTTAAACATGAGCAAATTAAGCATATAGCCAAGTTTTTCTTACGTGCCTCACTATTAGAAGCTCTTCTGCCTTTCTCAGGATTTTAAGATAACACAAACTGCATCAAATACAGTTCTTTCATAGACTAAAACTTATAATTTTAAGTGCAGCCATACTACTTCCACCATTGTATGTACTTCAGATAGGGAAGGGTTGTTGTCTTGCACTTGAATCATTAAAAGAACAGTTAGAAATCTTGTCAGGTATTGACACTGTATAACTTAAGCATTTAATTGAGGGGCCTATTTCTCTCTCCTTAGAGAGAATCGAGGTTCCTTATTTAGATAATCTAATTCTCTAGAAGAACACACCTGGCACAACTGACCTTACACAGCCCCTGGGATTCCACTTTAGGCACTTACATTGCGTTTCAGGAAGTCAGGTAATACGAATATTCTCTTTTATTCCCTGACCTAAAGTACAAAAAAGGCCCCAATTACAGGGTTGAAAGGTGAAAATATATTTCTAAACTTTTATTGCAAGTGTTTTACCCCAGAAAACATCCTACAGGTGTATCTGTGGACAAAACTCAAGGACAGAGATCACTGTTCTGTATATCTACTTTTTTGATTTACATTCCACGTATGAGGAAAATAATTAACTATTTCTAAATTTTTACCTTTTTTTTTGAGAATTGCAGTTTCTGCTAATCTGTTTTGACTGTAAGCTTCGTTTTTCTTACTGTCTTGCAAACAATCTTATTAAAACCTGTTAAAAATGTTTAATACTACATATTAGTGTTCAGTTATTTTCAATCTACTTAAAAACACTGTGTTCTATGAACATGAATTTATTTTCTTTGTCTCTTTTGAATTAAGGAAATACACCATGTGTCTGGGTGGTTTTCACCTTGATTTGTCCTTCCTGTTTGTTCAGACAAACAGTGTGTAATGTTCATGGTCCTAAAAGCTGAGCAGTCTTATTCTGTGTTTAAACATAGCTCACCAGCTGGGGATTGGTATGGTAAGGTAGCATCTTGCACAAAGGCAGATTTTTTCTTTCTCTGTTTCCTTTTGAAATGTGCTCAAGTTTTGAAAGAAAGCAAATCACATAAAAAACAAAATGAGGTTTAAGATTGTATGTCACAACAGGTGTTAGTTTTAGATATTTAAGCTGCTGTCATGTTCTTCTGCCTTAGAATCAATTCTATTTGAAGAATTTCAAATTTTCAGTATGACAGTTTTAGTATAATTTAATACACCTTAACATTTTCAATGGCTAATCTAGATGATACACATACCAGTGAATATTAGGTGAAGAGCAAGTTGTTAAAGTTGGGTTCTTAATGCCATGTTTAGACTCCTAAGTGTGTGGCCTATTTTTTCAAAAGTACTGAGTGTTTGGCAACTGATGTTAAACTTGAAAGCATTGAGATTATCTAGCTGCGAAGTTTTCTTACTCCTCAAAGTAATATAATTGTCCAAACACTAATCTATAAGCCAGGCTATTAACCAGTTTATTTTTACTGAAGCTGTGCTGGAGCAGAACAGTTTTCAGGGGTTTTAATGCTGTGGGTTGATTGCCTGGTACTGATTAAAATAACACACACAACCAGATATTTGTGTTTGAGGACCATACAGGGGATATCTCTAATTGGGGAAAGCGGTCTATGGCTGTGCTTTTAACTTCAGGATCAAACCTTTGAATAAATAGTATTAGGAGCTGCACAGATTAACCATTCAAAGGAATCAATTAGTGGAAAGTTTGTAGGTCTTGCCATGCAAATGTTTTTATGACTTCATATGACATAAGACTTTTCTCCTATTCTTTAAGTTTTCTTCTGTTAGCTCATTCTGTCGATGCAATACAAAATCAGAGTTAGGAAAGTTCAACAAAATATTTAATAGCCATGATAGTATAGCAGTGACATATATGCTGAGTAGCTTTTCTCACCTTGTTCTGAGTTAAAATGAATGTGTTCTCACCTAAGATCCATCCAGAAGTACATATGTGCTGATGTATTTGCATTAAAGTACTCAAGACTGTATGGATATTTCTAGATGTGGGGCAGGGTTGTGAGAAGCTCAAAACTTGAATAACAACTTCTCTTTCAGATGTCTAAATGTTCCTGTAGTTATTTCGTTGAAACTATTAATATACAAATTTTCTGCATTTGTCTTGTAAGTCAAGATTGGTAAGACTTTAGTCATCTCCATAGTCTGTTGTCTGGTTATTTCCAGATTATAATACATATTCATGAGTTGAAGTACTCCAGTATTGGGATTTTTGTTCATTTTTAAATGCTTGCGTAGCTGGGAAGTGAGTGTGTCTTTGCCACAGGACCGGTTCTTGTTGCATTTTGGACTCAATTTAGCTAGCTTATGTAGCTGATTGTGTCATTTTAACTTCAAACACTTTGTTGTCAGGTTGACCATTCACAGATGTCTACCAGACATCTTTAGTTCATCTTTACCACTAATGACACTGTGAAAAGTAACCAAGCAATTTTATGTGCCAGTTTTAAGTCTTCCTTCTTGCTTTTTTATGGAGCTAAAATTGTAGTTTCAATAGGTTTTCATACTCAGTTTCTCATTTGCACTAGTTATGGTTTCAACAAGGGGCTTATGATTATAGCATGTCCTCAATAGAATAACAATTACTTGAAATTTAGATGTTAGCAGAGATATTTTAGAATATGTATGCAGGAATTGTTATTATTGCTAACATTAACACTGAACACTATATTCAGGTACTTTTTAAAGTGATGATACTTTATTACTAAATCAGCTGTCACTTTCTGTTCTTAAAGCACATTTTTATTCAGCGGTCAGGTTTAAGATGAAAATAATGGAGCTTGTTAAGATTTTAGCTGGGGAAGCAGCTTTTAAAAGATTTCTTTGATTTAGCTTTAACAAACTCAGTTAATTCATCAAGGTGAAAGTTGGAGTCCTTTTTGCAGCCAAGACCATACGTGAAGTGACTATAGGCTTTATGACTTCTGTCTTCAGCTCCTATCTCATGGTGCTACATTTCTTTAGAATATGAAGAGACATGTAAAGATCAATTCTTAAAGATACTGTCATTTACAGATTTTAATACTTATGTTAGCATTCTAATCTTTTACTTCAAGTAGTCCCACAAATCAGTAGTTTAAAGCCTATGTCCAAAATTCAAAGGTGTCAAACTTCTTAACTATGAAAATAGTGTTTGTGGCTAAAAATTAGCAAAATTATTCATCACTCAGTAGCTTCAGTCCTTGTGTTTGCTTTGTGCATAAGTGAATATGCTTAGAGATGTGACTGCAGTTTCTTCAAATGCTCACACAGGATAATCTTTGCATAACTTGTACGGGTATATATTGAAGTCCTAAATAGAATGTGCCAGGAGAAACTATTTGTTCATGAGTTTGCTTCTGAAACCTGCTCTTCAGAGAAAGCTGCCCTCCTCCCATTTGTTCATATTCATATGCATAGCTTGTGGACTGTTCCTCAAATGCATACTCTTTAGGTGTACTTTGACATTGTCAGAAGCTCCTTCTAGCATTTATTTTATGTGGGAAGGATACTTTGTGCTTCTCCTATTCCTGAAATAGCTACCACTTTTCTGTGAACTTTATTACATAGACAGTTTTTCTACTCAACCATGTTGCTCAGTCTGTAGTTGTGATTCTGATGTGGGAAAGGTAGTTCAAGCAGGATTCAAACATTTAGACAGTTAAAAGTAAAAAACTAGACTGATAATTTGTAGTGCTTAGGAGACGTTAACTGTCAGGTCTGAGGGAAAAAGGTTAGCATTATGTTGTGACATTCCACTGAGATACAGACCTTCTGACACAACAAGAGTCCACTTGCTTCTTAGCACAGCACTGATGAGCCATAGAGCTGAAGGAAATGAGAAATATTTAGCAGGAATTCAACCTTGACAATTCAGGTGTCACAGTGATAGAAAACATATTAACATATGCACTTAGGTATCAGTGCCTTTGCACTACTGATTATGTTTGTCATTATTTCAACATGGTTGATAAACAGTTACCTTTCAAAACAACCTGGAACTATTTTTAAGACACGCTGGGAATAGTTCTAATTTTAGCGACTACTTCCATTGTTCTAAACAACCTGGATTGTTTTAGAAGATAACTGCATATCAGATGTGTTGAAGTAATGAAATTAAAGCTAATTGTAGTTCTTGGGACTGTTTCCACACGCATGGAGATCTGGAACAATCATGTTCTGTGGTAGTGCTTTTTGTGCTTGTCCCAAAAATTGACCAAAACCATAATGGAAGTTTTCCAATTTAGTAGTGCCTGCTGTAGTGGAATTGTCCTATTTCAACAGACCTTTCTAGAAAATGCTGGCTGGTGTGTGACCTACATTACTGAAATACTTGAAAGTTCTGCTTTGAAATTAAAGCTTCCTATTAGCTTAGATGATAACTGTTAACCTGAAAAATATGGTATACATATTTGAGGTGCTCAAAGCAGTGTTGTAGCATTATAAAGCTGAGCTGCACAAAGGTTTAAAATGAACCTTCTACCCAAAGAATTACTTATTCCTTTAGAGACAGTTAAATTTCAGAT
Source organism: Sitta carolinensis (assembly GCA_032173965.1). Classification (NCBI taxonomy): domain Eukaryota; kingdom Metazoa; phylum Chordata; class Aves; order Passeriformes; family Sittidae; genus Sitta; species Sitta carolinensis. The sequence continues at coordinate 45,869,458 of CM063285.1, read as the reverse complement.
AGTGTTGCTTTATAGCATGCAGTTTATCAGTGTCATTTGGAATAGAGATTAAAATTTTGAAGTATTGTTTTCCAAGATACTCATACCCATACTCACGAATGGGGTAGTGTGATGTGTGGGTAGTAGGGTAGAAGAATGCAATTCCCACCTTTAAATCCTGCTGTGCTTCAGTGTATTAGCAACATTTTGATGTTGGGTAGTGTCTGCCCATTGTATGTTTCCACTGCACAAAATTAAGTAATACAATTCAAGGAAACAAACCACAGACTTTCTAAAAAGGATGGAAAAAACTTATTATTCCTTCTGCTTCTAGAGCAAGACCTCTTGCTTTAGATACACAGAACTTTCAAAGCAGAAGGATGCAAGGATGAAGTTAGAATCACAGCACCATGTCACCTGGTAGAGCAGTTTACAAATAAATTGCAAGCACATGTTCCATGTCTTACTTTTTCATTTCTCTGTAAAACCTAGGACCTGGTAGCCCAGTTTTAGAAATTAGCCATGACTGAGCCTTTTCTTACGGGTTCCAGCTCCACAGAGTATCATTAAGTCTGTAATAATGACCATTTCCCAGACAGTCATGTGTTACCTCAGCATATATGTATGTAACAGTGTTCAAAAAAATAAAGTGTAATGAGCCTGTTACAAAGGTAAAACACTATGTACAGTTCAGTCTGTTTTTTACCAATACTAGTTCTTTTCCCTTATCAGCTACAGAGGTAGCAAAGCGTGTTTTGTCTTTACTCAGAGTTACTTTTTGCAATGCACACAGTGCAAGAGCACTGACTACATACCAACTAGTGCTGTAAATGGAATTTAAGACTTCATTAACAATCCAGATGAGATACCTTCTTAATGCTAGGGGACAGTAAGGAACAGATCCATCTTGGTCACTGCTCACACCTTCTATAGAAAGCAAGTTTGCTGTGGTAAGCAGGTTCTTTTCATTGTGCTATTAAGAAACAAACCTGTAAGGGCATGAAGCAGATTAGTCACTTCAGTTTCATTTGGTGGTTCTTAGGGCAACTAAACTGAGTGAAAGCCATCCAGTCCCAAAATAAAGGTTCCTGTGAACTAACATGGTGCTGGTGACTTGTTGACACTCAAACTAGATTGAAGATTGCCTCATGAAGTGTCAATGGAATTTGGTTTGGAATGTGACAGGAGACAAGAGAAACCTACTTTCTGAATTTATCATTAAAAATGTCCGAGGGCTTCCAGAAATATTAATTTCATCAGGTCCTTTCTTTTCTAACAGATTGCTTACCCAACAGGAGCCCATTACCCTTAATAGCTGTTTGAGTGAGAAGTGGGAAAAAAAGGCTTCTCCCTCTTCTTCCCGACATTGACTAAGCTTTTTAAGACATGAAAGTAAAACCCTGGTTTCATCATGGCAAAGCTGATCATAAGTAGTAGTGTGTGATTCATAGAAAACTTCTGTTACAAAGCTTGCCTTTTTCCCTCCAATGTGAAAAATGCTTGTTTGCTGGGGGCTGTAGTTTGAAATGAGTCCATGGTTCTACTGAACTGTCATGGAAAGTTGCAGTGAGTGTGGGTCATATACCTTCAGTCCCTGTTATATACTTACTAAGTGGATGGCTTCATTTTTAGGGAATTTCACCAGTCCTGGGATGTACATGATGTATTTCATCTTACTCTGATAAATTATTATAGTGAAGACAGAAAACAACAGTAAGATTAAGGCTTGATTATAGGATTTAAGTGCAGTACAGTCTAGCCAGAAGCATTGAAAGTAGAAGAGATTATAGTTTTACAAAACTGTTTTCAGTTTCTGAAAGGTATCTCAGAAAGACCAAAGAATCTAGAAGTCATCTTTTTTTTCTGTGTCTGTAACTTGGGTGTATTGGAAAACATGGGAGAAAATGGCTTTGGTAAAACAAAAGCAGTGGAAAGAGTTTCAGTTCATTGCAATAACTTTTATTAGTGTCAGTGAAAATATTTATAAAGATAGTATGGTGACTTTTTAATAATCATGTGTAAAAGAAATGGCCCTCTAGAAGGGATAATCTATTAGGAAGATATGTGACATTTCCTTTTCATGGTTTAGCTTTAATTGTCCACCCTTTGACCATTAAGTGCTGACCATTTGTAACTTAGGTCTTTGTATGCAAAGGCCCTGAAGTCAGCAAGTGCAGCCTCAGAAGGGGCTGGTGGTCCACTTGGCCAAGCACCAAGAAAGTGCTCTTTTATGTGACATGACTGTCCTTGTCCCATAGTTCTCCACCTTCCTCACTATTTTACTTGTGCACGAAGTGAAATTGAACTCTTACAGACATTAGTCTCCTTCATTAATCAGCCTAATGCTTAACTCTGCTGTGGATCACTAGACTGATTCAAGCAGTTCTGAAGAAAAGAGGCAATCACAGGCTGTCAAATGCATACACAGCGTTTGTTCACACTGCATCACACAGAATTCTTCACATTGCATTTCTAGTTTTGTATTTGGATGCAGTTAAAATTACAGTTAATAAAATCGGATCTCACTTGTATCATTATCCATCTTCAGAGTGTCTGAGAGGGCAGCTGTTAGAAGGAACCTGTGTTTTCCTTTCAAGTTTTTTGTTAAAAACAACAGATTTTGTATTCCAATACTAAGGCTTTTGTTCTCTTTTAGGATCGAAATAGAATGTATGACAGTCTGAATATGCACTCTTTGGAAAACTCCCTTATTGACATTATGAGAGCAGAGCATGATCCACTTAAAGGTATGTTATTATGCTAAATAAAGAAAAAAGGGTCATCCATTCTGCATATTTGAATTAATACTGATTGTTAATTTAGATTCTAGGTTCATATTAAAATGGCAAATTAAATATTTTCTCACTCAAATGAAAAGTAAATCTTAAGCTGTCTTTTACTGAAAACATTGTCTCACAGTTACTTAAAACAAACCACTCTGTGTTGCTAGTTAATTTTCCTTTTCTCTACAGTGAAGCTGAAAACTAAGTCCATTGATAAAATCAGTTTTGGTTCTTTTAAGTATTTTTTGAAATCTGCTGGAGGATACTAATGCAGTCCAAATCTGAAGGAGTTCAGAAATACAGTTGGCTTTAGAATCCTGGTTCCTCTTACAGTCCTGGGCTCTATAAAATCATTTGGCCACAGCAATAAGCATATAGCTAGCATATGTGAGCTTCCCTTTTAACTCCTCATTTCAGTGTACATTAACTCAGTCTTGTGAATTCTGTTCTTCCATCCTTCCTCAGGTAGCATTTACTATTGAAATAGTAAATCAGGCAGGGAACCCAAACAGTTTCACTTGGGCTGATCAGGTGTTTCTTCATTTGCAGTGTTCTAATTAGACTAACAATCTAATTTGAAAATATCCAAGACTTCAGGCTTGCTTTGTAGAAATTAAATCAATGTATTGAAGCAATGGAAAAAATAAAAAAACTTTTTTTTGCAGCATTATTTGCTCACATCCATTCTCCATTTTGAGAGGCTCTTTATGTTACATTAGCACAGAAGGGCCTGTTGTTCTCCTGTTTTGAAGGACACCTTGCTAATCTGCTCATGATTCTCTTAAGATCTGTGTAATCAGTTGGAAGACCTGTAGCAGTAAGATAGCATTTAATGGTTTTTAAGATTTAAAATAGTTATCAAAAAATGTGGAATTTTTTCCCAAGCTGAAAATCTCTACAAAGCATCTGTATGTAGCATTTACGTAAACCATTAATTTTCCTCAACTAAAGTAGGTGGAAGCCAAAATTAAATTTTCTTAGGTGTTCTTAAATCTGATCTCTTCTTTCTTACTTCCTAGAGAGAAATAATTCCATTTTCACAATTTTATTTAAGTCCTTTTTTAAATTCAATTTCTATCTATTCTGCATGTTTGCAAAACATTATTAAGTAACACAGAAGGTTTGAAACTTGTAAGCAGCTAGCCCAGTGGTAACTGCCATGTGCTAACAGCATGCATATCTCCTCAAAGCTGAGGTGACCAGGTGACTCATTCCTGTTACAGAGCATTCTTGCTTCTGTTTACCACACTCAGATGGTGACTACTTCTTTCCTTGTCTGAAAGCTTCTGTTAGGCATAAAGGCAGAGAATGCAGATCTTCTACTGCAATATACTGCCATTGGAACCTTTCACATTCCTGAAGATGAAAACCAATTTGTTTCTTCTTTCTGTACATGCTGACACGCAAATTGGATCGGTCGCTCGGTTCCTCCTGCCATGTCACTGTTTTGATTTTGGCTCTGTAACACAGAAGAGATTTCAGAGATACAGTGAGCACAGAAAATAGCAATTTTTATTCATCTCTTTGTATTTCATTATGTTACAGTAGGTGAAAATTATGTATTTCCAATAATAATTTTCCAAGGAGAATAAGACAAGACAAATCTTTAAGACTTGAAAATTAATTTGGTTTATATGTAGATAAACCAGTACTGGAAAAACTCAGTACTGTGCTTTCTAGGTACATGAAAATATGGTTCAGTCTACAGTTAAGAGATTTATTTTTTTAACATTAAACGGTCATGTTCTTGCAGTGAAAACTCTGCTAAGTTTTATGTTTGAACTAAAACAGATGGAAGCTGTAGATAGTGATGAACTCAAAGGAAACCCATTTTTCTGTTTGAGTGCCAGAGAACAATGCACATGCCAACTGAATTTAAATAGAGTAATTGTGTGCTGCTATTTAAGTTGATAGATAAGATATTTTTTTTCTCCATGGATGTGATTTCAGCTGAAACAGCTAGTTATTAGCAGTAAGGCATGAGAAATGTTCCTTACAGTCTGAAAATGGGGGGAAGAGACCTTGTGGTATATCGGCCTTTTAGTTCTTCTCTGTCTTCTGATTTTTTTCACCATTAATTGGAATTTCTGTAATTTCTGACCAACGTTAACCTTTTTTTTTTTTCCTTTTCTCTGTCAACCATGAAACTTTAATTTGGTATATCAGTCTCTGTGACTTTTCAGAAAATCTACTGTTTACTTAAAACTCCATCATATTTGCTTGCAGAATGCACAGGATTAAGAACATTATTACTATTATTATTTTTTGTTGCTCTTATTAATGTATAAATTTTTTTTGTAGCTAAAGACTATTTTGTAACGAGAGAATATTTTTATGACAAGTTTTCAAGTAAATCTAAGCACTCTAAAACAATGCATCTTTTGTATCTGATCACAGCAGTAAAATGAAAGTCCCTGGAATTTTAAGCACATGTTTCAGATTTAGCTGCTTACAATATCTGGAGTATGACTAAGCATCTTGTCTCAAATTTTGCACAGTGCAGAACAGTCTGTGTACTAGCTCACAGCTTCAAGTTTTGCATTTCAAGATCCATTTTAGGAGCAAGTAAAATTTCACCACTTTTGCTTTCATGAACTTGAAAAAAAATGATTTCAAATATGATTCACTGAAAACTTAAGTTTATGCCTGCCAGAAAATAGTTTGTAGATGACTAGTTTTGGCTTCACTTAGACAAAGCTTTGTCATTACAACACACATGATCAAAAGAAATGTAATTTTTAGCTTTCAATAAAATATTTTCAATGTAGGGTAATAGGGAGAGATGTTTGACTTCACTAATCATTGCAGCTTTCTTGAAATGCATTTCATAATAAGACCTCAAGTAATGTTTAAAATTCTCCCATCCATTCAATTCCAGTGAAATAAAAACTGATGTTAAGTTAATTTATTTTTATATCATTGTTCTTAAAACCCCTTTTTGTTCTTCTAGTAGTTCTTAAAACAATCGAGAGAAGAATTAAATTACTAATAGGTTGACATGTAGGTATTGCTTGTTTGTAATTCTTCAGACATATCACTTGGGTACTTGCTTTTATTTTTCCCCTTCTACTTCCCCAAGTAACAATGCATTTTGCTGCCAAGAATCAGGAAAGACAACGCATTTGGGCTGAAGCAGATTATGGAAAAGCTTAGAAGAGGTTGTTATATTTTCTATGCAATATCTATTAGCATTGAGGAGACTGTTTTAATGGAATTCATTACCTGCTGTTTTAAACATCTTCCTAGTAAAGATTGTGGCACAGAGAACATTGTCTTTCTTTCAAAGACACTTGTTCTGTGTTTTGTGTTATGAAGCTATAAAATTGAAAACTGTACAGTTTCTTCCTAGAGCAATTCAAATTGTGCCAAGAAAAGAATTTCTGAGTCTGGAAAAAAAACATAGAGGAAAAAATTCTCTCTCTAGTCACATAAAAGGCTTCGAAATCTTACATACACATTGTCTCTTCTTTCTGTCATAGAAACTTCTTCTGATAAAAGAACATATTTAAGACTGAGAGACTGATTTGTCCGAATACATGGACTGTCAAAGACAACCCGTTCGGCCTCGTTCCGACTTGCATAACTCACACGCAAGCATTGGAAAATGCAGTCTCTAGGCTTTCTGTAACTAGGTGTTGTCCAAACATGGGTTTGTGCTGTTGTCTTAACTACACTGATTCCAAAAATTGTGGATCCTGTGCTGTGATCCTCATCCATTCACTCTTACTGGGAAAAGCTTGACTTGCTAGCTTTTTCACTTCTACTCAGGAGATCTCTTGAAAAAAAGGAAAAGGGGTAAGGGATTTTTGCTTCTAAGTCTCTTCATACAACAAATTAAGAAGTTTTTTGAAAGGGGAGAAAGTAGACATGAAATATCAAACTCGTGAATCTGTGAGTCAGTAATGTTTAAAGCTGTAATGTTTTAATGTATGAAGATTGCTCCAACAGTTTAGTTAAATAAAAAGTATGCATTTCTACAAGTAGATGTGGATTTGCCTTAAAATAAAAAGTGAGTGTGCCAAGAAGTTTACAAAAATTTAAATTTCCTTTATCCCATCAGTAACATGAGATTACTGAAGTGTTGCTAAAACTAAGTTTGTTACTCTTTCCCCATGTTTGGATTAGCAAGACTCTTAATTTGGGTTCAGTCTGTAAAGTGGCCCACCAAAATTTATTTTAAACTTTTAATTTTTTTTCTGTCCTTGCAGAAGAATGCATTGAGAAATACGTGTGATGCAGGCAGTTCTGTTAATATTAATTACATTTAGATAAGGAAGAGGAGGCTAGGTTTAATAGAACTCTAGTTGCATAAGAAGTCTCAGGCATACCTGCTGCTTCTTAGCAGTGCAGGTTTCAATTTAGCCATGATATGTGAGAATTATTAATTAGCAATAACATGGTGAAGTTGCAAGTTCAGGTTTGCACAGAGAAAATCTCTGTAACATGATGATCTTTCTGATACAGAATGGTAATATTAGGCACTCTCTTTGTTCCAGATAGTAGCAGGTTTCAAGTTTCGGATTCTGTATACAAGTTCTGTAGAGAGGCAGTGAATGAATTACTTCACATTTTTCAGGAACGGACTGTCTGTTATTTAAATATCAGATATTTTCTAACTTTTCAGTCATCTTCATTATTAAACTTACTTTTAAAAGCAGGTAGAGGCCACTGGAACTGCTGTAAGACCATTGAAGGGTTTATACAGTTCTTGATTAGTGACATTGAAGCAGGATGGGATTGGATAGGATTTGTGCCTTGTTCTTAAATGTTATCTTTTTTTTTTCTTTATGCATTGAACAAAATAGCTAGAAAGATGTATGTGATAGAAGCAAATTGTTACTAGATGGCACTTCCATCTTCTGTGTTCTACATACTGATATTTTAAGTGAGCTTTAATATAGTAAATGTCCATTTAACTAGAATAACATGTTAAAAAGTGCTGTGGTCTGAGCTCTGTATAAAACTGATCTTGAACCCATTTCCATGTGTGAAATCTGAATTTCTGTATGTCATGAAATTCAGGTGGACAGCCTAGGAAACAGTGCATTTTACTTCAACAGATTAAGCCAAGGGATAAGAACCTAAATTAACATTATAAATAAGTCAGAGATTGTATTTTGAAAAAGTAATCAAACATTCTGTGTTTAAAATGTTCATAAAGTTATAAGTCCAAGCGCCAGACCAGGTAGCAAATACTACAGGGGTTAGTTCATGAGAATGCAGGAAAGTGTGATTTCATTGAAATAACTATGTAAATAAAACTTAGAAGTATCAATACAGCAGTGTACTGAATATTGCGTTAGTTGTTCTCCTTTCTAACCTTGAAATCTTCATTATCTGAGTTAGCAAATTCATCTAACCAACAGCAAGATGGGATTTTGGGCTTCAGTGGAGGACCCAGCTGCCTGGTACAATAGTTCCCTTCCACTCAGTGAGAAGTCCTTCATTTCTTGCAGCTTTGCATCTATGTTTCAGATGCAGCTTATTTGTGATGTTATAAAGGGGAAAAAGCAAAAGAATGTAAAAGCAGCGTTATAAACCTGGAATTTACTATTCTTTACAAGTTTTCTTCCCCAAGTGTTCTGTGAGCTTCTCTCTCTTACTAGGCCTTAAATCTGACTTCTGTTTATGAAATCATTGCAGGAAAAAAGCCCTATCCTTTGTCTCTTGTGCTAAATAAGAAAAGAGGATAAATTCAGACAGGGAGAGACTCACCACAGACTCAAGGAAGTTTGAGATAATGTCTCACAATTTCTTTTGTTATTCTCAATAGATGCAGCATTCTCATTTGCAAGGAACACCTCATATTGTTACAAGTATTTCATATGTATACATGATATGACAGTGATCTTGTGAAATTGCAGCTGTTAGACAAATGAATGTTAGCCTTGATAGAGCAAAAAGAAGTACAGCAAAGTAGCTTATACACTAGGCTGAGCTGTGGCAACTCCCAGAGTGCAATTTTAGGATGCCTTTTTCCTGATTCTTTGCCTATTTTACCAGCATGCATTGGTAGAAGGGCAGAATTTTTATAGTTCAAAAAAACATTTGATAGAACTGTAAGTGTTCAGTATGACAGAAGAAATATATTAAAACCGAACAAGAAACATATAGACAGAGCTTCCTACAAAGGTTTTTGTTTAGTGTTTTGCTTAAGCCTTCTCAAAGATTCTGTTGAAGTTAGAGAAGCCAGCAGAGTCCTTCGGGGTGACATTCATCCGCCTTTTTCCATGAGCCTGCCCTAGACTTTCAATGCTTCCAAATTCAACAGCAAATTTTTCTTACCTAATCTGCAGGTGTTCTGATACCATCCATTCTTACAGTAATAAAATCTGTGGGACAAATAATTCAAAACAAAATCTTTTTGCCACAATGCCTGTAAATAAGGCTGAACAAAATTACCTAAATTATTTTAGTCTTGCTATTTTGAAGTTTGAAATTTCAGGGTTTGCTATGTGTATATTTTCAAATTATTTTTGGTAGAAAATTACTGTGTTGGTTTCTTAAAGGAGAAGAGCAAAACCGAAACCCTACTATTTACAGATTTTGAATAAAAATGTTTTTTATTTAACCCCAAAGATGTTCCTTGGGACTCAGAACTACTTCAAGAAATTTCTAGTTTTGCTGTTAAGTTTATGGGTTTACCAGCCATAGAGGACCAAACACAGTATGATAAGAATAGCTATACAGCCTTAATATATAGCTTGCTGATTTGGTTTTCTTTCTCTTTTTCCCCGGGGTTTCTTTCTCTTGCAAGCCATCTGCGTATATATGAGCCTTTAAAAATGTGTGAGTTCTACATGCCCGTTGCTTCCAGACTGGGTTCTTCTTTATGCCTCTACAGGCCTTTCCATTTCCTTCAAAAGATTTGCATGTTTAAGTCACAGTATTCTTATAGATATATATATATATACACATAAATAAAATTCTTCAGATTATTTGCAAGCAAGTATATTTGAAAAGCAAGATAGATGGCAATGCAGTATTTTGCACATTAACCCACAGTTTTTCCAAACACAGCGGTTATTGTAAATGTCTCTCTAGGTCAGTGTGCACTACTGATATGTTTGCAGCTTCCTGTAAACAGAAAAAGTCTCGTTTAAGTAAAAAGGAATTTGTTGTCAACAGACACTTCAGCTGTGCATTTTAAAACATTCATTTAACTACTAAAGTAATAACATGCCACCGATTTAGTAAAATGCAATTCTTGAAAAATTCTAATATCAGCATATAAGGTCTTCATATAATTTTTATTCAGTCTAAAATGCTGAAAATTTTATCCATAATAATCTTTAATTTTATTGAATCTGTAGATAAGCAACTGCTCTAATATTGCTAAACTTTCTGAAAAATGTTACATTCCAGGGTTATACGAACTACACCAAGATGCACTCATTAATCAGTTACTGAAATTTTCATGCCTTATTATTAACATGATTTTTCTTAAATTAATTCAGTAGAGAAGCACTAAGTTGTGGGAATGCCACTCTGTTAAGCAATGTGCATAGTGCAGTTATTCACAGTCACTGTGAAAGAGAAGACTAAAGCAGTCAGCACTATTTCTGGGTGTCATGAAACAAAAAGTGGCTTTATCCTATTGGAGCTGATCCCAAAGTACACTGCAGATCTTATGACCAGAGAATTAAGGTTAAGAAGTCTGTTCTTGTCAGCTTTAACTTGGGTCAAGGGTATTGTTGGTTAATGTGCTTGGAGTTAAATATTAGCTCTTTATTTCCCTTAGGCAAATTCTATGTAGTGATTTTTCATTATTTTTTTCTAGCATAATAGCTAAAACCTCTGCATCTGTTTTGTTCTTTGGCTTTTGTCTTCTTTTAAGGTCGCTTGAGTTATCCACATCCGGGGACTGACAATCTTCTGATGTTAAATGGTAAGTTCTAATCTTATAACAGTTTCTAATTATCTCTAGCTTAGCTTAAATCTGACATCTTGGTGTAAAATTATACTATTATATTCTGTTACTGAATTACTTGCCTCTAGTCTTCAACATGATGGGACTGTTGCCATTTTTTTGGAGTTCAATGGCAAGAGCTAATCTTGCAACAGCCTTTCATTATATGTAGCTTACTGAAAATCTGAAATGCTCATAATGATGCACTATTCTTTTTTGTTCTCAAGCAAACCAGGGGTATGTTTTCCAAAGAGCTGTAAGAAATCTATTATACTGAAACAGGAATTAGAAAACTAAGAAGGCCAGAAACACATGTTTTTCTATATTGGGTAAATAAAGAGTGAACTAAACAGTTTGTATTATGCTCATGTGAAATAACATTTTATTTTTCTTGGGGTTTTTGAAAGTGGCTTTTGTCAAGCACGTGTCTAACCGTGGAATATGCTGAAGTTAGAGTTCATGTTCATGTTCCTCCCAGTAGGTCAAGCTTCATGAACATCTGCTACTCAGTGAAGGCATGAACTTTAGCCTTTGTTCAAGGCTAAAGAAGGAAGCACAGCTTGGTAATCCATCTAAGTCAATAATAAATCAGGGGTTTTGCACATAAATGTTCTCTGCATTGAGAAAAATTAGAGCTGAAGTGCCACAGCTTCTTTAGATTAGAAAACGTGGAAGCTGTTGTACACAAAGTGCACTTTTGTCATTCATTTGAGTCTGAGTGTTAACAGTTAAGATCTCTTAATAAAAAATACAGCCAGAATACATTCATTACAGTTTAAAATTACGTGGAGGTGTTTTTTTATTGTTGTTGGGGTTTGGTGGGTATTTTAATTGCCTTACCAATTCTGCACAGTTATTTACACTTGTGCAAATAGATATAAAATATAAACAAATATCTGTTGCCCTGCATAACACTGAGTAAATGTTTAAAATTTTAAGGGAAATAAGATTTACCTTTATATCCAGTAAAGGAAAATACTGTGCAATGGCCATTTGAGGAAATAAATCCTTTGGTATTGGATAGGTAACTTTAAGATAATGGAGTATCTTGAAAAGAAAGAATAGAGAATAGGTACTTAACTATTGAAATAAAATCTGTGATTAGCCAACACTATCTTAATTCCTCTACACTGAATATCAATGTGCTTGATGTCACAATATTTACAACATTTTACTTTCTGTATTTAACTGCAGCTTTAAGGCGTATTCTGCAAACTGTTTTGTTCAGGTGGTATATGTGCAATTGTCATTATCTGCTGCTTACAAGGAAGTGTTAGGTGTTAGAAATTAATATTTTAATTTCATTTTACTTAGAATGGTGATCTTCGCATTTTAGAGTTTTGCATGCTAAAAATGCACATGGGAGCTATTGTTACTTTGTGGAATATCTAGGAGAGAAGGAGTTTGTTGTTATGGAAAAATACAGTGGTACCAGTCTGTCCTAAAACCTTACCACAAAGCTAGAACAAGCACTGAAGAATATCTTGTGTTTAACGCTGGTGTGGTTTCTTTTGTACTTTGAAAGGTAGCACTTAGTGTGACTCCTGTCCTCTTTAAAACCTGCAATATTATTTTCAGCCTTCAGTAAGTGAGATAAAAATAACAGTTTGACTATCTAAAAGGTGCTGCAACACATAATTTTTAAAATGCTACCGTTTAGAATTTAATTCAGAGCCTTGTTGTGCCGATACCCAGTCTCTGCCACACAGCCGGAGTCTGGTGTAGCAATCAGTGCAGGCCAGGGCGGTCAGGAACTCTTCAGAGCCCTTCAGGTTGGCGTGTCTTAACTGCAGCCTCTTGCAGCTCACAAACAGAAGTGCTGGGAACAGCTTTTGGGAAGCTCCAGCTGCTCAGACTCTGCACAACCTTTCTTAGCAAGAATTGAGGACTTCCTCCAAATGTGCAGTAATGAGAATTATGGTTTGAACACCTGTTGATGACCTTGTAGACTTCTATTTCCTTCTCCACTGAAGTGGGTTCAAGCTAACTTTTCTCTCTATCCCTGTAACTGGTGGGAGGGAGAATTGGGAGGAGTCGGTAATTCAAAGACTCACATTTGTCCCTTAATTTCACAGTAAGTACTGTAGTAGCTATGAGAAAGAGCAGATCTTCATGAAAGCAAATCACAAATATTTTTTAAACATCCTCTGCCCATTTATGCGTGCACTATTCTTAACGCTGACCCTCTCTGGATTTTAGTAGGATTAATTTTAGTGAACTGGTATCTCTGGATTCCAGGAAGGTTCTAACAGGAGCCAGGCTGAAATTGTGCATCCCTTTTAAGACTTAAGCACTCCTAGATAAAGCTTTTTTTAAGATAGTTTTTCCTCTTCTTAAATGATAGATTTTTTTTTCCCAACTCATTTAAGATGTGCTTACCGAACTGGCCCTAATATTAATATTTAGTTTTCATTATTTAAATTAATGAAATGAACTAAAGGAAACCTGATTTATGTGTTTTAATAAATTGTTTATAATTATGTATCTGTTTCAACTTAACCTATTAAAAAAAGTAATGAACTTTTAATTACTGTTACCTCTCAAAAGTAAAAAAAAAAAAAAAAAAAAAAAGAGACTTTGAAATGGATGTGCCTGAGTGCATCTTTGTCTGCTTAGAGAGAACATTTTTGAAGGAAGTAGTAATGCAAGAGTCAGGTTTGTTGGGATGTTGGTAGGATGTTTCCTCCCATTACAGGGTTACCCCCCACCTTCTATAGTTTTAACTCATTGAATTTTTTCAATGGCTGTTGAAACATAATTCCCCATTTGATTAGATTAGCAAGGGAATTTTAGACTTCTTAGAGATACTATAACTGGTTGTGCTTCCAAAGAAAGCTGGTTTTATCTTCAAATAGAAATTACTAAACCTCCTATACAGGAGTGGCTAAATGAACTTCTGTAGTCTCTTAGGTGTGACAACCTTGAATAGTCATAATGATGTCTTGCGGCCTTAAAATCTATGATGGTGTTATTTTTAAAGAAATATAAATGGAATTTGGGCACCCAAATCAAATAGAATAAAATGGGAATTAGGCACCTACCTCTTTTAGTCTAGACTGTTGGGAAGTTATTGCTGTAACTATTTATGAATTTCTTTAAATTACAATTATTAATGAAAAAGGCTTCATGTCTCTGTCACCATTTGATCGCTATGTCAGAATGTTAGTGACAAATAGTATTTCATCATTCTGCGAACTTTACAGTTATCTTTGTAGGAAGTTTGCCTTTTAGTTTTCCCTGATACACAACATAGTATTTTTAATTCAGCTCAGTCATTCAGTTGAGTTACTTCAATATGTGTATATTTAATCTCTTATGTATTTCAAATATGTGTCTGAATATAATGAAACCATACATTTGGTATCTTTGTGGTAGCATTTCTCACATAACATATGGTGCTATTGTCTATGTTAAATAAGCATGCACTTCAGTCTTAAATCTGTGAGCTGATTTACAACGCAGAAAGGGGGATTTTAATTTTTCTGATGGATGTAAGCTGTATTAGTATGCGACTTCAGGGATATAGAAAAAGAAGGGTTTAGCTAAAAAGTCTTTGTTGTATATACAGCACTCTTAATTTTGGAGGGTTCCAGTGTTACTGGATTTCATTTTTATTTGGCATCATTATACATTTTGTATGTGTTGCCTAATTGATATTTTCTAGAAAGAAAGTGTCTTTCGTGCATTCTCACTCATTTGAAGTCTTTCCAAGTTACTGGCTAATTAAAATATCCAGCTTTATAAACTAAAAGACAAATTTCTGTAAGACTTATTATTTGGACAAGTTAAGGGAAACAGTTTAATCTCTCATTTTTGTTGCTCTTAATCAATTTTTTGCCTAAAGTGTCTGGCCTTTTCTAAAAGAGCTGTCTTCCCTGCAATTATTTATCTATAAATATGTGCAGTGATTATGTGTATGTTAATTACATCTGTATAATCTAGATGTATAGGTAAACCTTTAATTAACTATATACAGCTGCCATGCTCCGTAAGCATGCATGCTTTGTAAGGTATAAAACATTATATGCATATTATTTTAATAAATACAGAAATTCTGCATTTTTCTAGATGCAAAGTAGCACTAAATCCCTGTCCAGACTAGATTGTGATCTAAATAAGCAAGACAGACACATTTTAGGGAGGCAGGTTTGCCATACAAGTGAAATAAACAATGCGACATCATCAAGTACAGTTTTTCTCCTGTTTTCCTTGATTTCATTGCTTTGCCGAAGCATGAAACAGATAACTTTGGTATTTCATTATAATTTCCATATATATAAAATACTATACCATCTACTCTTTTAACTACATTGGGGTTTTTTAACATTTTAATAACTTTTTAATTTTTCATTAAAATTACTGTTAACTTTTTTTGAATGCACAGAGAAGACTTCAGTTGTTCTGTAACAAAATATTTTTCTGCATGTCAACTTGTCTTAACTATGAAAATACAAGAAAATAGCTTAGCTCAGAAAATAGCTGTGCAGAAGAGAAAAGCTGTATCCTGGCACTTGTGCCAAAAGATGAATATTAGTATGCATCACTATATTATCCTTTGAGAGAGAACACGGCACTGCAGACATTGATGTGGATGAGCTGCACTTGATTTTTCTTTGCTTACTCTAGTTTAATTTGTGGATGGGATTTAAAAAAAAGAAAAAAAAATCATGTGGGGGTTAGGCGAGGGCTTAGTTATGCTACTGCTAATGCGATGTGGGAGTCACTTTGGCCAGGAGTCAGAGATCTGTACATGCTTGCAACACTGACACAGAACTGCTTGTCTTTAAGGGCCTGGCTTCAGGGAGAAAACACATCTGAAGCTCAGCATCAGTCTCCCCAGCACCTAGTGAGAGAGCTGATCACACAGAATACACTGTTTTGTGGATTCTATTTTGATGTTGGAAATCTGAATTAAAGTGTTTCCAGTTGGTTAGATACCCATGTCTCTTTCAGAAGGTGTTTTTTATCTCTTTGGATTTCTAGTAGAAATTTTAAGGATCTGAAAACCTTCAATCAAAAACTATTCTTGTCAATAATAATTATTTCAGGTGAGAAAGAATAAATCTGAAAACAAGTTCAGTGCAAGTTGGATAGAAAGATGATGACTGTTGTGTAAAAATAACTGTTTGAAGGGAGAAAAAACAAGAAAGATTTTTCAGAATTCCATAAGCAATCCACTGAATTTCTAGTTGGAAGGGATCAAGATAACCAAGGGAAAATATATCTAATAAAATATTTGAAAACTCCTAATCAAATAGGAGTTACCAGGATATAAATATTTCATAATATGAGAATGGAACAATGAATGACGTTTTTGAATCAGTAGTTCTATGAGTCTATATGTATTTCAGTGGCCCAGAACAAAAGTTGCTTTTCGGAGAATTGTATGTATAGATGCCTCATAAAATCAAAACAATAATGTCAAGACACAGCAGTTTGTTCCTAAATGTTGCTAGGATCTTATGATTAATAGTAAAATCTATTTGGATACTTAACTCCACTGTGTAATGATTAAAGTAATTTTTCTCACATACTGAGTCTGTTAAACAGGAATAGAAAGGACTTTGTGGAAATGTAACTAAGAAATTACACAAAGCTTAATAGTTTCTGTATTAGTAATCTGTCTATTTTTAGTTTTTGAGCCTTCAGGCAGAGAACCGGTCAGTACAGTCTTCTGAACTGTAGCTATAAGCATGATCTCTTTAAAAATCTTGCAAAACTCAAAAGTTAGGAAAATCTTGGATTTACTTGCAGTCTATGCAAAACTGTTGCTTTGCCTTTGTGCAGTGTTTTTGATACAATGCTATTTCTTGTGACTTGTGCCCTGATTTTGTTTGCTAGTACAAGGCATCTTTTGTTTCAAACAAAACCTTGTGGTTAATTTTCTGCTAGGTCTTTTCATGAAAAAGGAAGGTCACGACTTACAGCATTTGCATTGTCACTGCAAAGGACCGTACAAACTGTTCCATGTGGACCAGGATGTGTCTGTGATTAATTTAACACTTGATACATGCTTTTTACAGTAGTATTTTCCTTTTCACAATTTCAGTAACCTATGTGTATTATTTAAGCATTTGTGTAAGATACAAATCACATTTTGGGCATGAATTGCAAAGTTTCCATAATTAATTCATCCGTAATTAACATGAAGATTGCGTTTAAAGACAGTGAAATATTTGAAAGTTCCTTACAGCAGGTGTTAACATCAATTTAATAGTAAAATAGTATGGTATTTATGTGAGACTTTAATGCATTCTCATCTACAATTATCAGTACTAAGTAGAGATGCAGATTTTTGCTTCTTACGTAAGAAATTATTCTTACCCACATGGTTCTTTGTATCTTAAATATTTTAGTTTGTGGGCATGACACAGTTATTTGACATTTTACAATTTGTCCTTTGTTTGCATGCAGCGAGGAGTTATGGGCGAAGACGAGGTAATTCACTTCTTTTTGTTACAGTTCAATTAATTCTGATCTGTTACTGATCATTATTATTAATTAATCCAGATTATGGATTGTAATTGCTTATCTGCATGTTATCTTAGTTTGGGGAAGATGGAGAGTGTGAGGGAAGGAGGAGTACAGTCTGGATTGTTATGATCATTGTTCTCTTAGAATCTGAAATGCAAGTCCTTTACTCAGTTAAAAACTGCAGTTCTAATTGTGATTTAATTCATGCTAATGGCTACTGCTTGCAGTCATTGTCCCCTTTAAAAGTAAACAGTTGGCTAGTTGTCCTAACTCATCTCCGTTGGCTTCTGTAGAAGCGATAGTGTACAGAGTAAAAGCTAAAAGCCTTCATAAACTTAGCAAGAAATCTAGTAGATTGCTCTTAGAAGTAGTAAACAGATCTTCATAGCCAATATGTGCTCACTAACCTTGAAAAAGCTCCACGGTTTTAACTGTGCTAGGATATGACCTGATGTTGTTACAAAGACCATGTAAAACATGAAGAACAAACTGCCATGGAAGCTACTTTGTGGCTTCTGGTATTCACCACATACACATCAGTTAATGTGCCTGTCTTGGCCCCAGCATTGGTTCATAACCTGGTGCTTGTAGCCATAATCTAGAGAGGGATGGTGTAGATCATGGCCAGTGGATGTAACAGTACAATCATTTTGACAATTCCTCACAGATTCTGCTTCTTTTTTTACTGTCATAAAACAAAAAGAAAAAAGTGTTTAGAAGGGCTTATCCTTTTTATTCACAGTCATCAGGAGAAATGTGGAAGCCTATTGAAAAGGAAAAACAAATTACCTTTTTTGCTTTCTTTATCTGAGAGACGTTTAGAAGTGAAGAGGATGGAGAAGAAAGTAATAAGTCATATGGACCATATTACTCAGAAAGTGTTAATCCATTGTCCTTCATGTCACCTTAGCTCTCAGAGGAGCTACAGGAGTTTTTGGCAAAACTTTACCCACTTTAAACTGAGCTCTCTGGTATCACTTTAGAACGTGTTCTGCTGGTTTTATTTGTAAAGGGCTATTCTCATTGTTCTTAGATTTTAACATGGGTCTGTGGGTAAGAAATTATTCTGGGGGTTATTCTATGTTTTCCCCATTATATACTTGTCTATATTGTAAGTTTGTCTAAGAAGCAGTTCTTATAAACCAAGCTAAAGTATAGTAATTTAAAATTTAAGATATTGAGAATAACTCTCCTATATTAGTGGAATGTCTTAAAATTTCCACTTTTTCAGTTTCCTGCAGGTTCCTGCAATGAGTCTTATTTCTTCCATTATGCACTTCTTCCTGTTACTGTCATTATGGTAACAGCTCCATCTTCTCCATTATTCACTTTAGCAATTCAGAAATCTGTTGCATCCAACTTTTTTGGTTGCACAAACCAATCTTACTTTTCATATACATCTTAAAGATTTTATCATTCTTTCTTGTCTTCATAACTAAAATACACATCTGTGTCTCTATTATGCAGCTGCTACAATCTTACAGATTCAATCTTGCTCCTCTCACGCCTAAATAGTTGGTATGCAAGAGGAATCTGCTTTCCTGCTTCGTTCAGCTATGTTAGCTTTGTGTCTCCATTGCTTGCTCACTTTTCAGTCCCCTTGAACACCAGCTACATGCTTCCACTTTCTAATGTGGCTTTGCTGATCTATTGCAGACCTGTTGTGTGTCCATACAAGTCACATACAAGCATCTCTTGCTCCCTCCCCACTCATTCATTTTGAGTCATTCTCAAACAATGCCTATCACCAGTCCTAATGGAAAGGAGGAGCCTGCTACAGCTTTCTGCATTTGCTGTACTCCTCTCCATTGGATGCCTGCTGAAGACACAAATATGCCACCATAAAAATGATGTCATTAATAATCTATGTTACTTGGTACAATCCTGCAGCCCTACTTTTAATTTTGTGCTCTTCATGATACTTTGATATTTGGTTGTTCTATATCGTCCTGTGCTTTCATTCTGTTTTTTTGTTGAGATACCACATCAGCGTCAATAAGAATTACCATAATATAGGTTATTGGTCATGGTATTTGCTGTCTCTTTTCCACCCTGTCTTTAACCACCTGATTCATAGGTGGTCTTCTGGAAATGAAGGGCTTTCCTACTGCTCTTACCCCCAGCTGGTCAGCACTGGATCTGCTGGTCTTCCTACCAGGCTTTACTGGTAATGTTCCCTGAGTGGGAGAATTAAAGACTGCAGTATTGCTCACAGCCAAGGTACTGCAGCTCAGCTGTCTGGAAACTACTGGACCTGCCTGTGGGTTTTCAGTGGGTGAATCTGGAAGAAGTCTATTTAAGAAGAAAAACTAGCTTTCTTCCCAAAAATGTACTAGGTTGTTTTTTGCTTTGTCTTTCTTGCTTCTTTTGGAAAAGCAGTTGAATTAATTAATAATTATTTTTTATATGAGTGGCAAACAGGAAAAACAGCATTTCAGAAGAAATGGTGTTGTGGACTATGTTTTCTTCACAAATTCTCTTTTGGGGCTTTTTGCAGTTAAAAGACTGACTTCTGAATTTGAAACTGTCATTAATCTTAATGTTGCTGACTAAAGCAATCAAAGATTGAATATGCCAAGGTAAATATCCTGGCCTTCTGAATTATTTTCTTTTTTGTTAGGAGTTCTATAAAATTTTTAAATATGAAATAGGGAAGAAATACATGGGCCAGAATTACCATATTTTCACCTCCCTCTGCCCTCTTAAGTGTCTGTTTGGGTCAGATTGCATTTGCAAAGCCATCCTGTGAACTTCTCACATTTTACACTTGCTTTTTTAGGTTAACAGTAAACTCACTGCAGGTTACTACATGTTAGGAACCACCACAAAGCTTCCCTCCAAAACTGTGGTAAATTGAGAGTGAGAAGGAGAAATCAGCACGGTGACCCATTTTTCAAGTGTTACGTTTTGCACATTAACTAAAATTCTCTTTACCTTTAAAAATACATGTTTGAAACTTGTTGTTTGTGACCACGATATTTCTGTTTTCCCATTCAAATAAAGTTTAAGGGTTTTAGACACACTGTAGTCATTCAAGTGGAGGAAACTATCAGTTTAACTTGAAGCTAAACCAAAGGCAGACTAACAAAACTCACTTAAGCAATCTGTAATATTTTCTTTTCATAAATAAGACCCTTTAATTAAAACAAAATTATCTCTTTTCTACTGGATGCAGCAGAGCAACTACCATATAATGTATTCATACTTCATACAATATGAAGTATTACACTTCAGCTTGCTATCTTGAAATTGCATTTTGAAGTTTAATGCATTTTTTCATTCTCCTAATTTTTCTTTAAACTAATGTCAACTTCTCTAACGTCTTGGTATTTTCATTTTGACTCTCCAGACTGCTATTCCCCCTTTCCCTAAAATTAGGTAATCATGTACTGCCACAAAGTTATTTTAATGTCCATTATTATCTTTTCTTTTTAAGGCCGTTCTTCCCTCTTCCCAATAGATGATGGCTTGCTGGACGATGGTCACAGTGATCAAGTTGGAGTCTTGAATTCCCCTACCTGCTATTCAGCTCATCAGAACGGAGAACGAATTGAGCGTTTTTCTCGGAAAGTGTTCGTTGGAGGTCTTCCACCGGATATAGATGAAGGTGAGCTGCCTGAAAACCAAGCAGACTAAGTTTGGAGGGAGAGAAAAAAATAGGTCATGAAAAACCTGACTTCAGTAGTAAGAATAAGCGACTCAGCAAAATAATGTGCAAAAGGCTGTAACTATATGTACTTTATATAAGTTGGATGGGTGTGTTGAGCTTTTTATCATCTCTTTTGCTTTTGGGATGGTGCAGTTGTTTGATTCTGCACTTGGAGATTACAGTTGCATGTAATGCCTGGAGTGTGTGCTCCTGCTTATCTTGAATATTCCTTTCAAATACATCTTAGTCCTCCTCTATCTATGCCTGCTTTATTCTGTATTCATAGGGAATTTCCATTTGTTAATGAATTTCATATTATATTTTACTATTACCTGAAGATCTCGGCAGTGATATAGAAAGGTTAATGTTATTCCTGATGAGGAATAGAGAAACTTAGGCAGAGCAAGGTCAAGCAGCAGAGTACTCCTGATACGTTGAACAGAGACTGTACTACAGAAACTTGGACTGTTAAGCAGTTGAAATTGCTTTGTACACTAGTGGTGATTTGAAGGAATTGTGCTGTTTAATATGCGGTTTCTCCTGTGCACATGAATGTAAATTGCATGTTAACTTTCTGATGTAAACAAGAAGTCCCCTTAGGAGGTTCATGGTAATCCTAGAATAATGTGCAAACCAAATAAGCTGACTCCATTTAATTAACTTGCAGACATGGAAAGACCAGATTTTGGTTCCATTTTTATTGAGATACCCTCCTACAACCTACTGAGGGATTTGTTTTGATACACTTCAGCACAGTTGCCTATAATACAAATGCTAAACAAAGCATATGGAAATAAAATTTATTTCTCTCCTCCCTGTTTATATGATGATGGCAGGATATGACTGAAAGAAATTGAGCATACTTGTGCTTGAGTTGCTGCTTTTATGTAGTTAGAGTATTTTTAATCCATGGCCAAGGCTTTTCTGGTCACTGACATGTAGGTGTGGCTGGGATAGAAAGAACTCAGAGTTATGCAGGGGGCATAGTACATCTTGCAGTAAGGCTATTGATGGGTTTTGGAAGCGCTTCTAAAGAGGCAGTTTTAAATTTCTCTCTCTAATACATGCATAGTGTCTGCTATAGGGCAGATATCCTGTACATATTTCCTATATATAGGAAACTGCAAGCATGTTAATTGTGGTGTTACTTGGAATATAAATACCTACTTACAAAACTCTGAACTATACATCACTAAACAGTAAATTGATTTGATTTCACTCAAACCAGATTCTGATTTGACTTTAGGGAAGTACCACACAAGCTTTCCCAAATGGCTTTAGTTGTCCATGTGCTTCTGAAATGCTGCTGGTTTTAAGCAAAAAAAAAAAAAAAAAAAAGTAAGATAAAAATCACCAGAAATATGTTGTATAAATATTAACACTTTGGAAGATCTATCTATTTAAGTTTTTTGTTTATGACACTTGTAAATTTTTCCCATGAAATGTCAGCCTTTGCGGGTAACAGAAGTCTTTTCTTGATAGTATTTTTTTCATTGAGTTATGTCATTTACTTTACAACTATTGTACGTGTTTTTAGATGAAATTACTGCCAGCTTCAGACGATTTGGGCCCTTGGTAGTAGACTGGCCTCACAAAGCAGAGAGCAAGTCCTATTTTCCACCAAAAGGTAAGAGACTTAGAAGGTTATGACCTGTCACTGAGTGCAAATCTTGATCTGGGAAATAGTCTCATCTTTTTCCAAAGGGTATAATGTGGAGTCCCTGTGAACAGTTAAATCTGTTGTTTCAGTGCAGGTCCAGGTATGGTTCCTTTACATACTGAGTCTAAAACCTGTTGTTTTGTTACTGAGCCTGATCAGGTCAACACTCTCTAGTTGTATGCATCATTGATCATCAGTTCTGTAATTGTATTTCTGTCTAGTTTCCAAAACCGAAATTTGATCAATTTTTTAAGACAAAACCTTTGATAAATATTTTCCTAGGAAGTTAAAGGCAGGATGCAGAAGGATGCATTTGCTTATGCAGTCAAGATAATCAAATACTGTGTATCTTTCACTTTTAGGATGTTAAGTTCCTGTTGAAGCTCTAATCTTTTTTGATAAATGATTAAATATTAATTTTTTGAACTATTTCTAGTGTTGATATTAGACTAAATTTTTTACTATTACTTACAAAGTGTTGAAAAAACATTCTGTAGATTAATGTAGTTAAATTATGTAGGATATCTGTACATGTAGTCATGTATTGTTGCATATAAAATAAATGCAGAAGTGTGATCCAGACATGAAAGCAATGCAGAAATTATTGATTTTGTAGAGAGTGCAGTAATTCATTCCTTCTGCGGATATGACAAATGTAGATATAGTTCTTTTGTAAACTGATTCCTTATTTATCTGTGCATCTATGCTGGGGAAAAGACAGGATTATTATCCCCAATGGGCCCTCTAAAGAGTGGGAAATGGAATTGGAAACATTTGAATAGCATTTATGAATGCTACATGGAAATTCTAAGACAAACAAAGAGACTTTGGCTTTTTTGATTGTCAGCCCAGCACAAAAAGCTACTGTCAAGTTAAATTTGATTATCTTAAAGACTGAATCTCTCTTCATAAATTACCAAGAGAAATTCCCAAGGAACTCTTTGAAGAAGATGCATCTCACAGAGTCTGTGATGAATATATAGAAGACAGAAGATGTAATGTATTCTTACCTGAAAGGAATGGATTCTGGCATTCGTTTCCAAGGAGATAGTCCTATCTCAGCATCTGAACATCTTAAGGATGTATTTCCAGACTTTCTTATTTGATAAAGCTTTTTGATATAGTTGAGTTGTTTATAATTACCGCAGTAAGTTGCAAGCAGAGCTTCTTAAAGGCAGAGAATACAAATGGAAGAACTTCAGTGCATTGATCTAGTTACTTCAGGAAACATTTGCAACCTAAGTGTTAAGTTGATTTCCCATGATTAACTGATCTTTACTTAAAAAATAAAATTATTTACTTTTCTTCTATCTTAACACTTTAGCCTAATTTTCAGTTTGCTGCATTATTCAGTATTTTTTGTATTTAGCCTGAGGCGTTTAAAATACAGTGTAGATTTCTCTTTGTAAGTACTCTGGAAACTGGAAACTGCTGGGTGTTACTGTGTATATATCTCTGTTCAATGCAATACATATGACCCATTATTATTTTGTAGAAGAATTTCATTAGAAATTGTCTTTAATTAGTATTACTTGTGTGGACAATCAAGAACCGTGTATACATATACATAAGAAGACTGAAATGGCTAAGGATAGGCAAAATAAAGCTTTGAGATCAATCAGTAATTACCAGTTGATAAATATATGCTATATAAGTTCAGGGAATTAATGGGTTTTATTATTTTCAATCTCGATTTTCTGAATTGTCACTCTGAATGAAATTAATTCAGTGTCTATATTTTTCTTTGTTCACTTTCATTAGAGAATTACCACAGTATTGCTTTACAAAGACATCTTAGAATTAGGCCATTCTGGACTGATTCATATAAGTCTTCTCTGTGGCAAAGAGATGCAGCCTTTTTTTTTTACTGTTCAGTTTTCCAGGCTGTGCTTCCTTCCAAGCTCTCTGCTTATGGAAGGTCCTGAGGGAAGGCCAAGTTCATAATAAGTGTTTCCTTGCTGAAAGAAATTCAGAAAGTGTCTTGATCCATCAAGGCTGGCTGCCTCCTGAAAAACACCAACTGCTTGTTCTCAACTAATTACGTTTTGTGTTGGTTCACCACAAAATTAGATCCAAACATAACAGGAATTTTTACAACTTTACACTGATCTTACAAGGAAGCTCTGTTCTGAAAAAAAAAACCCTCCCTTGAGCTCAAAGTACAAAGTATGTAACACTGATCTGCCAACTGTAATGTGGAATTCTTTCCTTTCTGATTTGCCACTCTTTATCGTAACTCATGTTATTACGTAGTTGGCAAATACACTTATTTATGAAACAATATACATGTCCAAAGTAACTGGCCAGATTGAGGACTCCTTCTTGTGATAATGAAGCTCTCAAAGAGATGATGACATAAGGATATAGAAATTCAAAAAATGCCTTCCAAAATATGTCCAGTTGTTTGTGTCCTCTGTACTATTTATAATCTGTCTCAGAGGATAATCTGATTTAAACAGGACAGTATCCCCAGCCTTTTCTAACTGCTTGTTTCTGCTGCCTTGTATCACAATAGTTGTGTACAGTAACTTTTTTTCTTCAAGGTTCCCAGTTGGTAACTCAGAGCTGACTAGCTGAAAAACACAGGTTGGAACTGTTCTGCTTCTAGTTTCAGAAGCAAAACCCCAGGTCCATACAAGTTCTGTTGAACTTGTTACCAGCTAATTTGATCACATTGAATAGGATCAAACCTGAGATTCAGGCAAGTAAGTGTAGGTATCTTCATGTGTGATTAGTGTCTAAGCTTCCTTTAATCGATGTGAATCTGGCCAGTGCAGCCAGTGGAGCATAGAGGGCAATTCAGGTCACTGTAACATAAGCACATTGAGCTTGATTCATTTACCCAGACTGAGGATATCTGAAAGACTAGATACATGGGTCTCACAAATACAGTGCGGCACCACATTTTTTCACCTCCCATGTGTTTTGGAATTTATTCTTCATCAAAGATGACTAAATGCAAAACTGAAAGATGGCTTATGTAGATCCACTGTCTGTATTAACTTGCAGCTTGGACTAATACTTTCTGATTTAAGTTAAGGTACAGCATTCTCTAGGCAATTGCACTATTTTGGGGCCATTTAGTGTCCAGTGTGGAGATTCTTTCAGGACAGTGGAGGAACCAGCCCCAGCACAAAATACCAGTGCTGTTGCTGGTATGTCACTACATGGACAGTGCCATGCTGGCTTGCACTGAGTTTCTTGACACCTCCTCTGAGCCATTAGTGATGGGAATTAGCTGGAGGGTGATAAAGCTGCTCTCCAATTTCTGCACAAAAAAAATGTGTAACAAGAGCATGTTTTCTCCCTCTGGTCGACTTTCTTTATTTCTCAGTAATATGAATTTTTTCCGTGCTAAGAAAATCATGTTAGCATGAATCTAGTCTGGAATGCTTTACTTTCGATTCATTCTTTATATAATGAATACCAAAAAATGAAGTTTTAATTTGGTAAGACTCTTCAAACATCTAGGCTTTTCAAACTTAACTGACGGGCTTTCTGTTCCAGTGCTCACCAATCCATCTCTTCTTAAGTGAGCATTGTAAATCATTGAAGGTCTAGAGCTGTGGAGCAAAACTACAGACAGACCAGTTTGATGGAACAAACTATGGACTAAATTTGTCTACAGAGGGGACAGTAGTACAATGCCTCATTCACGGAGTTTTACATGGGTAATACATCGATTTTAATTCTATGATAAAGAGTGATATATATACCCATTAAAACAGATTTTGACTCTAAATTATTACTGATTAAGCTTAAGTTAAGCAGGTCATCATTAAAAAATTACAGTTCAGTCATGAAGAGTAGACTTCACAAGAAAATGCTTCAGCCCAAATTCAGAGATTCCCTATGACATATTTGTTACAAAACTAAATAAGATTTGCATAAAAATATAGAATATATAAAATCCTGTCATGTGTCCCTTTTATGTAGCTGTGATGGGACTACGGTATGAGGGGTAAGACATAAGGTACAACTTATTAGAAGGACCATTATAGACCATACAGCTTTATCTTAAAATACTGTTCCTGTTGCCGCATGTCTAAAATCAGCTGTGCATTTGTTTCTTGAATCTTACATTGTTAATGTACTGATTCTTTAATGGTCTTCAAGATACACCCTACCACCTTTACCTTGATGACCTACAGTGTCTGTTTGCAATAAGAAGTGGCTGGTGGATAATTAGCTTCTCTCAGAAATATAGCAGGATTTTCAAAAGACTTGGTAGTCCATCCGTGTTCCCTTTTCCCGAGCCCACTCCAAAGCAGCTGCTTCAGCTGCTGTTTTTACAATCAAAGTCGTAAAACGTAACTTCATGTGAAAATTCTAAACTTGGTAGTAATCTCAGAAAGAAATGTGAGTTATGGTCTCTTTAAAGTTTGTTTAAGTATGCAATCCTAATTATGTGATTGGGTTATTTGTAAAGTAACAAATTTAGTGTATCTCATACTGTAACTGTGAATGTGTCAGGTTCTTTGCTTGTCTAACAGTTTGGTTTTATGTAGCATTAAATAAGCATTTAAATTCTTTTTTTTTATAATGTTTGAAAGGTTTGCTGGGTCACTTACGTAATTAAATACTTTGATCTAATCTCCAGAATAGAGATTAGTCCTTTGTGCCAAGTCGGATTTTCATTGTATAATGTCCATTGCAGTCAATGAATGATGTTTGGCCTAGACTAACAATGCATGATAGAGCAGACATGCTTACATTTATTTGGTTATTAGTCTCTTCTGACAATTATTTTACAGATGGAAGTTCTCTTAATTATGGCATTATAGTACATAGTTAAAGAAGACAGCTAATATGAAAAAATTGGTTTGACTTTCTTTTACTTCTGTATGGAAAAATGAGTGGCAAAGATGCTTCTGTAAAATAAAAATAAGAGAAAATATATCAATTGGTTTGGGTTTTTTCCCAGGTTACGCATTCCTCCTGTTCCAAGAAGAGAGTTCTGTTCAGGCCCTGATTGATGCCTGCATTGAAGAAGATGGAAAGCTCTATCTGTGTGTTTCCAGCCCCACTATCAAGGACAAGCCAGTAAGTACACAGTCAATGGCCTGCAGGCTATGGCTGCCATCTGTCTAAAGCAGCACTGGAAATTATGAAGATGAAAAAAATCAAAAGTAAACTACTATTGGTAGAACTCAACATCTGGAACACTTGGATTATTTTAAAATTGTAGTATTTTGGATTAATAGGATTAAAACAAAGCACCTAGACGTGCTACAGTAATGAGGGTATGACTGACAATTTATATACGCTGATGAACATATTTCCACATTTTAGTGAAACTTAAAGTAGGATACTATTTTCTTTCCCAATTTAATAGGTTCAGATCCGTCCCTGGAATCTCAGTGATAGCGACTTTGTGATGGATGGTTCGCAGCCACTTGATCCTCGGAAAACAATTTTTGTTGGAGGAGTCCCTAGACCGTTACGAGCTGGTGAGTAGAATCTGCGGCAATTTTTTAAAGTACGAAATTATTAGAAATAATTTTTACCATGCATAATTTTTTGTAGTTATGTATGGAGATATTTATAGATATATATATAAATAACAGTCTTGGTAGTTTTAACTGGAGTACAATATTCATGTATTCTTATACTTCTCTACTGTCTGGTTTTGACTATAAATCACAGTTCATCGTTGAGATTTACTGGAAAATGTAACCTCTCTATAGCTGTAGCATAAGCTATGTCACAACAAACATAAAACAAAGAGTTTGATTTTAAAATAATGCTGTGGAAACATCCCTGCCCTGCTCCATGACTATGGAGTGGTATTTGTACCTGCTTGTCATTGCGTATTAGCTACTCTTCTGCTGCTGTCAGGTTACACACACAAACACAGTGATGGAGTACTTGGAACAAGTAGGCATAGAGGAAAAAGGAAGAAATTCAGAGAGCTAGCACAATCTTTATGGCACAACATTATATGAGATTGCAGGATGCTTTCTAGACTCTTGCCAGAGGTGTGAAAGAAAAAAAAATGTTTCTGTAGCTGTGGAATGGTTGATGTACAGGCTGGACAGTCTGCTTTTTCAGACTGGCTGCAGTAGCCTTTTACAATGTTTTTGGTGGCTTTCTAGTAAGCAGGTTGCAGTGAATGCTGGAAGTAGAAGCATACCATACAGTGGTTTAAATCACCCTTCGTTATATGAATGATTTCTGGATTTCATTAGTCTTTCATAGGTAGTAATTAATTTTAGTTTTAGAGGAAGATGAGCTTTTAGATGAAACGTGTAAGAAAACCAAGAAGCAATAGTGCAGAGTTGGGATACAAAGGATCTTAAATTTTTCTATCTTGGACCTGCAATGCTCAAGGGTTTTTTGGTATTTTACTTTTAAGACTCTATTTTTGACTGTAATACAAGCTCTGTAAATGAGCATAAACACAGTATGTTTCAACTGCAGATTAATTTTTCTTTAAATTCAGTCCAGTGCTGAATGTCAGTGATAAATTTATTGGATGCATTCTTATGCTTGGCTTGCAAATGCCCTGTATGTGTGAAAATGAAACTTTTATGACATTGTGAAATAAGAATAATGGCTTCACAAAAGCAGTAAAACTTAAGGAGACTCTTCAAACAGCTATCGGACATGAAGGACTGCTGACACCTCTGTATCCTAATACAGAGGATACTAATTCTGAAAAAACAGTGTTTTCCACCCCAGTGAATTGCAACTGAATTCAGTATGATCTAGCAGTCAGAGAATTGCCAAGGGTACTTGATCTGTAAAATTTGAAATTTTTGTTTCTCTGAACTTCAGTGTCTGTAGTAAGTATAGCACTGTAGAGACAATCGGGTTCTGTGTGGTTGATGAAAAGATGCTAACTACCTCATTAAATTCAAGTAGGATGTAGAGCATTAGGGCAGTCAAAGAACATGTACCATGGAATTTGTGGCATGAGGATCTATTTTATACAGCTTATGTTCCAATGCCTGCCCAAAAACTCTTTTGCTGTAATCCTCTGAAGAAAACTGCCCTCGAATTCCAGTTCCAGATTATCAAGAACATACAATTCCACTGTTCCTTGGATGTATGTATCCACATCAGAAGATCTGTTTGCTGAGTAATTAATATCTTATTTAATGTTATTTCTTTAATATTTTTAATCTTGTTATTACTGTTCCATTTGCTCTTGCAAAATTAATAATTAAAATTTACTTTTCTCGTATTTTTAGACATGAGGATACTAAGTTTATACTGTAAGAGTAATTTGAATAAACTCTCTTTTGTTTCTTAATAGTGGAGTTGGCTATGATCATGGACCGTCTCTATGGGGGAGTTTGTTATGCAGGAATTGACACTGACCCAGAGCTGAAATACCCAAAGGGTGCTGGACGTGTTGCTTTTTCCAATCAGCAGAGTTACATTGCTGCCATCAGTGCTCGGTTTGTTCAACTTCAGCATGGCGATATTGATAAACGAGTAAGTTACACAGAAACTAAAAAAACGTTTTGCGCTATAAAGATCTCAGAGCGTGGTAGCATTGCATGTGATTTGCTCTCAAGGCAGCCTCTACTTTTTTTTTAGCATTTGTGTAATTCCACTACTTTCAGGAGTATGCCCGAATGCCCCCAAACCAACAACATGTTTCCACAGAGCAGCAGTTTGTTCCTTTGACATATGCTGGACCATATGTTCTTCCCGTTCTGGAGTTCCTGGTTTTGTTGTGTACAGGCAAAGGGCTTCAAAATCTCTTTCTCTCCCATGTTCTAATGAAACCAAATACTATGATAATTCCTCTGTCCTTCATAAGAAACTCTAGTATTTATTGGCTTTGGATTAGCTTGACACTTACAACTGCCCTTAATTTCAGCCATAATTGTCAGTGCTCAGAAAGTTGGTCAGGCTCAACACCTAAAATACAAAAGCTCTTATTTTTTCTGTTTGAAAGTCTTCTTAGTACTTACCAATTCCTATTTCTATTTCCTACAGATGCTTATTACTAGGAAAAGTAAAACTAATTTATATTAAAAAGACCAGTGAACTTCATAACTCCTAATTAGAAGTATAAGAGTAGCAAAGAAAACTGGCATCTAAATTATGTCAGTTTTAAGGGTCACTAATTTTGATGTCAAGAGCTGCAGAGATAGTCTAGCATTAATAGGTGTTCTTAAAAAAAAAAGGAAACTAAGGTCTTACGGGAAGAAGGGTCACGTAAGAAAAGTAGTTCAAGGTCCAGTCTCCTCTACAGATCAAAGGCACAGGAAAAAGAAAGTAGTACAGTTAACAGGAATCTGCTCTAGGGAGGCAGCATGTGCTTCTCTCTGTTCAAATAGGCAGAGTAATTCAGCTTTATGTGTATGTCTCAAACACTGCTTGCCTTATGAGCTGAAATCCCCAAACATGGTCCTTCCCAGAGGGTGAGTAGGTGTAGATGTGGGTAGTCATCTAGGCTTCAAATTAAGATGTGATGGCTACGATTTGGTCATGGGATTGCTGTCCTTGTGACTTGCAGCTCTCATTGACATACAGCTGCTTTTTGGATACTTACGTAACAGAAAAAATGGCCTTGGCACAGGGATTGGATGAGGGGAAATAAAAATGGTAATCATCTTGCTATTTGAGTATTTGGACAAAATGAGAGTAAGGACCAGAATCCAGAATTTCCCCTAAAGAAATGCCAAATGGGTCATTTAGCTTCAGAGTTGAGTATTACTAAGTTTCTTTCAGGAACTGTCTAAAGGGCATTTGTCTGTGAAGTCACCTGACTTGAAAATAGAAACATGGAGATGGGTCCAATCCAAATTATGTCTCCCTCAAAAGTGGGAGACATGGACTTGTACCTTGTAAACCATGGGGAACTTTTATCTTGGTCTTACCCTTCCCATGGGAGTGTGTCCTTTGCTGTGTAGAGGTGTATGGTAGACTGGCAGTGCCATCTTGTAAGAGGAGGCATGATCCTGACTTTGAAGTGGCACATACATTGTTTTGCTGTTCTATTGTTTTTATGATAGGTCACCAGAGATCCTAAGGGCTCTTTGGGTGCTGAGCAGGCATCTGAAATGGCAGTGCCTGCTGTTTGCAGAGAAAAGGATGTAGGTTGTTAACAGGTAATGGAACACTGCACTTTTTAAGGTGGGATGGACTGAAGGCCTCTTGAAGCTTGGGGGAAAAGAAAATCAAGACCAAATCTACCCCCAGATGCTGGATCTGAGAAGCACAGTATTTGACTTACATCCTTTGTAACTTAATTTATAAAGACAGTGCATAATGATTTCTTCAATAACAAATTACAAAATAAAACCCAAAAAAACCCCCCCACAAACAAGTACCAGAGCAATCTAAACAACCCCCACCAAGCATAGTTAGTATCTGGAAAGGTTGAGGGAGAAAGGCACAAAGACCTAGGTTTTCTCTTTAAATATCTGAATTCTTTAAGTTTCTTTTTTGATGTAATTTATGTTCTTTCTTTAGTGTTGCTTTTCTAACACTTGAAAAATTTATTTCTTGAATCAAGTGTTCTCTTAAATTTGGAATTTCCACATTTTTATTACCATCATTTTTTCTTATTTTAAAAAATGTATGCTACTCACGAGGTGTTTTACTGGCAAAATACAGCAGTGTCAAATCTTAACTACTTTAATAAACTTGTCTTTAAGTCCCATGATGGGGAGGGTTTATGAACTTCTTTGTTTATCTGTGAGGGGGATTAATCTATATTTTTAAAATCATCTTCTTTAATTAAACCATAATGTCAATCCTAATTTATTAACACCCAGTTATTTGCATTACTGAGGAGTCATAGAGAAGAGCATCATTTTAGTGAACACCTTGAATCTTAGCTGAAAGTATGAAAAAGGCTTTTTCAGTATTTTTTTACCTCCATGGAGTTTTTACACTAATGCCTTTTCAGGCTCTGAAAGTTTTATGAAATTCTGAAGCACTATTACTGCTGATTTATACATGAGCAAGCAGTGAGTATAAATCTGTAAACCATGAGTTTTGTAAATGAGGAAGACAGTCCTACTTTGGATACTGCCTTCACCTGAGGTGTTTGTGTATGTTGGCCAGGGAGGTAATAGAGTCTGTATCTCAGTGAAGTCCTCGAGGCAGAGCCTGTCTGCCCTTTACCTCAGCATTGCCTTTCTATACCAGTTATATCCAGTTTCTGTAGGTCTGCTGTCCTTTCACGTTCTTTTCATAACCAGTTTTGTCTGCGTAGAAATCTTTTTCAATTGCTAAATTTCACAGTTCACCTGTTTTTTCTTCTGAACTTCAGTTCAAAGTATTTACAGAATTTTTTTGCACTTACCTTTTCCTACCTTAATTGGAAATCTTAGTGCCACAGTCACTTGACAAACATTGTCTGTGATCTTAACTTCTTCCTTAACTAAGTTCTCTGTAGCTTCTTTCCATTTCTTTTGATGTGTAGATATATTTAGTTTCTCTAACAGATGTTTTTCTTCAGCAAAGTACTCCTCATCCTGTTTTATCATGTATGAAAACTCAGCTACAAACATTTCTTTGGAGTTTCAACTCCAAACAATTTGTTAAAATACTGTTAACTTTCACATGCCAGCAGTCTGCTTCCACGTCATGTAATATTTCCATTCCCCAAAGTGTTTCTGTAGTATTTTTGAAATCATCTTCATACCATTCTTGGTGCATTAGTGCACTGAAGCTTGAAATAAATGCTGCTTCATGCTTTCAGTAATTCTGAGCCACGAGCACAGTTACTGCATAAGGTACCTGTTTATTGGAAAGTTTGAGTGTAATTGGTGATAAGGCAGGTCATTGTAGTGAAATAAGAAGTAGAGCTTGTACTGAATATAGATTACTGGAAGAAGCATACTCTTGACATTTCTAGGATGGCCTCGACTTCTGAAGCTAAGAACAAGAAGCCTGTTCAGCTGTAAAACTTCAGGGTGGGAGCTGGATATGTAAATTTTTTCATCTGGAGATACACTGAAAAAATTAGGACTTTACAGTCCTTAATATTTCAGGCATATTCTGTAGGAGTATTGAGCATACAGTTGATGTCTGTGTAGCGATCTTCTGAGGTATTAGTATCTAAGGAAAAAAAATCTCATGAAGCAGTGAGGAAAATGTGGAATACAACAATACATTCCTTAATGACCACATCAGCTCATTTTGTGTTTTATTATGAAGTACTTCTTCCTGTCTAATCGCAGTCTGTAGCAGTACAGTTATGCAAAGACATAGTGCATATTTACCACTGGACTCCTGCCACTTTTCAGTTCTGCAGGCAGATGAGTTTGGGAGAGAGAAGCTGTGTAGGACAGGTGTTTGTAGCTGTCTGTAGACTTGCAAAATGGTCTTTAAAAAAATATTTTCAGAATTGTATTGAATACAGATTCTTGTACAGTTCAAAGCCACAGAAAGAGACTATTGGTAGGGCCTAATTTGACCATATTTTAAAAACAGAGAGTGAATTTATGGTAAACAGCTCTACATTACAGCTTGCAGAAAGTACTTTGAATTTGCACACCAGTGCGGTACATGCAAAGACGCATGTACTTTAAAAAAAATTTCCTCATTAAAGGGTAGTCTCATATTTTCAGTTATTCTTTTGCTAAACTGTGTAGAATTAATTGTCATATTGACGTCCAGTTGGGAGACTTTTGAGGGGTTTGATTTTCTACTACACATGTGTCCATGATATTGTTTGCAAAGAACACTCTCCCAGGGTAAATTAGGGGAAGTTTCTGATGCAGCTGTTTATTACATGCGCACAGTGTACTTCTGAAGATCTGCCTTGAAGTGTTCTGCAGTTCATGTTGGTCTGTAGGTGATAAATGATAACGAGTAATAACTGATCAATTATATAAAGGCATTAATATGACTGATTGCAGACTTCAGGGTGTTTTGGGGGTTCCTTTTTAAACCAGAGAAAAAGGAATGCCTTCATACAACTTCAGGTAGACGTACTAACAGGAATTGTTTCTGTTTCACTCCAACAGGTGGAGGTAAAGCCATACGTGTTGGATGACCAGATGTGTGATGAGTGCCAGGGTGCGCGGTGCGGTGGGAAGTTTGCTCCTTTCTTTTGTGCCAATGTCACTTGCCTGCAGTATTACTGTGAGTTTTGTTGGGCAAATATCCACTCTCGTGCAGGACGTGAATTCCATAAGCCATTGGTAAAGGAGGGGGCTGACCGCCCACGTCAGATCCACTTCCGCTGGAATTAAACATGGTGAACCAGCATCTACATAAGGAGAGAAGGGTGCATGTGGCTTACTGTGTTTGAAGATACTGACATGCAGAAGAAATAAGTGCATTCTTCTGCTTTTCACCCCAGCTATCAATACATGCATCTTTATCAGCAGCCAAAACACTACAAGCCTCTTGTTTTTCACCAAAACCCTACATCTCAGGCTTACTAATTTTTGTGATATTTTCATGTTAAAATAAAATGTTTTTTTGTATTTTCTCCAAGTTATTTTTATATGTAAAGTTAAAACTAGATATGAGAATGTTTTTGCGTAGGGGCACACAGTCTGCTGCTATATTTAGTGGGTGAAGCGTGCACTTATTTCTAAACATGGGTTTTTAACTTCAAGATCTGCCCCAGTAATTTACCAAAGGTAGCAAAATAGTGAAGATGGAATATGTCTGCTACAAAAGCTTATTTTTATTGTTGTTGCTATTTTCAGTGTATACATAAACTAAAAATTAGGGTTGATTTTTTGCTCTCCATTTTGACTTGCAAGAAATAATACCTCAAGATAATCTGATTTATTAGCTATTTTTAAACATTTTTAATCACAAGCTGTATTAGCTTTGCTGCTATATAGGTGTTATGTGTAATGCCACCTATTAATACGGGATTGAAACGTTTAAGACACACTGCATTACAGATTAAATGCAGGCAGCACAATATGGCCTAAACTGCCATAGTTTTAGAATGTGAAGAAAT